>CP129456.1:16980000-17580000 GCA_030445155.1 Quercus variabilis
GTAATTTCAGATACAAGTCCCTATAGTAGTGATTAGGGACAAACCGCCTCCTTATGGTGGCCTTCATTTCCTCCCATGTCTCAATAGGCCTCTCATAGTTTCTCCTTCTGTTCATCACAAGTTGATCCCACCATATAATAGCATAATCAGTAAACTCAAATCACAGCTAGTTTTACCTTTTTCTCCTCGGAGTAGTTGTGGCACTCAAAGATGAACTCCACCTTCTTCTCCCATTCCAAGTACACTTCTGGATCATTTTTCCCTTGGAACGATGGTATCTTCATTTTGAGTTTCCTAGGCTTCTATCAGTCCCATCTTGCCATCTTGGATCTCTTCGGAAACCTCTACCACGCCTTTCTCCCCTTGGCGCAAACCTGCCCTCATTTTTCAATGAAGCTTGATCCTCTTCATCTTCAAACTCATCGTCATGGTAGTCATCAGAATCATCCACACGCGCACGTCTTTCTTGCCTTCTAGCATTAGGGGCTCTTTGGGGACACTCCTTATGCAAAGAAGCAATAACAGCGTCTTGTCTATCCATCCGATCTCGAATATCATTAAACACCACGTTCATACGTTCAAATTGTTGTTGCATAGCTTGTAACATGATGGATAGCTCCTCGCCTCCTCTGTTTGATGCTTCGCCCCTGGAAGACATAATTTTGAAACTACAAAAAAAAATGTTAGAAATAATTCCTCACAACACTCCCTCATGTGTTTACACTCAAATTATGTCACTCACACTCGTGTTTCTCTCTTAAATTGGCTTTTTTTCGATATTAGTCTCACACTCTCTTGCCTTTTTCCACTCGTAATTTCTCCTTTTCAGTTCTGCTTAAACTAATAAACTTGATCAAAAAATTCAACTTGTAGTATTTAAACTAATACCAATGGCAAGAAAATATGACAGAAACACTAAATCAAAGGAATAGGACAAAAGAAAATAATATTTTGGTCTAAGGGATTTGAAACTACAAACAATTTTTTCTTTTTTTTTTGTAGTCTTTTTTTTTTTTAAGCTTTTTTTTTTTGGAAGCTTGGTGCACAATTTTAACCTAGTGCACGTCACAAAATAAGAACGAGGAACAAAGAACACAAAAGGAACAAGACATGATGATAACAGGAAACAAAAGATAAAAGGAAAGAAAACTGATTTTAGAACCTGTGCTTTGATACCAAATGATGCGAACCTCAATTGACACGCTTTGAGACTCAACGAAAATATTGGAATACTTGCCCAAGAAAGCTAAAAATTCAGTTTTTTTGATAGAAACCTTGACCCAACGTTTATAATCGAAACGCGAACCAAAGGTATAAGTAATAGACCTTGACCCAATGATTATAATAAATCACGAACCAAAGGTATAAAGTTTGAACGCCACAAGGAAGAATCCCTGATAAATTCACATTTCTTGAAGAACCAAAAGAAGAGTAAAGCCTCACCTTTTCTGATTTTTATTCACTAACCTCCCTATTACAATGAGTGCATGCTATTTATATGACATGACTGGAAATAGAAAATATAAAAAACATACTAAATAATAAAAGCCTAAATAAAAGTTGAATTGGTCTGAAATTAGCAGATCCAAAATAGGAAAAATAGCTAAAAACGTTCTAAATAATAAAAGCCTAAAATTAAGGTAGATCTGGTCCAAATTTAGATGTTTCAGACTGGGAAAATTATTTATTAACTGATATGGAGCTGGAAAATCAATCAACCATTAATCCACACCATAAATCATGCCCAATTAAGCCAAATCAGCTCTCAATAGCTTGGATTAAATTTATTACGCATTCATCTTCCTTTGGGCCAAGCTTGGAATGTCCTCCGTTAGAATCAGCCCAAATCTCTTGAACAAGCCCATTAAGTGCTTCTTTGATCTTCTTGGATCTTGCTTTAGTAATAGGCCCAACTGGAACATACAATGGATCCTTGAATGCTAGTTGATTCTCATCAGCTGCTTTTTCTGTTTGGGTTTTTGAGTATTTCCCTTTTTAGCCCTAGGATTTTTAACTTCTTTCTTATCCTGCTTAAAGGATGCTCCTAAGATAGATTTACCCTTGTTTATGTTCTCACTAGCTAATTTATCCTTAATATCATTGTTCATAGTTTTAACATTATTAGTAGAGGGAACAAAAACAGTAGAACTAGAAGTAGCAATACTAGGAGAAGAGAAATCATACCCTAAACTGGTTCGACTGGAAGCCAATTTTTGAAGACTAAGCATCTCATCGAGCTTAGCGCTTGAAGTTATTTCCAGTTGAGCTCTAACTTAGAATAGTTCTGCCTCAAGCTTCTTGGTCTTCTCAACCAATAGATTTTTCTCAAACCTTATTGCTCCAATAGTCTGATTGGCTTCATCAAATTTTGTGGAGATTTCTTCTTGTTCAAACTCCACATCACTAAGCTTCTTGGTGGCCAATCTATACAAATTTTCATGCTTTTTCGAAACCTTGTATAGCTTTGCATAGGCTGTGTGGATGTCATCTTGTTCATCCATATTCTCAAATTTAGACTCCACCAAGTCATCTTCTTTATCAAAATCTTCAACAATCCCTTTAGTAGGATTTACGATAGCAGTGAAGGCATTTAGGATTCCATCATCCTCATTATTGGAGTCATCCTCAGGCTCAGTGTCGCTCAAGGTAGTAGCAAGTGCCTTGCTTTTTTCGATGGTGTTGAGATAAGTTGGGCACTCTTGTTTCATATGACTGAAACCTTGACACTCAAAGCACTTTGGTCCTGAGGGAACAATGTATTGACTGCCATCCCTAGTACCCTTTTTCCCTTTATCTTGGCTCTTGAATTGGATTGCCTATGGTTCTTTTTAGAGGCCTTCCCATTGGCATTCTTCAGGAACTTCTTGAATTGCCTTGTAATGTAGGACTTCATTTTAGAATCTTCATCATTAGAAGACTTATCAGTATCACTGCTTTTGGCCTTCAATGCCACACTCTTGTTCTTGCTCGATTTCCCAATCCTTGTCAAACCCAACTCATAGGTCTGGAGATTGCCAACCAACCTTGTCAAAGGAATTTTGTCAATATCCTTTGATTCCTTAATTGCGGTGATCTTGGCATGAAATCTCTGAGGTAGATATCTGAGCACCTTTCTCAAAATCTTGGGTTTAGGAATGGTTTCCCCAAGATTAAAAGCTGAGTTCACTATGACCTTAAGCTTGGCATAGAACTCATTGAACGACTCATCCTCCTCCATTTTGATCTTTTCAAAGCTTGTAGTGAGCCTCTAAAGCTTTGAATCCTTGACAGCTTTGGTTCCCTCATAGGTTGTCTAGAGAATAGTTTGTGCTTTCATAGTAGTTTTAGTGGAGGATATCTTTTTGAACTTTGCATTCGTGACTGCACTAAATAGAGCATTCCATGCCATGCTGTTGAAGTTTGCTGTCTTGATCTTAGCATCATCCCAGTCGGTCGGCGCTTCCATAGGCTTGGTCTAGCCTATCTCCATAGCTTGCCACACCTCTTCATTTAATGACTATAAGAGAGCTCTTATGTGTACTTTCCAATATGCATAGTTAATGCCATCAAATAAAGGATGTATAATAACAAACTGTCCTCTATCCATGACAAACAGAGTATCAATGGATTACACACAAAGACTAAACCTAATTAGAGTGTGCCTGCTCTGATACCACTTGATAGGCCAAGAATGTATTGACCTCTTGTGATATTAATTGATTAATTAGTCAAGTTTATTAATTAATCAAATTAACATGCAAAGTGTGTGGTAGCACAAATAAATCACCAATTATCTAAAGTATGCAGCAGAAAATAAATTGACATGGTGATTTGTTTACGAATGAGAAAAACCTACATGGCAAAAACCCCACTAGGGGATTTTAAGTCACCACTCCCAAGAATCCACAATTATCAAAACAAGCGGTTACAAGTGAAGGAATCCCAGTACCTTATACCAACCTACAGTTGAATCCTTACTCCAATACTCAATTGGACTTGTTCTGTAGTGAAAATCTCTCATTTTCAATGCACGGCTCCCAGTACATGACTAATCAATAGATGCACGGATCCCAGTACGTGACTTAGTCACCAACTTGAGAAGAATGTTGGCTACAAAGTTCTTCAGTTCATCTAGACGATAAAAATCAAGAAGTTTCTTAGTCACACCAAAACCCTACGGTGTACAAACACTGCAGTTTCTTCAAGAGAAAGATGAACTAGGGCAAATTCTATTTCCGGTCACAATTTGCATGAACAAGACTTTGCTTTACACTTGTATAACTGTGCAACCTTTGACGGCTCTTCCTTTCTCCCAATCAGAAAGTGAATGAATTTCTGTTTTCATTAATAACCAAAAACGAGATTACAAATATATATTGGTTAATCTAAGTCAGTAAAGCCTCTCTAATCAAATAACTAACACTAACAACCTGTCTTAACAAACTCTCTCATGTGAATGCACATGGAAACTAACTCTCCCACATGTAAACACTTATGCAACTAAAATAGAAGACTAAGCTACTTGCCGTTTCTGTATAACATTCAAAACATAACACTGATGTCGTTTATGCAGTTCACTGCTTTTTACTCAGATCAAGCTTCTCTGTATCGTGGTCTGCTCTTGCTTCCTTGTGATTATTCTCACTACCATTCTGATACTCCCCCTCAAGAGCAGCTGGTGTGTGTATGTTCATCATTCCCAACTTGTCAACAAGATTAGAGAATTGATTGTATACCAATGCTTTGGTAAGCATGTTTGCTAATTGGCAATGAGATCTCACATGATTAAGCTTGATAACACCTTCCAAAACTTTATCCCTGACCACATGACAGTCTATTTCAATGTGCTTGGTCCTTTCATGAAAAATGAGATTGGAACCAATGTGCAAAGCTGCCTGACTATCACAGAACAATAATGCCTCTTTGTCATGTTTAACTCCAATATCCTTTAGAAAATATAAAATCCATACAAGTTCACATGTTGCAACTGCCATAGCTCTATATTCAGCCTCTGCTGAAGACCTAGAGACTGTGGACTGCTTCTTTGATTTCCAAGACACCAAGGAATCTCTAATGAAAATGCTGTAACCTGTCTCTGACTTCCTTGTATCACAGCATGAAGCCCAATCAGCATCTGCAAAACCTTTCAAATGCAAATCTGTCTCGGAAGAGAATAGGAGACCTTTCCCTGGTTCATTCTTCAGATATTGTAAAATTCTATAGGCTGCATCTAAATGTGGCTTTCTTGGTTTAGACATATATTGGCTAAGTTTATGGACAGCAAAAGTGATGTCTGGTCTTGTGATGGTCAGATACAATAACCTCCCAATTAACCTTCTGTAGGTGCTGGGATCTTTGAGTTCTTCTCCTTCCAACTGACTTAACTTGAGGCTTTGTTCCATAGGGGTTTTAGCTGGTTTACATCCCAACATACCAGCATCATTAAGCACCTCAAGAGTGTATTTTCTTTGACAAAGGGCAATTCCTTTGGCTGACCTGGCAACCTCTAATCCAAGGAAATATTTTAAGTCACCTAAGTCTTTGAGCTTGAACTTGTCATCCAGCAGAACCTTGAACTTGTCTATTGCAGCCTTATCATTGCAAGCTACTAAGACATCATCCACATATACCAAAAGCATCATGAAAACATCACCTTATTTCCTAGTAAACAAAGAATAGTTAGCTTTGGACTAAATGAAACCAAGCTGAAGCAAAGTGCCATAAAACTTGGCAAACCATTGCCTAGATGCTTGTTTAAGCCCATACAAAGACTTATTCAGCTTACAAACTACCTCCCCCTATCTATGAAACCCCTGTGGAAGAGCCATATAGACTTCTTCATCCAAGTCACCATGCAAGAAAGCATTGTTCACATCTAATTGACTAAGAAACCAGCCCTTTATGGCAACCACAACAAGGAGTACTTTGACAGAAACCATTTTGTTCACAGGGGAAAAGGTCTCAAAATAGTCCACACCCTCTTTCTGTGTAAAACCCTTAGCAACCAGCCTTGCCTTGTATCTTTCAACTGAACCATTTGCCTTGTATTTGATTTTATACACCCATTTACAACCTATGGGCTTCTTACCACCAGGTAGAGGGGTTAAAGACCAAGTTTGATTTGCTTTAAGGGCAGTTATTTCAGCAGTCATAGCCTCTTGCCACTTGGGGTCAGAAGCAGCTTGAAAATAATGAGTAGGCTCAACAAGGGAAGAAATGGAACAGCAGAAAGATTTGTAAGAAGGAGAGAGGTGTTGATAAGAAAGATGAGAAGATAGAGGATGAGAAGTACCTGATTAAGAAGGAGAGGCAGCAATGACAGAAGAGACTTGATTGCAGTGGTAAGCTTGTAAGTAGGAAGGCTGTTTGACAGCTCTAGAAGACTTTCTAAGGGGAATAGGATCAAGGACATGATCAGGTGGCTCAACTGGAACCTCATCAAGTAGGTCATCATCAATAGAATGATGAATATGAGTGATTGAATCATGAGAAATAGTAGCAGGAGGATCAAAGAAAGGATTAACAGCTGGAACACAGGACACAGGAATGGAACATGGCTGCTGGGCAGAATTATGTGAATTGGAAATAAAAGGAAACACACTTTCATGAAAGGTGACATCTCTAGAAATAAAAACTGTGTGAGAGTCAAGATCAAAGACTTTGAAACCTTTAACATTGAAAGGGAAACCAAGAAAGACACACTTCCTTGCCCTTGGAGAAAACTTGGATCTGGTTTGAGAAATGGTGGATGCAAAACATAGGCAGCCAAAAATTTTAAGATTAGAGTAGTCTGGAATTTTGTGAAAAAGAAGCTCAAATGGAGTTTTATCATGTAACAAAGGAGAGGGAAGCCTATTGATGATATAGGTAGCATGCAACACACAATCACCCCAAAACTGAAGAGGGAGTTGGGATTGAATTTGTAAGGCTCTAGCTATGCAAAGAATATGCTGATGTTTCCTCTCCACAACAGAATTCTATTGTGAAGTGTAAACACAGCTGGTTTGATGTATAATGCCATGAGAATTGAAGAAATCAGGCATGTTAAACTCTTTGGCATTATCAGTTCTAATAGTTTTGATCTTAAGGCCAAATTGAGTATGAACCATAGTATAGAAAGAAGGGATTAGCTTTCTAACTTCAGATTTAGACTTCATTAAAAATAACCATGTGGCTCGTGTAGCATTATCCACAATAGTTAAAAAATATTTGAAGCCATCTAAAGTAGGAGTTGAGTAGGGACCCCATACATCCATATGAATCAAGTCAAAAGCACAAGAACTCATATTATTATGAAAAGGAAAAGGCAATCTCTTAAGTTTTTCCATAGGACAGATTTGACAGTCTTTATTACAAGAAGATTTCAAAGAAGGAATTACATGAGATAGACAATTGAGTTTGACATCAGAAGGGTGCCCCAACCTGTCATGCCAAATAGATGAAGTTTGAAAAGACACTGGTGCAGAGGTAACAGCAGTGAAATGACTAAAAGTATCAACAAGATTGTGAGTAGATAAGAAGGTAGTAAATGAGGAATTGGATGGTTGTTGAAGGCTGTTTGACTACAACAAGTATAATCCATCATGTGCCTTGCCTACCCCAATCGTTTTCCAGATAGTAAAGTCCTGAATGAAGCAATAAGCAGACAGGAAAATACAACAATATGGCTGTGAATGAGTTAAAGAACTTATAGACAAAAGATTAAAAGAAAAGGATGGAACACAAAGGACATTTTTAAGAATTAAGGAAGAAGAAAGAGTGACAGTCCCAATGTGAGTGACTTGAGCTGATTCCCCATTAGGTAATTGAACCAAAGACTGCCTAATAGCTGTAATTGAAGTTAACAAATCTACTGAACATACAAAGTGATCAGTAGCACCAGTGTCCAACACCCAAGTACTACTACCATAAGCTCTCCTATTGACCACTTGTGCAGCAAAAACACTGTGGGAGAAATCCATACCTGCCATTGCCACATTGGCAGAAGTGGAAGGGAATGTTGCATTGGCCTTTGAGCTATCTAATGCATGAGATGGTGTTGCAAGAGAAGAGTTGGATGCACTAAACAAAGTTAGAAGCTGTTGGCACTGCTCAGGTGTGAAGGCAGAAGATTGATGCATTGGAGATGCAAATTCTGAACTTGAGCCTAAGGAGACTTGATGTGCCATAGCAGGCTTATTCTTGAACTTAAAACCTGGAGGAAACCCTTGCAATTTGTAACATTTATCCATGGTATGACCAGTCTTGCCACAGTGGGTACAAACTGGCCTATCCTTGCTCTTCCCACCAGAATTAACAAGATTGGTAACAGAATTGACTTGATCAGTGGACACCTTAACAGCCAAAGCAGTAGAGTCTACTTTAACAACAGATGTATTTGGGATTGACCTTTGGGTTTCTTCTTGAATCATCAAAGAGTAAACCTTACTGAGGGATGGAATAGGATCCATGAGCAACACCTGAGACCTAACTTGGGAAAAAGGCTCATTCACTCCCATTAAGAATTTCATCACAGACTCTTGACCTTGCAGATCATGAGCCTTTTGTTGATGTTACACATACACTTTCCACATGTGCAAGTGGGAAATGGACTAAGATTTTGTAATTGATCCCAAAATACCTTTAACTGGGTAAAGAAATCAGTGATGCTCATCTCACCTTGGTGTAACTCTGCAATTTCCTTTTGGAGATTGAATACTCTTGGTCCATTTTTTTGTGCAAAATGATTCTTCAAGTCATTCCATATTTCTAGAGCAGTATCTTCATATATAATGCTTGCTTGAAGCTTCGAAGAAACTGAATTGGTCAACTAGGTTCCTACCATGTTATCACATCTAACCCACGCTTGCACAGAAGATGGAGTAGAAATCAATGGCGATGAGAGCGTAAGAGTCCCATCAATAAAACCCAGTTTGTTCTTGGTAAGCAAAGCCTTCCTCATGGCTTGAGCCCAAGCTAAGTAGTTTTCTCCACCAATTAAAGGCTGTGTAACCAGCACTAAGCTTGGATTCTCAGCATGATGCAAGAACAGAGGATTGTCCATTGGTGAATCTTGAGAAGAAGAAGATGGGTTTCCAGGTATAGAACCATTAGTAGAACCAATTGCAGTTGTGGTTGCGGCAGCGGAAGCCATTGTTGATAAAGAAACAAGAATTCTCTTTAAGGAAAGAAAAAATCTTTAAGAAGAAAAGAAAATTTCTCAGAAACAGAGAGTGTTTTCTCGAGAAAATTGAAGAAGAAATGCAAAACCCTAAAATGATTTGGGAATTTGCTCTGATACCATATCAGAAAGTGAATGAATTTCTGTTTTCATTAATAACCAAAAACGAGATTACAAATATATATAGGTTGATCTAAGTCAATAAAGCCTCTCTAATCAAATAACTAACACTAACAACCTGTCTTAACAAACTCTCTCACGTGAATGCACATGGAAACTAACTCTCCCACGTGTAAACACTTATGCAACTAAAATAGAAGACTAAGCTACTTGCCGTTTCTGTATAACATTCAAAACATAACACTGATGTCGTTTATGCAGTTCACTGCTTCTTACTCAGATCAAGCTTCTTTGTATCGTGGTCTGCTCTTGCTTCCTTGTGATTATTCTCACTACCATTCTGATACTCCCCTTTGTTAAATCAACAAATTCTACGCTTGATTTGTGTTCACCAAGAATTAGTGGCAATAATATTGAGATGGTGCCCATGAGTGGGTAAAATTTTAGGTTAACAACAGAATTGTAATGAGGACTTCGACTAGAACCGAATAGTGGTGAGCCCTCTTGACTAGACAACTAGCCATATAAAAAAATAAGACCTCAGATGAATCGACATGGCTTTACTTGGGAGGCTTGATTAAATCAGTAAACCAATTGAAGAATGATTAATGAAATTGGCATAAAAAAATGCATGATGTCGCATATTTTTTTACTTGATGAGAGGTGGGGTATTTATAAGGTAAGAAAGGTCTAGTTTTGGTGAGAAATCCCTTTCTACCTAGACTCATTAGATGGTCATTGGTCATTTCCTCAAATCACCTATGGAGACTCGCATTAGTGCAACCCCATCCTTCAGGTGGATGGAACAGGTCCCATGACTCTTCGGTGTTCAAATGGGACAAGTCTAGTTGCGCTTAGTTACAATAAATGTTGATGTGAAGGTAGTCAATATGTGTGTCTTTTGAGAATGATTGTGTTGGTCAACCAACCAAGACAACCATAACCGGATTTACCATGTTGGGACATAGATGTTGGCCGTCTTATGTGATTGGTAGTAGTGGAGCCAGAATTTTTTTTTTTTCCCTTTCTTTTTATAGAAGTATAGTTGACCTTAATTTTATGGATGTTTAATATTATGTATATTTTAACATATTTTATTAAATTTGGTAAAAGAGGATATCCTATAATACAAAACACCCATAGCTTCCTAATTTAAAAGCAATTAGCCGTGGGTATTTATTTTTCGAGCCAAGCCAATTCGTTCTTCTTTTTTTTTTTTTTTTTTTTTTTTTTTTTTTTTTTTAAATTATAAAAATATGGCTAATTGGCTATAGCTTTTTCTTTTTTTCGAGCCAAGCTAAAATGATGTATAATATTTTATGTGGTAGAAGGCACGCCCTTTTTCGACCTGCCATCCATGCTTCCACACCTTATACAGGTCATATATATATATGAAAATTGTTCATCAACCGCAAACTTGATTGCATATATTCATTCAGCAAAAAAAAAAAAAAAAAAAAAATCCTTGAATATAAAAACATCAAGTAGGCAAGGAATAATTAAGACCATATCCTATGTCAACTGAGGACGTGGCAACCACCTTTGTTGTGTTCTGAAAATTATAGTTGTTTAGTCACATATATAGACGTCAATGTTCCATGTTCCTTTTCTTCTACGAAAAGAGGCTCTTTTTGAGTTGTTATTATTTGTTTGTTGCTGTAGGGAAAATATAGCAGGACTGCCAAAATTCCTAATAGAAGGCAATGAAGCTCTTGAATTGTGTCTCTCTTATTAGACAAATTTTCCATATCCTCACAATCACCCTTCTCAGCCTTTTGCTCCCACTCTCATTTCTCCTCCTTGCTAGGTTCTCTAGTGCCTACTATCTCCTAAGCCTGAACTCTTTTCCTTCATTACAATCCTCTTCTTTTCTCTTCTCTTTCATCCTATATACCAACCCAAGTGTTCTCTATCTTCTTGTTTCCATTGTAAGCATAGCCACTCTAATTCACGGCTTAACAGGTAAGATTACCTTTCTAAGTGAGTTTCCAGGCCCTATTTTACGTCCCCATTTGTATATTGGATGGAGTTTTCTTTGTACATTACAAGTCTGCGTTGGTTTGGGGATCGAAGGAAGCATAGCCGCAGGAATTGATGGCTCAAGTTTTGGTTTGGAGAAAAGTTTATTGAGCAAAACGATTTTTTTCCTCGGCTTGCATGAAACAATGCTTCATTGGTGTAGAGTGGTGGTGAAGCCAGTGGTGGATGACACGGTTTTTGGGGTTGGTAGGGAGGAAAGATCTGTTGAAAAGGTGGCTATGGCAGTTAGCTTTGGTACTTTATGGTGGTGGAAGTTGAGAGATGAGGTTGAGTCTATGGTGGTTGTGGCTGAGGTTAAAAGAGAGCTGTCAATGGGTATTGGGTTGGCTGAATTTGTTGGTTGGTGGTTGTATTACCTGACTGTAACAGTTGGGATGGTCAGGATTGTGAAAGGTATTATGTGGCTTGTCATGCTTTGGCTCTGTAGAAAGGTAAGAGAGAACTCAGCTGAGTCTTGTGGGGCCGAAGACAAGGTCTGAAATTGACACCTTCTGTTATTCTTATTGTTTTTTCTTTATTACCTGTTTGTTATTATCTGGTACAAGAAACCAAAAGTTGTAGAATTCATTTCTTAATTATTTTAAACTTGTAGCACATATTACAACTGTATTATTTTATCCAATTTGTTACATAATTGCTCAAATATGAATGCTTCTTCGAAGATGTGCATATTATATGTTATCAATAAACCTGTCAGGATGAGTACGGCTGATATCAGCTAAGCTGTGATTCGTTAATGCTAAAATTTATTCACAAGAAATAATACCTACCTCAATTCCCATCTGAATTTCTGATAATCGTAATTTGAATTTCACAAACAACCTCAAATGTCAACAATGGTTACTTCTCAAGGTCACAACCGGGGCATATATACCTATCAACATACATTTCAAATGATGCTTTGATTCAATAGGTCACTTAGCAGAGGACCTCTTCTAACATAAAAATGGTGCAACATAATAAAGGGTGAAAGAATATGGTACTATTATTACATATATCTCAAAATACATGTTATAATTATAGTCATAAGTAAATTTACATTCATAAACTGTTTTCATTCCCTTTGTCCCCCTAGCACCATCCAACAAAGTGGGAAAAACAAATCATCCCATACAGATTGTGGATAGAAGGAAGAAAGGGTTAAGAAGAGTCAGCTTTGAGGTAAACCATCGACATAAATTCAGACATCAGATATTTACAATTCTCCATCCTACTAGCCTCAGTCCCACTTGCTTTTATAAACTTCTTCAGTGTAAAAACCATGATGGCTACAGCCAGTCCAATTGTAGCCCAGGTGAAAAAGTGATTGCCAACGATTTCCCTGCTCTTGCTTCTGGCCTCTGCAACTGCTCAATGTGGTCAACGGTGTGATACTCTCTACCCTGCACTAAAACTGACTTTCAAAGGGCCAGCATTAGCATTCCAATGGACCTCATGCCTGTCTTCCACAATCACATCATTTATATCTTCGTTAGTGGCAATCTTCACATTTTCAGCTACAGCATTGGCATTTTGATGATCAACCTGGGGGGCTTCACTCTCCCCATTGGTTGTTGCTCTGCAGACATCTG
Organism: Quercus variabilis; assembly: GCA_030445155.1. Classification (NCBI taxonomy): domain Eukaryota; kingdom Viridiplantae; phylum Streptophyta; class Magnoliopsida; order Fagales; family Fagaceae; genus Quercus; species Quercus variabilis. The sequence goes on from CP129456.1 coordinate 16,992,871, forward strand.
TGTGGGAAGAAGTTGAGGTACTGGAGGTGCCTTATTCAGCATATATTGATGAATCTGTCATTAGATGCTCTGAACAGACCTGATGGTACTAATTTAATGGACAGATCCAAGGTACACGGACACAAGGTGGACGGATCGCAAGGCCACATGACATTCACATGACTTGAGTGACCTCCAAGAAATCCGAAATGGAAACAATTTGCGTCTCACAAATAATAGTAGAATCCCAACATAAAAAGAATCCCAACATGAGAAGGATCCTGTAATATATGCACATTTATGATGATCTTTTCCCATAAGGAAACACCTTCTTACACAAGAAACAGAGGTTGATTTTATGCTACTATAAAAACCCAAGGCACTTAGAAAATAAGGTACGCATAATTCACCCCAGCTCTGGCACTCTAGAGTAATGAGAAGTTTTCTAACTTAATCTTTGGAGAGTTTTTGGCTGGTACTACACCGGTACTCTCCTAAGATTTTCTTGTTCTATGTTGTGCAGGTGTTGTCTTGAGCATGCAAGGACTGTGCGACTAACTAACGATTTTTTGGCATCATCATTTGGTGTTGTCTGTAGGAAGACACGAAGATAAGCCATATTTACCGCTTCCCAGACAAAAAGTTGCGTGGTACTTACTCGTTTGATGGCAACAACCACTAACAATCAAGGTGACGAACTGTGCACCATTGCCCTAAAGAGACAAGTCCAATCCTTCATAGTAGCAGTGGAATGCCTCACCAAGCAGAATCATGATCTAGAGAAGCAGCTACGCTAGAAGAATGAAGCACTTAACACCCAAGAGGAGGACCAGGAAGGAACCAGCGCTGAAAGAAGAAATCAAGAGGGGCCGAAAGGCAGCCACGCCCCAAGCAGATAAGAGCTACAGGATAGCAGCGTCCATTCATGACAGACATGGCTCCCCCTCACATAGTCACGGAGATGCAGATGATGAAGGAACGGATGAACTTCATGATAAACGCCCTGAGAGGAAGGTGTCTAGCAACCTCGATGACTTGGTCCATCAAACTGATTCACCATTTACCGCATCCATCACGACATTCTCCCTACCACCAAAGTTTCGTATGCCTCAAGTGGAAAGCTACGATGGATCTAAAGACCCCTTGGATCACTTAGAGTCCTTCAAGACTTTGATGCACCTACAAGGAGTGGCGGACGAGATTATGTGTAGGGCCTTCCCCACTACGCTGAAGGGCCCCGCAAGAATTTGGTTCAAAAGGCTAACGCCCAACTCTATTGGTACTTTTAAGAAGTTGAGCACCTAGTTTGCCTCACACTTTATCGGAGGACATAGGTATAAGAAGTCCACTGTGTGCCTAATGAGCATTAAGTAACGAGAAGATGAGAAACTGAGATCTTACATAGCCCGCTTTAACAAGGAATCGCTCTCAATTGATGAAGCTGACGACAAGATACTCGTTTCGCATTCACAAACGGGCTGCGAAAGGATAAATTTCTATTTTCTTTGTATAAGAATGGCCCGAGAACTATGTCGGATGTCCTCTAAATGCTCAAAAATGTGTTGAAAACACAATAGTTGTTTAGACCCCCAAATTAAAGTTACGGCTCGATAGATTTTATTCTAACTTAATACTAAGTGCGGAATAGAGTAAATGCGAGCGGATAAACAAATAAGCTACTCTAACCCATAATCATTATAACATAGCAGTAAAATGAAAGGTAAAAGAGTAGGAAAGAAGAATGTAAACACAAGATAACAAACCGATGTGTTATTGAAGAGGAAACCGAAGGATTCGGCGAAAATCCTCTCCGCCGCCCTTTAAGTAGTAATTGATCCACTAGACAATCAGTTAGGATACATAGGTTAGCAAGAGACCCTTAAAGCCTAATCTACCCGATGTACCTATCCCTCCAAGCTCCTACTCCAACAAGGCTTCTTGGAACCGTGTCTTATCTAGCTCTCCAGATCTCTCAATACGCCCGATTGCATCTGCCAAAGCCTGGCTTCTTCCAATACTTTCTAGTAGCACCAAAACCTCACTTGACACTCTAAAAGGGTGTGGTAAGTGTTTGGGCTATCTACCTCTCAATGGTATGGAAATGGAGAGGTAGGAGTTGAGGAAAATCCACAAGCAATTGTGTAGAGAAATGTGGGTATAACATTCTCTAACTCTCAAGGTTTGTGGCTAGGGTTTTTTCTCAGAAGCACTCTTCAACATTTGTGGGTAATGTGATTATAAATAGTGTAGGCACAAAAAGTGTGTATTCGAAATGACAATCTAGCAAAACAGAATGATTCGCGGGTGTCTTGTGGGAAGGCTTTACCCGCGAGCTACTCATGAAACACAGCTGTTTCCATCCTGTCCTGACTTTTCGCATTCCAACATGTGTAGGTCACATACATCACTTCGCGGGATGCTTAGTCACGAGCTACTCGCGAAAACAGCTTTACTCTTCATGCCTTGAGTTTTCACACACACACACACACACACACACTCTTTCTCTCTCACACAACCCTTGCAATGAAATCCCACAATAAATACAGGGTATAAAAGATTGAATAAAATTATAATCAAATTTGGCATAGAATTAAAGTCAACAAAACACATAGTTGTAAATTACAACTTTACAATCTCCCCCTTTGGCTATTCCGTGACAAAACCCCTAAAATAGACTCTAGACTTAGACGTGAGTTTGTGAAGAGTGGCAAAACTCACTCACACCTATTCTAGAAGTCGTGAAGCACTTGCACGTATATACTTGTAACCTGAAACACTCACACACAAACAAAACTTTCATTAAGCTTATGACAAGTTGAATACATGGTATGTACATGAGCAAGTAAAGTGCGATCAAGATTGTAAACACTATAAAACATGTAAGCATATCTTGATCAAATAAGAATAGTTATTAAAGAATGACTACAATGAACATTTAGCAAGTAAATGCTCATCCAGACATTCAATGCAATTACAATCAATCACAAGGATCAATTACATGTCCAACACTCAACCAATGCAAAATACTTAAAGTATTTGCATCTAGGAAACAAGATCCTACTAGGGCACAAGAGTGAGGTACTTAAGATATATAATTAACATTTAAAAATACAAAAAAAAAAAAAAAAAAATGCTACAAAGCATTGAAATAAACATAAAACACTAAATATAAACTAAGAGATAAATTCAAAGTACTTAAGCATTAAAAGAAAGCAATAAAAATTGTAAGCAGAATGCAGCTAATCAAACGGCAGCCAGCTTCTAGCTTCTCCTCCCCCTATTACTACACCCCCTATCAACGACACCATCTCCCCCTTTTTGTCATGGAATAGCTAGTCTCCATGTTCTTCTAGTTTCCTTTCAATTTGGTCCATCTGAGTCTGGAGAAATGTGAACTCTGTATCGAAGCAAATGTGCTGGGAGTGCATGATGGTAGCTAGACCAGATATTTTGGTATTAATCTCTTATAGTGCAACCATGATATTGTCTAGTTGTTCATCATAGGCATGAGGGGTAGAGCTTGAACTTCCTGGAGTTGCATGACTTTCTTGCTTGGTACCCTTTTTGGTGTGACTCATACTAGCATGGAGTGTACGGATGTTAATTGGACTTGGCCAAGGATATGGATGCTCATCTTCCGAGGGATGCACGCCTTTGAGCTTCAAAATCTTTGAGATAAGGCGGTAGAAAGAAGGCAGTTCCTTGAAGTAGTTCGTTCAGCCGTTTTTGCCCAGATGTGAAAAATATGAGAACACACATCAATCTTCTCGTCAGTGATCAGATCATGCAAGCATAATGCTCTATCGAGATTCATGTACCCGGTGCTTGACAAGGGATAGAGGTTGCTAAACATAACATCGTGAGCAGCCTCAATTCAGGAGATAGAAAGGCTACACTGATTGACTTTCCATTTGATGTGAACTCCAAATTATTTCCCAAAGCTTCCTTAAGAACTTCCTCATCTGGATTCAACTTATCATATACCGGTGGGGTAGGGAGTATTGGCTGGTTAATGTGTAGTATCTCCGCTAGATAAACTAGTGTTACTAAGAAACTCTTTCCTTTAACCTAACACTTTAGCTCCTCTTCATCAACAAGGGCATTGGTATAGAACTCTTTCACCAAGTTCTCACATGCGTCATCAAGATTGGAGAGGAGAAAGTTCCAATCCTTGGTGGCAAACTATTTTGGAATCATGGTGTCAAGGAGAGATGGTTGATCAACAACCCTTTCAACTAATAATGGAGCTTCCATAAAGTAGTTCTCAAAGTTCTAAGATGCAGCATAGGATTTGAAATAGTTCGGATAAAAAATTCCTATCGATGATTGAGTCCTCTTTGGCTTTGGTGAGGTTATCAACATCAATCACAGGCTCCTTTCCTTTGTTGCTACCCCCTTTCACTGTTGAAGTCTTAAATGGAGACATCTGCACATGTACATAGACAATAGAGAAAGGAAACATGTGCAACCAACACAGAATAGACCACAAAACTTGATAGATTCAAGTTAGTCCAAAACCAATGTAATAAAACTTAAAACAGAGTATAACAAACTCAAAACAACATGCTAAAAGTGCTAAACAATGTAACTATGATCAAAATGCAAGAAATAAGCAACTGTGTACGTGTGTGCATGTGTTGTGCATGTGAGTGCAGCATAAGGTGCAAGGGGTGTGCCTAGAGGATGCCTAGTGTGTGCCTAGGTGATGCATGGCGTGGCATTGAGAGGCACAAAATGGGCACAGTGTGTAAAACACACACCCATTGATCAAAACATGTTAAACATGTTCAATCAAGAGTAACCCAAGCAATGGAACTCATTTGAGTCCACTATAACACAAAGATGTCACATGGACATTCTGTCAAACACCAACATGCAACAATGCACTACATCGATGAACAATGCATGAATAGAATGAAATCTGCCTCAATACATGATTAGAATGCCACATGGGGCCAACTCAGATACAAACACAGCAAATGGGACTTAGCCTAATCAAAATTTTGAAAAACTTTTCACAAAAATAAGGACCCCAACCTCTTTTTCGAAAATTCCCAATTTTCAAAACCCTAAGCTAAAATCCGCATAATCTAAGTAGAAAAGATGAAAAGAGTGTTAAAAACACATACCTTGAAGTGATTGAGCAGAGATTATCTTGAAAAAAATAGGTTTTTGAAAGAAAATGAGATTTAGGTTGAAGGAGGTTTGAGAGAGGCAGTGTAAGGGAAGTGAAGTGATTTTGAAAAAATGTCACATCTGCTACATAAAGAGTAGAAACATGCGTTCTTCGCGGGTTAGGCAGTCACAATATTAGTCTCGAGACACACTAAAACTTTCACGAGAAACTTTTAGTCGCGAGATAGTCGCAATAGCCTTTGTATGAAATTGAAAAATTTCCAGTTTTTGCCTAAAAACATTTCGCGAGAAGAGTTTAGTTGCGAAATACTCGCGAGGCAGTAGTGAGACTCTCTGTATGAAAATGTGACTCTTTAATTTCTCTTAAGCACATTTCATGGGAAGCTCTAAGTCGCGAGATTCTCGCGAAACAGCCTCTAAACCAGTTTTTGAAGAAAAACACAAAAATGCATTTTGTACAAAAACTAAAAAATGAAAGTATAAAATCACTTTCAAAAACATATAAAACACTAAAAAATCTTTTTGGGTTTGATCGACAAGTAATTGAGCATACATATCATATTTGAACATGTACGATCACACAAATGAGATAAGCATTGTTTGAACAAAGTCTTGTGTATTGTGGGTAAGTATCAAATGTGGAATAGTCCTTAGACCAGAGTGAAATTTCAATGATCAATTCAATCAAGTTATACACAACTGGTATGTAGTCAAGTGGATTATCTCAATTATAGAAATGAGCATATATGACCTCCCACAAGAGAATGATTACAAAACAAAGAAGCTTTTTATTTGGCTTCTGCATAAATCATAACATTTTATCCTTTTTGGATAATACATGTCTTTTTGAGATCGGTGCTTAAAATTTTTGATATTTCAACATTGAGATTTAGCCTTTGACTTTTTGAGCACCATACATTTCAATATAAAAGTCGCTTTCCCTTTTTCCTAGTCAAATACTAGTATGTGCTATAGGCTTTTGCAGCTCATAATCTCTTTTTCATTTTGAGATTTAAATCTGGTGAGCTCTATTGCAAAAACATAAAAGTAAAGTGGGAAGATATATAGGCACAAGTCTATGCAAGTATCAAGACCATCAAGACTATTGACCAATCATTCATGACAAGTTTGAAGATCTATTTACAACAATCACACAAAGTTTTCATGATTTCTCCCACACAGATATATGTGCATACATAACAAGCTAAGCTCGTAAATGCATTATGCCATTAGTATGAAGGTACTAGGCCAAACTCACATGTGATATACACAACACAAGCGATCAAACTTTTTGAAGATTTTTCAATTCTTTATGAGTTTTTGAATATTTTGAATTCATTAAAAACAGAATAAGTAAAGTAAGATCAACAAAATCTAAAAACATTTGAAAAACAAAACAAGCACAATTTTCAACCCATTCTGGAACAAAAACAAAAAGCATACAACCAATCAAATTCACAAAGCATAGGAAGTTTTAATGCATGAACATGTTGTAATGCTTATGCATGAGTACCCTTCTTCATCCACACGACATGTGCGTTTGGGGTGATATTCCTAAAGGATTGGGTACGAATGTTGTGGCTTTCAAACCTTCTATTGAAACTTGCCAAACAGGTGGTGAATGCATCAATCATTTTCATCACATCCATCACTCTGGAATCACCATCTCGACCTCTTGATTGCTCAATAGCCCAATTCTTTTTGTCATTTCTTGGTTCTCTTGACCTCTGATCACTTGCATTATCCAATGCCCTCAGCTTATGACAATTTGGTCTGGTGTGTCCTTAAAGTTTACAATGATGGTAGAAGTGGTTTGTTCTCAGACCTTTTTGTGATTTTGGAAGTGATTTCCCTTTGGCTTCAGACTTGACCGCTGATTGGTTATGAGGTTTATTCAACACCCGTTGGTCAATCACGTTCCTTTTCTTTTCTGGCTTCACTTTCTCAGTCTTTGTGGTAGCTACCATTAGTTCTTTGGCTTTCACAAACTGTACTTCCTTGGATATATTGGCAGCTGAACTGCTCTCTCCTGTGTATCCTAATCCACTTTTGTCAGAGAAAGGTTTTTGATGAGCAAGTACTTCATCAAGCTTCTTGGATGAAACTTGCTCTACTTTAGTATTGGCTTGAACCACCTTAAGCTCAAGAAATTTGATCTTTGAATAATTTCGATTAACTTTCCGTTCAGCGTCTCAATTTCACATTTGGTCTTCTTGTATCGCACTAAAAGACTTCTATAATCTTGTTTTGCTTTCTTCATCTTTTTAATGGCTACCTTAACCACTTTTGCATATTCACTAGTCTTTTTAAGGAGGGAATTGTAGGTCTCTTGCAGTTCCACTATTTCTTCTTCTTCATCATCATTAAATTCCTCAACTATCCCTATTGACTCTCATTCAATGTGCTCACCAAGCTCTTTCACTAGCACACTCAAACCATCTGAAGATTCCACAGAAGCAATAGTCATGAATGCAAAGAAATTTCCTTCTCTGTCATAGATTTCATCTTAATCTGAATTAGAGGAGTCTGAATCACTAAGAGTAGTGGCATACACCTTGCCCTTCCCTCTTAGATAGTTAGGACACTCCTTCTTGAGATGTCCATGGCCATTGCATTTATAACACATAATGCCTTGAGTGGATTGAGAATCCTTCCCATCTTTCTTCTCAAACTCCTTCCTATCACCTTTGGAGGATGAAAACTTCCCTTTGCTGAACAGTTTTCCACAGTTCTTCATTTTCAGAAATTTTCGAAAGTTCTTTGCCCAGAAAACTACCTTCTTCTCCATACCATCTTCTTCGAAGGAATCATCCATTCTCTCGGTGATGGTTTTAAGAGCAAGAGATTTGCTTGACTTATGAGAAGGCAATCCCAGCTCATATGTTTGGAGAGACCCAATGAGCTCTTGGATTTTGATCTCATCTAAGTCTTTACTCTCTTCTATAGTAGTGATTTTTGCTCGAAAGCTCTTCAGCAATAATCGAAAGATTTTCCTCACTATCTTTGATTTCTCCGTCTTCTCACCCAAGTTGAACTTGCCAATAGCCACCTCATTTAGCTTGCTATAGAATGAGTCAAATGACTCATCTTCATTCATTTTCAGCTCTTCAAATCGAGTGGTTAGCATCTACGACTTAGTATCCTTCATCTTTTTTGTGCCTTCATAGGTGGTCTCCAATATCTCCCACGCCTCCTTAGTAACTGTTATGTGTGAAATCTTGTGAAACTCATTTGGAGATACACCACAAAAAATTGCATTCAAAGCTTTACTGTTAACGTTAGTTGCCGCAAGTGCCGCCTTATCCCAAGTGAATTTAGTGGCCTCCAGCCTAGTCCATCCTACTTCTACCGCATCATAAACAATATTATCAATTGAACACAAGAATGCCCTCATCCGAAATTTCCAAAAGGCATAGTTGCTACCATCAAAATATGGTGGAACATTTAAAGATTGATATCGGTCCATCTCAAACGAGGTCAATGATCAAACTAAGGTAATTAAACCATAGCAAATGCACCTGCTCTGATACCAATTGAATGCTCGAAAATGTGTTGAAAACACAAGAGCTGTTTAGACCCCTAAATTAAAGTTACGGCTCGATAGATTTTACTTTAACATAATACTAAGTGTGGAATAAAGTAAATGCAAGCGGATAAACAAACAAACTACTCTAACCCATAATCATTATAACAAAGCAGTAAAACGAAAGGTAAAAGAGTAGGGAAGAAGAATGCAAACACAAGATAACACGCCGATGTGTTATCGAAGAGAAAACCGAAGAATTCAGTGAAAAACCTCTTCACCGCCCTCCAAGCGGTAATCGATCCACTAGACAATCAGTTGGGATACATGGGTTAGCAACCCTCCAAGCCTAATATACCCGATGTATTTAAGCCCTCCAAACTCCTACTCCAACAAGGTTTCTCGGAACTATGTCTTGTCTAGCTCTTCGGATCCCTCAGTACGCCTAATTGCATCTGCCAAAGCCTAGCTTCTTCCAATGCTTCCCAGCAGCACCAAAATCTCACTCGGCACTCTAAAGGGTATGGTAAGTGTTTGGGCTATCAACCTCTCAATGGTATGGAAATGGAGAGGTAGGAGTTGAGGAAAATTCACAAGCAATTGTGTAGAGAAATGTGGGTATAACAATCTCTAACTTTCAAGATTTGTGGCTAGGGTTTTCTTTCAAAAGCACTCCTCAACATTTGTGGGTAATGTAGGTATAAATATTGTAGGCATAGAAAGTGTGTATCAGAAATGACAGTCTGGCAAAACAAAATGTTTCGCAGGTGTCTCACGGGAAGGCCTTACCCGTGAGCTACTCGCGAAACACAGTTATCTCCATCCTGTCTTGACTCTTCGCATTCCAGCATGTGGAAAGCTACGACCAAAGTTTATGATGGAACTTGAGTTCCATGCAATTTTTTTTAATATTTTTATATTTTTATATTTTTAAGTTTGATCGAGCATAACTCGATTTTGTACAAATCGAGTATTTCATTGAAACTCGATTTTAAGGTAATCGAGTATCGAAACAGGGGTATTTTCCTATATAGTTTCAAAACAGGGGCATATTGCTAAATTTCTTTAAAAACTAAGGGTAAAATGCTAGAATCCCCCATCAACTACAAAGCACACATTCCAAAAATTCATTTATGTTATAAGAGAGCATAAAAGGAATTTATCTTTAGCAATTTTCAACACAAAAATCATAAAGAAATGAAAAATTGATGTCTCAAGATCACCTACTTATATCTCCAACATTATCAGCCTAGCTTGGTTTAAACAAGTAAACATGATCGATAGCATGTCTCTTCATACAATAGCATATGGAGAAACCAACAGTGAAGCACAAATGGATATTTTTACCTTAAAAAAAGCAGTAAACTAATAGTCTAGAATATATAGATTCAAAAGCAGCTGAAACAGCATGGTTATTCAAGCAATGAATGATATGATGGAAATATGAGTGTACGCAGTGGAAAAATTAATGGATCTACTTCATTCATAATTGATAATATATGCCATGTAAGTTTCAGAATATAAGAACAAGAAAGTGTACCTTGATGCGATGAAATTCAAAACCAAATATTAGAAACACTCGGGAATAATTCTAATCTTTACTCCAATTTCACTTGATGCCCAAGAAGTATGGTCTCTCAATCAGTTATATGTGTATGTTCTAAAGAGAATGAAAGAGTGTCCAACACTCACATACATACCAAATCATGTTCTTACAAAAATTATGTATGTTTCTCTCCTAATAATTGATTATCTAATTGGGCTAGCCTTTTGGGCATTTCCAATTGGGTTTTAGTATGTAGCTTGGAGTGGGACCAAAATGGAACAAACAAGACACTAGCTCTAATAGGCCTTGAGCTTTTCTGTCAACTCTTGACAAGTCCAAAGTTACCATTAATTATATTTAATACCACTATATAAATATAATTGCACTCTAGGCTTTATTAATAAATTATATCCTAAGACTTTATTGTACATGCAACCTCTTCATAAAATATTCATAGTAATACAAAGTTATGAATGTAGACTGCTACTTTGTAGATTACTACATCTTAATCCTCGAATATCCGGTTTAATCATTTAGGTTATTCATCATATATTCATAAAATCCAATTTCATAAATATATACTTTAGTAACTATTTACTAAAGTAGTTAAGTCTAACATTATGAATAACAAACCCATTAAAATTATCTCAAGGGAATATTTTGTATCTCTATTTAGAGATTATGAATTTCATTTTGAGAATATATGGTCTATCAACACTAAATGTGGTTGCTCAACATACTGAGATTTTGACCGTTACTTTAGATCTTACTCTTGATATATTAAAACAACCTACATTTCATGATCAGGTTCATTATTCTCTCAAGATTAAGAGTTCATATAAATATAAGTCATGAGATTTATTATTTATTTGACAGTCGTTAGAAGAATAATAAATCTCATAGCGATCCAATTCAATATGTCTTAACTCTTAAAACATATCAACACATCAACTAGAAGTCTCCACTTTTATGATCAAGACAAATCATCTTAGTTGATATGTTATAGTCTTCGCAAATGAAACGCCCAATTTCATCACCAACTACAAACTAAAATTTTGTGTTTACAAAGAACATGTGATTTATTTCTTCTATGACTTTTTACATAAATCACATACTATAGATCTTAAGGACTATATGATAATGTCCAAATCTTCATGTTACCATCATTTTAGATAATAATAAAATAACTTTATCAATCACAATATTAAGTCATAAATAATGTCATACATAGTATCATATATAACATCATACAATAGGATTTTAGGGCACTAATCCTAACATGATACCATCAATAAATGATAGTATCATTTGAAGAAGATATATCATAGAACTTACACTATACTCATCCAATTCTCTCATCATAAATATAGTGGAGACATGTGGAAGTTCAAAATCACCATGCATAAAACTACTTCCATATGGCCAAGACTCTTGGTAGCTCAATTAGTGCCATTTTCAATGGAAACGTTTAGGTTCAAATCACTTCTCCCATTGTAACTATTTGTAACTATCAAATTTATCCACACACATACACAAAGAAAAAAGAAAAAAAGGTCCAATTCTACTAGAAAATTGCTAAAACTATTAAAAATTTTACTACAAAAAGTTTACAAACAATGAATGTAATTAGTGCCACATAAACAACATAACAAATAAACTCCTTAATTATGTTGGAAAAACTGGTTTTGCATCTCATACAAAATACACAGCGGAAGCAACACAGGTATCTTGTTCATTCATGTAAGATAACATGGAATATCTAGAATTTTAGAAACAAAGAATAGAAAGGTGTACCTTGATGGTGTGAAATTCTAAACAAAAGAATTTCAAACTTGGGATGACCTTTACACTTCACCCCAATTCCACAGATGCCCAAGATGTGTGGTCTCTCAATTAGTTATTTACACACTTGTTCAAGAGCGAATATATATATATATATATATATATATATATATATATATATTTATATATATTTTTTAGAAAATTGTCTTGTTTCACCTTTGATCGTACATATATATATATATATATATATATATTTTAAATTGTCAAAAGGCAGTTACTTTATTTAATAACTCTTATTAAATAAACAACTGATTATCTAATTGGACTAGTCTTTTGGGCCAATCCAATTAAGTTTTAGTGTGTCATTTGGGATGAGACCATAGGGACAAATAAAGCTCTAGCTGCAATGGACTTTGGGCTTATCTGTCAACCCTTGATAAGCCCAAATTTATCATTAATTATATTTAATACCTCTCTATAAATATAATTGCACTCTAGGCTTTATTAATAAAATTAAATCCCAAGGCTTTATTATCTAAACAATTAACCCCTTCATGAAAATATTCATAGTAATACAAAGTTATAATATATAACTGCCACTTTGAAAATTTCTACCTCTTGATCCTTGAGTACCCGATTTAATCCTTTAAGTTATTCTTATATATTTATGAAATCAAATTTCATAAAATATAAACTTTAGTAACTTTTTATTAAAGTGGTCAGGTCTAACACTTTAAATAACCAAACTCATTAAACTTATCTCAAGGGAATATTTTATATCTCTACAAAGAGACTATGAATTCCATCTTGAGAATATGTGTTCATTTAGCATTACGTATGGCTGTCCAACATATTGATGTTTTGACCGTTGAATTAGATCTCACTCCTGATATATCAAAACAACCTACATTTCATGATCGGGTTCACTATTCTCTTAGGATTGAGAGTTTATGTAAATTAAAGTCTTGAGATTTATTATTCATTTGATCGTCGTTAAGAGAATAATAAATCTCATAGCAGTCTAGTTCAATATGTCTTAACTCTTAAAACATATCAACATATCAACTAAAAGTCTCCACTTTTATGATCAAGACAAATCGTCTTAGTTGATATGTTATAGTCTTTGCAGATGAAATGTCAAATTTCATCACCGATTACGAACTAAAGTTTTGAGTTTACAATGAACTTGTGATCTATATCTTTTGTGACTAAATCACATGCTATGCATCTCATAGACTATATGATAATGTCCAAATATTCATGTTACTATTATTTTAGATAATAATAAAACAGCTTTATTAATCATAACATTAAATCATACATAATGTCATACATAGCATCATACAATAGGATTTAAGGGCACTAATCCTAACAAATTAATTTTTCTTTTGTTTTCTGTATACAGGCCTAGCTAAAAGTTATAGTATCCCTACCATGACCCTATCTATTCTACACAAACACAGATTATGCTCCACGCAACACAAAAGTTTCAACACAAAAAGCTATTACAAAGTTTTAACTAACACCTGCTAAAACATGTATGATCAGCCATTCCTTATCCACCAATCAATAAATAAACATTCTTAATTATCACATGCAAACATTCTTAGACTCCCAAAAAATTTCAAATTATTGATTTTTGGCTTTAAAAAAATCATTTTGTCTCAAAAATTCGGTAAAGTTGTTATTTTATTGACCATTCGTTTTATCTACTGTTAAATGTATTTGACGCCACCTCAGTTGTTTAATGTGGCACATACATCTACCGTGAAAATAATATATTGAAATGTTCTCGAAAACCAAACAGTGAAAAGAGAAGTAATTCTTGGAGAAGGAGGGCTATGAAATTGTGGGAAGGATTTCTGAGTGTATGATCCTCTTCACCGCTAGGTTCTTCACATCCACATTCAGATTCTGCTTTTCTTCCACCATGGCATAGGTTAAGAGTTAAGACCACCACTTCCCTCTCTCTTAATTGTTTCTAATATATATATATATATATATATAGATGGGTTCAAGTTACACCTAGTGTAATTTGACAAGAGTCACACCATTTGTAGACCGTAGTTTTGTAATTGATCTAATGGTTAAAAAAATAGCATTAAATGCTAATTGACTTACACTTCATTCACTTAATTAATAGCAATTTTGTTTCTCTCTCCTCATTTATTATTTAAAACCTTCTACATATATTCCTTTTTTTGCCAATGACTTTACAAATATATTATTTGAGTTTTGTTTCCTGTTTCAATTTGAAGGTATAGAGGACAGGTAAGGAATCTGGGACTTGATTATTCTGTGGTATAGTGCCATTGATAATCATATTGTGAGATTTCCTCAACCTCCACAAGATGCAAAGCAATTAGGAAAATCTTATTTGAGAAATCCTGATTGAAGTCCATAAAATTTAATATTGCTCATTTTAGGCAATAAAGTAGTTCAATGCTGAATTATCTCTCTTCATTCAAGGCCAATCCTAGCCAACTAACACTTCCAATTCAACAATATATTGTTCTATTACCTCATAAATACAATCTTATTCTTCCTTTAAATTTGTTCTCTGTAATAATGGTTTTTGAACTCTTTAAAACTTACTTGTTCAACTTTTTTCAACTTTTTGACACAAGTCCAAAAATTATCAGTAATCATGTCCATAAGGACTTAGACAAAGGACGAGGATCCCAGGTAAAATAGTGATATAGTTTGATGCAACTCTTCATTGGTAATCTAAGTACATAAGTGTTGTAGTAGTGCCTTTTCCCACAGAGTCGTAGATTTTAAGCAAACTGTTTTTAATCAAAAGGAACTATGTACTTAATTCTTCATTTGTTGTAATTACTTCTTCTTCTTTGTTTCCTCCATTTATTTAAAACCTCATTAAAAAAACACTTAGCGATTTATTTATTTTAAGGAGACAGGATATATATTCACAATTGATAAGACTATAAGAGTATGACTGGCTTAAAAGAAGAAGAAAAAAATATAGTACGAACTCAACAAAAAAAAAAAAAGTATTGCAAATATATTTGTAAAGTCATTGGAAAAAAAAAAGGAATATATGTAAAAAGTTTTAAATAATAAATAAGGAGAGGGAAACAAAATCGCTATTAATTAAGTAAATGAGGTGTAAGTCAATTATTATTTAATACTATTTTTTTAACTATTAGATCAATTACAAATCTACAGTTTACGAATAGTGTAACTCTTGTCAAGTTACACTAGGTGTAACTTGAACCCATCTCATATATATATATATATATATATTAACCCCCAAACTGGTAGAATATTTGAACTTTTATATATATATATATATATATATATATAAAAGTTCAAATATTCTGCTAGTCCGAGGGTTATTTGCTATTTATTTGATTTTCACAATCAATTTTGTTAAGTAGTCTTAAATGAAAGTATTTTGTTATATAGTCTCATTTGGAAATTGAGTATATGAAATCTGAGTTTCAAGAACTAACTCGAGTATCATATTTGAGTTTCATTGAGAAAAAAATTTCAATCAAGAGCTTTTAATTATTAAGTTTTTAGTGAACTTGAGTTTTGGATTATCAAGTTTTCACACTAGAACTTGACTCTCAATAAATCAAGTTCCAAATGAGGCTATTTAGTAAAATAGTTTCGTTAAGGCTACTTAACAAAATTATTCGTGAAAATCAAATAAATAGCAAAACTGGCCACAGGTTCATCATAATTGTTCTTTATTATTATATCAAGATCTAATTGATTTTTAGTGTTGATTGGATTTAAACTCCAATACAATGATAAACCCAATTAATTTTTGGTGTATTGTCATTTATTGTTAGGTCAAAACCCAATTGATTATTAGTGTAGACAAGATTTTTTTTTTTTTTTTTTTTTGAGAAACCAATCGGCCCTTTTTATTAATCAACAAAACTTTTTATCAGCAAATACAAATCTTTACACATCACTAGGGATGTCATCCAACCAAATACGACGGCAAGGGGAAAACTTTGCTGCCTTGGCCAGTTTGGCTGCCACATCATTCCTTTGACATTTTACATGGACAAAAGATTCTAAAACAAAATTCAAAGCTAGACTTCTAACTTCATCAATAATATGACCAAAGGAACTTAGGCAGGGCGAGGCTGAATTGAGCGCCTTTGTAATTGTTTCAGAGCAAACACTACCTCTCAAATCTGATCTGTATCGCATAAACAATTGCTGATCTGCAACCTAGAGTCTCAACTTCGTCAACAGTCATGGGAAGACAACATCTGTCCAAGAGTGCACCTTGGATTGTTCCGCCTAAATCTTTAACTACCACACCAATTCCTGCTTGTTTAGAGTCATGGAATAGAGCACCATCATAGTTAACTTTGGACTGGGTGTGTTAAGGTGGAGACCAACGAGTAGGACCTGTAGGTATTGGCTCGGGTATGACAAGTTCCTATGCTGCTTGGAACTCTTATAGCCTCTCACACATGTCCTAATAGATCCGGTTGAAAGGCAATCAGTTGGACTGCATTCTCATTGCATTTCTTTTGTGCCATATACTCCATGCAACATAAGCAAATCTTTCAGCCAATTTGGGTTCCTCAGAGTTTATGATACCTGTCCACATGTCTCTAAAATCCACAAACCAGGTTGCTAGCTGGTTCTTGAGGCAATGTTCTTCCCACCAAACCTCCTTAAGCACTTGGTAGCCCCAAAGTGCGTGAATTGTGTCTTCAACTTCCTTATTGCAATGGTCACAGGTTGTTGTCCGAGTTACTTTCCTGAAGAGCAGATGCTTTTTTGTAGGCAAAGATTCACGACTGCTCTCCAAATGAAATGTTTGATTTTATTTGTTACGCTAAGAGTCCAAACTCTTCTCTAGCAGTTGCTTTGGGCTGAGGGGTCACATACACTAGGTAAGGTTGGGTCAGGGTAATTTGATAGCATTTTATAGGAACTCTTTGTTGTGTAATTTCCTAATTTGTACCAGCCTATATGAGAGCATCATTGGTTCGGTGATAGCTTAGGGAGATGTCGAGAATGATTTGAGCCTCATGGGGGAGAAATTCCTGCATAACTTTGTCCTCAATCTAGTTATGACTTTCCTCATCAATAAGAGCACATACCTTGACTTTCCTCATGGGTAATATAATGTGTTTAGTGGGCAAACCTGGCACCTCGGATCTATACTTGTGATCCATCCCCAATCCACCAATATGCTCCCTGTTTAACAAATTTCCTAGCCTTTAGGAGACTCTACCAAGCATATGAACCTGAAGTTTTTACCTTGCTATCCAAGATCGAACAATGTGGGAAAAACCTTGCCTTGAAGACATTATAGAGCATGGAGTTTTTGTTGTGCACTAGGCCCTAAATTTGTTTGCCTAAGAGTGCAAGGTTGAAATTCTCCAACTCCCTAAAACCCCACCCACCATGGATTTTTGGAGAGCAAAGTTTTTTCCAGGCTATCCAATGGATTTTTCTTGATTCTCCCGAGTACCCCCACCAGAATTTTCGAATCAGTGATTCAATATCCCTACACAAGCTCTTTGGAAGTTTGAAACACCCTATGGTGAAAGTCGGCATTGCTTGGATGGCCAATTTGATAAGGATCTCACAACCTGCTTGAGATAAGAGTTTTTCTTTTCACCCTTGTATTTTATGCCACACTCTTTCTCTAATATAGCTGAAGCTTTCTTTTTCACTCTCCCTACAAATGATGGCAACCCAAAATACTTCTCATATTGTGTCACCGCTTTCACACCTAGCTGGTCTTTGATTTTATTTCTGGTATTCATATTTGTATTTGAGCTGAAGAATAATTGGGTTTTTCCATGGTTATTTTTTGGCCTAAAGCTTGTTTATATTTTGTAAGGATGTCCATCACCGCTTGGTAGTCCGTATCATTAGCTCTACAAAGAAGTAAGCTATCATCCGCGAAAAACAGATGAGTGATTTTCGGCCCATCTTTACATAAGGACACTCCATGCATGTCTCCATTGCTGGCTGCTTGTTGTATTAGTGAATGAAGGCCCTTTGCACATAAAAGAAACAAATAAGGTGATAGAAGGTCTCCTTGGCAGAGCCCCCTACTGGGATTAAACAAGCCATGAGGCTCTCCATTGACCATGATAGAGAAAGAGACCGGATGGATGCAACAACCAACAAGATTTCTCCATTTGCTATCAGAATCCAACCTTTCCATAATTTTGTCTAAGAAATTCCATTCAACCCTATTATATGCTTTACTCATATCAAGTTTCAAAGCCATGAACCCCGGCTTGCCTTTTCTTTTATTTTTTAGGTGGTGGAGAGTTTCAAAGGCAATGAGGATATTATCAGTGATGAGGCGATCAGACATGAATGCACTTTGTGTTTCTGATACCAACTTTAGGAGGATTTTTTTGAGGCAGTTGGCTATGGTTTTGGAAATTATCTTATAAATGACATTGCAGAGGCTAATGGGGAAAAAGTCTTTTGGGCTTGTTGGTGATTTTGTTTTGGGGATAAGGGTGATGAAGGTGTGGTTTATATTTGGTGGCATAATTCCTGAATTTAAAACTAATAAAGTTGCATCAATAACATCTGAACCAACAATTTTCCAATACGATTTATAAAAGAATGGAGGCATACCGTCTGGGCCAAGGGCTATAAAGGCTTCAATTTTTTTAGAGCTTGTTCCATTTCGATGGCTGTGAAAGGCCAGGTGAGTTTAGCATTCATGTGTGGTGTAACTTTTGGCTCAATTCCTTGGAGGATTGGATCAAGTCCAAAAGTATTGGTTAACTAGAACATGGATTGGAAGTAGCCCACAAGTGCTTCTCCAATTTTTTGTTCTTCCTCTAGTATTTCGCCACTATTAAGGACCAACTTGGAAATAAAATTCCGTCAGTTGCGTTGATTTGCCTGACTATGGAAATAACTTGTATTTAGATCACCTGCTTTCAGCCACTCCATCCTTGATCGTTGTTACCACAAGCACTCTTCCTTTAACATCAAATCATGAACTTCAGCTTTTAAGAGTCTCACTCGGTCGTGATTTGGTCCACTCATGGACTATTTCTCTGCTTGCACTAGTAGTTCTTCTTTTGTTGTAGCAAATAGCGAATGTTTCCAAAAGACTGTTTACTCCACGTCTGAAGCGATAGGCTGCACATCTTAATCTTATTGACTACTCTTTCCATCGAGTTGGTCATGGATTGTCCCTCCCATGAATTTTTTATCACACCTTTACATTGTTCATCCTTCATCCACACTGCCTCAAATCTAAAAGGTCTTATTTTCTTGTAAAATTGAATATTTTCATCATCAGTACAAATCCACAATGGGCAATGATCCGAAAGTGAACCTGAGATATGGTGGACATGGGTTGGTGGGAACATTTGAATCCAGGAATTTGTAGCAACTCCCCTATCCAATTGGATCCAAGTGACTGTTCCATTGTACTAATTGTTGCACCAGGTAAAAGGTGCACCCACGAAATCCAGATCCCGAAAGCTGCAATAATGAAGGGCATCTTTGAATTCAACCATTTGTTGCTCTCGCCATAATGCCCCACCCATTTTTTCTTCAGTTCTGACAATCTCATTGAAATCTCCCACGTAGAGCCAAAGGAGTTCCATTTTTAGGGTTCCCAGTTAACCATCACAAGGTTTCTGTAGAAACATGTGAACTGCCAAGCGTCATCCACTCCTGAGTTATTTATTGCGTCTATATGTGAAGGCGACGCGTCAATAACATGGAGATTGATTTCAGACTTCCAAAACAGAGCTAGGCCACCCCCTGTATTTTGTCTAGAAACAATATGCATGCTGTCTAGTTGGAGCTTCGATTTCAGATTGTTGACATGGCTATCCTTCCCTTTGGTTTCCATGAGAAAGACTATTAAGGGAGAGTACTTCCTCACCAACTCAATGAGTTCCTAAACTGCGCATGATCATCCCAAACCACGGCAGTTCCAACTGGTGGTAGTCATGGTGTTCGATAGGACTGCCTAGCAGCCACCATTTGACAGAGTTTAGGAACATCATACTAGGACACGGTCTGCTATTTCATGGGTCTGCAATCCTCCTCTGGAATTGGTGTTCTCTTATGCTCTGTTTCAATCATATACACGTCGCTAGGGGTTTTTAAATGGTCACGTGGAATCCTTACCAAGTTGGTTTGGTTGGTAGAGTTTTGGGAGGGCTTACTATATGTTTATTGGGCCATTCAGTGATGGGCTGCCCATTTGGAGTTTGTGGGTATTGGGTTTGCACTGTGGGCTTGGCTGTTTGGATATTGACGGGTTGGGTTAATTCAAGTTTTAATTCCACGTTTGCACCATCATTGTCCGACATAATGCTGGGTTTTGTAACGCACACCAATTCTGGAATGGTCACATAGCCGTTGACAGCATTTAAGCTTCGGGTTTCCTCACTTTTTGCCTTTGAATAATGTGCATTAATGGGACAAAAATTGCGAAATAGTATATTTTTGGGAAAAAAATTAGGTGCATGGCATGCGTTCAAAGTTATTTAGTAAGTAAGACTCTTTTTGAAAGTCGAGTTTGACGAACTCGACTTTGGGCTGGAACATGAACACTATAGTGGCGTTTTTTTAGTGGCATTTGTCAAAAACGCCACTATAGGGTACCTATAGTGGCATTTTCTATAGTGGTGTTTTTGACAAATGCCACTAAAAAAAGTGCCACTATAGTGTTCATTTTCCAGCCCAAAGTCGAGTTTGCCAAACTCGACTTTCAAAAAGAGTCCAACTTACTAAATATCTTCGAATACATGCCACGCGCCTAATTTTTTCCTAAAAATAGATTGTTTCACAATTTTTGCCCGCATTAATGACACCATTAAGTATATTGGGAGGGGATGGTTTTTGTTTTTCCATCGGTATCGAAGAAAGGTTACCTAACGGCGTTGTTGGTGCTTGCACTTCGGTGGCTTCCGATACTGGTAGTTGTGTTGTGGTATGGGGTAGTGGTTTTGGCATTGTTGAAGATTTTTTATGCCTTGGTCTGGACCTAGGTATGGTGATGGATGTCTTTCTAGAATTTAGATCAACCTCGGCCCTCATCCATTCCTTATAGTGCTGATTTGTCTTCTTCAACGATCCTTTGCTACGCAGCCACCATTCACAATCTCTATCATCATGAGAAACCAGTCTGCACCAATAGCAGAGTTTGGAAGACGCTCATACTTTAAGATGGCGCATCCAATAACTGATCCTTTAGACCATACTTTTCAAACCCTGTTGAAAGGTTTGGAAATATCAATCTTGACCCGAACCTGTAACTAATTTCCTTTACCTCCATCCCCTTCCGAGTCAGTCATGAGTGGGGGGGTGCCCAACGAGCTGCCTATTGCTTCATGAGTTTCTGATTTGAGGTAGTGGACTGGGAGGTCATGGATTTTGATCCAAAAGGAAGTGAATTGAAAGGATAGTGCTGATATGGGAACATTCGCTACTGAAAGGATAGTGTAGACAAGATTTAAACCTTAATACAAGAAAGACCCAACAATATTATGTGACAAAAAGTATTTTACCGCTAATTGTTTATAAACTTTATACGAGAAAGAAATTACTATAAATGATACAAGAGTTTAACTGATGTTCCACTATATCACAATGAAAACGACGGAATTATTATTGTTGTTTTTGAACCACAAGAAAAGGAGTGTGCTATAGATATTGAAAATTTTGAATATATTATTGTTATGCTCGTTGAGCCACATCAGTGTTGCATTTCGGATCATTCGATCAATTTTGGTTCACATTGGTCCCAATCAGTCCATTCTAGCCTACTTTGATCCCACTCGGTCCAATTCAGTCTATTTCAATCTATTGGTCTACTTCGGTCTAGTTTGGACTAATTGGGCCTTAAATTTACTCTTTTTGTAGGTTGCCATTTTAGTTTTTGGCTTAACAGTTCTTTTTTTCCCCCTTAATTTTTGGCTTGAAAAATATGAAATTTTATTCTATTTGGACCAAACTCTTTAGTTTTAGGCTAAAAAATATAAACAAAATAGTCATTAGAAATTATAGATTTAGGCTCTAAAAATGCTATAAAAATAATAAATATTCACAAGATTAATTACCTTAAAATTCAAGTTTCAATAATATAGGTATTATACTTATATTTGGAAAGAGAAAAAAAAATGCTACAATTGTAAACTTATATAATAATATAAACTTAATGTAACATATTACATGTGTTCGATAGAAAGGAGGTATACATTTAAAAAAAAAAAATTCTTGGATATGTTTAAATTAGTCAAAAAAATTATGGTATATTTAATGAATTCCTTTTAACAATAGCTTCTCCATTTATATAAAATAATATTATAAGTATGTAATTTAAATATTTTTATTAAATTACATTATATATAAATATATATATTTATATCACTATGTATTGTTGTTGAATGCAAAATAATTATATGTTCCATTACATAAAACTTATAAAAATATAAAATGCTTTTAAGTAACACATGCACTATTTAATCTACAAATTTATCATTATATTCTTATAAAATAATTATATTACACTTCCACACATTGCGTGGGTTTGTTACTTGTAATGTTCTCTTAAAATGATGAGTTACTAATTCTTTCAAAAGCATAACTTATTACAAAATGGTAGATTTAATTATTCAACTACATAATTCTAACATAAGTTTTAAAATTGAACAATTTCTCTCATTTATGATTGGTTATAAGAACTTTGTCCCTTTTGTTAAAATTGCCATCAAATTTAATGAAAAAATAATTCTTTTCTTTTATTTTTTTTTAAAAAAGGTGTCTAATTTAAATTTAAATTTTAGTTGAATTTGACGGAACAAGTGGCAAATGCTTATTATTATGGCAAATTACAACTTACCTACCTAGCAAAACTTAAGTTGCCTACTTGTTTGGTGTGATGGTCACTTCATAAGTATAAGTGCTTGTGGGGTGTGGGGGGCAAGGGCCGGGGTTCAAGTCTCCAGAAGGAGATTTCATACACAAATACACATAGATTAGGTTAGAGTATAATTTCTATCTTGTTAAAAAAAAAAAGTCGTCCACTTGTAATTAATTTAAAAATTGGCATTTTACTCACTTGAGGTTAGTTTTGTAAAAATACCGTAACCCACCTACGATTTTTTTTTGGTTAAAAAACAACTTTTAACATCAAAATATAACATAAAATAGATCAAAAAGCTAGGGTTTAAAGCTACATTCTTCTCTTGGCATTGAAAAAATAAATTGACAGGACAAAATGGGCTTTTGCCCTTTTCGAGCAAATTAAATAGCCTTATGCCTCATTTCCCAAACTAATTAAGGAAATGCCCCTCTTTTGAAACTCAACTTACCTATTACTCGATTTCATGGAAGTTGAGTTAAAAAACGCCACTATAGGTCCTTAAAAACGTCACTATAGAGCTCAACTCGATTTTGAGTAAGTCGAGTTTCAAAATATGGACATGTCCCTAATTAGTTTGGGAAGGGGGGGCATAAGGCTATTTAATTTTCTTGAAAAGGGAAAAAGCCCATTTTGTCCTAAATTGACATGAAATTCAGGAGGGAATAATTCAGTCCTACGGCTTGATGGTTAAAATAAAAAAACTTCAGAAACATATTGGAAGAAACCCACACCCAAACCAAACCAAAATTCAATTTGTTACTAATTTGAAAATTTCACGGAAACCCACACCCAAACATCTTACTTGCACTGATGAAGATGGGTTCGCTAAAGTGAAGTTGGGTTTGCGAGATGAAGTTCGTAATGATGTTGTATTGAATATTCTCAATTTCCTATTCTTAAATAAAATGTCGCCAATTACTAAGTGGGCTGATGACAATTACTTAGGTATTGATTTCTAACTACTTAAATAAAAATTAGATGAGTGTGTTGCAAGACAGCAAGAGGATTCTCATGGACAAAATTTTAGTGTGTTTATTTAATAACAATACTTCAGTTTTTCACTTAGTTAAATCGTAGCAACAATGGTTTTTTTTTTTTTTAGTTAAGTATTCTATTTTCACAAATTCATCTATTCTTCCAAAATCATTAGCCTTCGACACTCACCAATTTTCTTGTAAACAATCAACAGTGAAATGCTCTTCTTTTTTCTTTTCTTTTTTTTCCCTTTTCCTCATTCTAGCTTTTTGATTTGTTTTATGTTATATTTTGATGTTAAAAGTTGTTCTCTAACGGAAAAGTCATAGGTGGGTTATGTTGTGATTAATAAAGTTGTTTTATTATTATCCAAAATATTGGTAACATGAATATTCAGACATTATCATATAGTCTATGAGATGTATAGTATGTGATTTATGTGATTTAGTCAAAAAAGATATAAGTCACAAGTTTTTTGTAAACTCAGAATTTTAGTTCGTAGTCAGTGATGAAATTAGGCATATTATTTATGAAGACTATAACATATCAACTAAGATAATTTGTCTTGATCATAGAAGTGAAGACTTTTAGTTGTTGTGTTGATATGTTTTAAGAGTTAAAACATATTGAACTAGACCGCTGTGAGATTTATTATTCTTCTAACGACTGTCAAATGAATAATAAGTTTCACGATTTCTATTTACGTGAATTCTTAATCCTGAGAAAATAATGGATCTGATCATGAAGTGTAGATTGTTTTGATATATCAGGAGTGAGATCTAATGTAACGGTCAAAACCTCAGTATGTTGGGCAGCCACATTTAGTGTTGATGGAATATATATTCTCAAGATGGAATTCATAGTCTCTTAGCAAAGATAAAAAATATTCCTTTGAGATAAGTTTAATGAGTTTAGTTATTCAAATAATTAGGCCTAACCACTTTGGTAAGAAATTACTAAAGTATATATTTATGAAATTGGATTTTATAAATATATGATGAATAACTTAAAAAGATTAAACCAGCTACTCAAGAATTAAGATGTAGTAATCTACAAAGTGGTAGTCTTTATTCATGACTTTGTATTACTACAAATATTTGATGAAGGGGTTGCATGTATAATAAAGTCTTGGGATATAATTTATTAATAAGGCCTAGAGTGCAGTTTTATTTATATAGTGGTATTAATATAATTAATGGTAACTTTGGACTTGTCAAGAGTTGACAGAAAAGCCCAAGGCCCATTAAAGCTAGAGTCTTATTTGTTCCCTTTTGGTCCTACTCCAAACCACACACTAAAACCCAATTGGAAAGGACCAAAAAGCTAGCCCAATTAGATAATCAGTTATGTGGAGAAAAACATACAAATTTTATGTAAGTACATAAAATGGTATGTATGTGAGAATTGGACACTCTATTCATTCTCTCTAGAATATACACATATAACTAATTGAGAGTCAACACTTCTTGGGCAACAAGTGGAATTGGAGTGAAGATTGAAAGTGTTCTCAAGAACTTCTAAACTTTGTTTTTGAAATTCACCATACCAAGGTATACTCTTATTCTTAAATTCTAAAACTTACATGGCACATGTTATCAATTCCTTGAATGAAGTAGATCCGTTAATCTTTTGCTGCGTACATTCATATTTCCATCAGAGTAGACCAATCTTTTGTTAAGGTTCACTTTCACAAGATGACTACAAAATATTCTAACTGGTTGATAGACAAGATTGTTGATAAGGAGGCTGAGAGGATTACTATGAGAGAACAGTTTCTTAGAGACAACCAGGAAAGACTTGGTGAAGATAACTATGAATTCAAAAGAAGGGACAAGGATGATGAAGCTCCTAACAAAGAAGAAATCACTGATCAACCAAAAAGGAAAAGATTTAAGACAAAGTGACCTTAGTTTTTAGCTTTGAACATGTTTATTTAAAAGTTGATGTTAAGACTCTTATTTCTTGGAATTATTTAGGATTTGATGGTTAAGAGTTCTGTTTAAGGTGTAGGCTTTTGGGATTTGGTTTCTATGGTTTGGCTTAGGGTTTGGGTTTCTTGTGGGTTTTTTTTTTTTTTTTTTTTTTAATAATTTTTTTATTTATTATGGTTTAGGTTTGGGATTTTGGATTTTGTGTAGAGATATAGTTTAATGGAATGGTTGAATTTTTGGTTAAATTTTGGTTAATCGGTAATGGTGGGTTTTGGAAATTGTGACCGAATCAATGCATGGTTGCCTACATACTCTGTTGAGAGAAAGATCAGGTCATTATGTAGTTCATTGATGATGATTTTTTTTTTTTGCCTTAATTTTTGCCTAGGTCGCCCTTTTGGGTTTTCAACCTAGCAAGCTCTCTCATTTTTTTTTTTCTAACTCTCTTTTTGCATAGATTGCCCTTTCAAGTTTTCAAACTATCTCTTTTTGTTTTGTTTTTTCTTTTTCTTTTTTTAGTTAAACCTAAGAAGGGAAATAACATAATTTACAACCACTTCAAACGTAGTGCTTGCAAACTATCACCTCAGACATGGTATTACTTCAATTGATCTACGTTGGTTGGCTTAGTGAAAGGGTTTGCATCTAAGTCTATCAATCTTACTACTCCCACAGAGTATATCTGTTTGATAATGTATGGGCCTACCCAATTTTGCATGAACTTTCCATTTGCATCTTGAACTGGGGCTCGGATTTCTTTTAACACTAAGTCCCCCAACTTCAAATCTCTGGTTCTCACTTTCTTGTCAAAAGCTTTCCTAAGCCTCCTCTAGTAACCTTGAATATGATACAAGGCCTTGATTCTCTTCTCATTTAGCATGCACAACTGATCGTATCTATTTTGCAACCAATCTGCTTCAGGGATTTCACTCTCCAGTACTATCTTTAGTGAATGGACACCCATCTCAATAGGAAGGACTGCTTCCATTCCATACACCAATGAGTAAGGGGTACTCCTATGGAAGATCAAATTGATGTTCTATACCCCCAAAATGCATAGGGCAACTGTATGTGACTGTCCTTGTGGTTATTTGTGCTCTTCTTCTAAATTTGCCCTATGTTTTTATTAGCAGTCTCAACTACTCCATTAGTCTGAGGATAGTAAGGTGAAGATTTGTGGTGTTGAATGTTGAACTATCGTAGCAGCTTCTTCGTTTCTCCTTTAAAGTGCAACCCATTGTCTGAGATAATTTCATGCGGTACCCTGTATCTGCAGATGATATTGGTCTGAATGAACTGAGTGACTTTCTTTGAGTTTAGGACTTTGTATGAAGTAGCTTCTACCCACTTAGTAAAGTAGTCAATGGTCACGAGTATGAATTCATGGCCATTAGTTGCTGTTGGGTGAATCTTCCCAATAATGTCTATTCCCCATATAGAGAACGGCCAGGGTGAGGTCATGGTATGTAGTGGCATGGGTGGCATGTGCTTCAGATCTCCATGTATTTGGCATTGATGGCATTTTCGAACATGAGTCGCATAGTCGGCTTCCATAGTAGTCCAGTAATAGCCTTATCTCATTATCTTCCTTAA
Source organism: Quercus variabilis (assembly GCA_030445155.1). Taxonomy (NCBI): domain Eukaryota; kingdom Viridiplantae; phylum Streptophyta; class Magnoliopsida; order Fagales; family Fagaceae; genus Quercus; species Quercus variabilis. Next base: position 17,020,203 of record CP129456.1, read on the forward strand.
CAATATGTGTGCATTCATATGTGACCCATAACTTGACTCATGAACCTCTTCAATTATTTGTTGTGCTTCCTTGGCAGTTACACAAAGGAGATGAATTCCATCATGTGAGCTTCTGTAGAGCTTTTCACTACAAATAATGTAATTAGTAGACAACCTCCAGATGGTCAATTAGTCATTCTTATCTGCAGACGGTGGGTATGTCACATCCCTGAGATATTGTAGGATGTCCGAATACCATTCACCTTCCCCACTCTTTTCCTCATCTCCTTCTATCGTCGTGCAGTAGGCTGGTTCTTCTTTTTGTTCCAACACTATTGATCTAGCTTCATCTTCTTTCGGCCCTTCCATCATGGATGCCATGGTTGCTAAAGCATATGTAATTTGATTCTACATCCTCGACACATACTGATATTGGATCTTGCTGAACTTTGATGCCCACTTTTGGAGACATTGATGATAAGGCATCAGCCTTTCTTCTTCGATCTTCCATTTATTCTGAATTTAAGAGATTATTAAGGCTGAGTCTCCATACATCTCCAACTCTTTCATTCACCCTAGGCCTAAGGCTGCTTGTAGGTCTATAATGCAAGTTTCATATTTTATGGTGTTGTTGGTGGTAGGGAAATTGAGTCTACCAGAAAATGGAATGTGTGCCCCTTTTAGAGAAATTAAGAGAACTTCAATTCCACTTCCATTTTGATTTTTTGCTCCATCAAAATACATCTTCCATGATTCTACTTCAATCCCTATGCTATCTTCTTTCAGAAAGTCTCCTGGGATATCTTTAGCTTCTTCTGGTGAACAATGGGCTAGGTGATCGACAATTGCTCTCCCCTTCACAGATTTCTAAGCCACATACTTAATATCAAATTCTGACAGAAGCAAAACCCATTTAGCTGTCTTTCCATCTTGCACAGCTTTTTCCATTAAGTACTTCAAAGGATCCATTCTTGCAATCAACAAAACCTTGTAAGCAAGCATATAATTCTGAGTTTACGAGTTGCCTATACAAGTGCTACACATGTCTTTTCTAATGGTGAATACTTCTCTTCATAAGGCAACATCTTCTTGTTGATGTAGTAAATTGTATTCTCCTTTCTAGTCTTCTCTAGGTATTGAGCAAGTAGAGCCCCCATTGTTATATCTGTAGTGATAAGATACAATAACAATGGCTTTTCAGGAACTGGTGGGACAAGTATTGGTGGCTTTATTAGATAGTTCTTGATCTTCTCAAAGGCTTCTTAGCATTGTTCATTCCACACTGTTGGGACCTCCTCCTTAAGTAGTCGGAAGATTAGTTCACTTGTCATGGTGAGTTGAGCTATAAACCTACTGATGTACTATATCTTCCCTAGAAATCCAATCTCCTTTCCAATTCTTGGAGGCTTCATCTCTACAATTGCCTTGATTTTCTTAGAATCAACTTCTATTCCCCTCTGCCTTACCATAAACCCTAACAATTTTCCGAATGTGACTTCGAAAGCACACTTCGTTGGATTCAACTATAACTTGTAGAACCGGATTCCCTCAAAGAACTTCCTCAAAGCTGGTATGTGACCTTCATGGTCTTTGGACTTCACTATCATGTCATCAACATGAACTTCTATTTCTTTGTGGATCAAATCATGCAACAAAGTGGTGGTTGCTTGTTGGTAAGTAGCACTAGCATTTTTAAGGCCAAATGGCATGACCTTGTACCAATATGTCCCCTGTGGTGTGATAAAGGAAGTCTTTTTCATATCTTCTAGAGCCATCTTAATTTGATTGTATCCTGAAAACTCATCCATAAATGATAGCATAGCATGACCTGTTGTATTGTCAACTAATACGTTAATGTGAGGCAAAGGAAAGTCATCTTTTGGACTAGCCTTATTCAGATCTCGAAAATTTACACACATTCTAACCTTCCTATCATTCTTTGGTACCAGAACCACATTGGCTAACCACTCTGGATAGTTGACCACTCTTAAGAATCCTACATTGTACTGTTTTTCTACTTCTTCTTTGATCTTGAGAGTCCACTTTAACTTTATTCTTCTCAACTTCTGCTTAACTGGCTTCATGGTTGGATTTGTTGGAATGTAGTGCTGTACTATATCTGTATCAATCCCAGGTATGTCTTCATATGACCAAGTAAAGACCTCATTGAACTCTGTCAGCAATGCCACTAATGCATCCTTCTCTGAAGTGGTTAGGGTATTGCCCACTTGGATCATTTTGGGCTCATCATCGATTCCCAGGATAATGGGTTAGGTTTCTTCTTTTATAGGTTCTAGGTATCCATGTTTTATTTCCTTATTATTAAGATTTTCTTTACCAATTTCAGAAATAAAAACATTCAAAGCCAATAAATAAGCAGAATAAAAAATCATATTAAAAGGGAAAGATTTTTTAACAAAATCTACAGACCCAACTGGAAAACTATCACAAACAGATTTAACAGGAATTGAAACACTAGTAGAAATAGACTTAATAGGAACGGAAACAACGTTCTTGGCAGGAATGACTGGCTCAACGGTCTTGATCTTCTTGGCAAAAGTGACTAACTTGACGGTCTTGATCTTCGTCACAGAGTCCTCCATGGGGTGGGCGGCTCCCTCCCATGCCTAGTTCTTCAACTGTGTCATGGCTTCCACTATGGCTAGTGGCTCCTAGTAAGCTCCTTCTTCCCTCAGCATCAGTACCGGGGGATCTACATCCATATAATCAGTAATTTCTTCTTCAATCTCTATGTTTGTAGGATTGTTGGTCACAAAAGCATCTAGGCGCTTTATGCTATCCATCCATTCATCAAATAGGTCATGCTTGCCTCTATTGCCCAAGTAGGTGGGTTGAGGGAGTTGCTCTTACTCATTTTCTTCCATTCTCTCCTTATTACATTCAAAATTCTCAAGTGTTATGATTCTGAGACTGTGGACCATTAGCTTTTGGTTTAAAGCGGCCAACCTAGCATCTATGTCATCCTCTTCTTCAATATGTGGGATTGGTGAACTTGGTTCCAAATCATAATACGACCCCAATTCTAAAACCTCTCTTCCATGCTTGTCATACCTAGGGCTAGACCTTGAACTAACATTAGTGATATCACTCCAATCTGAAAGATGCCTATAGGGATATTCATCATGATACATTTGATTAGCTTGTGCCTTCTCCTCCCTTGCATTCTCTAACACATTTATCAGCCTGTATTGATCACTATCAGTGTTGCACCACATGTTAGCTTTAGCATCATCTTCAATATCTTGACCATAGTAGTCCACATTATCATCATATTCTTCATAGAATAGATTTGCATCTTCGTCTTCTCTATCGCTGGGGGATTCACCCTAATCATCTCCACTATACGGGCTATCATAACTTTTGCTATTGTTGTCACTATTGGTGCTACTGTCATCATCATCATGTCCATTGTCATTGCTACTATTGTCGCTACTACTATTACTTTTGTCTTCATTTCCATCTTCATCATCACTAGGGGTTGTTCCCCTCTTCCTTATATCTATCATTGGCTCTTAGTTCATACGGGCTCTTTAATGTATGCTGGCAAGCTTCCTAATATTTCTCTTCTTCTATGTTGTAAATATGATCTCCAAGGAATATAGTCATGGAATCAGGTTCCATATAATCAGCCCAATCAGTAGGAACCCAAGTTGCGTCTTCCTCCAATTCTGGAACCTTGTTATGGCAATCAAGTAGTATCTCAAACCCAGGCACCATTGTTTTTGTCATAGGATTAAATCTCAGTTTAGGGAATCCCTAATAACGTTGACTTTCTCTAACTTTGACAAACTTTCTATTCAATGTAGCAGTATAGGGCTTTAGAGGTTCTGGAAGACAAGGGAGTCCTTTTGCTTTGGCTATGGCTTTGGCCATCTTTCTCAGTTCCATCTCTAACAAATCATCATCAGTGGGCTTATAGCCTAGCCCAAAAGATGGTGTGGCAGTAGGAATTACCAGGTCTTGAACAATTGGCTTCTTCACAGCTCTCCCTAAATTCATCCCAAGAAGGTAGTTCATTCTCCTTATCATTGCTACCACATTGTTGTTACCATAAAGAGCAAAGTCCATTGGAATCTTCTCAACTTCTTCTTCTCTCTTTTCAAAACCAGGCCTCTCAATCTCAAAGCCATCTAAAGTCAATGGCTCTTTCTTTGAATCAATATCGTAAATAGGCTTAGGCATAGTCAAAGTATCCCCATAGATGGTCACAATAGCCCCTTCATGTGGAAATCGAACCTTTTAATATATAGATGAATGTTCGGCTTTTGTGTGATGCATCCATGTTCGGCTTTTGTGTGATGAATCCATGGTCCACCTTCTTGACCATCGGTCTGAGGGTAAGCTCTAATGTTATGGTTCCTAAGATTTCTCTTCTACTGTTGTCGTATACCTTCATATGTTGATCAATAGGCATAAAGTCTTCAATGCTTAGACCCAAGCAACTAGCAGTTTTCAAAGGACACACATTCAAAGCACTTCCATTATCTATCAAAACCATCGGTATCCTCTTCCCCATGGAATCTACAGTGATATGCAATGAGTTGTAGTGCTTCCCTTTCTTGGTCAGATCCTTGTCAGAATAGGAAACAGTGAGTTCCCTATTTATGGACCCAATCATAGCATTTAGATCCTGGGAGGTTGTGGTTGTAGGGAATTGAATTTGGTTGAGAAGGTCTACTAGATTTTGTCAGTGTTTGTATGAGGCCATGAGAACTTCATCTTCTTTGTCAGTGGTTGTAGGGAATTGAATAGGATATGTTGGCTTGTGTCTTCTGTAGTTGCTTGAGGACTTCATCTTCTTCGGCAAGTGTTTGTTGGGTGGATTTGTTCAAAGCTTCCAACGGGTTATCAGTCTCTAAATGTGGGGGTTTGAAGTGTCCCCCCCCCCCCCCCCATTGTGATGTGGACAATTTTGGTTGGATCATAGGGATCAATGTCTTGGGGTTTGAAGTGTCTCCCCCCATTGGTGGATGTTTGGTTATTCTCTTGGGGTGAAGTGTCTCCCCACATTTATGGACATTGGGTAGTTCTCGAGTTCTGGTTTTTCATTCCATATGTCATTTCAAATGGTGGTAGTAGATGTCCTATCCATTAATTCTTCCCATGTCATCATGAAGCATTCGGGTAGGTTATAGATCAAGTCAGATAGGTCTTCCTTATTTTCTTCTTCAGTCATCAAGTAATTAATCCTCGGTCCTTTCCTAGAGTTATGATTGGGTAAGGGATTGTTAGTGATGCTAGGCCTTGTAGGCGGCGTAATCACCTTGTTGTTTATTAGGTCTTGAATTGCATGATGAAGGGTGAAACAACGGTCATTTTCATGACCATGGCCTTGCTGATAAGCACATCTTTTATTCACATTAAACCTTGAGGGCAAGGGGTTTGGAATTGGTCTTGGGTCTAAGGGTTTCAGTAACCCTTTTGCTTTTAGCTTGTCATACACTTGGCTTATGGGCATGTACAACTCATGAAATTCCCTCTTAAGCCTAGGCCCTTGTGGTACTTGCATAGATGCAATGGGTACAATCAATTGATAAGGATCATTTTTATGGATGTTGGAAATTTCTACAACCTTGGAATTAGATCCTACATTCTTTCTAAACCTTGGAAGGTCATCAGTCTTTATACTACCTTTGTTTATAGCATCCTCAATTTGGATTCCAGCAGCAATTAGAGTTTTAAAATTGGGAAAATATTTTACAAACAAATACTTGTGGTATACAAGCAATAAATTCTTCACAACTATGGCTAACTGTTCTTCCTCACTTGGCCTACTCATCATTTGTGCGGCCTTGGCTCTCTACTTGGTAATGAAAGTAGAGAAGCATTCTTTTGGTTCTTACTTGGTGATCTCAAGGTCTCTTTTTGTGATGTCTACTTCTATATTGTACTTGTATTACTTGTGAAACTTTAGACAGATGTCCTCCCAACTTCTTGCTCTTGCATCATTCAGATTGAGGAACCACCTAAGAGTAGCTTCGATTAGTGTGTTTTGGAACATCTGAGAAAGTACTTCTTTAGTCGTGCCTAAGAGCTGCACAGCCCTCATATACATCTTCAAATGGGACTTTGGCAACCTTTCCCATCAAACTTGTCTAAGGTTGGCATCTTGAACTTGGGTGGCAGCCTCGCATTAGGGAAAATTGAGAGGGTATCGTAGTCCATAAGTTCCTCCACCTTACAGGCTCTTCTAATCATCTCCTCCATTTTATTCATCCTCTTATTGATCTTCTTCTCACTCTTTACAGCTAATGGATCATGATCAGTCTTGTCCTCCTTTTGATCACTCGTCGAATTCTGAAATTGTTGCATCATACGGTTCATGTCTTCCCTCAATTGAATCTGACTAGCTACCATGGTATTAAGTAGCTTTTAGGTGTTCATGGGTTCCTCTGTGTTTGGGTGTTCTCCCTCTTCTGCCATATGGCTAGGAGCTTCAAACTTCTTGTGGCTTGAACTGTCTTGGAGGTCAAAGATGGGGTTGTGATGTTGCAGCAGTGGAGTCTCTTCTATGCTTGAAGGCTTCAGTATTGTGATGGGAGTGATGAGCTTGGAATTAGAGCTACTGGTAGCTTAAGTGTTAGGCTTAGGTTCTCTTTATTGCATTCCTTCAGATCTTGACCAAATTCTCCCCTAATGACAGGCTTGGTCAAGTTAATCAAAGCTAAGACCCCATCCATATCCATCAATCAACCAAAAAAAAAACACACACAACATGCAATGCATTTTAACCGGGCCCGACCTAAGGATAGGTTCTAAGTCATTATGTTGTAGGGTGGATTTGTTGTTTCATTATTTCCCATAGCTAGGACATTACACCTCCTAACTTGTAATGTAATGAACATTGTGTTGGTCTGAACGGCATGGTTTGTCTCATACAGTCAACATGAAATGATCCAATGACTTTAGGTTATGAGTTGGTGAGTTCGCCACTAGGCACCTGAATCTAATGAAAACCGAAGATCCATAATTACTACCACCACAAAATTGTTGAAAAGGGGTGCATACATTGTTGTTTGGATGGCACACATTATGACAATTAGGGAAAGATTTTAACAAGCAATACAAACAACAAAATATTATACAACTTCCTATCAAACATAAATAAACAAACAAACAACTATATCATGCAAGACCATGCAAAACAAGGGTACATATTTGGTCACTTAAGTCTAATACGAAGCTTAGCCCTCAAAATTCCCAGTGGAGTCGCCACTATAAGAGACCTTGAAAGTTACCTCTCAAAAAAGAGAGATTTTTGGAGTGCTTTTTAGGGCACCTCTCTTTTTGGGTAAGTAGTATGGAGTCGCCACTTATTTTTTTTATACCCAAAAAAAAAAAAAAAAAAACTAAATACATGACTGAATTATTCTCTTCATTGATTGAATAAAAAATTACATATTTGGAAAATTTAAAAATTACATGGCTTTGGGTCCTAGTTACAAACTACCAAATAATTACATGGCTTTTTGTCCTAGTTACATTCTATCCAAAATAAAAAGTAAAGACAAGGCTTAGATCTACTTAACCATAGGCCTAAATCCGGAGGCTAGGTTACGGAATGGGAAGGTGTTAGGCACCCATTCAGCCTAGACAGAGTTTGGTCTTCTAGACTCTTGTGACCAATGTACCATTCTATGGATGTCATGAATGAGATGTTAAACATGTGAAAAAAAATAAATCACACAAATTTATTTATGAATGAAGTCTCTTCTTTTGAAAATAATCGAATTTGTTTTGGTTGGTAAAAAAATTGATTTTGATTTGTCAAAATACCAGATTTGTTTGGTAGTATGTAGAAAAAAGTGGTTTTTGGAGATAAAATTTCAGATCTGTGTTTATTGCATAAAATAAAGTCTTTTGATTTGAAAAAGTATCCGATCTATTTTTAAGAACTAAAAAAATGGTTTTTGATTTATAAAAGATCAGATATGTTTTATGATAAAAAAAAAAGGTTTTTGATAACAGAAAAACCATATATGTTTTTTATATGTTTTAAAAGAATGAAAAAGATTTTTTTTTTTAAGAAGAGAGTTTCACTCATAATTTAAAATTTATGCAACATGAATTAAATAAAACAAACACAAACACAATCATGTTTAATCTTTTTCTTTATTTCAAAAATCTGCATATGCTTAAGAAAAATTAAACCTATATTTAAAAAAGATAGAAATCAGTTTTTAATTTGAGAAAAATTCAAATTTGCATATAATAAGGATGCAGATTGGTTTTTATTTTAAGAAAAAGTCAAATCTACATCTAATAGAGATGCAAATCTATGTTTATTTTAAGAAAAAAAAAATTATTCACATGCAGATTATTGGAATTAAGAAAAAGATCATAACAATTGTATAAAAATCAAGTTCATGCTTTAAAAAAACAATAAATAATAATTCATGGATAAAGAAAAACATTCATCATCATAAACAAGAAGCATAAAAGGAAAAGGTGATTGAAAACAACCTCTTGCATGAGCACTCCTTGTTCTTGAGAGGATATTTTAGGGTTCAAAGAAACTTATTCGGTTATCTTTGAAACCTAAAAACCCTAATTTTAGCAGCAAATCTCAGAAAGGATCAGCAAATATATGCAATGATAGGCCAAAAACGTATTAGCTCATTCTAATGAATTAATTGATTAATTAGCCAAGTTTATTAATTAATCAAATTAACATGCAAAGCACGTGGTAGCATAAATAAATCACCAATTAAACTAAGTATGCAACGGAAAATAAATTAACATAGTGATTTATTTACAAATGGGAAAAACCTCCAAGGCAAAAACTCACCTGGTGATTTTAAGGTCACTACTCCCGAGAATCCACTATTATCACAACAAGCGGTTACAAGTAAAGGAATCTCAGTACCTTATACCAACCTATAGTTGAACCCTTACCCCAATACCCAATTGGACTTGTCTTGTAGTGACAATCTCTCCTTTCAATGCATGGCTCCAAGTATGTGACTAATCAATTGCGCAGATTATAGTATGCGACTTGATCACCAACTTGAGAAGGATGTTGGCTGCAAAGTTCTTCAGTTCACCCAGACAATGAAGATCATGAAGTTTCTTGGTCACAAAACCCTACGGTGTACAAACACAGTAGCTTCTTGAAGAACTAGGGCAAACTACAGCCCTTAAAATAATCCTTATATATGTTTAGGATTGTGAGAAAAGAAAAACCAGACATACATTGACGGATTGGATGAAAAACAGTCCTGGAAAACTGAATTTCATAAACCTCAACAGATACCCTATTTGTCAAGCAGCTGTTGAGTCTCGGGTTGAAATAGCTCTCTTTAAATCTTGATAGATGCTAGCTATCGACCAAACTATCGAGCTTTAATGAACAACACTTTCTGACTTGATTCTTGGACAGACTTGCATAGCTTTAACATTTGAACTTGAAACAAGGTTCCTTGAAGCATTAAATACAACCTAGATCTACCCAATTACAAGTAAAGTGCGTTTTGTCAAAGGATTAGCTAATTACATAAAAAAGTGACATATGTTCCTAACATTGAACACATATGTCCTAACAAGCAATTTGATAGCCTCAAAATGTATGCCTCTTAGAGCATCGAAAAAAAAAAAAGGTGCTGAATTATGAGACCCAGCCTCTATTTATAAAGGCTAGAAGACTCTGAAAAATAGCTCCGATGTGTAGAATGCAAATCGGGACTCATCCTTTTGCGAAAAGATCGAAAAAAATGTGCCTTATCGTCACCAGAAGGGCCTTGGGCCAAAGCCCAAAAGGGGAAATTCGGCCCTTTTAAAGTGTTGTTCGACACTCTAAAAGTGCCGAATGGGCTCTTGGACACCAAACATTCTTCCGTGTTTGGGTGCGTTTTGGACTCTCCTTCTAGGGTTTTTTGATCCGATCCTCGCACCTAGACGTGTTTTCATCCTTAGTCTATGATTTTTTTTAATCTCTTTTCTGGTTAATTTAGGCTTTTTCAGGAACAATTATCTTGTAGATAAATACCCTAAAATAAATCTTGATAAAGTTCAAATTATTCACAATTTTATTGTTATCCAATCATCCCTTTTATTCCTATGCATGCATCCTTATTTTAAACACTAATTATCAACCAATCACAAAATTATTTAATTGATTTTAATTACTTAACCAATTAGAATTAATTTACATTGATCATGTGTGGTCGACTCTACCTAAACACAATGCATGTTAATTGTGCAACTTGATCATGCGATATCTTTTGATTCAATGGTTCGATTTGGAAACCAGACACACCATTATGAACTTTAGAATCTTAAGATCATTTTTATGATATGCAATGAATGAATTAGTGCATGTAATGCAAAGACAAATTGATGCAAGTAATACAAGAACAAATTGATGCATGTAATGCAATCATGATTTTTAGGGTACATGGATGGTCATTCAAGTCATTTTTCTTGATTAAATCATGGGTGCAAAATTGAGCATTTGTGCTTGTGAACAAGGTGAAGAGCCTAGAGTTTCTTTTTATACTGATGCGTTATGTATTGTGTTTGGCTAAAGCCTTTGTTGCACCTTTCTACGCGCTTTCACAGCCTTGGAGATAGAGTAAAGCAAAGGAAGTGTACTTGTACTGTCTCTCCAGTACAAATTACAATCATAGTGTACACCAGACGACAAGACTCCCTACTCGGAGGACATACGTAGGTAATTATGTCTTCACATTTAACTTTTTGCTGAAAGTGTGTTAAAGTATACTTATACCTTAAAAAAATGAAAATGTGAGAAAAAGCTAGAAAAAGTGAGGTTTTAAAAAACTGTATATAAAAGCTAAAAATTAAAAACTAATGCTAAAAACTTAGCCAAACACATTCTATATATGTATTTTTACACAACTTTGTATTGTTTGATGTTGGTGAATTTTGAGCTTAATTGGCTAAAATATAAGCATTTTTTTTTTAATTATACAAGCATTGATGCAAGTTCTCTAAGTGTATAAATCAAAATATGCAATCGGGAACACAATGGTAGACTAAATCATTTGTGTTTGTGTTGTTTTGGTTAGTTGGGATTTGTGTTCCCAAGTGAAAAGATATGGGTCAACCTAAATTCGATTGATCCAATCCATTTGTAACCCGTTTAAAATGATTTTTTTTTTTTTTTTATTGAATTCATTTGACCCAACCCGTTTGCTGCTTGTTCATTAGTTATACTTGTCCTATACGAATAGCTTTAAGAACCTACACACCCAATTTTTATTGATCACAAACCTCTTTTGTTGTTGAACAATCATTTCCTTCCATTTATGTTAAGTTTGTAGCACCTAACTTATGGCTTTGTCAATTAGATTTAGTCACAACAATTCCCAAATTCGAGGAAGGTATTTTGCGTGTTAAGCATGTAAGACATCTCTGTCACTAACATGTGGGGTTCACATGTCAATGAAAGAGATGTCTCATATATTCAGCACATATGAAAAATTTCTCCTAAATTTGTAAGTACGATGAATTGCAAATGTATGCAAGTGTATCCTTCCACGAAGCTACCTCTATAATTTAAGGTCCATTTGGTAAAATGTTTTTTACTTTTTGTCTGTTAGGGGAAAAAACTATCACAAACTTAAAATAAAATGTATCAAAACTTATATCTTCTATCTCATCTATACTATTAATAAGAGAATTTCCCTGTTTCATCTTTGACTTTTGGCATTGTGAGAGACCTCGATGAAAGCATCCCTCAAAAAAGAGATTCGGGTACCTTTTAGGACACCTCTCTTTTGGATAAGTGTTATGGAGTCGTCACTTATTTTTTTACACAAAAAAATAAGAAAAAATAAATACATGATTGAATCGTTCTCTTCATTGATTGAATAAAAATTACATATCTGGAAAATTGAAAATTACATAGCTTTAGGTCCTAGTTACAAACTACCAAATAATTACATGGCTTTTTGTCCTAGTTACTTTATACCCAGAATAAATAAAGACAATACTAGATCTACTTAACCAAATACCTAAATCCAGAGGCTATGTTATGGAATGGGAAGGTGTTAGACACCCATTCCGCCTAGACAGAGTCTGGTCTTCTAGACTCTAGTGACCAATGTACCATTTTATGCATGTCATTAATGATACGTTGAGAATGTTAAATAAATCACACAAAACCATTTATGAATGTATCCTCCTTTTGTTTAAAAAATTCAGATCTGTTTTAATGATTAAAAAAAATTGATTTTGACTTATAAAAAAAAATTCAAATCTATTTTTATATGCAAGAAAAAAAATGGCTTTTAAAGAAAAAATTTAGATATGTTTTTATTAATAAAACACAATCTTTTGGTTTGTTAAAAAAATTTCAGATTTGTTTTTAAGAGATAAAAAAAAAAATGGTTTTGAGTTTTGTAAAAGATCAGATATGTTTTGATGATGATAAAAAAATGGTTTTTTATGTAATAGAAAAAATTAGATCTATTTCTATATTTGAAAAAAGACATTTTTTATGAAGAGGATCTCATTCACAAAATAATTTCATGTTACATGACTCAAACCAAACAAACAACAATTCATGATCTCTCTCTTTATTTCAAAAATTTGCATGCGTTAAAAAATCAAATTTGTATCTAAAGAAGATACAAAATTCGTTCTTTATTTTAAGAAAAATTCAAATCTATATCTAAAAAAGATGTAGATCCATTTTTTTGATGAAAAACTCAAATCTACATCTAAAAAATGTAGATCTATTTTATTTTGATGAAAAACTTAGATCTACAGCTAAGAAAGATGTAGATTTGTTTTATTTAAAAAAAAAAAAAAAAAAAAAAAAAAAAAAAATCAATTTAGTACATGCAGATCTCTAAAACTAAGAAACAAATTATAGTAATGATAAAAGAATCAAGAACATATTTTGATAATCTGAATTAACAAATCAAAACATGAATATTTAAAATAAGAAAGCAAGCATCATTATGATGAAAGAACATAGAAACAAAAGGGTTAGAGAGCAACCTCTTGCATGAGCACTCTTCTACTTAAGAGGATGTTTTAGGGTTCAAAGAAACTTGCTCAGCTATCTTTGAAACCTAAAAACCCTAATTCTTCTATCAAATCTCAGAGAGGATCAATTAATCTCAGCAATTTATGAGTCTCCAAAATGTATGTCTCTTAGAGCGTAAAAAAAAAATGCTGAATTATGAGATTTAGTCTCTATTTATAGAGGTCAAAAGACTCTAAAATATAGGTACGGACAATTAGGGTTTGAATCCAGATGCATCCTTTTGTGAAAAGGTCAAAAAGGGTGTGCCTTCGTCACTGGAAGGCCATTAGGCCAAAGCCCACATCATGGAAATTCGACCCTTTTAGAGTGTCGTTCGGCACTCTAAATGTCCCAGATTGGCCCTATGGCTCCGAACACACTTTCGTGTTCGGGTGCCGATTGAATTCCTCTGTTAGGGTTTTTTGGCCAGTCCTTCTACCTAGACGTGTTTTCCATGGTTTTAAAAACCGGACTGGACTAGCTGGTCTGGCTGGTCCGACAACCGGCCTCAAATCCAGTCCGGTTATGATAAAAAAACTATAAATGGCTTAAAACCCGGTAAACAATAAAAACCGGCCGGTTCAACATGAGAACTGAAAAAATCGAAGGTTAAACCGGTTAATGACCGGTTGGGTTTTTTTTGTCTTTTCCGGCAAAACTATATTGTTTTAGTCCTCAAAATTAACACTAAAATCCTAAAAACTAACCCTAAGCCTAACCGATATACCCTCAGACTCTTTCATCTCACTCATGCCTCACTCTGCCTCAGCCTCACTCCCTCACTCACCTCAAGCTCTCAAATCTCAACTCTCTCATTACACGATCAGTCTAGCTCACTCTGCCTCACTCACCTCAAGGCTTTTTGCGCTCTTTCTGCCTCACGCACCTCTCTTTGCGCTCTCTGAAGCTCATGATCAGTCAATCAGGCTAAGGTTTTTTTTTTTTTTTTTTTCCTTTCAAAAACAAAGTGAGCTCGACTTTGAAAACAGAGTGAGCTTGTTTTCGTATAGCCTATTGGGCTTTCTTTGCCGTGTCGTTTAGGACAGCCCAAGTGTTGACTACAAGCTTGAAAGCTTGATCTACGAGGGGGAACTTGTTCTTCTCGACGTCTGGGTTTTTGGTTTCCTTCTTGGTTGGTCTCGCCCTCACCCTCGCCTTTTGGTAATGTTCTTTTCTTTTTCATTTTCTCGGTTCTTTTTTTTTTTTTTTTTCATTTCTCTCGACTTCATCAGGTAAGAAAGTAATAATTAATATTCTTTTTTTTTTTTTAATGATTTTGATTACTTGATTTTGATCATTTTCTCTATTCTTTTTTTTTAAATATATTTTTATATTTATTTCTCTCGGCTTCATCTGAGAGTCTCAATTCATGTTCTCAGCTTCATCTCAGGTTCTCCTTCCGTGACTTCACTAGTAAGTGGTAACTTCAATTATTAGTTTACAATAGCATTTTAGTTTATTTGTGATTTTGTGTATGTTGTGGATTTGATTTACAGAGCATTATTGTTTGTGAAATATAGTTTACAGAGTATTATACTATTGATTGTGTATGCTGTGTTGATGAATTTATTTGTTGATAAAATGGTTGTTGCTAATCTGAAATTGTTGAGTGAAATGGAGTCCGCCTCTGTACCATCAAATGAACATGCTTCTACAACCGAGTCTAATGCTAATTCTTCATCTGTGAGAGCGAAATGTGATCCCGCATGGGATCATGTAGCTGTAGTGAAAGATAGAAAAAGTAGTTATACATGTAGACATTGTGAGAAAAGTTATAAAGGAGGGGGCATCAATAGGATGAAAAGACATCTGGCTGGAATTAAAGGTGATGTGGCGGCAGGTATTGGTGTGCCTTATGATGTTAAGTTTCAAATGGTTGAGAATTTGAAGGAAATTTCAAAATCTAAAGAACAAACAAAAAAGGATCAAGAAGCATCTAATTATTTGCCATTAGAGGACTCACCTGAATTTGAAGATGTCCAAGAAATTATTCCTAGAGGTAGGGGGCTAGGTAGGGGAAATAAAAGTGGTCCTAGTAGTTTTCCACCAAGATCCAATCTATGCAAGAGAAAGGTTGGTGACATTGATAATTACTTTGCTCCTAGAACAACACCGGGAGCTCAACCTTCTATTAAAAGTGTGCTTGCTAGCAAAGAAAAGAAGTGGAGGGTTGATATGTCTGTAGCAAGATGGATGTACGATGCTTGCATTCCAATTAATGCTATGAATTCTAGTTATTATCGACCTATGTTCAATATTGTAGCTTCTTATGGTCCTAAATATAGAGGCCCAAATTATCATGCCCTTCAAGTGCCTTTGTTGAGAGACGCAAAAAGAGAAGTCCAATTGATTGTTGATTCTCATTGATCATGTTGGGTTGACACTGGTTGTACAATAATAGCTGATGGGTGGACTGATACTAGGCATAAAACATTGATTAATTTCCTTGTCTATTGTCCTAAAGGAATTATTTTTATATGTTCTGTTAATGCTTCTGACTTGGTTAAGGATGCTATTAATTTGAGTAACTTGTTTGATGAAATTGTTAGGTGGGTTGGTCCTGCAAATATAGTACATTTGGTCACTGATAATGCTATAAATTATTAAGCTGCTGGAAGAATTTTGTGTGGAAAATATAGGAACATTAGTTGGTTACCTTGTGCAACACATTGCCTAAACCTAATTTTTAAGGAGATTGGGAAAATGGATCATGTTTCTAAACTTGCAAAGTGTGCATCCAAGATCACAGTGTTTATCTATAACCATGTGGCTTTGCAAACTTGGTTGAGGACTAGAAAAAATTGGACAAAAATTGTGCGTCCAAGGCCAATTAGGTTTGCTATTACTTTCATTGCCTTAGGGAGTCTTAAGGAACATAAACATGACTTACAAGCATTGGTGACTAGCAAATTTTATGTTGAATCAAGATATGCAAAAGATAAGAAAGCAAAGGCAGTGGTGAAAATCATTCTTGACAATCAATTTTGGAAGGATTGTCATGTAATTGTGCATATTATGTCACCATTGATTCGTTTATTACGCATTGTTGATTCTGATGAAAAACCAGCTATGGTTTATGTATATGATGGCATGTATAGAGTAATTGATGGGATCAAAAAAAATTTCAAGGACAAGAAGAGACTATGGGAGCCTTATGTTAATATTATCAAGGATCGTTGGGATAATCAATTCTATAGAGATATTCATGTTGCTGCTTACTGGTTGAATCCTACATTCCAATATGACTCATCCACTCTTAATAAAAGGCTAGAGACACAATTTGTTGTAGTAGATGTTATTGAATCAAAAGTTTCAGCTGTTCGATTGAAGTTGGTGGAGGAATTAAGGCTATTTCGAGAGTGTGAACAAACTTTTGGAACCCAACTTCCTCAAGAATTAGCCAAGACATCTCAGTCAAGTAAGATATTGTTTACTTTAGCTAATAATAAAATGAAAATATGTTTTAAAGATCATAGCTCTTTTTTATATTTTTGGGATAAGTATAGCTGTGTTTATTGATTCATTGTATCTTTGTTTTGTGTTGTATATGGAACTTAGATGAGTGGTGGAAGTTGTTTGGATCTTGTGCTCCAACCTTACAAAAGTTTGCAATTCGGATCCTTAGCCAAACAGCTACCCCTTTGGGATGTGAGCGGAATTGGAGTGTTTTTGAACAAATACATACCAAAAGAAGAAATAGATTGGAGCATCAATGACTTAATGATCTTGTGTTTGTTCATTATAACTACCGATTGAAAGAAAGGTATATATTATATAATCTCTTTGTTTCAAAGTTTTTGTGGGGAAATATGAGTGATTCACTGATTTGGTCAAGTGGGTTCTTTGTGATTGTGAAATATAAGTGATTTGGTTACTAATTAAATTATTCATTATGTTCATCTTATGATATAGAGTCAAAAGGAAGAAGTTCAATTTTGATCCTATTGATTATGCAAGTATCGATAAAACTGAATTTTGGGTAGTGGAAGATGAGGAACCTCCATTTCTGGATCATAAGGAGATAGAGAATGCATTATATGAAGAGGGAGCCTATCCAATCGAAGAAGGGTCTTCTAGCCATGTACAAAGAGGTTAGCTTATAACAATTCTTTGCCTAGTTGCATATTTTAATTAGAGTATTTATGATTTATGAGAAATGATTATTAGAATTGTTATTTCATTTATTGTTCTTTGGTTTTGTAATTTGTATAGATATGGACAATGAAGTGATTGAGGATGATGATGACATCAATTTGGAATCATTTGGTGATGAAGATGATGCTCCTCCTGGATTTAGAGATAAAAATCATCCAATTCTTGTTGAAGATGAAGAAGATGAGGATGAGGATAATGATAATGATGCTAGTGGTGGAGCATTTGGTTCACATGATGATATTGATTTCAATTGTCTTCATAACAAATGAGGCTTGGGTCTTAAAACTTAGTAGTTGTTTGTTTAAAACTTTAAAACTTATTTGCTATTTGGATGTAATGACCTTATTTGTTATTTACCATTTGGATGTAAATGTAATAACTAACGAACTTATTTATTTGGTTTTGTTGAAAGTTTATTATGTTAAGGACGATTGTTTTGTAATGTTATTATGTTAAATTCTTTAAAAAGATGTTATATTATATACACTTATATACTTGTATTTAAGGAAACATATTTGTTACTATTGGTTTGTTAGTTTTAGTATATTAAAAATTATTAATTATTTATATAATTTAAATAAATAATAATTAAATTATTTATGACGTCATCAGTTTGACCATCGGTCGGACCCCAATCTGACCATAAAACCGATATTTAGCTCCTTCTCTAGTTCTTTCACCGTACCGGTTTTTAAAACCATGGTGTTTTCATCCTTCGTCTATGTTTTTTTTTATCTCTTTTTTGGATATTTAGGCTATTTAAGAATAATTATCTTGAAGATAAATACTTTAAAATAAATCTTGATAAAGTTCAGATTATCAACAATTTTATTGTTATCCAATCATCCTTTTTATTCCCATGCATGCATCCCTATTTTAAACATTAATTATCAACCAATCACAAAATTATTTAATCAAATTTTATTTGTTTAACCAATCAGAATTAATTTAAACTAATCATGTGTGGTCGACTCTAGCTAGACATAATACATGTTGACCGTGCAAACTTGATCATGCAATATCTTTCGATTTGATGGTCCAATTTGAAAACCAAAAATACCATCGCGACCTTTAGAATCTCAAGATCATTTTTGTGATATGCAATGAATGAATTAATGCATGTAATGCAAAGACAAACTAATGCATATAATGCAAGAACAAATTGATGCATGTAATGCAATTATGGTTTTTGGGGTACATGAATTGGTCATTCAAGTCATTCTCCTTGATTAAATCATGGGTGCAAAATTGAGTGTCAACAGGCATACCAAAATATCCTCATGCAAATTTTGAAATAACATACCCTTTAGTTTAATTTTATTTCCTACAAAAAAGCAAAAAAGGTTAAAAGAGTAATCTCATCACTCATTTGAATTCAAAAGTCTGTATTTGTTATCTATTTGAATTCAAATACTTCAATTGTTTTTTATCAAAAAAAAAAAAAAAAAAAGAGTTTTCCTCTCCACCCATTTGAATTTAAATGTCTAATTCCAATCTGTATTTATTTTATTTTATCTATTTGAATTCAAATATTTCAATTATGTTTTATCAAAAAAAAAAAAAAAAAAAACTTCAATTATGTACATACACAAGGAAAAAAAAAAACAATTTTCCTCTCCACCCATATGTATTCAAATGTCTGATTCCTATCTGTATTTGTTATCTATTTGACTTCAAATTCTTATGTTTATAAAATAATAATAATAATAATAAATTACTTATTGCCAAAAAAAAAAAACCCACTACCTATCATGTACAAAAGGGGGAAAAAAATGTCTGACCTATCTGTATTTGTTATCTATTTGAATTCAAATACAGATAGATAACTATAAAAAGTTGAAACCTAATAGGACATTGGAATTTATTGTATGTTACAATTTTGCTTAGTTCTCTTTTTCACTTTCACCTCTTTGTTAATCTAATATTGTTTGAGCAACTCTGGATAGGCATAGTGTTTTGTGTGGGAAACTCAAAGGTGCGTTTTCATGTACCAAGTGACAATTTCTCTGGGGTTCAATCTCTGCTTACATCTAAAACTGATTGGTGTTTTGGTCTGATGATAAAGAGCTATCATTAGGAGCAGACGCCGTAAGTTGAAACTCTCTCCCAAAAAAAAAAAAAAGTGACAGTTTCCCTATCCTTATTATGTTTTACCATTCTTTTTGATTCGCTGCCTCAATCATTTCTAAAGAACCTACAAGGGTAAGGGGTATATGCTTCGAATTCCTTTTAACAACATAAATGTCCACTTCCTTTTGGTCTATCTTGCTTTCTTTTCTTTTCTTTTCTTTTATTTTTTATTCAAATCCATTAAGCACATACTTGGCTCAATGCATAAAAGATCACGATGCTTTTCCAAGATGCATGTGAATTTGCTTTAGTAACTGGCTAAAAAAATAAAATAAAAATAATTTCAAATATTATCTATTTCATCAATTTCATGGTTCAAATTAGGTTTTATAAATTTAAAAGTGTAAATTATTTAAAATTTTAAATGACATAGTAATTTGTAAACTGTTAGTACATTATTTGTTTTAGAAAATAAAAACTTTTTGAAATGGAGAGAACCTGCAATTAGAGAAATTGTTCCCATTATATATTGATAATGAAATTCTAGGTTGTCAGCAACTTTTGGTGCTGCATCGCAATGGTTCACGTTTGCACCTGTGAAATCCCATTAAACCATTGTGACAAAAACAATGTAGGCGCTATAGAGATGAAAATCATAGTTTTAATATCTATCAAAGGTTTACTTCCTAAATTTAATATCTATCAAAGGTTTTCTTTGTTGTCTTTTTTGTACCAACTCAATGCTTTTTTTTTTTTTTTAATTCTTATAACCAAAATGCTAACTTCGGTTTACTTTGGCATGCTTGATGCATTGTTGGCTGCTATGGAGCTTCTAAAGGAATCACTACAAAAAAACGCAAGCTTTGGTTGCATTTCAAAAACACAGCTATACACCCTAAAAACACAGCTATAGGCTATAGCCAAGTTTGTAAACGCGACTTTTATTGCGCGACAATAGCTCTTTACAGGGTCTATGGCTGCATTTTTTTAAACGTGGCTACAGGTCCACCTATAGTTGTGTTTTTTCACCCCATATAGGCTGAGACTTATAGCTGCATTTTGTAAAAAACACGGTTATAGACTCGCTTTTGGGTTGCGTTTAAAATGTGGCTATAGGTACAGTTTTGGTTGCGTTTTTAAAACGTGGCTAAAGCCTCCTATAGCTGCGTTTTTGAAATGCTGCTATAGGTATTTTTTTAATTTCTCGGTTTTTTTCCCCAAAAAATTCAAAATTAAAAATTCAAAATTCAAACCAAAAAAATTCAAAATTAAACACAAACCCAAAAAATTCAAAATCAACACAAATCTAGGAAATTCAAAATCGAACACAACATACTCTTAATATAAACACAATGTGCTCCAAAATATAAGAACACAAACTCATGAATCTCCTCTCATTCAACAAAACCAACCCAAATCTAACACTAAATCCATACAAGGAACACAAAAGCACAAGCTCAAAAACACAAAATAACAAACTCAAGAACACAAACACATTTAAACATAAGCACAATATCAGCAACACAATTGCACAAATTCAAGCACAGATCCAAAAAATTCAAAATCAAAACTCAAATCCAAATCAAGACATAGAGACAAATATTGCTAGAATATCCATTTCATTCAAAATTTTCAGCATTTCCTCCATTTTCTTACTAACTAAACATAAAATAACAGAAAAAAGAAAAAAGAAAAACTAGATCTATAGACAAATCAGTGTGCTTGAGATGAAGAAAAAAAGAAAGAAAAAATGGAGAAGAAGTAGTTGCAAAGAAACAAAGAAAAAAATATAGTTGTGCTGGAGTAAAGAAGAAAGAAAGAAAAAGGAAAAAGAAAAAAGAAAAAAGAAAAAAAAATGAAAAAAAGAAAGAAAGAAGTTCCTGGCGTGACTTGCAGAAGAAAGGAGCAAGAAAAAGAAGAAAAAAATAAAGAAAGAAAAAAAAAAAAAAAAAAGCAGCAGCTCCAAAGAAACAAAGAAAAAAAAAAGTAGCAGAAAACAAACAAAGAAGAAGAAAAAAAGAGTTGTGCTAGAGTGAAGAAGGAAGAAAAAAAAAAAAGAGGGAAGAAAAAAGAAGAAGAAGAAGAAGAATAAAGAAGAGCCAAGGACGTGCAAAAGAAAGAAAGACACTAAGGAAAGCAAAAAGAGAATGAGCAAAGAAAGAAAAGATGAGAGTGGGGGTAGGTGGGAAAGTGAGCATGTCATTCGGTTTATTTATTTATTTATTTATTTAGCTGCGTTTTTAAAAATGCAGCTATAGGTCCTCTTAAAAAAAAATTTATTCATCAATATATTATGGGCCATTTTTTTTTTTTTTTTGTGTTAACTATAGATGCGTTTTTAAAAACATGGCCATAGGTCCTCCTTTAAAAAAAAAAAAAAAAAAAAAACAGCTATATATCTCAGGCCATCATTTTTTTTTTTTTTTGTGTTAACTATAGCTGTGTTTTTAAAAATGTGGCAATATGTCCTCCTTTAAAAAAAAAAAAATAGCTATATATCTCAAGCCATCATTTTTTTTTTTTTTTTTTGTGTTACCTATAGCCACATTTTTAAAAACGTGGCTATAGGTCCTCCTTTAAAAAAAAAATAAAAAAAATAATCGTCTATATATTATCGACCATCTTTTAAAAAATATATATTATTTGGTTGGACCTATAGCCGCATTTTAAAAACGTAGATATATGATGCGGCTATTAGTCCTCCTTTTAAAAAAAAAAAATTATTCGACTGGACCTATAGTTGCGCTTTTTGAACACAGCTATAGGCTTAACCTATAGCTGTGTTTTTAAAAGGCGGCTATAGGTTAGCTCTAGCCGCATTTTTTAAACGCAGCTATAGGTCATCCTTTAAAAAAAAAAATTATTTGGCTGGACCTATAGCTGCGTTTTTTAAATGCAGCTATAGGCCCTATAAAAAAAAATGCAGCTAATGACACTTACAAATGTGGCTATAGGCTTTACCTATAGCCATGTAACACAGCTATAGGCCCTATAAAAAAAAATGCAGCTAATGACACTTACGAATGGCTATAGGCTTTACCTATAGCCGTGTTTTTTGTAGTGAACATAGTTATATAGTGATTGTTGTCGGGTACCCTACTTCTAAATCTTACACTCTCATAAATATGCATGCGATAGAATAGTTTTAATTTTTAATTTTTAATTTTTATTTTTTTCATATCTCTCTTTTCCAGGTTGACTTAACTCTCACATTTATTGGATTGCATAAATGCCAAATTGGATGAGTGCGGATGAGAGACTATTACTTTACTGTATGACTTTGAGGATAATTTGGAGTGGTTGTAATTTATGTGGTTGTTGTTAAAAATTAGCTCTATGAAAGAAAGATCCTAATTATTTCTATATCTATCAATATATGTACTATTCATATTCTCTTAAGCATCAATTTTTACATAATATGTTCCTACTTATCTTTCATATATAGTTTTTGTATATATACTGATTTGAACATAAAATTTTTAATCCCAACCCGTGGTAACGTCAGAGGGAGCCATCATAATTTAGTTACGCTTTGATATAAATATTAATGTGCATATTGAATAATCACAATGAAAAAAAAATAATAATAATTTAGCATATGCCTTGCAAGTGAACAAAGGAAATTTTTAAATATGCAAGTATTCAATAAAATTAAGTAACCATTTATATTTCATAAACTAAAATAATATTTAAAATAGTGGTGTGATGACTGTTATTTGTTTGCAGGTGAAATAATTTTTCATCACACCTTTGGGTTTTTTTTTTTTTTTTTTTTTTTTTTTTTGTGATTGAAAAATGTAGTAATCCTAAATAATTTTTCGTTACACACATGCTTAGAGATTAGTATTTAATAAATAAGCTACTAAAAAACTACAAATACAAAATGGACTTGAAATCCCAAACCCAAGAGTCATCATCTTCTTGATGTCTTAGAGTATCATCATTGGTAGAGTCATAGGCAAAAAATTTTTCCTTCTTGCTATAGTGAACTACTAAGACTAGCAGTTCACTTTAGCAAGAAGGTATAAAAAAAATTTATTACTTTATCACTTAATTGGGTTAGGTGGCAAAGAGGAAGAGAGAGGAAGTGAGAAAATTTTAATAAAAAATGAATAATGTTTGACTGATGGTAAAAATAAGACTATTAATGTAAGGTGTTGATGATGTCGAGAAATTCACCAATGAGCCACACAATACCTGTGTGCTCGAACGTGAACCTGCACAACACAAAGAAGGAAACCTAACAGAGAGCACCGGTGTGGTGCCAGCCAAATGCCCTCCGAAGGTTAAGTCAGAAATATTCTCACAACTCTAGGGTACTAGAGAGGGTAAATTATGCGTACCTTGGTTTGTGAGGGTATTGGGGCTTTTATAGTAGTAGAGGGTTGACATCTCTTCCTTGGCGCGGAAGTCTTTTCCTTATAGGACTCTTCTTGTAGAATCCTAAACGTGATGGACAAGATATTTCCCTGTGGGAAAGATTTGTATCTTCCAGAATCCTCTTTATACTAGAATTCCTTTGATCTTGGGATTCTTCAATGTGTGCCGCAAGTATCTTGCGGCTAGGGTTTCCTTCCTGCTGCGCGGCTATTCGGACCCGTCACTATCCAGTCCGTTCAAGTTGTATCCGTTCATAAAAGTCTGCAGATATTGGGCCCGTCCATTATTGGCCCACAGAGGATGGCCCAGGCTCATACCATGGAAATTTTCTCTCTTCAGTTTCCCCCTTCACCCTATAGGTCCATGATCTCGGAGTGAAAGGACCTGTGGGGTGACGGTTCGTTTTGGATCTTGAGAGACTTGTCAGTCTTTGACAGGCTAGCCCGAAATTATTTATGGCGCAGGGGTCCTAAATTTTGGCCAAGGCACTTTTGGGTGACATGGTTCGTCTGTCCTCCAGTAGGAAGGAAGACTTAGAATTTTCACCAAGGCACTCGCGGGTGACTTGATTCGTTCTTCCACCTGTAGGCAGTAGGACTTAAAATTGGTACCAAAGCACTTGTGAGTGACTTGGTCCGTCCTTCCACCTGTAAGTAGTAGGACTTAAATTTTGTACCAAGGCACTTGTTGGTGGCTTGGTTTGTCCTTTCACCCGAAGGTAATAAGACTTAGAATTTGTACCAAGGCATTTGTGAGTGACTTGGTCTGTCCTTCCACCCGTAGGTAGTAGGACATGAATTTTGTACTAAGGCACTTGTGAGCGACTTGGTTCATCCTTCCACCTGTAGGTAGCAGGACTTAGAATTTGTACCAAGGCACTTGTGAGTGACTTGGTCCGTCCTTCCACCTGTAGGTAGTAGGACTTAAGTTTTATACCAAGGCACTTGTGACTTGGTTCGTCCTTCCACCCATAGGTAGTAGGACTTAAATGTTGTACGAAGACACTCGTTGGTGGCTTGGTTCGTCCTTCCACCCCGTAGGTAGGAAGACTCAGAATTTGTACCAAGGCACTTGTGAGTGACTTAGTCCGTCCTTCCACCCGTAGGTAGTAGGACTTAAATTTTGTACCAAGGCACTTGTGAGCGACTTGGTTCGTCCTTCCACCCGTAAGTAGTAGGACTTAAATTTTGTACCAAGGCACTTGTGAGCGACTTGGTCCGTCCTTCCACCCGTAGGTAGTAGGACTTAGAATTTGTGCCAAGGCACTTGTGAGTGACTTGGTCCGTCCTTCCACCCGTAGGTAGTAGGACTTAAGTTTTGTACCAAGGCAGTTGTGACTTGGTCCGTCCTTCCACCTGTAGGTAATAGGACTTAAATTTTGTACCAAGGCACTTGTGACTTGGTTCATTCTCCTTCCACTCGTAAGTAGTAGGACTTAAATATTGTACCAAGGCACTTGTGACTTAGTTCGTCCTTCCACCCCGTAGATAGGAAGACTTAGAATTTGTACCAAGGCACTTGTGAGTGACTTGGTTCTTCCTTCCACCTGTAGGTAGTAGAACTTAAATTTTGTATGAGAATCGGGTGCCGTTAGCATCCCTGATTGTCAGTATCCTTAGTTGTCGATCCATCCCATTGGGATGAGGACTAGGTGTCCGTCGGCTTCCTTTTTGTAGTGTTTAGCCCTCTGAAGTCTTACTGAAGCGTTGTCATTTGTCTTATGCTTATACGTAGGATTGGGCATCCTTTTGCATGGTAGGCCATTGATACACTGCCCCGGGATGTGTGATGCCCGAACTTTCAACCTTCGGGGCGCTTTGTAGTCCTCTATTAGCATGCCATTCTTAAGATATTTTGTTCGTCTACTTTTGTTCATGGACATGCATCCATCTTTCTTCTTTTTTTTTTTTTTTTTTTTTTTTTTTACTGTTTTTTTGGTGGCCGTCTACTTTTGTGCATCCATCCACTTTTTTTTTTTTTGTCCATCTTTGTTGATGGACATCCGTCCACCCCTTTTTTTTTTTTTTTTTTGGTGGCCGTCTACTTTTCTGCATCCGTCCACTCTTTTTTTTTTTTGTCCATCTTTGTTCATGGACATCTGTCCACCTTTTTTTTTTTTTTTTTTTTTTTTACCTTGGACTTGCACTTCATGCATCCGTCCACCTCCTTTTTTTTTTTTTTTTACCTTGGACTTGCACTTCATGCATCCGTCCACCTTCTTCTTTCTTTTTTTGTGGGTTGTCCGTCCATTTCTTTTCATGGACGTGCATCCCTCCTTCATGCACACGTCCTTTTTTTTTTTTTTTTTTTTTTTTTTGTTCATGCACTTTGGTCATAGGCTTCATTTTTTGTCCGTCCACTTTTCCTCATGGACTTCATTTTTTTGGTCCGTCTAGGACTTCTTCATTTTTTTGTCCATCCAGGACTTCATCATTTTTTTTCCGTCCACTTTGTTTATGGACTTCATTTTTTTTTTTCGTTCACTTTTTCTCATGGACTTCATTTTTTGGTCCGTCTAGGACTTCTTCATTTTTTGTCCGTCCAGGACTTCATCATCATTTTTTTCTTTTTTTCTTTTTTGTCCGTCCACTTTGGGTCGTCATTTTTTGGTCGCGGACTTGTTGAGGTGACTAAGTGTTACCTCGTCACCTTGTTGGTCGTCCACTTGGGGTCATGGACTTTTTGAGGTGACTAAGTGTTACCTCGTCACCTTGATGGTCGTCCACTTGAGGTCGTGGACTTGTTGAGGTGACTAAGTTTTACCTCGTCACCTTGATGGTCATCCACTTGGGGTCGTGGACTTGTTGAGGTGACTAAGTGTTACTTCGTCACCTTGAGGGTCGTCCACTTGAGGTCGTGGACTTGTTGAGGTGACTAAGTTTTACCTTGTCACCTTGATGGTCATCCACTTGGGGTCGGACTTTTTGAGGTGACTAAGTGTTACCTCGTCACCTTGATGGTCGTCCACTTGAGGTCGTGGACTTGTTGAGGTGACTAAGTTTTACTTCGTCACCTTGAGGGTCGTCCACTTGAGGTTGTGGACTTGTTGAGGTGACTAAGTTTTACCTCGTCACCTTGATGGTCGTCCACTTGGGGTCGTGGACTTGTTGAGGTGACTAAGTTTTACTTCGTCACCTTGATGGTCGTCCACTTGAGGTCATGGACTTGTTGAGGTGACTAAGTGTTACTCGTCACCTTGATGGTCGTCCACTTGAGGTCCTGGACTTGTTGAGGTGACTAAGTTTTACCTCGTCACCTTGTTGGTCGTCCACTTGGGGTCCTGGACTTGTTGAGGTGACTAAGTGTTACTTCATCACCTTCTTGGTCGTCTACTTGAGGTCGTGGACTTGTTGAGGTGACTAAGTGTTACCTCGTCATCTTGATGGTCGTCCACTTGGGGTCGTGGACTTGTTGAGGTGACTAAGTGTTATCTCGTCACCTTGATGGTCGTCCACTTGGGGTCGTAGACTTGTTGAGGTGACTAAGTGTTACCTTGTCACCTTGATGGTCGTCCACTTGGGGTCGTGGACTTGTTGAGGTGACTAAGTGTTACCTCGTCACCTTGATAGTCATCCACTTAGGGTTGTGGACTTGTAATTTTCATCCTCTTGGGATGATTCGTCCACTTTGTGGACATATAATTACATCCTCTTGGGATGATCCATCCACTTTGTGGGAGTCTTTACCCTCTTGAAGTGATCCGTCCATCTTGTGGACTTTGTAGGAATGCAGGTAGGAAAACATAGTTGTGTCTGAATATTCCTCTTATTAATTAAAAAATCATGCATTTGTAGAAAAGTACTTGCCCCCTTGGGCTTAAAAACATATTGTAGCGGAAAATTGACTTAGTAAAACTAGTAATTGTAGAAAAACTAAATAAATTGGGAAATTAGGGAGCGCCGTTGTTCTTCATATCTCACTGGTAGTATTTCCGTAGGTGCTCTGTGTTCTATAGGTGCTGCAGCTTTTGATGTTGCTGATCCGTCCTTTCCTTGCTAATGAACTTCTATAGTTTTCCCTGTCTAATAAGGGCTTCAATTTGCTATTTTAAGTCATAGCAGTCAGCCGTATCATGTCCGTGATCACGGTGGAAACGGCAATACTTGTCCCTAGATCGCTTATTGGGATCTCCCTTTAACTTTTCAGGAAAGGTCAGGGATCCTTCGTCCTTGATCTGCATTAGTACCTGGTCTATTGGGGCAGTCAACGGGGTGAAATTCGTGAATTTCCCTGCAGGGGGCTTGGAGCGTTTGTCATCCTTTCGATCTCGGTCCTATCGGGCATCTTCCTGTTGCTCCCTTTTTCTAGGCTTTTCCTCTCGAGCTAGCAATGCGTCTTCGGCATTCATGTATTTGGTTGCCCTGTAGAGTACTTCTGACATGGTCTTTGGGTCGATCTTGTATAAAGAGAACAAGAACTTACCCTTCCGCAGCCCGTTCGTGAAAGCTGCTACCAGTATTTTGTCATCGACTTCATCGATCGAGAGCGCTTCCTTATTGAAGCGCGTTATGTAGGATCTTAGCGTCTCGTCCTCTCATTGCATGATACTCATCAAGCAGGCTGTGGACTTCTTATACCTGTGCCCTCCAACGAAGTGCGTAGTGAACTGGGCGCTCAGCTCCTTGAAGGTGCTGATGGAGTTTGGCGTCAATCGGCTGAACCATACCCTTGCGAGGCCTTTGAGTGTTGTGGGGAAGGCCCTGCACATGATCTCGTCTGCTACTCCCTGAAGGTGCATTAGGGTTTTGAAAGTTTCTAGATGGTCCAGAGGATCCTTCACGCCGTCATAGCTGTCTATATGCGGCATGCAAAATTTATGGGGTAGGGGGAAGGAGTTCACGGCCGCAGTGAAAGGCGAGTCGGTGCAGTTGACCAAATCGTCAAGATCACTGGAAACTCGCCGCTTGAGCGCGTTCATCATAACCTCCATTTGTTCCCTCATCGTCTACATCTCTGTGACGATATGTGGCGGAGTTGCATCCGTGAGGGATGGCATGCTCAAGTTCTGCTTCTCCAGTTTGCTTGGGGCGTGGCTGCCTTCAGGCTTCTCCTGATTTTTTCTCGGAGTGCTGGTCCCTTCCTGATCTTCTTGTTGGTCATTTGGTGCTGCATTCTTTTGACGTAGCTGTTCTTCCAAGTCGTGGTTCTATTTGGTGAGGCATTCCACGGCAGTAGCGAGAGTTTGAACTTGTCTCTCGAGAGCAGTCATGAGTGGTTCCTCTCCTTGAACGTCGTTAGTGGTTGCCATTGAGCGAGTGAGTACCATGCAACCCTTTTGTCCGGGAAACGACAATATGGCTTACGAATCTCAACTGTTGTTTTCCACAGACGGTGCCAACTGATGATGTCGAGAAATTCACCAATGAGCCACACGATACCTATGTGCTCGAACGTGAACCTGCACAACACAAAGAAGGAAACCTAACAGAGAGCACCGGTGTGGTGCCGACCAAATACCCTCCGAAAGTTAAGTCAGAAATATTCTCACAACTTTAGGGTGCTAGAGAGGGTAAATTATGCGTACCTTGGTTTGTGAGGGTATTGGGGCTTTTATAGTAGTAGAGGGTTGACATCTCTTCCTTGGCACGGAAGTCTTTTCCTTATAGGACTCTTCTTGTAGAATCCTAAACGTGATGGATAAGATATTTCCTTGTGGGAAAGATTTGTATCTTCCAGAATCCTCTTTATACTAGAATTCCTTTGATCTTGGGATTCTTCAATGTGTGCCGCAAGTATCTTGTGGCTAGGGTTTCCTTCCTGCTGCGTGGCTATTCGGACCCGTCACTATCTAGTCCGTTCAAGTTGTATCCGTTCATAAAAGTCTGCAGATATTGGGCCCGTCTATTATTGGCCCACGGAGGATGGCCCAGGCTCATGCCATGGAAATTTTCTCTCTTCAGGTGTGTTATGAAATTATTTGTTAAAATAAATAAAATAGGGGTGTTAAATGCTAAAATTTTTTAACTGCTTTTAGATCTTATACTACCATTCTCAATGTCACGCTACATCATAGTCCTTAGAATTTTCTTTTGTTTATAACCCTACATTTCGGCCAAAATTGAGAATTAGCACTTTTTGCTAAACAATATAATTAGTAGACACTATTACAAAACTATATTTTTTACTAACATGAGTTTAAAAGACTCAATTTAGGGCTTATAAATAAAGTTTCAAAAACTCAGTTTCAGTATTCTGATCATGTCTGATTTGGCATTTTTTCCACGTGCTGTCCACCTGGAAATCAAGTCTTTAAGACTTGATTTATAAGCTATTCTTAGTAATTGATTTAAAATCCAGATTTGCTCTCTCATGTACAAACCATTCCCCCAACCCCACCCACCTTCTCATCAGACCATGGCAAACCCCCACGTCACCACCATTGCACCACCGCGCCAGACCCACGCAGCGTGACCCAAGCATCAACCCACAACCACTCGATCCAGCCAACCCATAGCCACCCGATCTAGCCAACCCAGAGCCACCCAAACTCCAAACCACCAATCCGGTCAACCCATAATCACCATAGCAAACCCCCCACGCCACCACACAGACCTGACCAAAAGCCAAAGAACCCACAGCCGCCCAATCCAACTAGACCATGCCACCATCGCACCACCGCGCCAAACCCAAGCATCAACCTACAGCCACCCAATCCAACCAACCCACAGCCACCCAAACTCCAAACCACCAATCCGGTCAACCCATAGTCACCCAAACTCCAACCACACTGTGCGTTTTTGGATTTTCTTGCAGAGAACCCCGGTTAACAAGCCAAACGGGTTGTGGGTTTTGGGGTTTTTATTTTTTTAATTTGGATTTTAGGTGATTGTTGGGGGTGGATTTGGTTGGATTTGTGCTGAATTGTTGGATTAATACTCGGATTTGTGGGTTGATAGTGGTTGGTCTGTGCTTGTATTTGGTGGTGGTTGATCTGTGTTTTGTACTCCAAAAACTTGAAATTTTTTTAATGTTTTATAGATATAAATCAAGTCTCTAAAACTCGATTTTCAAGTAGATGTCACGTGGAATCGAGCCAGCTCAGATCTGATCCAAACATGAAAACCAAGTCTTTGAAACTCGGTTTATAGGCCCAAAATCGAGTCTTTGAATCTCAAGATGTTAGTATGAAAGATAGTTTAAAAACAATACCTACTAATTATATTTTTTTGGCAAAAAGTGCTAATTCCCAATTTTGGCCCGACATTTCTTGTTTACAGCCTATTTGATGTTTCCAAATGGCTCAAAATCCTTTTCCTCATCTATCTACCCAAAAAAAATAAAAATAAAAAACTACAATTTTATTTTTTACTTTATTCACCCTATGATAAAAAAGTTCCACTCTCATCGTGTAGTACACGTCACAGGATCTTGACACGTGTCAATCCCAAACGTTAATTTCTCTCAATTTCTCTCTCTTCCTCGTGCGAGTTTCAGAGCAGAGCAGCCATGGTGTCCAAAGCGAGCGACTCTGCCACCAAACTCAGAGTCAGTATCTCTCTGTCTCTCCCCCTATGATTAATCACAATTCCGATGATTTTTCTTGACACTCCTAATCCTTTTATTAGTTTCTTTTTTTTCTTTTTTATTTATTTTTATTATCACGGTTTTGACCTCAATTACTTGAATTCCGCGAATCTCCATCTTTTCAAATTTTTGGAAATCTTGTTTAATCGTAGGGCTTTGCTTATATCGTAATTCTGCTCGTACAAGCTCCGTTTTGTATGCCTAGAAATTAACTTTCTCCGCAGCCAAACAGAGCGTTAGGAAAACAATAACAGCCAGTTGAAAAGTGAAATTCTTGTATTAATTGTCTTCCTCTAATTTCTCTACAAATAAATATCATTTGATATGATCATTGTTGTTTGATAATTTTTTTTAATTAAATATTTTTCATTTATATATTGACAGAAATCAAGTGGTGAACAGTCAAGTGAAGCTCTTGGATCCTTGCCTTCTAAGATAAATCAGCTAAAGAAGAAAATTGAAGAAGACCGAATTGATTCAATTAAAGTAAGTAGTCTCATAATTCATGCTATTTTAACTTTTAAGTCCTATGAATTTCTTATTATAATCTAGGAAGCACTAACACTTCATTTAGGAAGCACTGACAATACATTTGAAGTGCCTATCTTCATTTAAGGTACCGTGCTGGGGTTGTACTGTCCGTTTCATGTTATATTTTTTCAGAAATGACTCATTTTCCTTTTCGCACTTCCTAGATTATAATGCTCTTGTTTTACTTGCCTGATTAATATTATCTTTGTTGGTATTGTTGTTGAACATAGAATAGTCCACCTTTTTTCTAGTAACATTTTGGACTAGTAAGTGTAAACTCAATTTCTTTAAAAAATTTCATCTTCCTTTTATTTTTATTTGAAGTTGTTGTTTGATTTAGAAAAATCGATATCCAATTCCAATCTTTTTCACTTGTATGCTATACCGATTTTTTATATTTCATAGTATGATTGATTTGAGTTGCATAAGTCATAACTGTCTTTGGTTCTATAGTAATGTAAGTTCTCTAGATGGTTCCAGAACACTCTTAGGCCTCATCTGTTGCACAAAAATATGACTTAAGTGTGTTGGGTTGGCATTAATCATTGTTGTATAAAGCAATCAAGGAGTTCAGTTGGAATCGTGCCTTGGATCGATAGGTTTTATTGGAAATGTTTTTGCTCATTTTGACTGTATTAATAGCATGTATATCTTTGGCTTAGGTTTACATATTAGTTAACTGATGGAGACTTAGAAGCCCACTTTTGCACATGTTGCTGGCCAATTTGCTACTAACTCCTACTTATTTCTTGCGTAGGAAAAAATTGAGAAGAATCGAAGAAAGCTAGAAAGTCATGTTGCTCAGATCATATTAGCAACATCAAGAAAAGATGTTTCACTTTCGCAGAATGGGGTTGGTAAAATGCTTTCTTCAAGAACCGAATGCCCTCTCTATATGTTTAATGGATTTGCACAAGGAGTGGGAGATAAGGACTATATTAACGGTCATGAAGTGGTATTATCAACAAATACCAAGCTTCCATATGTTGAGAAGTTACCACCTTATACAACTTGGATATTTTTGGACAGGTATGACGAAGTTATTCCTCTCCATTTGGGTTTACTAGATTGAACATTTGATTTGCATATATTTGTTTAGTGCTCTTCTTTATGACTTTTTTTTTTTTTTTTTTTAATAAATATCTTTATAAGTAAGAAACAAGGAATCATATGGGGAACAGAATAAATATGATTTCTTCTGTTGCTAATGACCTCTAGCTCAAATGGAACCTCCTCCCCTTGTAAGAGCAAGGTGGAGGCACTGGAGGGTGAGGATATGGGTTCATGACCCATTTCTTCTATCATTTTTTTCATAGAAAGATTTAATTTCTGCTCCTCTTTTCTTAAACTTGTTGCACACAGCGCAGAAATCAGAGAATGGCTGAAGACCAGTCAGTGGTTGGGAGAAGACGTATCTACTATGATCAACATGGTGGCGAAGCACTGGTTTGTAGTGACAGTGAGGATGACACTCAAGAACACGAGGAAGAGAAGCATGAATTTTGTGAGGGTGAAGATCGCATTCTGATGTAAGTATAAATGAGATGCTAGACTTTCAAAGGAGATACATTGTTTCTAAATATAAATCAATAGAGTTTGGTGTTCCATCCTGTTAGAGAAAGGTCTTAGCGTGGCATCCTTGTTCAAAGCGAGTTCATTCTTGTCATATTCTTGGAATTTTTCTGATAATGACAGTCTTCCAGTGGAGAGAATGTTTTGAGCGTAAACATATATCAAAGTTAGAATTGAGACCAAAAATGAAAATTGAAGGGCTAAATGTCATGTTGTCACTGTCCCTTCATACTGTGACATTGAAACTCCTATTTTTTGCTGACATTTACTTAATGGAACTCAGATGTTTGACTTGCTTCTGCAGTCTCCCAGGCAGAAGAGGCATATATTGACCATCAACTATTTTTAATGCTTGCTCCTATATATTTGTCATGCTTGTATAGTCATAAAATTCCAACTTTATTAGTATACGGTTAAGAGTTTTAATTTTTTCTGTACTATACTCTTTTTTTAATCTTTTAATGTTCAATTTCACAGGATGGCTTTGAAGGAGCATGGGCAAGGTGAGGAAGTAGTGAACATTGTGAGCCAGTTTATTGGATGCACCACTTTGGAAATCCAGGTTGATTATTATGTTTGGAGGATGGTTGAAGTTTCTCGATTCTTTATTTGAAACATGATTAGCACTATATGAATTTGTAGCGAGCGTCTTTCTATTTCTGAGTGCTGTAATTGTGTTTGAAAATGCAGGAACGGTTTGACACACTCAAGAAGTATCAAGAGAAACATGACCAAAACTCCAAAGACTCTGGGGAATCTGATAGGGCCATGTGTTTGGACAAGAGCCTTAATGCTGCTTTAGATTCTTTTGATAACCTTTTCTGTCGTCGCTGTATGGTATGTGGTCTTTAGACCATTTCTCATCTTTATTATTTGCAAAAGAGAATCATTGGTGTTGCTGTGTCTGATAGAAGCCTTGAATTGCTTCAACATTCATGCTGATCTGCTTGCACCTATCCAACAGCTATTTGACTGCAGGCTGCATGGCTGTTCTCAACCTTTAATCTATCCTGTAAGCAGCAGCATTATTCATTGCTTCTGCACTAATTATGAAGTTTGTTACATTCATTTATATGACCAGAGGCTTTGCTTGACAGAGTGAAAAACAGTCATGCTGGTCTGAACATGAAGAAGACAGGACACCTTGCAGTGCTCAGTGTTACCTTCAGGTATGAATCTTTTTCCCTTTTTGAGTGTTTTTAGTAAGCTACTAGTCCATGTGTGAGAGACCTCTCTCTCTCTCTCTCTCTCTCTCTCTCCTGTGAATATTGGATAATCTTATTTTCTTTTACACTCAAACATAGTGGCCACCTAATTTACACTTGGTGCCATCTTGCAAATGGTTAGGAATGGACTCGACAGGTAGTTTTATTAATAAGAACATGTTCAATTTGTTGAATATTTTGCAGTTATATATGTTTATCTGTGAGTATATTTTATACGCAAACATATTTAACAAATTTGGCTGGAGTTTTTCTCCTGAATGGAACAACATGAAATGGCAATTTTATTCAATATGGGAGGCCATGGTTTTACTAAGCACTATTGTTTCTAGGGTTGATTAGGTGTAAAAGTTGTCATTGTGTACACAGCAAGGTTTCTTATATGAGACACATACTTTTCTGTGTAACATCCATTATAATCCTATGTTTACAATCAAATTGCTTAAAAATTTTAAAGAAAAAAAATAAGTTTACCGTGAAGATAGCTGCCTATTACTGAATTTGTAATAAATGTTTGTGCCCAACTCAACTCGACGGAGGGCTGGCTACAGAAACCCCTTCCTATCATTTATGTTTATTAGAGGCCTATTTGTTTTCATAATTATCATATGTGATTAATATTTTCTATGTGGGCTTCTGCCAGTCTTGCATAGGAAAATTGCAAAGTCTGATTTTCATGTCAAATTCTTGCAGTTTAGAGCTATCAAAGACTTGCCAGAAGGTTCGGCTATTAATGCATTGCAGAGGACTGAAAGTACAACTTCAGAACTGAAGGTTGGGACTCCTGTGTCCTCTAATGCTGAAGAAACAGGTGCTTGTGATGGCACAAAAATTATTCAGGATGAAAGATGTACTTCTGAAAAAGTAATGTGTGTTACTGCTGAAGCTGTTTGTAGTTCAGAAGTTGCTGCTTTGATTTCAGATTCGTCTGTCACAGCAATAGGAAACCAGAGTGTGGGAAAGCGCAAGGTCATGAAGCATACAGACACCGCACTTCATGACTCAACATTGGTTTCTGATGATTTCCAGGGTTCCAATAAGAAACAGAAGAAATTATCAGCTTTGGATGTAGTAATTGCAACTAGTGAAGTTACTCCTGCTCTGGATCACACTTCAAGTGAACAAAGTGAACGTCAAACAACCCCCAATAACTCTCTAAAAGAACCTGGTGAACGTACTTCAATCGAATTTGTTACTTCTGGTGGTGCTTCCTTTGATAGGTCAGAGGACATTGTCAGAGATGAACCAAAAGACACCAGAAAAGCTCCTCAACTAGAACATTCATCTGATTCCATTGTAAGAAGACCTGAAGGGTTAGGTGGCTCTGAGTGGAAACCTATTGAGAAAGAACTGTATTTAAAGGGTATAGATATGTTTGGGAGAAACAGGTATGTGCATACTGTTCATAACATGGTATAATAATAAAATAGAATAAAGATATTAATAGTCTCTTTCTTTGAGATTAGTAACTGCAATCTGAATCACCATGTTGACTTGTGATAAGTGGCACTTCATTGTCACTGCCTCACTACCTGTACAATTCCTTCGAATAGCACAATATTTGGTTGACCAGTGATGTATAGTGCAGGATGTTGTGGTTACTTTTATTTTATTATCTGGTTTTCTGTGATGCGTTTTTTATTTTAGGGAGTATATCAGTCTCTTGTGCAGTATATGAAGTAGTAATATATGTCATGAAATCATTGTGTTGTAACTGAAGTTTCCCTTACTTGATTATCTTTTTCTGGAACTAAATTTTGAAGAGAGGGGAGAATCACCAGACATGCAAAATAAATTATTGCTTGAGTAATTTAAAATTTTTTTAAATCTGTCAGAGCCAGATATTCCTGTGTGATTAACTTATCCCCCTCCCCCTCTTTTCTTTTTTCTATTTATTGGAAGGGGGGGAGAGTGTTAATATTATTTACTAATCTCTTTGCATATCTTTTTTAGGCATAAATAACAGCACAGCAAACACAATTTACTTTCATATATGCTGCACCATCAAAATTAGATATTTGTGTGGTATAAATCCTGAAATAAATCCATTGCAGTAGAGAAAGATGCCTCGGTGCACATGTTGATTGCATTTGAAGGGGACGAAAGACACTGGCGTTGGAATCTTAGATTCCTTAGGGATTTCCTTTACTGGGAGCAAGAAGAGTTGAATGAGCTGATGGACTTAATTAACTTATAACAGATTGTAGAATGGAATGCAGATTGTTTACTTTAGAATCCAGATGGGAAAGTGCAGTTTAGAGTTCAATCCTATTTCGCATGTTTGAGACATGCACCTTTATCTATGTTCCCTTGAAAAGGTGTTTGGGTAGTAAAGTTCCACGTAAGATTTTTTTTTTTTTTTGTTTGGATAGTAGCCTTGAATTCCATATTGACTGTAGATAAGTTAAATGGAAGCTAGAGGTTGTTAATAGGTGTATTATGTGTAATTGTAATTGTGAATCAGTTGAGCACCTGTTACTGCACAGTCCTATAGCTAGAAAGCTGTGGTCCTTTGCACATTGGGATAATTTGGGTGATGCCAAGCAAGGTGATTGATTTGATGACTGTCTGATGAGGGGTGTTTGGACGTCACCACAATAGGGTTGTATGGAAAACTACTCTGCATGCATTATGTGGACCATTTCAACAAACAGAAGTCACCGGACCTTTGAGAATGAAGAGCAATCTATGCAAGATACTTAAACTTTGTTTGAATATTGTACTTCAATTGGGGGGGGGGGGGGGGGGGTGTCATGTAATTCCATTGTTGATTTTTTGAACCTAATGAGCGTCTGTTTGTAAATTCTTTTATGGCTCGCTCCCATTTGAACGACCCTTCTTTCTAATAAAAAAAATAAATAAATACATAAATTTCTGAAATAAAAGGAGACCTTTCTTAAAATACTCATTGGATGATTACAAAGGATCTGTATTTTTTCCCCCTTGCATATGTCCAACTTAATAAACAGATTTAGATTTTCATAAAATTATGGATATTTTTCTTCTTTTTAATTTTTTTCATGTGGGATACAGTTATCTTTTTCTATCAGTTTGCACTTAATAGACTCATGTTTTGCAGTTGCCTCATAGCCAGAAACTTACTTTCTGGCTTAAAAACTTGCGTAGAGGTATCCAAATATATGCATGATTGGGGAGCTTCAATGCCTCATGGATCCATTACTGCACCGAGTTCATTTATGGAAGACAACACGAAAGCTGATATGGAATATACTGTAAGCAATCAATGTCTTTTCCTTGCTTGTTATTTTCATTTTGATTTATAGCTACTATGTGAAGAAGTTGTAGCCCTGGTGAGATTCAGAAACAGGTTGAACCATCACTGCCATACTAGCTGAGCAACAATGATATTCTTCTTCCATCATATCAGGCTTTTTTTGTTTTTTTTGATAAGTAATAAAGATTTATATTCAAGAACACTACCTTATGCAGAAAAACATAAGGCAGAGAGAAAAATACAAAGGGAAAAGAAAGAGAGTAAAGATAAAGAAAGGAAAAGGAACTAAGTACATAGAAGAGAGCTAAGGAACATAGGGAGAGAATCACTAAGGGTGAGTCTCCAAGCCCTAGACCAGTCAAACAAATTGCCACTGAAAGAGGCCAAAAGCTGGTCATCCGAACTATCTATGTCCTCAAACGTTCTCCTATTTCACTCCCTCCAAAGACACCACATCAAGCATAATGGAGCTAAATTCCAAATGCTAGACAAATTCTTTCCAGGCCAATTCCACCAACCGAAAAGAGTTTCTGCAACCAATCTTGGCAAGACCCAAGAAAACCCAAAAGATCTAAACACCAAGCTCCACAACCGATAAGCCTTTCCATAATATAGTAACAAATGATCCACCATCTCCTCATTGCTGTGGCACATGATACACCAGTCGACAAAATCCCATCTACCCCTCAAATTATCACCTGTAAGGATCCTATCCTATACAGCAGTCCACACAAAGAAGGAAACACACCGAGGAGCCTTAACCTTCCAAACACCTTTCTAAGGAAAAATAATGGGCAAGGGCTTCTTAACTTATTGTAGAACGATTGAATATCAAAGTCCCCATTCTTTGTCAACTTCCATCGCATACGATCTTCGTTCTCAGTGGGGGGAAGATTTGAGCCCAAGGTGCGGAGAAAATCATCCACCCCACCCATTTCCCAATCATTTGGTCTCTGAGTAAAATGAACATCCCAACTTCTCCGCTTCTCAATCCCCAACCGTTCAAGAGAAGAGGCCACCGATGCCCCTCTATTCGAGGCAATCCCATACACACTCGAAAAAGTCAATTGAAGTGGAGAATCCCCACACCATTGATCTGTCCAAAGCTTCACTTTATCCCCCATCCCTACCTCAAAGCGAATATTCTTGATAAACTCCTCCCATCCCATATGGATACTTCTCCACAAGCCACACCCATGAACCCCTCTACCTAGCTTGGAAGTCCATCCCCCCCATTCTTTCCCAAACTTGAGAGCTACAACCCTTCTCCAAAGCCTTGTCTCCTCATTCCTAAACCTCCATAACCACTTCCCAAGTAAGGCTTTATTGAAAGTAGTTAATTTCCTTATTCCTAACCCACCATTTTGCAAAGGTGCACACACCTTGTCCCATCCTACCAAGTGTAACTTGGAGGCCCCCCACAAAAAATCCCTTTGCAACCTCTCAATTTTATTAGGCACATACGTAGGGATGGTGAAAAGTGATAAATAATAAGTGGGGAGACTAGATAATGCGCTTTTAAGCAACGTTAGTCTACCACCTTTAGACAAATACATCTTCTTCCAACCGGCCAACTTGTGCTCAATTTTCTCCAAGATAGGATTCCAAATAGTAGGGGACTTGTGGGATGCCCCCAAAGGCATACCAAGATAGGTCATAGGCAAAGACCCAATCCGGCAACCCAAAATCTCTGCCAGGACATGGACATTAGGAACCTCCCCAATGAGAACCATCTCACTCTTTAGCACATTAACCTTCAAACCTGTCACTGCCTGGAAACAAAGAAGAAGCATCCTAACATGTAGAATCTGCTCCTCATCGCAGAAGAGAATCGTATCATCTACGAACAAAAGATGCGAGACACATACCTCCACCCCGTCTACCATCAGCCTTAAAGCCTTGAAACAAACCCACCCCTTCAGCTTTTTTCATCATCTTACTAAAAACCTCCATCATAATAGAAACATGGGGGATAGTGGGTCCCCTTGTCTCAGTCCCCTCGAGCTCCTAAAAAAATCAGCTGGAGACCCATTAAACAAGACTGAGAATTGGGCTGTAGATATACAAATGCGGATCCACCTACACTACCTCACCCCAAATCCCATTCTCTTCAACAAATCAAGAAAAGCCTCTCAGTTCACATGGTCATAGGCTTTCTCAATGTCTAATTTACAAATAACCCCCGGAATATTACTCTTTACCCTACTATCAACATACTCATTAACAATGAGAATTGAATCAAGTATTTGTCTACCACCCACAAAACTATTCTGAGACTTCGATATCAGCTGATCCAATATCTCTTTTAGGCGGTTTGCCAACATCTTAGCCAAAATCTTGTAAACACTCCCCACCAAACTAATAGGTCTAAAATCTCGAATATTCGAAGCACCATTCTTCTTAGGGATTAAGGCTATGAAAGTTGCATTAAGAGATTTTTCAAACTTACTGTGTTGATAAAACTCTTCAAACACAGCTAAGACATCTCTTTCTACAACTTCCCAACAATGATGATAGAAAGCTAAAGAGAAACCATAAGGCCCTGGTGCTTTATCTCCTGCCATCTCTTTGACAACTCTAAGAATCTCCTCCCGATCAAACCTCCGTTCAAGCCAGTCCCTTTCTAGCCCCTCTATCTGATCAAACTCCAAACCTTCCACACAAGACCTCCACTCCTCAGTCTCTTTGTACAATTTTTTATAAAATTGTACAGCTTGGTCGGCCATCTCGGATTCGTCCTCATAGATAACCCAATCCACCTCCAACATACTAATATGATTATGCCTTCTCCAAGAATTGGCCATCTTGTGAAAAAATTTGGTATTGTTGTCTCCTTTCTTAATGCAAAGCATCCTTGACTTCTGTCTCCATGAGACTTCTTCCAAAGAGAGGAGGTTTTGTATTTGAGATCTCAACACAGCCCTCTCACCTAACTCCACTTTAGAAAGGCCGAGCTCCCCTTCCTTAACATCCAATAATATCCAAGCCTCCAGCAATTCTTTTTTCTGACGCACGACATTTCCAAACTCACTTCAATTCCACTGAATAATATCTTCCTTCAATGCCTTCAACTTCTTGGCAAGAATAAAACTTGGGGTACCTGAGAAAGAATAGCGATTCCACCAAGAAAGAACCCTATCTTTGAACCCATCTGACTTTAGCCACATGTTCTCGAACCTAAAAGGACTTTTCCCCCTTAATATCCCTCCTACCTCCACTAAAATGGGGAAGTGGTCTGAAATAGGACGAGTTAAATCCCGTTGGGTCACATCTGAATAGTGGTCCTCCTAATCATGAGAAACCAGGACCCTATCTATCCTAGACATCAAAGGCTGATCTGAGCCACTCAACCAAGTATAACTCTCTCCTTCTAGTGGCAAATCTATCAAGCTAAGCTCCTTAATGAACTGAGAAAATTTTCCATAGCCGGGGTAAGACAAGATCCCCCCAACCGTTCACTAGGGAACCGAACAATGTTGAAATCCCCTATGTAACACCATGGAACTTCCCAAAGTTGCTGAATTCCAATCAGCTCATCTCACAACAGCCCCATCAAGTTATTATCATTCAGGCCATAAACCCCAGAGCAAAATAAAACCATCCCCCAAACCCTGCCACCGAACTGATACGGAAAAATCACCCATCATTATCTCCAGCTTTTCTAAAACCTTCCTATCCCACATCATCAAAACCCCACCAGCTGTCTGATCCGCATCCAATGCTACCCAGTCTACATAGGGACAACTCTACAAGCTGCAGATCAACTGTCTATCCATGCTTGCAAGCTTAGTTTCTTGAAGGCAAACTACATCACAATTCTATTCCCGTAATAAATTTCTAACTACCAAACGTTTCCGCTAATCATTCAAACCTCGAACGTTCCATGACACCATTCTTAACTTCATTGAAACTGTAAACTCCCTACTACAACCTCAGTCAAGCAGCCAAAGAAAAGAAAAACTACCTCCCATCATAATTAATCGAGGAAATCAAATTCCTCAACTCCCTCTTCCCTTTAACCTTGGAGACAGCTTTTTGATGGGCAGCGTCTTTCCTATGCACCAGCTTGGCTGCCTCAATCTCCATCTCAAGTCTTTGTAAAAGCATAATACACCTCTTCTCATGTCGACCCAAAGAAAGCCCCATCATCCTACTGAAACCAGGGAGTCTATATTTCACCCAATTACACACCTTCAAAGTGTTGTCCAACCTCCTCACCTCAGAATTACAATTCAAATCAGCCGTCACAACCACCCCCACCCCCAGGGGATTAATAGACACCAAGGGGGGAGGACTCTCCACATCGCCCAGGGCCTCAACTACATAAGTTGTTTCAACCTCAGTCAATGCCAACACTGACTGGTTAGCTTGATAGGAGGTGTCTATCCCCTGAAGATCACTATCACCCTCACCCCAATCACCTACAACTCCACCCGGAACACCCCCTTCCTCAATCCCAACTCTCGGTGGACTTAGAACTTGATTTGATAGCTCAAGACCTATTAATGCCCTGTCACCCTCTGTTTCTGCCTTACCCAGTATGGACGGAGGCTCATCGGCGCAAAGCCCATCAGAAAAAAGACTCTCAGCCTCCGCCAAAGTCTTCACAAGGCAACTCAGAACCTCAGTTGGAGAAATAGACACCAAATCTGTCCTCGTGGTGTGGAGAAATGCTGAATCGGTCCTATCCCGTGTCGCCGGTGAAGCCCCGGCGAGAAACCCATCAGAAAAAGAACCACCTACCTTCACCGATGCCTTCGCCGGCCCACAATACATCTCGGTTTGGGTTGCCGGGCTCGCCGCCGTCATCGGAGCTCCATGTCGCGTTGCGTCGGCCTTCGCGGCGCTAGTGACTCCACGGCAAGATCGACATCAGCCCTTGTGATGTCCTGAGCCTCCAACATATCGTGAGATGCTTTGGACATCACAAGTGCGTGGGCTTCTAGCCTAAAAAGAAATGGGCCCCCCCCAGCTGGGCTTTCACCCACTTCCAACCTCAATGGGCCGATGGGCTTTGGATCAGAGATCACAGGAA
The DNA here is from genome assembly GCA_030445155.1 of Quercus variabilis. Taxonomy (NCBI): domain Eukaryota; kingdom Viridiplantae; phylum Streptophyta; class Magnoliopsida; order Fagales; family Fagaceae; genus Quercus; species Quercus variabilis. The sequence continues at coordinate 17,062,922 of CP129456.1, forward strand.
GGCCCGCTAGAGAACCATCTTGGTCTGGGCCCACCATAGGGCACTTGTGAACCGGTGAACCACTAGGCACGTGCTCCCTCTAATCCCTTATTACCCATAAGGAATTCCTCAGTCCACCTTTATTCCACACCACCCTCCTTTTTCCTTCCCCATACACTTCTACGGTCAAGCTTTTTCCTGCCCAGTCAAAGTTCCCCAGTTCCCGTTTATTTCCATAAACATGTTCAATCCAATTTGATTTGAAATTCAGTGGAGGTCTCCTTTTATATCCTACCAGATTTGTCTTTGCAAAGGTAAATTCCTCTGTTCTGCACTGAGTACCCACAGCTCTACCTTCTCAAGTCGCCGGACCTGGTAAGCTCACCGGCGCTGCGCTCAACCTTTTTTGTTTGCTTACTGGGTTTTGCATCTCTGACTGGTTTCTGCCCCTGACTTGCACCTCTTGCCCACGCACTGTATCGGCAAAGGATTTAAAAGGTTGAATCCTATTGTTATCCTTATGAGACTGAGCCAGAAAAAATGACTGCCCATTCCCACCATTCACATAGTTTTCAGGTTCCAACATCTTCCTTAACTCTAACCCAAAAACCCTCCATCCATTCTCTGCTCTGCCTACTGGAATGATAATGGACCTCCTAGACCCGCCAACTTTAAGTTCAGTCAATAGTAGGAACAAGCCAAAAGAATTGGAGCTCCATTGGAGGGTGTAGGCTGAATCACCTTCCCTGAACGAATAAAAATACTTCGGACTGCTCCCAACGACTATCTGTTCTAAACTCTTCATCAGCCATAGTGCCACTTTCTTACCCATGAAGACCGACTACATGAAGTACCTACTCCGCTCAAAAATCCTTAAAGAAAAATACCATCCCCCTTCCTCTACCACCAGTTGAAAAAATTTGGATTCAATAAAAAAACTACAAACACACCCATAATGCAGATTAATGACTACATAAGCAATGTAACCTGTGCTGTGTGAACCTAGGATGCAGAATTTGCTCACATAGGTGGCAAATTGCTCTGGAACATGTTCATATGCAGAGAATATGGAACTTAAAGTTGCATAATTAATATCAATGTCTTCTGATTGACTTATGTAGAAGAAAGGGATCAGAAATGCCCTATATATCGTGTAGTCTGTGAGTTACTCATGTATTTCAACATTTGGAGATTTCTTTAGACACAAAGGGGCTTGGCTTTTCACAACTGTAACACATACCTGTCAAGGTTCAACCATGTCCAGTTAACAACTTGGTGGATTTAACATCAAATGATTTGGGTTAAGCTTAAAGGACTATTATGTGCTTCAACTTCCTCGAGATTACCATAGTAACTATTATTTTCCTTCAGTTACAGGATTTATTTTATGTAATCTAGTCTATACACCTTCTAATTGATGAATCATTTGGAACAGTAGGCTGCCCTTGACAAGAATCGGTGAAAGATGATCAAACTAGCTTGATTGCTGCAAGTTTTCTTTTGAATTTTATTCTGCAGTTGCTTGTGAACCTGTTATCATCAGTTCTAGGCTTTAGCCATTGGAGCCTCATGGCTTTGCAACGTAGAACCCTAATTTCTTTTATTTTGTATTCTCTTGTGTTAGGACCCAGATATTCCAGCAAGGTCGCGGCTGCTTCGTAGAAGGGGCAAGACACGGAAGCTTAAATATTCTTGGAAATCTGCTGGCCACCCATCAATTTGGAAAAGAATTGCCGATGGAAAAAACCAGTCTTGTAAGCAATATACCCCATGTGGATGCCAGTCTATGTGTGGAAAGCAATGCTCTTGTCTACATAATGGAACTTGCTGTGAAAAATATTGTGGGTATGTTGATTTTTTTTTTCATATGTAGCTGTTAAAGCAAATTATAGCAATTAAACCAGTGAGTGAGATTTTTCATTTTATTACAGTGGACCATGGTAAATAATTTTCCAAGTAAAATATAAGATATGTGATGTATAGATGGTTCAGCTAGCAGCTGAACTTATGCCCCTCCCCCACTCCCAAAGCCCTCTCTTCCTTTTTGCAAAAGAAAACCCTGTTGCCAAAGTGGTTATTACAAATGAATTTTAAAATTATGTCCAGCTTAGCAGGATACAATTGGCACCACCACACGTATTCTAGGTGAAATAACTAGACATTGTTTCGCTTACCAAAAATAGAGAGCCTGCTGGTGAAGGTCTCTTGAGGGTTCTTCCAAATAAATTGTAAACTATGTGTAGAGCAGCAGGCAATACATGTTTTACAAGTTAATTGGAATGAGACACATGACACAACATGCGCAGATGGATAGATTTTTAAGTGACGTAACTACATAGTTGTTAATAAATTGTATTAGAACATGTCAACTCTCCCCTTGGACCCAAAAAAGTTACTTATATGACTTGAATGGTCAAACAGATATCATGCAACCCGCATCAAGTAGATTTTTTTATGCTAGGTATAATGTTTTCAGTAAATCATTTATCAGGATTCAAATTGTGCTTATTATAAATTTCATTAGTTGCATTTGATTTCAAATTTACCTGATGTGTATTGATTGCGTAGGTTTATTCTCTGCTGATTTAAAGTTTCACTAATTGTATTTATGAACCTGAAAAATGAAATGAAATAGAATTTTTATAAATGTTTCAGGTGCTCAAAGAGCTGCAAAAATCGGTTCAGGGGATGTCACTGTGCAAAGAGTCAGTGCAGAAGTCGGCAATGCCCATGCTTTGCTGCTGGACGCGAATGTGACCCAGATGTTTGCCGAAATTGCTGGGTTAGGTAATGAGTTTCATATATTCGATGTTGACACTTCACTGATGTGGGATTGGCCTTTCTCCATTAAACATTGTGAACTTGGTTTATGTCTGTTAAAGCGGTTTTTTATCCTTTAAAATAACCACCCCCCCACCCCCCCCCCCCCAAAAAAAAAAAAAAAAAAAAAAAAACACATGTAAGGAATTTTCTTAACCACAATAAGCCAGAAATTAAATTTTTTTTTTTTCACCTTTTAGCACATCTCAACTACTCTAGAAGCTCATTTATGCAATTCATAAATTACTTTATTCCTTTTTGGTATCTGTTAACCAGTTTAGCGTGTTTCCTTGGTTTACAATTCTTCTTACCTCTGTATCAGATGCTAGTCTGGATGACTTTCCTATGGCTTTATTTTTTTTTTTTTTTTTTTTTTTTTACAATTGCTTATAGAGTTGCATGAGATTTAGGTTTTGTAATAACTATTTCTGCCTGTCTAAATTTAGTCTCATTTGATGTAGTTTTTGTATCTTTTGTGGCATTTTAAAATCACATATTTGATGCAGTTGTGGAGATGGTTCATTAGGTGAGCCAGCCAAGCGAGGAGATGGCCAATGTGGAAATATGAGGCTCCTTCTAAGGCAACAGCAAAGAGTGAGCAATTCCTAGTGTTTAGGACCATCTTCATAATCAAAATGAATAAAAAAGATGTGACTGAACCATAACTTACTTTTCCTCCTCTTTGATATCCAGATACTCTTGGCAAAGTCTGATGTTGCTGGATGGGGTGCATTTTTGAAGGTGAAAAGATGAATCATCTTTTTCTTTTTTTCTTTTTTTCCTTCGTGACTTTCTTTCTTTCTTTTTTTGCCAAGTCTCCTCACTGTATTGGATGATGAAATTGCAGAATGCTGTGAACAAAAATGATTATCTTGGAGAGTATACTGGTGAATTGATCTCCCATAGAGAAGCAGATAAGCGGGGGAAAATCTATGATCGTGCAAATTCATCATTTCTTTTTGACTTAAATGATCAGGCAAGTGACCTTTATTGTTTAGTATCTTTGCAAGTCTCTAAAAAGTTGATCGCTGCCTCATAACAGCTTACTGGCCCTTTTTCCGTCGTCATCAACAGGTTGGATACTATTTGTTATTGTTGGATGACATTTTTAAAAGAAAATGACTTTAGCAAAAAAGTTTTGATGCAGACTTTTACCTGCAACTTCCCTTGCCTGCTTTCGCTCAATGACTATGTTGGAAGTGCTGTTGATTGTAGATTACATTAGGCTTCTGTTTTTCAAATTAATATATAATATTGGGATCTCCAAAGGAAAATTTTATATCACAACACAGGTATCCTGTCATGCAATTGGAGGTTTGTGCAAGAGATGCCCCTTACACAACAAACAACTTAGCTCTGAATTAAAATTGAAGTGCTGCCCTTGTACTGTTTCATTCTCTCATTCCTTGTTTCTCTATTTGCTTTGCTTGGTGTCTTCATAATCAAACTTGCCATGTGTAGCAAAATATAAGACATTGTAGCTTGAAACTCTTAATTTATAATGTCTTAAATCTCAAAGCAGTTGCTCTTTGTTCACAGTTTGTCCTTGATGCTTACCGCAAAGGAGACAAGCTGAAATTTGCAAACCATTCATCAAACCCTAATTGCTATGCAAAGGTATGTGACTTTTATGACTTCCCTGTTGAATTAGTTCCGGCTGATTTTGCTAATACATTGGCTTTTACAGGTAATGTTGGTCGCAGGAGATCATCGAGTAGGCATTTTTGCGAAGGAGCATATTGAAGCTAGTGAGGAGCTCTTCTATGATTATCGTTATGGGCCAGACCAAGCACCTGCATGGGCTCGTAAGCCGGAGGGCTCCAAGAGGGATGAATCATCAGTTTCTCAAGGCAGAGCAAAGAAATACCAATCTCATTAGCCATTGGCCTAGATCAGGATGTACATATCACTGGTCATCTTTCTGGTTACCAGTCAAAGGTCTCTATATATCTGAGACACTTACCAAGAAAAGAGAATCTCTGCATGAGGAGGCTCTAAGAAATTATGCATGCATTTATACATGCTATCTAGAATTAGACATGATATAGGTCGGGCAATAAGATTTCATAGGAATAAGGATAAATTGTTATTGTGCGGGTAATAAGCTAAAGTTCATCTAGCAGTCTAAGCATTACACGCAATAGGTAGAGTTTGACAATTCTATTGGAGGTGTATTTTATTGTTAATTTAATATTCAAGATCTTCATCATATAAAGTTGATTATAGATTATGCAGTTTACCTTAGATTTTAGTTGCATTGATATTTCCAGATTTGAATTGCGGTCACAATAGGTAAAAAAGGCGAATGTATCAAAATCAAAAGTGTATGTGTAGTACCTATTTGGAACGGTCATTATTGGGCGGTTCATAAGCTGGATATGCCAAAATTGCAGAGGATCAGCTCTATATATAATGAAAATATTTTCGTTGTTCCAATAACATGAATCTCAATGAAGACAGTATGCATTTCTACAATACACCCCAGAAGAATTTTAAAAAATACATAAAATATACAAGCTAGCCAACAAAGACCAAACGGGTAAAAAATTGTAAGAAATAAAGACAGGTTTAGTATCGATTAGATTGCAAAAGAAAATACAAAATCTCATTCCATGTATCAGGAACACCTGGAAGACACCAATGACTGCAATCTTGAATGTTTGAAGAGGAGCGCTTCCCTGATTTTCCTCCATATATAGATGGATGGCCATCTATCCTATATCCTGACAAATTAGTAATATTCAAGAAAGTAACAGGAGTTTTCATCTTCTTTATGACCTCCTCTACAATAATATTCTTCTCTGAATAACTGATGCTTGGAGTCCAATTGAGAGGTTGAGTAGCTTCCATACAATGCCCACCTGAATTCCATTCACCTCCCCTATTTGCATTGATTCATACACTACTCAGCAACTGGCATGAAGGAATCCAAAAACTAACATCAATGTTACTAGCTGTGTATAAGGGCAAACCTGAAATGTGAAGGTGCTGAACTTCGAAAAAACACTTGGGTTTTTCGAGGATTGATGTGCCTATCAACCCATGATGCCCAAGTCATCAGAGCTCTCCTAAAAGCGGTTGAAACATCAAGCCTAGGATGAACTTGATTCCCTTCCTGGTAGTAATTGATCCTATTATAAGACTTACAGATGTTACAAACAATGATAGACATGAAAACAGCATCCTTTATAATTCACATGCGCATGATTACAACTTGCATCAGTTTAGTGAAACAAACGAACTATAAAGAAAACAAAATTTCAAGAAATTCAGTGGAAGTCCATTAACAGCATCTTACATTTAAACCATCCTTAAATGTTGAATGCACATGAAAATCAATTCGACGATGAGGCATAGCCATAGTTATGCTTTCTTTAAAACAAAAAGATAAGAATGAATGGTTCTTAAACATATATACATATGACTTGAAAGGCTGAATCTCAAAATGAAGCACATATCAGCCTAGGTCTTAAAAGGCTAATAATACAAGAATGGCACTTACCCTGCTTTTGTTTTGTAATGTGTCCACCAATGTGCAGTATTGAAAACCAATATATCAGCTCCTCTCCATCTGGATGTACCACGATCGATACTATCAATTCTCAATGTCTGTATCCTCTTATGGCCTAATCTAGCCTTGGCCTCATGAACTAAAAAATGTGTCGCATAGTATTCAACCGTACACCTATAATCCTGCCCAAAAAAAACCCTCAAATCAAGTACTCCAAATTCTCACAAATAGAAAGGTAAGAGATCAAAGAAGTTCTGAAGAATTACCATAAATTTGATACTATAATCTCCTTTCTCTTTGGTAATTCTCCGCCTATGGGTCTCATAGACCCTCTTTGGATCTTTAATAGCTCCCATTAGCATACACAGCATGGATTCCCATTGATTCCTATTGATCGAATCGCCCACAAAAACTAGCCTCTTCCCTCTTATTAATTCCAGCATTTTTGTTGCATTGAACCTATAGCACAAGCCCACACCAGGATCCCACTACCTCAAAATTGAGTACTTTTTGTCTTAAGTACATCTACTCTAGATAAAAGCATAAACTTGACCCTAATTTCATTTACATCTAAATTACAATTGCAGTTAAGGCTAAAAAAGAAGAAACAAGTTAGTACCTTGGAATTTCACAATCTTGTGGTTGCCATCTCCATTTCATGTAGTTTTTGTCCAATCTTCCATTACCCTTACAGTTAAAACCTTCATCTATGAAAGGACATGAATCATTTGTGTACAAAGGATAGCTCTCATCATAAACCCACCTCCCTTTTGTCAAATCACAATCTTTTACTCTCTTCAGTCCAACCTTCTCTCTAATTGAAACTCCATTGTTATCAGATGAAATTGCAACAGTGCTCTTCTCTTCACTCATCTGACTACTTGGAACTTCAATTTTCTCAGAAATAGTCTCAGGTGTACTCTCTTGCAGTGTTGTCAAATTACCATCTACACCATCACTTTTGCTTTCTCCATCTACTAGAACTCCAGGCCCATCTTCCTCTCTATGTAACCCACTAAAAACCGAAGTCGAAGCAAACCCAGAAGCATTTTCAAGACTACTATAATGGCTATCTATCAAAGTTGAATCTTTCTCACCAGTTACTGAAAAATTTCCACTGAGAGAAGATAAAGACTGAACAGTTATGGGTCTGAGACCCAAACTGAGGGAGGATTTATTGTACTGTAAATGGATCTCTTGGCGAAATGAAGGGGTGGCTTTGATGACCCAAATGGTAAAAAAGGTGAAGAAGATGACAGAGGTAGAGATAGTGAAGGAAAAGACCAATAGTCTTGTGGGTTTAAAGGAGAAACTTCTCTGTTTTTCCATATATGCCTTTTAGTTTATTTTAGTTTCTCACCTTGGAGTGATATATGGATTATAGACATATAGTAGATAAGAATGCTTTTTAAGGACAAGACATTAGGGTTTGGTAGTACTAGGACGCATGCATGTGATTGATGCTAAAGAAGGAATAAAAAAATTAAAAAAAAAAAAAAAAAACCAAGAGCTAGCAAAACATATGGGACACTGTTTGCTCTAGAAGCCGGTTGAGCATGAAGCACGTGATGCGAAACAGGGAAAGTGTGGGACCAACATATCCTTCAGCTTTTTAATTTTCTTTTTCTTTTTATATTTTGTTGTTCTGTTCTTTCCACATGGATCATAGAATATAGAAATGGAAAAGCTACCTAACCAAAGACTTTTGGGTTATGCCTTAACGGTGATGTGCGAGTATCATTATTCATTGCTCTCGAGTTGATCAAAGCAGATTATTCGTCCTTGTTCAACTGTTGTCCCTAAAGGTAAGGTATTATATATATATATATATATATATATATATGTGTGTGTGTTTTTTTTAGAAAAAGGTTAGAACACAATTTTTATCATAATTTACTCATATGACAAGTTATGATTAACGTAAAAATAATAGGTCTATAAATACTTGTGATGTGTGAAGGGTAAAGGCCAAAGATTAAGTCTCCGAAAGGGAGATTCACATATATATACACTTAGATTATATTAGAATAGAAGTTTTATCTTGTATATATAATAATAATAATAATAATAATAATAGATCTATAATTCCACTAGTTACAACTTACTACATGTACAAATTGTAAAAAAAAGTTGTTATCCTAGTATTACTCATTTTTCCAAAAATAAATGTATGCCTCAAAATAAGTGGTGAGCACACAGTATTCTTTAGTAAAAGGTGAAAGAATAGTTCGCTTTGTGCTCACCACACGGCTCCGCACTAGTTACAACTTACTACATGTACAAATTGTAAAAAAAAGTTGTTATCCTAGCATTACTCATTTTTCCGCATTCATTTGATTTACCTCTTTACTTTTCTTTTTGTTAATTGTGAGAAACTTTTACCATAGAGTGAGGAAGGATCTCAAGTTTCAACATTAATGTTCATAGAGTGTTAATAAATACTTGAGATCAATCCGATTAATAAAGTCTATTAAAAAATCTGATTAATAAAGAATCATTCTTTCCCATTTTTTAAATAAATTTTGAAATAAAAATAATAATAATTCAGTAGTCATGATATAAATATAAAATAAATAGATTAAAAAAAAAAGGGAAATAAATCGAACTCTAAGATGGATAGGACGGCACAATTTATTCAGAGGAATTTTTGGTGGGGCCCTTGTTCAATAAATTATTAATTCTTTATTAGTTGTTTTGTAGGATGGTTATTGGTTAGTGAGCATTGTATCATGCTCAACAAACCAAAATTTTACAAAAATATAGCTAAATTCATCTGAAATCAATTTGCATGTGTCTCAACTTACAGACCGAATTAATTTATGAACAGTGCCTCAATACTAGTGTTAAGACATTTCTCATCAACAGAACACCATATATATATATATATATATATACACATATATTCCCCATCTCTCTGACACACACACAGTCTCTCTCACCGATTGAATCTTCTCTTTCTCATATACCGATCCATTGACCATTGCCAGTGCCGAGACCGAAAGTAACAAAAGCAGTGCTAAGGGCAATCAGGACAATTCCAGGTAGAAGAGTTTGGCAATGCAAGGTGTATATTGTTGTTAATTTAATATTCAGGATCTCTAATCTATAGTACGAAGTTGCTTGTAAATTATGTCACTATTTTTTTTTTCTTTTTACAGGAAAGATTTGAACCCAACTTTTTTCTAGTTAAAAATCGGATAAATATCATTGAGATACAAGGTTTTTCATAATAAATTACATAATGATATTCTCATATTAAACTGCAACCTTACTAGGTTTTAAATAAAAAAAGAAGGAATGTAAAAAAAAATGTAGTACCTATTTGGAACAATCCATTGGACTGTTCATTAGTTTGATGCGCCAAATTTGCAAAATAAGGTCTCCCTCTAAACGAGTTTAAAAAAAAATCTTTCAAATTTCTTTTATATCTCTTTATAGAATATGAATTTTGAAAATCAAATAGTTGAATTGCATGTTCTTTATGTTCTTAACACGTTTGTCAAATTCTATTCAAATCAGATATTATTTACTGTTTGATCAATAAACTTAGTTTTTATGCATAGCTTTTAGCCAAAAAAAGCTTTAAGTTTAAACATGTCATTGATGACATAGCTATTGATTTTTTATCTTCAAGAAACTCTCTCTCTCTCTCTCTCTCTCTCTCTCTCTCTCTCTCTCTCGGCAGTAACGTCAATCTCAATCAAAACAGTTTGCATTTTTACAACAAATCCCAAAAAAACAAACTTTTAAAAAAAATAAAAATATACAAGCTAGTGAATAAAGATCAAACGAGCAAAAAATTGTAAGAAAGTAAACTTGTGAATAAAAACAGGTTTATTATCGTTTAGATTGCAGAAGAAAATACAAAATCTCATTCCATGTATCAGGAACGCCAGGAAGATACCAATGACTGCAATCTTGACGTTTGAAGAGGAGCGCTTCCTTGATTTTCCTCCAAATATAGATGGATGACCATCTGTCCTATACCCTGTCAAATTAGTAATATTCAAGAAAGTAACAGGAGTTTTCATCTTCTTTATGACCTCCTCTACAATAATACTCTTCTCTGAATAACAGGTGCTTGGAGTTTCATTGAGAGGTTGAGTAGCTTTTATACAATGCCCACCTGAGTTCCATTGACCTCCCCTATTCATTGGATCATACAATACTCAGCAACTGGCATGAAGGGATCCAAAAACTAACATCAATGTTATTAGTTGTGTATAAGGCCAAACCCGAAATGGAAGGGTGCCGAGCTTCGAAAGAAAACTTTGGTTTTTTGGGGATTGATTTTCCTATCAACCCATGATGCCCAAGTCATTAGAGCTCTCCTGAAAGCCGTTGAAACATCAAGCTGAGCATGAACTCGGTTCCCTTCCTGGTAGTAATTGATCCTGTTATAATAGACATTGATGATGCCGAAAATATCAACAGTGAGTTGCACAATGCTCGTATCCTCAAAACGACACCTGCACAACAAGAAAAGGAGAAGACCTAACAGAGAGCACCGGTGTGGTGCCGGCCAAATACCCTCCGAAGGTCAAGTTAGAACTTCTTTCAACTCTAGAGTGCTAGAGAATGGTTAATTATGCGTACCTCGATTTATGAGAGTATTGAGGCTTTTATAGTAGTAGGGGGTTAACCTTTCTTCCTTGGAGCAGAAGTCTTTTCCATATAGGAATCCTTATGAGCGTAGATTGCGGAGTCCTTTCCTTATAGGAATCTATCATTGAGCGTGGTGGCCAAGTAAAGGTTTTATTGGAACCGTCGGCCTCTTACCCGTCGGCTTGTCTCGTTCCCTACGTCGATAAAGGGCCGTCAGCCTTTTTGAACATAATTAGCCCGAGCTTTTCTCGGATCTCCCTTACCGTCGGCGTGTCTTTTTCCGTCAGCGTATTAGAGTCCTTAACGTCCATCGTGACTGGCCCGTCAGCCTGAGCAGAAGCTGACAGGTTAAGCCCATGGTACTTGCTATGATTCTTCCTTATCAGTTGCCCCCTACTCCATATCTCCGTCAGCTATACTTGACGAGTTATGGAGTTTTCATTCGTCATTACCTGCTGCTTTGACCAGGGGAGAGAAAATAATTAAAAGCTGACACCCCAGTATTAAATGCTAGGACACGTGGCGTGCTCGGGTTGGCTCCGCGTCTGGATGAGGGCGTCGCTTCGTCTTCCATGCGTTTCCCTTATATATATATATATATATATATATATATGGCCCACTTCTCCCCATTTTCACTATTTCACTTTCACTGATTCCTGGAGAGCACATCCGTCGCCTATATTCCGTCAGCACTACCAACATTTCTGTCGTCACTTCTTCAACCGTTACTCTTGGAAAACTTGTAAGTTTCCTTTCTTTCCTTGCACGCTTTCAATTATTTTCTTTAAAGTGAGGTCGTCAACCTAGGTGCTTAGTTTACACCTGTCACTTGTAGGTAGATGTCGAGTGACGCGTCGAGTGACCAGTCGTCGGTCCGCGAAGGAGCGGGCTACGACGAGGTGTTTGGTTCAGGCTCAGGTAGTGAGCCTGAGAGTTCCTCCTAGTCGTCAGAGAGGGAGACGTCGGCCTATGCTCCCGTCGAGGAAGTAGGAAGTCAGGGAAACGGCGGCCAGGAGGAAGAAGTAGGCGAGGAGGGTGAAGTTGGATTAGGAGAGGGAAATAGTGACGGGGATGAAGGTGACGAGAAGTCTTGTGAAGGGGATTCTGGAAGTCCTGGAGGCAGTCGTCCCTTCATCCTTCCCAAGGACTGGGCTGAGAATAAGTTCCTTCCAAAGATGACACTTAAAATTTTTAACGAATTACGCACCTGTTTCCAAATCCCCGACCATATTCCTATCCGTCTACCTAGGGAGGGTGAGAAATGTTATACGGGAAGAACTGCAGATGTTGGCATGTATGATGCCATGTTTGCCGCCGGGTTGAGACTACCTCTGACGGCTTTACACCGTCAGCTGGCTGATTTCCTTGGTATATCCGTCAGTCAGATTGCTCCAAACTCGTGGAGAATCTTTATTAGTGCTAAGGTACTATGAGGTCGTCTAAGTGGAGGCCGCCGTCAGCTTTCCTTGGATGAATTTTTCTACTGCTACAGACCCCGGCACCTTTCTTCTTCAAAGGGGATGTATCATTTTGCCGTCAGGGAGATAGAGTTGAGGCTGGTGTCTGAGATGCCAGATTCTAATAGAGCCTGGAAGAGTAGGTTCTTTTTTGTGGAAGGGACAGACTGGGTGTGCCGTCAGGAAGAGTGGGAAACGATTCCCTTTGGTTGTTTTGACAATACTTGGGGGTTCGTTAGGGAGTCAGCTTTTAATCGTCAGCTTTTATCCTCGCCAGTTTGCTACCTTTTTCAATTTATTTTTGAAAAGGTACTAACGTAGCCAATTTATTCCTTTTCAGCTTTCACTCGTCCATCAATAACCGACGAGCAGGAAGATTTTATCCGTCGGGTTTTTGAGATACCTATAGAAGAGCGATCGTGCCGGGACTTGATTACCCTCGACACTCTTCATACGTACTGCGGGGGTCCCGAACCGACGCCTGAAGCTCGTAGATTGGAAGAGTTTTCCCGTCACCGTAAGTTCCTTGACCTATTCGTTACGTCACTCCTTGTACTTTTAGTCGTCAGCTTCCCTTATGCGTTTTTTGCAGAAATGGACGTAGCTAAGGAACGGATCAGGGCTGCCGCTGCCCGTCAGAAGGAGGAAAAGAAGGCGAAGGGGGAGGCGACGTCTACGTCTGCCCCCCAAACCGTCGCTAAGGGTTCCCAGAAGAGGAAAACTAACGGGGTAGTCATTCGTCCGTCGAAAAAGCCAACCGTCACTCCTGGGAAGTCGCCTCCCACGTCGGGCCATGGAGCAGGGAAGGGTGTTATGACCTCTTCTGGTCCCGTCCTGCAGGGACCCCATAGCCTGCTGACGCATAAGGATTTTGCCGTCAAGACTATTGAAGCCCTCATAAGACCGACGGATATAGATCCTTGCGCTCAGCTGGGGACGGAAGAACTGGGGTCGTCAGCCTTGTTCGATCTCTTGCGGGTAAGCCGTCAGCTTTTTTGACTAACGTGCCTAATCTTTCTTTTTTGATAACTGACGGTTATATCTTTTTCTAGGCCTTGGTTCGTGTGAAGGCGCTGCAAGATCGGTGCGTGGCCAAGGAGGGGGTCGTCACTCGTGTTAGCAAGCATAATGCTAACATGCGAGACGAGCAGGCTCAGTATAAGCAGGCGGTGCGCACACTTAACCTCGAGCTGAAAGAGGTGAAGGAGAAGTTGGAAAAGGCGAGTCGTCAGAAGGGCGAGCTAGAGGGAGAGCTGACGGCCCTTCGTGGACAATTGGAGACAGCAGGGGCTGACGCCGTTGAAAAATTCAAAGCGTCAGACTCCTTCATCGATTCTTGTGGTGGCTATTATGGCACGGGATTCGATGACTATCTCAAACAGGTTGCGTCAGCTTTCCCTGAATTGGATCTATCTAGAATTACCCTGGACGACGCTCAGCCCATAACGCCTGCTACTGATGTCGTTACTGCTGGTCTTGACGACTTGATTGATTCTCCCTCACATGGAGGTAGTGGAGTTGTCTTGGCCCAACCTGTTGCAAACATTCCAACAACTGCCGCGACTCCACCTGTGGTGCTGCTTGACGGAGAGGACCCTTCTGTTAAGTAGAAAATTTTTTTAAGTGACGGTTTTTATTTTCATGTTTTTCCCTTCTCTTTATTTTATGTAACAAATAGCTTTATTAAGTGCCCCTTGGGCCCCCAATGTGTAATATTTGAACAGCTTTTTAAATGCCTTTTTGGGTTTTGATTTGTTCGTAACGCCGTCGCTCTTGATCACTTGTATGTAGCTACTTTTTAACTCGTATGTTTCGATTTGTGGGCCCTTTTAGTTTAGTGTACCGTCAGTTTTACTAAACCGTCGGTTTAAACTTTGAGCTTTCTAGTGTAAATCTGCTTAATAAATTCGTCAGTTTTTTTTTTTATCATTTCATTTCAATGATTGTAGAAATTTTTGGCAAAATCCTATTACCTCGTGACAAGGTCATCTGCCTTATCGACTTGTCCATTTGTGGACTGATAGATTCAGCCTTTTTAGATCGTCAGTCTACTGGCTGACGTTATTGGTTTACGCACTCCGTCAGTCTTTTATTTAGACCGTCAATTTTTTCATTTTGTCCATCTTGTGGACTTGATTATTTTTATACCGTCGGCTTAATTTGATTTGTCCATTTTATGGACTTGGTCATTTCTTAGACCGCCGGTTATTTGGCTCAACCGCTTTGCGGACTCGGTCATTTTTTAGACCGTCAGCTTTTTGGTTCGTCTGTTTTGTGGACTTGGTCATTTGTTTAAACCGTCAGCTTGAGACGATTGTGGACTTGCCCACTTTTTCAGTCTTTTGGTTAGACCGTCAGCTTGAGAGCTGCGACGATTGTGGACAACCACTTCTTTAATTTGATGTCCATTTTATGGACTTGGTCATTTTTTAGACCGTCAGCTTGAGAGCTGAGACGATTGTGGACTTAACCACTTTCTTTAATTTGATTTGTCCATTTTATGGACTTGGTCATTTCTTAGACCGTCAGCTTGAGAGCTGAGACAATTGTGGAATTAACCACTTTTTTTTTTTTTTTTTTTTTTAATTTTAATTTGATGTCCATTTTATGGACTTGGTCATTTCTTAAACCGTCAGCTTGAGAGCTGAGACGATTGTGGACTTAACCACTTTTTTTAATTTGATGTCCATTTTATGGACTTGGTCATTTCTTAGACCGTCAGCTTGAGAGCTGAAACGATTGTGGACTTAACCACTTTTTTTTTTAATTTGATTTCCATTTTATGGACTTGGTCATTTCTTAGACCGTCAGCTTGAGAGCTGAGACGATTGTGGACTTAACCACTTTTACGGTCTTTTTAGGTTTTAAGGTCGTTCACGTTTTGTGAACTTGAACTTGTAAGTAGGTACTTCAGTAACTCTGACTAAACTCTCATCGTCATGCATTAATATAAAAGGTAGTCTGGAAACAAAATCTGCCCATTTTGGGCTTATTGTAGCAAATACTTAAGTAGGAAAAAACTGCCCTTTGGGCTTATTGTAACAAATACTTAAAAAGGTAATCGATAAGTCTTAGTGTTCTCAAAAAAGGTGTTGCTTTTTGTGTCGCCGCCCCTACTGGTAGTATTTCCGTAAGTGTTTCGCATTCCATGGATGTGGTAGCTTCCGTCCGTCCAGTGTCTCTAGATGGTAGGTGCCCTTCCTTTGCCATGCCGTAACTCGGTAGGGTCCTTCCCAATTTGGGCCGAGCTTTCCTTGGGTGGGGTCCCTTGCTGCACCCATAACCTTTCTTAGAACGAGGTCTCCCACCTGGAAGTCTCTGTGTCTGACTCGGGAGTTGTAATGCTTGGCCATGCGGTCCTGGTACCGTGCAAGCCTTTTTTCTGCTGCCATCTTGACTTCGTCCACCAGATCAAGCTGCAGACGTATGGCCTCGTCATTCCTCTTTTCGTCATGGTTGTGCACCTTGTAGCTTGTAAGGCCGACTTCGGCTGGGATGACTGCTTCGTTCCCATACGTTAGTCGGAATGGTGTCTCTCCTATTAGTGTCCTTGCTGTTGTCCTGTAGGCCCATAGTATGCTCGACAACTCTTCAGCCCATATGCCCTTTGCCCCCTCGAGCCGGGTCTTGATAATTTTTAGCAAGGACCGGTTTGTGACTTCGACCTGTCCATTGGCTTGGGGGTGGGCGGGGGAGGAGTAGTGGTTCCGTACCCCTAACTGCGAGCAGAAGACCCTGAAGGAGTCGTTGTCGAATTGCTTCCCGTTGTCCGAGACTAAGATTCTTGGAATGCCAAACCTGCATATGATGCATCGCCAAATGAAGCTCCGTACATTTTTTCTGTAATGGTGGCCAAGGCTTCAGCTTCCACCCACTTCGTAAAGTAGTCAATGCCGACAATTAGAAACTTCAGTTGTCGTATTGCCGTAGGGAACGGCCCCATGATGTCCAACCCCCACTGAGCGAACAGCCACGGTGCCGTCATCGGGGTGAGTTCTTCGGGTGGTTGCCTGATGACGTTGCTGAACCTTTGGCATTTGTCGTAGGCCTTCACATAAGCCTCGGCATCCTTCTACATTGTTGGCCAAAAGTACCCAGTTCGTACTAGCTTGTGTACTAGCAATCTTGATCCTGAGTGGTTTCCACAGATTCCTTCGTGCACTTCTCTCATGACGTAATCCGCTTCTTCAGGACCTAAGCATCGTAGGTAGGGGCGGGAGAAACCTCTTTTATACAAAACATCTCTTATCAGCACGAACCTTGCTGCTTGAACCTTCAGTTTTCTTGCCGTCTCCTTCTCATTCGGCAATATGCCATTTTTCAAGAAAGAGGTTAATGGCGTGGTCCAATCATTTTGGGGACCGAGCTCCTGTACGTCGACAGCATTTATGAGTGGAGAGTGCTGTGTGAAGGAGAGTGTACTACTAATGGTGACCATGTGTTCGGCTGAGGCGGCTTTGGCCAAGCGGTCGGCTTGCTCGTTTTCCCCCCGGGGGATTTGTATAATTTTGACCTTTAGCTCATTCATCCTCCTTCTTGCTTGGTCCAGATACTTCTTCATTCTTTCGCCTTTGCATTCATACTCCCCACTTATCTGGTTGACTATGACTTGAGAGTCACAGTAAACGATCACTTTTTCGGCTCTCGTTGCTTTTACGAGGTCAAGCCCTGCTATTAGAGCTTCGTACTCCGCCTCGTTATTGGTAGTAGGGAATTCAAGGCGGACCATACACTCTACCGTATCTCCTTCAGGTGACTGTAGTACGACGCCGGCTCCGCCGGCCTGCCTGTTGGAGGATCCATCTACATGTATGCTCCATTGCGGGGATTCTTCTGCCCCCCTGTCCTTACCATTCGTGAATTCTGCTATGAAATTTGCCACGACCTGCCCCTTGACAGCAGTGCGTGGGCGATATTGGATGTCAAACTCGCTTAATTCTATGGCCCAAAGTGTCAAGCGCCCGGCAGCCTCTGGGTTGCTCATTGCTTGTCGCAAAGGCTTATCAGTTAAGACAATAATCGTGTGGGCTTGAAAGTACGGCTTCAGTTTGCGTGCTGCTGTAACTAGCGCGAAAGCAAGTTTTTCCATGGGTGGATATCTTTCTTCAGCTTCGCGTAACGCCCGGCTAGTGTAATACACGGGTTTCTGTACTTTCTCTTCTTCTCTGATTAAGGCAGCGCTGACGGCGGCTGGGGAGACAGCGAGATAGAGAAAGAGTTCTTCTCCTGGTTGCGAGGGACTCAGTAGTGGTGGGGAAGAGAGGTAAGCTTTCAACTCCTCAAACGCTCGTTGGCATTCAGCGGTCCACTCGAAAGACCTTTTTAATGTGCGAAAGAAGGGTAAGCATTTGTCTGTTGCCCTGGAGACGAACCTGTTTAGCGCTACTATCTTGCCGTTGAGGCTTTGTACTTCCTTCACATTCTTTGGTGGTGCCATCTCCATTATAGCCCGGATCTTGTCTGGATTGGCGTCGATGCCTCTCTGGGAAACCATGAATCCTAAGAATTTTCCTGCCGTCACCCCAAAGGCACACTTTCCTGGATTAAGCTTCATGTTGTAAAAGCAAAGGGTGTTGAACGTTTCCCTGAGGTCTTCTAAATGATCTTCTTCCCTTCGACTTTTAACCAGCATATCATCTACATACACCTGGACGTTTCTCCCGATCTACCGTGCGAACATCTTGTTCATAAGCCTTTGATATGTTGCGCCCGCATTTTTTAGACCAAACGGCATTACCTTGTAGCAGAATAGGCCTTGGCTGGTTACGAAGGACGTTTTTTCTTGATCATCATCGTGCATCTTGATTTGGTTGTAGCCGGAGAAAGCGTCCATGAAGCTTAACATCTGGTGTTGAGCCGTAGAGTCTACTAGAGTGTCGACTCTCGGGAGGGGGTAGCTGTCTTTAGGGCACGCTTTGTTTAGATCGGTGAAGTCTACACACATCCTCCATTTCCCGGAAGCCAGTCGGGGTAGTAGACTTCTCTAATGAAATTTTGCCTCTCGTAGCTTGCGGACTTCTTCGGCTATAGCTTGATCCCGTTTTGGGGCGAAGACCCGCTTCTTCTGCCGGATGGGCGGAAAGGATGGTGATACATTCAGCCTATGCACCATGACGAAAGGGTCTATTCCTGGCATGTCCTCGTGACTCCAGGCGAATACGTCCTGATTCTCTTTGAGGAATGCTGTAAACGTTCGCCGGATTGCGGGACTTGCAAGGGTTCCAATCCTTGTTGTCTGGTCAGGTATGAAGTCGTCCAGGGGTATTTCTTCAAGCTTCTCGACTGGCTCCGTCGCGCTCCGGTGCTCTTCTATGCTCATGGTTTGGAGGTGATCATCCATTTCCATCATGGCCACGTAGCATTCTCATGCGGCAATCTGGTTTCCACGTAGTTCTCCGACTCCATATTCTGTTGGGAACTTGATCATTAAATGATAAGTTGAAGTTGCCGTCTTCCACGCGTTGAGGGTGGGTCGCCCTAGGATAGCATTATAGGCAGACGAATGGTCAACCACGAGGAACGTTACGTCCTTTGTGATTTGCTGGGGGTAGTCGCCTGCTGTCACAACCAACATGACCGCGCCCAGCGGAAACACCTTTGCACCTCCAAAACCGACAAGTGGGGCGTTCGTTGGAACCAGTTGTTCCCTACTGATTTTCATCTGCTGGTATGTCGGGTAGTACAAGATGTCTGCCGAGCTGCCATTGTCGACCAACACTTGATGCAAGTTGTAGTCCCCAACCTGTAGGCTGACAACAAGCGCGTCGTCGTGTGGATGGTGAAGACGTCGCGCGTCTTCTTCCGAGAACCCGATAACGGGGCTTTCCTTTCGGACTACATTTTGCACTGGACCCATCAACTGGACATTTTAGACCATCCGAAGGTACGTCTTTCGAGCCTTTTTGGATGGCCTGGTAGCCATCCCTCCTACAATCATTCGTATGTCACCAACGGGAGGTCTTGGACGGTCATTGTCTCGTCGGGGAGGGTGCTCTAGAGGTGCTGGATTTGCTCTTTCCTTGCTTATGAATTTCTGCAATTTCCCTTGCCTTATAAGGGCCTCGATTTGCTGCTTCGAGTCGTAACAGTCGGCTGTGTCATGGTCGTGATCTTGGTGAAAGCGGCAGTACTTGTCTCTAGAACGCCTATTAGGATCCCCCTTCAGCTTTCCAGGGAAGGTCAGAGCCCCTTCGTCCTTAATTTGCATTAGGACTTGATCTATTGGGGCGGTCAGCGGGGTGAAGCTTGTGAATTTCCCTCCCGGAGGCTTAGAACGCCTTTCGTCTCTTCGATCTCCTGTGCTAGGTCTCTTTCTCCCTTGGTCTGGTCGTGCATCTTCCTGCCTCTCCCTTTTTCTTGGCTTCTCTTCTCGGGCCTGCAACGCGTCCTCAGCATTCATATACTTGGTAGCCCTGTAGATTACTTCCGACATGATCTTCGGGTCATTTTTGTATAGGGAGAACAAAAACTTGCCCTTTCGCAACCCATTTGTGAAGGCCGCTACAAGTATTTTGTCGTCGGCTTCGTCAACCGATAGCGCTTCCTTATTAAAGCGCGTTATGTAGGATCGTAACGTCTCGTCCTCTCTTTGCTTGATACTCATCAGGCATGCCGTGGACTTCTTATACCTATGTCCCCCAATGAAGTGTGTAGTGAATCAGGCGCTTAGCTCCTTGAAGGTACTGATAGAGTTAGGCGTCAGCCGGCTGAACCATACCCTTGCGGGGCCTTTGAGTGTCGTGGGGAAGGCCCTGCACATGATCTCATCTACTACCCCCTGAAGATGCATCAGGGTTTTGAAAGTTTCCAGGTGGTCCAGAGGATCCTTCACCCCGTCATAGCTATCTATATTCGGCATGCGAAACTTGTGGGGTAGGGGGAAGGAGTTCACGGCCACGGTGAAGGGCGAGTCGGTACGGTTGACCAGATCATCAAGATCACTAGAGACTCGCCCCTTAAGGGCGTTCATCATGACTCCATCTGTTCCCTTATTGCCTGCATCTCGGCGGCAATATATGGTGGAGTCGCATCCGTGAGGGACGGCATGCTCACGTGCTGCCTCTCCGGCCTGCTTGGGGCGTGGCTGCCCTCAGGTCTCTCCTAATTCTTGCTAGTCCCTTCCTGATCTTCTGGTTGGTCATTTAGTGCTACATCCTTCTGGCGCAGCTGTTCTTCCAAGTCGAGGTTCTGTTTGGTGAGACGCTCTACGGCGGCACCGAGAATCCGAACTTGTCTCTCGAGGGCAGTTGTGGGTGGTTCCTCTCCTTGTACGTCATTAGTAGTCGCCATTGAGCGAGTGAGTACCATGCAACCCTTTAGTCCGGGAAACGAGAGTATGGCTTAATTAATCGGTTTCCCACAGACGGCGCCAACTGATGATGCCGAAAATATCAACAGTGAGTTGCACAATGCTCGTATCCTCAAAACGACACCTGCACAACAAGAAAAGGAGAAGACCTAACAGAGAGCACCGGTGTGGTGCCGGCCAAATACCCTCCGAAGGTCAAGTTAGAACTTCTTTCAACTCTAGAGTGCTAGAGAGGGGTTAATTGTGCGTACCTTGATTTATGAGAGTATTGGGGCTTTTATAGTAGTAGGGGGTTGACCTTTCTTCCTTGGAGCAGAAGTCTTTTCCATATAGGAATCCTTATGAGCGTAGATTGTGGAGTCCTTTCCTTATAGGAATCTATCATTGAGCGTGGTGGCCAAGTAAAGGTTTTATTGGAACCGTCGGCCTCTTACCCGTCGGCTTGTCTCGTTCCCTACGTCGATAAAGGGCCGTCAGCCTTTTTGAACATAATTAGCCCGAGCTTTTCTCGGATCTCCCTTACCGTCGGCGTGTCTTTTTCTGTCAGCGTATTAGAGTCCTTAACGTCCGTCGTGACTGGCCCATCAGCCTGAGCAAAAGCTGACGGGTTAAGCCCATGGTACTTGCTATGATTCTTCCTTATCAGACATGATAAGAATGAATGGTTCTTAAACATATATACATATGACTTGAAAGGTTGAATCTCAAAATGAAGCACATACCAGCCTAGGTCTTAGAAGGCTAATAATACAAGAATGGCACTTACCCTGCTTTTGTTTTGTAATGTGTCCACCAATGTGCAGTATTGAAAACCACTATATCAGCTCCTCTCCATCTGGATGTGCCACGATCAATACTATCAATTCTCAAGGTTTGTATATGCTTCTGGCCTAATTTAGCCTTGCTCTTGTGTACTAAAAAATGTGTCACATAGTATTCAACTGTACAACTATAATCCTGCCAAAAAAAAAAACTAAAAATCAAGTACTCCAAATACTTACAAATAGAAAGGTAAGAGAGCAGCGTTCTGCAGAATTACCACAAATTTGAAGATATAAGGTCCCTTCTCTTTAACTAATTTCCGCCCATGGGTCTCATACACCCTCTTCGGATCTTTAATAGCTCCCATTAGCATACATAGCATCGATTCCCATTGATTCCCATTGATTGAATCGCCCACAAAAACTAGCCTTTTTCCTCTTATCAATTCCAGCATTTTTGTTGCACTGAACCTATAGCACAATCCCACACCAACCCACTACAACAAAATTGAGTTCTTTTTGTACTAAAGTACATCTAGTCTAGATCAACACATAAAATTGAGCCCAATTTCATGTACATCTAAGTTGCATTCGCAATAAAGGCTAAAAAAAGAATGAACAAGCCAGTACCTTGGAATTTCACAATCTTGTGGTTGCCATCTCCACTTCATGTAGTTCTTGTCCAATCTTCCATTACTCTCACAGTTAAAACCTTCATCTATGAAAGGACATGAACCATTTGTGTACAAAGGATAGCTCTCATCATAAACCCACCTCCCTTTTGTCAAATCACAATCTTTTACTCTCTTCAGTCCAACCTTCCCTCTAATTAAAACGCCTGTGTTCTCAGATGAAGATGCAATAGTCCCCTTCTCTTTGTTCCTCTCACTACTTTGAACTTCAATTTTCTCATACAAAGTTTCAGATGTATTCTCTTGCATTGTTTTCAAATTAAAACCAACACCTTTGCCTCCTTCAGGCCCTTCTTTCTTTCTCTGCAACCCACTAATTACCAAAATCGAAGCAAACCCAGTAGCATTGTCATGACTTTTATAATGGGTATCTATCAAAATTGAATCTTTCTCACCGGTTACAGAAAATTTTCCACTGTAACCGAGGGAGGATTTATTGAACTTGAAATGGATCTCTTGGCGAACTGAAGGGGTCTCTTTGATAACCCAAATGGTAAAAAAGGTGAATAAGATGGCAGAGGAAGAGATAGTAAGGAAAAGACCAGTAGTCTTGTGGGTTTGAAGGAGAAACTTCTCTGCCTATCCATTTATGGATAATGACTTTTTTTTTTTTTTTTGCCGACTGTATGTGCCTTTTGAGTTTAGTTTCTCACTTTGGCGTGACACATTAGATAATGTAAGCATGCTTCAGGATAAGACATTGATATTTCGAGGTGTCAAGGATTCCATGCATCTGTATATGCTACTGAACGAGGATTGAAAAAAAAAAATTCAAGAGCAAGCACCATAAGAGCATGACATAGCCGGTTGAACATGAAGGAGGTGATGGGAAAGTGGAAACAGGGAATGTGTGGTGGACAGTTATTTTTACCAACATATTTTTTTCCAGCTTTTTCCGCAATGCACCTCTTTTTTCTGGGCCTGCGCCGACTGTGAAGTGTGAATCAAACACTAAGAGTCCAAAAAAAAAATAATCAATATATATATATATATATAATCAAAACTTTTGAAACTCCCACCATTTTTCACGTCAGCTCAATATTAAAAAAAAATCTATAAACACAAAAGAAAAAAAAACTTTTCTAAAACCAAAAATAAAAACATAAACGCAGAATAAAACTATTCTAAAACCTGATAAATGGCTCTGCCGTTCCCCCACACGTAGCTCTCTGCCTTCTCCTTCCTTTGTCTTCTCCTTCCTCCAAAACGCAGACCCACACTCTGTTGTTCCCCCACACGCAAAACACAGCTTAACAAATCCACCTTCAGTCCAAAACGCAGGCCACCATCAGTCCTTCTCTCCCACAACTCAACGGCTCCACCTTCTCCGGCACCACCCTTCTCCAGCTCTACATTTGTCAGCGCTACCCATCTTTCACTCACAACAGTTTCTCCCCCTCTCTCACCCTCAATTCTTCTCTCCCACAACCCTGTCGACACCTGGGTTTCTACCACCGGGTTTGTTGTTAGGTTCTACCATTGTATCGAAATTTTATTTTTATTTTTATTTTTGGTGGCTAATTTGAGTTTGGGGTTAGTTTGTAGAGAAATTCGAGTTTGGTTTTGAGAATATCTGCTTATACATGGCTGTATTTTGATTGAAATCAAAGAAGCCCCAACACCCCAAGGCAGAACAACCCCATTTGAGGGTGTGGTTGAAGAGAACAGAATCCCAACCCTTCACCCTCAAAGTGTTTGACTAAATTCCTGAGCCGCAACACTTCCTTTCCTCTTTCTCTTTTGTCTTAATTTAAGTGTTTTTTTTTTAAGAGTTTCCACGTCTTCTTCTTCTTCCAAATTTGGGTTTGAGAATATCTGCTTATTCATGTCTATATTTTGATTGAAATCAGAGAAGCACCCAACACCCGAGGCAGAACAACCCCACTTGAATGGTTGCCTAAGTTCCTACCGTTAAGCGAATCCTACCACAGGTCCATCTGTGGCTCAGGGTGTGACTACCTTTCGGTTGTCATCATTGGCCACTTGCCCTCACCAGGTCTATCTCTATCTCTCTTCAAATTTAGACTCTCTATTCTATAAATTTTTTCCCTTTACAAGATATTTTTTATGGTGGAATGCTTGTGATTAAGATGACTAATTTATAGGTAATTGTTATCTGAAGTTTGGTTTTATGTTTAGTTTAATTGTTTCATCTCAAGACTTTCATTGTTTTTATTACTTCTTTATCTAATTTTAAGAGTAGCATCTACATTTTTGAGGGGTTTTGTTTGATTCTAATTTTTTAGTTATGCTAAGGTTTGTATTTTTAATTTTGGCATAACCATGGAAGCTAAGGTCCATAGCTATTAGCCTACTACTGACTTTTATTTTTGCTTTCTGCCATGCCCATCGAAGGACCAAGTCCATAGAGTTTAGAAGGTGTCTACAAATTCCAGCAATAGCAAAGTGCATAGCAAAGTGAAAAGGTAGAGCTATGTTTTTACTTCTTCCATATCTATTTTTGAATATATAGTTTTTTGATGTCTCTGTTTCTCCGTTACTTTCTTTGGGGATTGATTTAATTTTTATTTGATTTAGAGTTTGGTTGGGTGGGCTGTTGGGATATGAGTTGCATTTCAACATAATTCTTACCAATTTAAATTTTGTTCTTGCAATATGCCTTAATGGCTCTCCTTTTTTTTTTTTTTTTTTTTTTTGGTGGATTACTTCATGCTTCCTGGATCTCATTCGAAATAATTTGTTGACTGATTGATATTTTTTGGCAACATGTAAAACCCAAAAATATGGAATCCTTGATTCAATGAAAATTATTAATGCTGAAAGACTGATTGCCCAATCTTTATTAACATTTTCTATCAAATGTAAAATAGCATATATAGCCACCAAACACTATACAACTGACATGAAAAACAAACTGAATTTCTGTCCCAACATCAAACAATATACAGAGGCTGAAATTTAGTGCCACCAAAATTAAGCATTTAATAGAATGGAATGGAAAGCTCTGTTTGTATAGAGGATAGAATGAAGGAAATGAAGGTCATATTACTTGAAATTGATTATCTTAATATCGGGTTTCTTCCTTTTAAGACTTGTATGAGCTTTATTTTAGACTTGCTTGAATTAGTGTAGGATATCTGTGGCTGTCAATACATGAGGTGAGATTAGCCAAATAGGCAGTTTGCTTAGCTACAAGCTATTTGATTGGCATGGACTTTAGGAGATGATGGCTAAAAGAAATTGACCATTAACCCAAATTTTTGGGTGCAAATTGGTTATATATGCATAGCAAAAAAAAAAAAAAAAAAAAAAAAACTAAAGGATGTGTGTTAAAAAGGTGACCATCATAGTAAAACAAGCATATATGGGGTCTATAAGATAAACCTCTAATCTTCTCTGCCGATTCTGGTACTTAGGACACCAGTTGCCTCAGTTGTTGCAACTCCAAGTTGAGAGATCTGTTTTGCCGATTAAGTCCATGAACTTCTTGCTTGATATTTCTAATATCCTGATAAGTCTATCCTCTTGGAAGTACTTTTTTTTTTTTTTTTCTCAAAGTCATAATACATTTAGTGTTAATTTTGTGATTTTTTTTTGGGTTGTCCTTGATTAATTTAAGTTGAATCTTTGAATTTGAACAGTGGGAGCCATCCCAATTCATAAGGTTATTATTGTACAATCTATTTGTATTTTAGATTGAACCAGTCGTTTGAGAAATTCACTAAAGCTATTTGATATGTTAGATATGGGCTTAGATAGCAAATTTGGAAGTACTAATAGATACATGTTTTGGAATTTTTTCTATTACATTTGTAGTTTTGCAATGATTTATGACTATTATGCTACTATTTTAAAGTTGAGTATAGAGATTTTTAATAATGTTCACTTTCATTAAGTGTTGTTTCTTTTACACGTACACAAGGTGTTTGATAAAATTTCTTATGAGTTCTAGAAGCCATAATACATGGAGAGTCGTAAGGAGGAAGATAGATAAGAAATGTGATGCTCTGTTGATGATTTAATCAAGGTAAACTATGTTTGATTCTTATTACTATTTGTCAATTAAAAATGTATTGTATATAAATGTTTTTTTTTCTTCTAAACATTGTCTCATTATTTTTATTTTCTTTTTCCTCCTGTTTTATCCTATACAATTGTTCAACTCAGGAGCACTCCACCAAATTTTAGATGCCTTTTCAATTGAACTAGGATAGGCTTTTAGATATACATACTCCAACTTATAGATAAACTATCCATTTGGATTAAAAATTTGTTGCTTTTTACCTCTGATAATATGCCATTACATCATTTATGAGATTTGTGTTACCAAGATTTGTATAGCTCAATTTGTTGTATTGTTTATAGTGATGGAACTATTGAGAGTGTACTGTGGTTTCTTCAATGAAATTGGTAGGTTTAAGAATATTTGCAAAATTGAGAATATTGTTTAATGGTGGGGAACATAATTTTTTGTTGGCTGGAAGTGTAGAAATTATGTTGTTTTAGGTTTCTACAAGTTTTGTGTTTATTTTTATTTTTATGTGAACTTTTATTTTGAATAAATTGTTCTTATTTTTATATATTTTCAAGTCAATACCTTGAACAGAATAAGTATATTTAATTTCTATTTAACTATCCCGTGTATCGCACGGGTTAGCGACAAGTAAACCTATAATTTTATTCTTGTAAACAAATAAATAACGTACTTTAAAATATGAAACTTATTAGGGAATGAGTTTTTGAATTTCCGAAATAAGGGAATAAAGAGTTGGGTTTAGTTTGGCACAATAATACATTCTAAAAATAAATAAATAAATAAAAGTTTGGCACAATAATAAAAGTTCGGGGTCTAGTTTGGCACAATAATAGAGGGTTTTTTTTTTTTTTTTTTTTTTTTTTAATGTAGAATTAATATAACCCAATTTCGAGTTGATGAAGCACGGGTCTCCCATTTCTAGCTGGTGTGTTTTAATTTATAGACTTCATATCATCTTCTAAGGTTCTATATTTTTTTGCATTCTTTTTTTGATTATCCACTCTTCTTTTCATTTTGTGTTTCATGTGATAAAGCGAGGGAGGACCTCAAAATTCATGTGCATAGAGTATTCAGTAAGCTCTTAATTTTCGGTTAGTTATTTTGTAGAATGATTCTATTAAATTACTTAGAACTTTAGATTAGTATCAACCATTTCCTAATAAGCAAGTTTTCTGAACAGCTTGGAACTCCTATATATTATCTAAAGTAATAATAATTTTGGAGTTGCCATTGCGTCTCCTACAAGTGATGTCACGGGATGCAATGAGACTCTCTTTATTTTGGAATTTAGTGTTTTAATGTTTAAAAGTAATGCTATGTTTGGAAGTTTAGAGAGGGAAGAGAATAGAGGAGAGGAGAGTAGAGGGGAATGATTATCCTCTACCTTATTTGGATGTTTTAAGAATTAGTAAGGGGGAAAAGAGTAATTACCCATTCCTCTTGTTTAGATGTTTTAAAAATTAGGATGGAGAAAAGAGGAAATGATTTAAATAGAAAAATTTACCCCTATTTGAAAATGGACTTACAACATTGGTCTATAATTAATTTATCAGTTTTGTAAAGTCTTGAACCCGGTTATCATTCGTCCAAATCTTAGAATATAAACATGAAACCACAATTTTCAACAACTAGTGCAGTTTATACATACAAATGCGTATCTAAAAATTCTATTATTACAGATCATACCAAAAAAAAAAAAAAAAATTACTAATTAAAAAAATACAAGAGAAATTGCAAATTATTATTATTATTTTTTTAAAAGTACTAACATATTACGAAAAATCATCAACCAAATTAGCCTACTATATCTGAAATTCAATAATTAACATGTTAATTTCCTGAACAAAATGCACATAGCAAGCCAAAGTTGAAGCAAATCCATAAACTTTAGTAGATTTTTCGTAATTCAAAAAAAAAAAAAAAAGAAAAAGAAATTCTTAGTGCACTATTTGGTTGTCGAGAAAGAAAGAAGAGAAAAAGAAATGATAGAGAATTTGACGAACCTTGCCGAGAGTGTGAGCGAGAGCAGAGCCGGCGACGCCAACATTGACGATGATGACGTCGGCGTTGGTGGATCTACATTCTCCATTAGAGGCCGCCACTGCCACAGTGATGTAGTTCACCGCCTCGATTCGCGCCTCTCTAGCGACCTTTTTCTTCGCAGTGACGAAGCTATAAATCGCAACAACGAGCACGAAAATCGAGACGACAATCGCTCCCAAGGTGTACTAATCCAAAGCCACTGCCATCGATGAATGTCTGAGCCTAAGCAAATGCCCAATCTCGTGCACAGCCACCAACTCAAGATCGATAGCTACGAGCGACATGGACTTAGTGACGCTAACTCAAGATCGATTGCTGCGAGCGAGGTGGACCTGGTGATGCCAACTCAAGATCGATTGCCACGAGCAACATGGACCTGGTGACGTCGTCATCGACGACCCACGACTCGATGGCGTCTAAATAGTGAGATTCAATTTTTTTTTCATTCACCTTAAATTTTCTCAGGAAACGAACAAAGATTATTTATATAATCAGTTTGTAATTTTGTTATTTTAAAAAGGGTAAATTGGGAAATTCATTTGGTCAATAATTTATCTACCCTACTCTCCCTCCAAATTTCTCCAATTTGAGGGAATTAAAAATGAGGAGTTAGAGGTAGTTGAAACCCCTCCCCCTAATTACTTAAAAACTTCCAAAGAAGGTAATTGAATTACTCTTTCTCCCTTTACTCTACTCCCTCTCCTTTTTTTAAACTTCCAAACAAACCATAAGATAAAGATAGTGTCTTAGGGAGCATTTGTATAAGTGGTTGCAAAACGGTGTTTTGGATTTAAAATGACTATGCAAAAACGTTACGAAGAGTTGTTATTTACAAAATGGAGTTTTGGGTTTTAAAAACGCACTTTTAGGCTCCCAAAACGCCTAACCAAATAGACCCTTAATTCTTAAAATCTTTCTATTTTAGAATTTCATTTTACAACTCATCCAACATTTCAGTTTCTATTTTTATATACAACTCATTAAAATAATATAAACAAAATCAATTCTCTCTCCTCTCTCTCCCATCTCTCTCTTCCCACTTTTCCTCTCTTCCTCTCTCACTCCATTAAAATATGTGTTTTTATTTTTACAACCCATGAATAGTAGGGTTGTATATATACAACCTTACTATTCACAGTTGAATCCTGGATGTTTCCATTTGAAAATTTTGGAGATTCTAATTAAGCTACTCTTGACAAATCATGTTTGTTTTCGTAATGTTATTAATGGTTCTTGAAGGATATATCTCTAAGCCAAAACTTGGTACTATATTTTAGATTCACTACATTAAGTTCTATGATAAAATTCAAACACATGGTTGCATTAATTTTAATTATCCAAGGAAAAATAACATTATTTGTATTTTATTTGTCAATACAACCATGTATTTGAATTTAATTGAGAAACATAAAGTGTTGTATCTAAGCTATTGTATATAAGCTTTGTCTATATTCATATATGAATACTAGCCTTATCACACGAGTTTCGCACGCAATTAGACTCTTTTTTTTTTTTTTTTTGTTGGAGTTTATTATCACAATTTTTCACTCATTGTTGGAAAATTAAAACTGGTTTTGCATCCCATACAAAACACACAGTGGAAACAATAATCACGGATCTACTTCATTCATGAGAGATAACATGTGCTATGTAAATTTCAGAATTTAAGAACAAGAAAGCATACCTTGGTGTGGTGAAATTCAAAACAAAATATTAGAAGTATTTGGGAACACTTTTAATCTTTACTCTAATTCCACATTATGCCCAAGAAGTGTGGTCTCTCAATCAGTTTCCAAGGGAGAATAATCGAGTGGCTTCTACTCACACATACACACCATTTCACAATGATCTATCTTTTACTAAATTATGTATGTTTCTCCCTTTATATCTAATTGATTATCTAATTGGGCTGGCCTATTGGGCCTTTCCAATTGGGTTTTAGTGTGTGGCTTGGAGTAGGACCAAAAGGGAACAAATAAGACTCTAGCTCCAATGGGTCTTGAGCTTTTCTGTCAACTTTTGACAAGTTCAAAGTTATCATTAATTATATTTAATATCACTATATAAATATAATTGCATTCTAGACCTTATTAATAAACAAGTATTTAACCCGCATAATGTGTGGGATCAATTTATGAATTCGAAAACAATCAACTTAATATATTATACTTAATGTGATGGTAAAATATGGAAGGGGGTGGATGGTTAGTTGTTTAGATAATGATGTTAATGTGTAGGTCTTCTTCTAAAAGATAGACATAACTTAGCATCAACACATGATCTAGAGAAAATGTTAATTAAAAATGTTGTGGGTTTGAGAGAATTTAGTTATTGAAGTATGAAATAAGTGGAAGAGAAATTTGGTTAGTAAAATCAATTTGTAAACAAAAACTTGGTTGCAAAGTGTGTAACATACGTTAGTTATCAATCTGTTTGTTTATTATTACTATACATTTTAAAGTATTGTTGACACCCCATTTTACAACCCGCATTTAACCTCATATGGAGGGTAAAATGGTACTTTCATCTTGGAAATATGCATCTTGATTCTGGCCATTAGATCCTTAATCTCATTTCACTAAAATGATCTTGATGTTGTAACGATCAAATCGACTGGTCATAAGCCCTAATCGGACCACCAGATTGAAAGTTATCATCAAATCAAGTTTTAATAGCTCAGATGCACTATCACAAATTTAGTCCGACTATATGTGATTATGAACAATTTATTTCAATTGGTTATAAGTGTAATCAATTTAATATCAATGATGTGTCATAATTTAATTGGTTAGAACTACATTTTATGGTGAGGTTGCATACACCTAATCAATTAGATAGTTAAACATTAATTATTCAATAAGTAATTTGTGTAATTATATTTTAATTAGAGTAAATTTGAAACTAATTAAGTCTGAAATTAGAGTGATTAGAGCCATTTAATGTTAATTGGGAGCTAATTTGGGACTTATTAATGTTAATTGTGCTGAAACCATTTTTTAACAAATGACCTCTACTCACCATTTCATCGATATCTCTCAGAATATTTTGAATCTATGAATAAGGTTAATTTTTTCAGAAACTAGACATCCGGGGCTTCAATTTGAGTATAAGAATGAGACAATTCCGATTAGACTTGAGTCAGATATGATTTTTTTAAGATGGCTCTACAGGCTGTTACAACAGCTACGGGAAAACCGAATTTTGGCTTGCTCCCCACTCTTACCAATCTCTCCATTTAATGCGCCAGATTTTCCCCAAGACTAAAATAAAGTCTAGGTTCATGATCCTTGTCAACCCTCATTAAATGACCTTCCATTCATATTCCCTCCACCACTACTATATAAACCCTCTCCTTCCTTCTTTCCAAAGCACACAAAAACTCTCATCTCTTCCCCTCTCTTGAGTTCTAGTGAAGTTGAGTAGTCTTGTCATATCTTGGTCTTCCTGAGACTTAAGGTATTGAGTGAGACTCACTCTTCCTTTCCTAACTCTTCTTTTCCTCCACTCTTAGGATCTCTACTAAGAGTCTCCTCTTCCACCATATGGATCTTGCATGAAAGTATAATCCCTTTCTGTAACTTGTTTCTTGTGTTGCTATGATGAGAATTTAAGATTAAAGCATGATAATGATCATTTAAATTCTTTTGAATATGTTTGAATGTTCTTAGTTGTTCTAATATGTTCTTCACATATTCTTGATTGTTCATCACATGTTCATGCATAACACTAGTTTTAATCTTAAATTCACATCAAAAATATGAAAAACATGTTTGTTTCATAATTCTTTCAAATCCTTGAATCTAGGATATCACTAATCACACACATTCACTAGAATTTATTTTTCAATCCAAATGCAATGCTTAGTAAATGGAATTAGGGTTTATCACATGCACACACATTAAATTCAACATGCAAATTGATTGACATATTGGATGATATGATATAAATGTTGGCCACTATAGTCTAGAAGACCGATTTCACCGGACAAGGTGGGTGCCTAACACCTTCCCACCTTGTAACATAGCCTCCGAACTTAGATCAAGGGTTAGTAGATCAAATGCTTATCCTTGTAATTTTCAATTTTTAGTTTGTAACTAGGAAACAAAGCCATGTACTTTTATTTTAGATTGTATTTAGGACTAAAGCCATGTAATTTTCCTCTGATCAATGTAAATTCAATTGAAAATTAATAAAATGAGGAATTTTTCAATTTTGGTTTTCTTATTTATCCTAATAATTAAATAAGTGGCGACTCCATTGTAAAACCCTTAATCTAAAGGGGAAAATATAACTAGTCGAACCTTCATTTTGAGAGGCAATAACACGACTCCACCC
The DNA here is from genome assembly GCA_030445155.1 of Quercus variabilis. Classification (NCBI taxonomy): domain Eukaryota; kingdom Viridiplantae; phylum Streptophyta; class Magnoliopsida; order Fagales; family Fagaceae; genus Quercus; species Quercus variabilis. Next base: position 17,095,430 of record CP129456.1, read on the forward strand.
ATTCACGTGGGTTTGGCCCAACATTCCTATAAAAAGGGGCCGGGGGCGCGGTCTCTCATAATGGCGACTTCATTGGGGATATTGAGGGCTAAGCTTCAATTAGGTTATGGTGGCCAACCATGTCATTGTTTGTTTATTGGGTTTTTTATATAATATGTCTAATATGTCATTATATTGCATGTTATGCATTATTTGCTTGAATGAAATTTATTTTATTTATGTGTTAGCACGGAAGCCCGGTAGTATTAGCCGTGGATTGTGGTCTTCTTGAGACTTACATACCAGCAGTGAACCTACCACCCACCGTGACAAGAATCATCATGATTATGCCATGGTGGTTCATAAGGACAAACTGTACCGTTCGAACCAACGCGGCGCTCCTAGCGTCACAAGTTGGGAGGTACGACGTCCTAGCTTGTAGGGACCTTTAACCTACCTTCTACCCATGTTGTAATGACTCATAGAACCTACCTTTAGGTCGGTCCATGTAAATTGCATTTCATTATGCATTTGTTTGGCCATTGTTTGAACCATGATGACTCAAGTCCAACGCTTGAGCCCATTATGATTATTTGAACCTTGTATGATGTGAATGAACTCGAGTTGAAAAGCCTATAATTAAACTCTACTTGGTCTGGAAGCCCAAAATTGTTTCTTGAATGAGTCTAAGCCCAACACTTAAGCCCATCAAAGGTGTATAGACATGATCAACATCAAAGGCCAAAAACTCACAAGATGCACGTCTTTCAAGAGCAAGCCCAAGTCATTTTAAGCAAATACCAAAAGATCATAATCAAATTTCAAGTCTTCCAAGTGCAAGCCCAAACCACTTCATCATAATCAAGGTTCAAGCACATCAAGCCTCAAGCATCCTAAATGGACAAAGAAGAAGCAAGTGGCCCAACTTTGCCTCACTCCACATTTGGTTTGCAACATCATGGTTAAAGCTTAAAGTTTGTTTGTTTATTCCATGTTTCTATGTTTCTTTGAATTCAAAAATTTTATGTTGCATTTAATGAGCTTTGTTCATGTATATATATTAAGAAAAAAAAAATACATAAAATACAACAATTTCAAGATTTCCAAATCTTTCCCAAAAAAAAAAAAAAATATATTTAAACTAGGGGCATTGGACTTCATAGTGATTTTTTCAAAAAGACCCATTTTTTTCCTTCAAAGATTTCAAGATTCTTTAAAGTCTTCTTTTCAAAATGGTACATGAGGATCCCTTGGATAAAACTTTTTCTAAATTAAGATGTTTAAAGGCTTGAACAATCAACTTGTACTAAGAAATGATTGATTTCATTTGATCCATGTAAACACTTTTGCTAAATTACTTTGAATAAAAGAAGAAATGGTCTTACAAGGCAATCAAAGAAAATATATCAATTAGAAAATTCAAAAGGCTCATGCATTCATTCCAAATTTCTGAAAACCTTTATGTCTCCAATAGAGCATTCATACTTTTTCTTTTAAGAAGAATTTATTAAAAGAGCTCAAGTTACTGTGCCTACAAGCAAGCATTGCTAGGGATAGGAGGCCGTTTTTGGTAAAACAAGATTATACCTTAATACCTAGAATGATCATTAACCATTGCTAGCCCATTTGAGCCTTTAAACACTTAGTCTCTTTTTCACATGAACCCACTAATATCTAAACTCAGGGTGGGAAAATTCAAAGTATACATGCTTAAATCTCATGTTGAGGAGACCTTGAGCTTTGAAGCTAATTGATAAAGCTCTCCTAGAGGACATGAAAGACAAGTAGAGAATTCATTAAGCTAAAGATAAGAGATCATAAAAGAAAAATGAGGTTTCACTCAATCAAGGAAAGAGAAATGAAATTCCATCAATGTGAGAGAAAAAAAATGTGCATCAAGTTTGAAGAATCTAAAAATCATCATGCCAAGAAGAGTAGAAGGTTCATCCAAAAAAATTTCATCAAAAAAAAAAAAAAAAAAGATTCATCAAGCACAAAAATGTGCAAGTGCATTGAGGCAAGAAAGAAGTCTAGAGAGTGCATCAAAATGATCGAAAATCTTTAAGCTGAGGAAAACAATGAAGGCAAAAGATCCCCAAAAAAAGTTCTTTCAATCAAGAGATGAAAGATTAAAAAAAAAAAAAAAAAAAAAAAAAAAGAGCCTGCTAGGTTGAAAACCCAAAAGGGCGGTCTAGGCAAAAGCTATGACCAAAAAAAAAAAAAAAAACCCGCTAGGCTGAAAACCCAAAAGGACGGTCTAGGCAAAAGTTAGGGCCAAAGAAAAGAAGAAAAAGAAAAGAAAAAAAAAATTGGAAAATCCTACCAAGTTGGAAACTTGAGGATGCAACCTAAAAAGGAAAGAATTTTACAAGATGAAAGTCTAGAGGTATGATTCAAGAGGAATGAGCATAAAAACAAATGTCGACACAAGTGACCAATGAAAACTAATGAGAAGATGACAAAGAAAAGATGGGAAAACATCTCCAATACTTAATTTTTGAGTAATGCATGCTTAGGGGAAACATCATAGGAAATTTTGAGCCTTTTATATCTTTCATTTCATAACCCAAACCTGACCTATATTACAACCCATAAGTAAATACCTCATTGAAGTGTTGCTAGTTGTAGGCACATCTTAAGCTCTAATATTATTTTCTATTGAATCAAAAAGGAAAAATACTTAAAATTGTCAAACCCCACAGGATGATATGTCCAAGGACAAAATTTCTCAAATTCTCAAATCCTCAAAATGACTCAAAAGAACTTCCAAACCTGGAGCACTCTTCTTGTTTGCACCCAACAATGTGATTCATAAATATTATCACATTTCATTTCTTGATTGCCTTTGGAGACTCAATCTGACGATGTTCAAAAGGATGAAGCAAATTTGATTATATGAGTTTAATGATCTTAATCCTTCCTAATCAAAGAGATTTGTTTGGTTCTTAAACACTATGATTTTCTAAAATGGTTGTTCAAAGGATCAGATCTTGTTCAAAAAAAAAAAAAAAAAAAAGCATCATGAATTTATCTTCATATTACTCCATTTTCATCTTCATCTTCTTCATTTTTTGATAATTAACAAATCTTCATATTCCAAAAAAAAAAAAAAAAAGAAAGGAATTTTCAAAAAAGCCTTGGGACTAGGGGCACTGGGCTCGTACTTCTTAGGTTACCATACAAAAAAAAAAAAAAATCATCAATCAAAATTTTCAATTCCTTCCAAAACAAAAAAAAAAAAAAAAAAAAAAAAAAAAAAAAAATTCATTCCTTTAAAAAATTCAAGATTTCCAAATTTTTCCAAAAAAAAAAAAAATCATCATCAATCAAAATTTTCTACTCCTTCAAAAAAAAAATTCAAGATTTCCAAATTTTTCAAAAAAAAAAAATTCATTAATCAAAATTTTCAATTCCTTCAAAAAATTCAAGATTTCCAAATTTTTCAAAAAAAAAAAAAAAAAAAAAATCAACTATCAAAATTTTCAATTCCTTCAAAAAATTTAGGATTTCCAATCTTTTCAAAAAAAAAAAAAAAAACTTCATTAAATTCTTCTTCAAGAACAGAAAGCTATGATAATTTTCCATATTCTCCAACGGTGCAGTATCAAGTCAACTGTCTACCCTCAACATTCATCGAAGCATAGAATATGTCCATAACTAGGGACATTCGCCAGGTATGCTGAATTCTTTTCAATGAATAACTCTGTTACTAATTGAAAATATTTATTTTGTAGGTACTAGGTAAAAGGCCCACACACATTGGCATGAGCCCAAAGATCCAAAAATCCTAAGTTTATGAAAACATGAGCTAGGATCCAAAGCCTTTGGTCCTCTGAAAACATAAGCCAAAGCCTCAAAAAACCCTTGGTCCTCTGAAAACATGAGCCAAGATCCAAAAATTCTAGGTCTCTGAAAACATGAGTCAGGATCCAAAACCTTTGGTCCTCTAAAAACATGAGCCAAAACCCAAAAAACCCTTGGTCCTTTGAAAACATGAGCCAAGATCCAAAAATCCTAAGTCTCTGAAAACATGAGCCAAGATCCAGAACCTTTGGTCCTCTGAAAACATGAGCTAAAACCCAAAAAACCCTTGGTCCTCTAAAAACATGACCCACGATCCAAAAATCCTAAGTCTCTGAAAACATGAGCCAGGATCCAAAACCTTTGGTCCTCTGAAAACATGGGCCAAAGCCCAAAAAACCCTTGGTCCTCTGAAAACATGAGCCAAGATCCAAAAATCCTAGGTCTCTAAAAACATGAACCAGGATCCAGAACCTTTGGTCCTCTGAAAACATGAGCCAAAGCCCGAAAAACCCTTGGTCCTCTGAAAGAAAACATGAGCCAAGATCCAAAAATCCTAAGTCCTTTGAAAACATAAGTCAAGATCCAGAACCTTTGGTCCTCTGAAAACATGAGCCAAGATCCTAGGTCCTCTGAAAACATGAGCCAGGATCCTTGGTCCTCCATTTTTTTTTTCTTGACCTCAAGTAAGCATTTTTTGTACTCATTCAAAAAAAAAAAAAAAAAAAATTTGCATGCATGAACTACGTTTGGACCTGATCCTCCCACCAAGAGGTACGTAGGCAATCTCCCTCGAGATTCGGTCCACATTTTGATCCGCAACATGACTGTCTACATTTTTATCTACATACATCATACATTCACTACTGTTAAATACTGATTGCAAAGTTAGGTGTCTCTTTCATACATTGACATTCGCTTTTCAAGCTCTGCCAATGAGGGGCATTCTGTTGACACCCCATTTTGCAACCTGTATTTAACCTCACATGGAGGATAAAATGGTACTTTCATTTGAAAATATGCATCTTGATTCTGGTCATTAGATCCTTAATCTCATTTTACTAAAATGGTCTTGATGTTGTAACGATCAAATCGACTGGTCATAAGCCCTAATCGGACCACCAGATTGAAAGTTATCATCAAATCAAATTTTAATGGCTGAGATGCACTATCACAAATTAAGTCCGACTATATGTGATTATGAACAATTGATTTCAATCGGTTATAAGTGTAATCAATTTAATATCAATGATGTGTCATAATTTGATTGGTTAGGACTACATTTTATGGTGAGATTGTATACACCTAATTAATTAGATAGTTAAACATTAATTATTCAATGAGTAATTTGTACAATTATCTTTTAATTAGAGAAAATTTGAAACTAATTAAGTCTGAAATTGGAGTGATTGGAGCCATTTAATGTTAATTGGGAGCTAATTTGGGACCTATTAATGTTAATTGTGCTGAAACCATTTTCTAACAAATGACCTCTGCTCACTATTTCATCGATATCTCTTAGACTATTTTGAATCTATGAATAAGGTTAATTTTCCCAGAAACTAGACATCCGGGGCTTCAATTTGAGTACAAGAACGAGACAATTCCGATCAGAATTGAGTCAGATATGATTTTTTGAAGATGGTTCTACAGGCTGTTACAGCAGCTACGGGAAAACCGAATTTTGGCTTGCTCCCCACTCCTACCAATCTCTCCATTTAATGCACCAGATTTTTCCCAAGGCTAAAATAAAGTCTAGGTTCATGATTCTTGTCAAACCTCATTAAATGGCCTTCCATTCATAGTCCCTCCACCACTACTATATAAACCCTCCCCCTCCTTCATTCCAAAGCACACAAAAACTCACATCTCTTTCCCTCTCTTAAGTTCTAGTGAAGTTAAGTAGTCTTGTCATATCTTGGTTTTCCTGAGACTCAAGGTATTGAGTGAGACTCACTCTTCCTTTCCTAACTCTTCTTTTCCTCCACCCTTAGGATCTTTACCAAGAGTCTCCTCTTCCACCATATGGATCTTGCATGAAGGTATAATCCCTTTCTGTAACTTGTTTCTTGTGTTGCTATGATGAGAATTTAATATTAAAGCATGATAATGATCATTTAAATTCCTTTGAATATGTTTGAATGTTCTTAGTTCTAATATGTTCTTCACATGTTCTTAATTGTTCATAACATGTTTATGCATAACACTAATTTTAATCTTAAATTCACATCAAAAATATGAAAAACATGTTTGTTTCATAATTCTTTCAAATCCTTGAATCTAGGATATCACTAATCACACACATTTACTAGAATTTATTTTTCAATCCAAATGCAATGCTTAGTAAATGGAATTAGGGTTTATCACATGCACACACATTAAATTCAACATGCAAATTGATTGAAATATTAGATGATATGATATGAATGTCGGCCACTATAGTCTAGAAGACAGGTTTCACCGGGCAAGGTGGGTGCATAACACCTTCCCACCTTGTAACATAACCTCCAAACTTAGATCAAGAGTTAGTAGATCAAATGCTTATCCTTGTAATTTTCAATTTTTAGATTGTAACTAGGAAACAAAGCCATGTACTTTTATTTTATATTGTATCTAGGACTAAAGCCATATAATTTTCCTATGATCAATGTAAATTCAATTGAAAATTAATAAAATGAGGAATTTTTCAATTTTGGTTTTCTTATTTATCCCAATAATTAAATAAGTTGCGACTCCATTGTAAAACCCTTAATCTAAAGGGGAAAATATAACTAGTCGAACCTTCATTTTAAGAGGTAATAACACGACTCCACCCATTCACGTGGGTTTGGCCCAACATTCCTATAAAAAGAGGCCAGGGGCGCGGTCTCTCATAAGTATGCATGTTGAAATCTGGTTACGAACACAATTGATATGCATAATATTCTCTCATTGTAACGAAATTAGTTGTATTAGATCTGATTCAATCTACATCACTATACAAAATGCCAAGCCTAAAGCCATCCTTGTATTGAAACGCTTTAAGTATCGTACTACTATCAAATGTTAAAACACCAATGTAACACACACATATATTTAGCTCCATCTAGAGCTTTGGTGTGATTCCTAATTGACCAAGCCATCAGTTAAATCTAATGATTTTCTAATATAATTATGGATGCCAATTTCTAATTACCAATTTGTTACTACCCTATCTTTGTATCTCACAGATAAATGTCTACTCATAAAAAAATAATTAGTATCTAAGAAAGTAAATATATTCAAATAATTTAAGATAAATATTTGAAGTGAATATTTTATATTAAAAATCTTAGTTAAATAAATTTAATTATAGCTAATGTATTAGAAATTATAAAATTAAAAATTAAAAATTTTAAAATAGCACTCAAAATGTCAAAACCAAAACCAGAATTTAAAACTAATTTATCATCATGGGTTTAATATTTTTTAAATCTTAAGATTTCCCTCTCTCTCTCTCTCTCTCTCTCTCTCTCTCTCTCTCTCTCTCTCTCTCTCTCTCTCTCTCTCTCTCTTATATGTATTATCTTTGCATTTTTTTTTTAATTTTTTTTTTTTGAAAAAAAGGCAATAATATATTTGACATAACAATACAGTAAATACAACAGTTAATATGTTTATTAAAGGCTTTGCTTTAATAATGCCAATCAATTCAAAAAACAAAAATGACAATTGTGGGATATAGAGTTAGGTTTAATAACTTTGTCAGAAGTCCAAAATTCCCCATAGCAGAAAATAAATTCTAAGAACTCATTAACCCAAAAAACATTCAGTGAGCTAAGCCAAATTCCAGCCCTAATGAACTATAAGTGCTAGCTCTGTTTCACTTGGATGAATTGGGCCATCATCATTCACCTGTAAAAACTATAGCACAGTAGCACTTGAAAAAAAAAATGATGACAAATACATATCTTCTCACATGCATTATTTTTTTTTATTTTGTCCATCTTGAACATGCCAACTACAAAGGTATACACAATAAGAACAAAATGGATTTTTTGGTGTGCTAAATGGATGATTGTTGTCCACATTTAAATGTAACCTCTGGAATGATAGAAGCTAATACAACCTTTTGAGCTCCATGTTTCAAAAATTGTTTTCTTTAGTAGAAGTGCACTTCTATTCATAATCCACTCAAACTATTTTTGCTAATCTATAACAATCACGAAAACTAAGGAGAACATATTCAATAATAATATAAGGTAAAATTCCAATGTATAAATACAAAGAAACAATATTTTAATATCTATTGGAAGAAACACTCTAAATTAAATCTATGAAAAGTTGAAAACCACAAAAGAACCTAAAACAAAATTGGAAAAGAAAAATAAATTCATATTTTTTCTTTGCCAAGTTACACTTTGCTCAATCTTTTGTAATCTGAATTCTAAGAATGCATCTTATAATCCTAGCCACCAAATCTCCTCCATAGAAGTTTCAAGCATGTAATGGTCATAAGCACTATAGTGTCAAGAAATGTTTTACTAAACTGATGTCCAAAGTTGAAGCACATACATGCTAGAGGAATTGCATCTAAAATCTCATCTTTAACAAATTTAAACGCATCAAGTAGTTTGGATATTTTCTGTTTTCTTAACTTTTTACATCAGAGAACAAAGGTAAAATTCCTTCTTTTTACCAAGTATAGACATTTCCTTCACTTCAAATAGACTATTATTTCTGGTTTAATTTCTTGGTTCTTTTTTTTTTAGGCAGGGAAAAGAACTTCTTAGTGTATGAACGATTCAACATAGTTCTCCAAATTTACCTAAGACACTATACACACACCATGTCCTCTATTCTTTAGTTTATTTCTTTCCTTTTGACCCTTTCCCATAAAAAATAAAAAATTTAGAATGCATAGTAGAAAGATGAACACATATCCATTTCTAAACAAACAACATTAAAAAGAAATTTCTCAAGTGGTACAAACTACTTTCTATTCTTCCCAAATAGCACTTAAATTAACATATCCAGAAATTGGGTTTTATTAAATACTCCAGAATATGTAAATAAAAAAATTCAAAACTCATTCAATAATTAATTATTTTCATTCATATACCAAAGCAACAATACCTGAATCACCTTCTAAAATATATGCCTTTTCCTGTTCTTCATGAGTAGAATTCCAGCAACGCAAAATAACTACCAGAAATATTAATCTCAGACCGTAACATCAATAGAAAGAGGGTAAACCCATAACTATACAATCTAAACTTTCAGTTTAGATTGAACTAAACTGAAAGTTTTATCTAAACTTTCAGATTTTAAACCATCCAAGTTGAAATTTGTCATATTCATGAATTATTAAGTTTCATACTTGACAGGGAAAACTTAGCAAATCTGAATTTCAACTAAAAGTGAAAGGGTAAGAAGGTTTTTTAAAATAGTAGGAAATAATCATACAACCATATTAAATAAATATTCCCTTGATATGAAGTAACACAGTTTTTTAACAAAATCTTTGCTATTTCTTTGTTTGTTCCTACTTCCAATTTCACTTTGAAAAAATATTGTCAATAAGTCTACACTAGCTTGGGTGATACTCCCAATGTTATCAAAACAAAAAAGTAGAGATGTTAATTTGAGACCGAAGTATCCAAATTAAAATACTAAACCTATCTATTTTTCAATAGGGGTGAAAGAAGAATCCTAGACATGGTAAAGGGGAAAAAAAAAATTAGCATGTGATTTAAAAGTCAAAAAGTACATATTAAATAATCTTATTAAACATTTTTTGTTCAACGTTTTTTAATCAAACATTAACAAATGATAAAGAGACAAATTTAAATAAAAGTAAAAAAGGGGAAATTAAGTTGTCCTGACCTTTCAACTCAATCCAGGAGCTTTTCTTGAATAGTTACCAACAGTTTTATAAGCCATAGCAGAGATGATAAATCTACATTAGCACATGAGTAAAAAATTGTCATTGAAAATGCAAAATTACTGACAAACGGCAATGTAAATGAACTTCTAAAAACTGAGATCCTATAAAACATGTGTTGCATGCTAGGTAATTAACTCTAATTATCTAAAATCCATGGAAAAACATGGCAGGTTTACTTGAAATAAACAGCAAGAAAATTGAGCGTTTGTTAAAGCCAAACTCAAGTTCAATAACACTAAAAAATAATTAATGCTCTATTTCATATATAAGTATTCAATAAAATAGAACATGATGGTAGGTCTGCTACTATCGCAACTAAAATCTTACAGTCACTCGGGGGGGGGGGGGGGGGGTTGGGTTGGGAATGCTAGAGGTCACAAACCATATGAAAGAAATCTATTTTGAATATTGAAACCTTTATCTACAAAATCATCACTAACCGCAACTGAAATTCCCTTAAGAAAAATGTAAGTTTTGAAGTAGACTAAAATGTAAATTTAAAAGCCTCGAATTTTTTTTTTTTTTAATTTTTAAAACATTTAAACCAAAGAAAGCTCTAACAAACTAACATTTTTTTTTTTGCAAAGTAAAATCAATACAAAAAAGTTTGTAAGGAAGTTGATAACAGTGTCTAACAATCTGTTGGAAAGTGTATAACAATTAGTTAGTTATTAATCTATTTATTTATTATTCAAAAATGCAATAGTTAACCAAAAATCCCATAATTTTACTTTTTAAAAAATTATAAATTACTGTACACTTTGAACTTTCAGATTTTAAGCCATCCAAGTTGAAATTTTGGTATATTCAACAAAAAGTGAAAGGGTGAAAAGGTTTTTTAAAATGGTAGAAAATAATTATACAACCATATAAAATAAATAATCCTTTAATATGCAATAACACTATTTGTTTTAAAAAATCTGATAACCCAATATTGTCCATTAGAGAGATTAAGTCCTTCATATACTGAATTTGATAGGCAAAGAATGTTCATTAGTTTAGATGACTATGATAATGATTAAAATGGACATAAGAAAAATGTTATCTTTTACCTTTAATGACTAATACAATTCAAAGAACATGAATTTGAAGAGAATAACAATAAACCCCCAAAAAATAAATCATACCAATAATATGTCTATAAGACATTTATCAAACAGGTATGATGTACAAAGTACAAACCCTCTTTTTTTTTTTCTTTTTTTAGTGATGATTGCAAACTCTCCAACATAAACACTACCTTACTAGATATCTAAAACCATATTGTATTTAAACTGGGATTATACTGTAGGAGGCATCATTAACGGAAGCCTAACTCAAATAACGAAATCTAAACCAATCCAACCAAGAAATTCAAACCCTAATCATATTCAAACCCCAGATATGTAAAACCAAAACAAAAAAAGCAAATACTTTACCGGTTATGGGGATACGGCCTGTCTCTCTTTGCTAGCGATTTCAACTAACCTTAACTGAACAATAGACCTAAATAAGATTAAAATAGAAAAACAAATATCAGCACAACAGTCAATCCTACACTTATTTGATCCCCAGGATTTTGTTAAGATTAGTTACAGGAAACTGTTTTTACTTTGAAAAAAATTGTCAATAAGTCTAAACAATAAACCCATCTATTATGACCAAAGCATCCAAATTAAATTACCAAACTCTATTTCAAACCAATAAATTCAACTTGTCACTATTTAGAGAAAATTGGGAATCCAAAGGAACTTTTATTAGAAAGAAAAATAGAAAAGGAAATATTTCCAAATTAAAAAAGCCAGGCCCAATTGTCCACTGCCCTTCGCTCTTTGCCCTCTGCATCATGTGTGTGGGTTTTTGAGTTTGACTTGTGGTGATAGAGTCCTAAACCAAAACACGATGCAATTCCACGATAGTACACCCACCAATTAGCACTATTTTTGGAAGGGATAGAATGGAAAAAAAAATAAAAATCCAAGGGAAAAAAACAAAAACAATAAACCCATCTATTTTTCAATAAGGGTGAAAGAAGAGCCCTAGACAAATCGGCAAGGGAAATTTTAAATATATATATATATATATACAGAAGGCTTTAAATTCAATTTTGAATTGTACAAGGAACCTCCCTACAGAAAATTTTTAAATGTTGCAATTATCTACATGAATAATTATGCATTTTTCTAAGTGCCGATGAGAAGTTCCATATGATATGTCATAACAGTGTTAATTGAGTTCTTACAACTTAATTGCATAGTCTTTGGTTTGCTTTTAATGTTAGACAATGTTTATGAACTTCAAATTCTCTTTAGTGACAATAGAACATGCTTTTTAGTAAAAACAGAGATTGGACCATCCAAAACCCCATGAACCATGGCTACCCCTTCCCTTTTTCTTGCCAAAAAACTCAAAGCAGAGTCCCCTTCCTGCTGGAACCCCATATACCGTCCGAAAATCTATGTTACCATTAGTAGGAGTACAAAGGGAATTATCTTAAACATATTCAAAGGGATTTTGAAGTGAAACTTGAATTAAAATATCCTAAACTGATTATCATAATACGCTATAGAGATTCTATATTAATTTGAAGAAGGTAATAAGACTTATAGCAAGAGAATGACTTTTCTATCACTAAAACCCTTTCCCATCTTTATTGCAATAGCTGCTCATCAAATGAAATCCCTACCTAAAACAAACGTGCTCTCACATTCACCACATAATTTGAAAACCAAAAAGTCTAGCAAGTAGCAACTAAGAACTTTAGAAATTATGTGTTTAACCAATAAAAAGAGTAGGGAATTCTTTTAGTTGAGAAATGGAAAAGGGGCAACTATGGCTACCAAAACTTTTGAAATAAAACCTGAACATAATTAAATCATGGACTTTAGCATAAAACTCCATAAAAGCAAAGAAAATAATATTATTGATATTTTGATTCTAACAATATTTATTTAATATCATGGTGTTACCAGATGTGGTTGGTGTATTGGAATCTATTGGAGTCATTGAAATATTCACCTCCAACACACAACAAGTTTTTGCAAAGTTGCATCATCAAATCTTGTACCTTGAAAAATTACAAAATCCATTCCTAAATCTCCTTCATATCATGTTCTATTTTTTATGCTTTCTAATAGAAGTAGAGAGAGACTCGCCAAATTTTGTCATAAGCAGAAGAACTATTAGTGTATACTGCTGTAAAATAGATTGGTAAACAACCTATTGGGAAGATTTCAGTGACAACTACTTGAGTATCACCATAACCAATGACCCTATGGAACAATAATAGAGAATTAGGAATCAATAATCATAACAATTCATTTTGCAAGGAAAATATAAAGGATTTTTTTTTTTTTTTTGGCTAATAATACTTACAGTAACAGCATCTATTTCATTCCCTCCAATTTCTCCAACCATGAATATGGCTGTTTTAAGTTTCTCAACACTATCAAAAAAAAAAAAAAAAAATTTTCTCAGCACAATCTATCAAACATTAAAGAAACAATAAAGAAAAAAAGAAAAAATGTAAATAATAATTTTAACTTTGTATTAAAAGCTTAATTCAAATGATAGGCTCACCATCAGCATTGTGATAGATCCCATTGAAATATGTGGACATCCAATCTAATTGAACATTAAGAGCGCTTCTAGTAGCTAGCTGTGAAATATTCTTTTTTGCAAGAAATATGTCAGTTATATTTGTTGTTTATGCAATACAATAAAATTCTAGTTGTAAAATTATTACAAGTATAGGTATGTAGTTTATACAGTACAATTAAATTTTAGTAATGGCATATTACAAACCTTAATGAAACTAACAACACCTTAAATCTGCCAGGTTTAAAATGGTCTCGAGGAATGTAAATGACACTAATAGAGTTACTGGTTAATAAGAGAAAGCATCGCTATTAGCTTAAACAAACTTTAATGTACTTATAAGTGGAGTATAAGATCTTTTATATACTTAGCAGTGATCAGCAGAATCACTTTCACACTTGCTAGAGAAGCCCTCAATTGGATGTGGATGCCCAAGATTGATGTACTAATCTAAATAGAAAAAATTTACACAAAATGTTGTTAACAATTGAAATTGCCAATTAGTTATATGTAATAGAAATTTTTAAGAACACTGGTAACAAACGTGCATAACATAATGAAACACATATTCATTACAGAACAAACAAAATCAAAATTAAATTGTTGAAAACCAGAACAGGGCGGGAAGATGAATTTTGGGATTTGATGTATATACAGGGTTGTATATAAAAAAGAAAGGAGCCAAAATAGATTGAATTAGAAAGAGTGTGCACTCGTATTAGACTCCACACCACAAACTCACCTTTGCTGAACCTTGACAAACAAACATTTATCACCATCAAGACTTCTACCAACTTAAGCAAATATGAAACACACAACTTTTCCCATATATTTTTATTTTAACAGAAAAACACATAAAACTAACAAAGCAAATCTGAAAGCAATCTAGTATGTATTCAATCTCTCAACAATCATCTCCTTCTAGCCAAAACAAAGTTTGTTTTCCTAAACTCTGAACAAATAGAAGTCATGAAAAAAAAACATTACCGCTATGCATGATAAAGTGATGCGTATATTTACCATTGCAAATAAACAATACCACTATTTGGATTGCATTTGATTCTACCTGGGTTTTACAATATTTTTGCAAATAATTTTTAAGGCTTTGGGAATGTCTTTTCTGTTAGGTTTTGAGTTTGTAATGTTTGCAAACCATGACAAAAACTAAGTCTCATTGGTTTAGAATGATCTACATTGAAGTCCAAGACAAAAAAAATCAAGTTCGGAATGAAAAAGAAAAAAGAAAAAAAAGAGTTACAATCTGTTTCATTCAATTGGTACTCGATCAATCAAAACACGCGTATCAGCAAAAATCAGCAAACGTAAAAAGGCTATAACTTATCTGTTTGAAGCCCAAATCCCGAGCCGTTTTTTCCAATATTCAAAGGACATTATAAGCTAACCCTAGAGAGGGTTTTTAGAGTTTTTTTAGAGATATTAGAGTTCATCTTGTGCCTCTTTCGTAGATCTATGGTTTTGTACCCAAGAACTCTCTAATGTCTTCTATCGGTGTTATTCCTTGAAAAATCTCAAGATCTAGTGTTGTAGAAGTTTCTGCATACAAGATCAACATTTAAGGAGATCCAAAACCTTTGAGTGGAGTCTCAAAGTCACAAGCAGGTGAGCTTGTATTGTTGCAAAGGCCAAGGAAAGAAGTAGTCCATGGACTTAGAGCTATCATGGGGTCGTGGTAGTAAGTTTTCTACTCAAGGTAGCAATAGAATGTTAGTGGTATAAGTTCTATTTTACAAACTTCAATTCTTTCATAGTAGATTTGCTTTTTACCCTGAGGATAGTTAGGTTAAATCCTCCCCATGTTTTTTACTAGTTTGGATTTTCTGGGTTATCATATCATTGTGTTCTTTATATTTCCCCTGCTTTGCATGATATGATTGTTTTGTTTTAATCTAGATCTGAATAATAAACCTAAGTAATCACTTGGCTAAATATCTAGGTTAATCAACTTGTGTTTTAAGGGGTCTAAAAACGTACATTTTCTATTAATGTACTCCTATTTGGTAAGGCATTTCTTGTATTCATTTCTCAAAAAATAGTTTTGTTAACTCTCATAGTTAGTCTCAAATGAGACTCAAATGCATGGCGCCTAGTCACACCATACTAAACCACATCCATTATAGCAAAGTAGGCACATAAGGTATTTAGAGTCAATCCTCTTAAGAGTGGATAATACACAGTTGTGGTGCATGATTAGAATACATCCTACTCACATAATCATGATGCCACATTTGAAGAGGAATTTTTTATTTTTATTTTTTCATTTTTGTATGATACCTAAGATTGTACCATGTGTAATACCCATTGTCTGAAGTTAATACCTGATTCTTCAAAAGAATGATAGATTGAACAAATTGAAAAGCATCCCCCAAAGAGATCCATGTTACTTCTTCTAAAAGACCTAGAAAAGGAAAAAACCCAATAATCTATTGCTCTATTTTGATCTTTAAAGTATCCAAAAGAGACTGGAACTCACTACTTTCATTCCATTCATCTAAGTTTTAACCAGAAACCATAAATAGATACCCACACATCAATTTAACCAAATACCCAAAACGAAACAAAACAAAAATAATAATAATAATAACTCAGACACCTTA
The DNA here is from genome assembly GCA_030445155.1 of Quercus variabilis. Lineage (NCBI taxonomy): Eukaryota > Viridiplantae > Streptophyta > Magnoliopsida > Fagales > Fagaceae > Quercus > Quercus variabilis. Next base: position 17,111,306 of record CP129456.1, read on the forward strand.
ATCAGAAATATAACCCAAAAAGTCAAATTAAAAACAATCTAGCCAAATTATTAAAACTTGATCTAATTTAACCAAATACCAAAAAAAAAAAAAAAAATCTAACTTAGACACCTTAATTAGAAATATAACCCATAAAGTCAAATAAAAAACAATTCAGCAAAATTATAAAAACCTAATCTAATTTAATGTATAAATTGAAAAGCAAAGAGAAAAACTAACCGGTAGTAGTTCTGGTAGCAGTTCAGACCGAATCTCTCTCTCTCTCTCTCTCTCTCTCTCTCTCTCTCTCTCTCTCTCTCTATTGTTCTCTTTCTCAGTTCTCCTTGTATTTCTGCAACGTATCTCTCTCTCAACTGTATTTTGGTAGGAAAACCTAAAATAAGTATCAATGCAACATTCAATTCTATACTTATTTAATCCCAAAGATTTCATTAAGATTAGAAACAGAAGTACCCAAACTAAAATCAATATTTTTAGTAATTTCTGTAATCTAAAAAAAAAAAAAAAAAAAAAAAACAAAACAAAACAAAAGCAAATATATAAAATTGAGAAAACAAACATTTTGATAGAGAATCCAAAAACCCATAACAAAAACGATTCAAAACTAAACCTACCAAAAAAAAAAAATCAATTAAAAGTAACATTTTATACCCAAGCCTACAAAATTGAGAAAAAAATGTACCATTGTCGATGTCGATTCTGGCGATCTGATGGTCTAAATCTAGAAATGGAACAGACAATGGTGGGGAAACTAATGGTGATGGCTAGCCTTAGATATTTCTCTCTTCGCTGGTAAGAAGTTCCAAAAAAATTCAATGCATACCTTCCGAATATAGAGTGAAGGGGATTGTTTTACAGTTCGGTGAATGGTTCCAATGAAATCTGCTCTCTTTCCCCGTACAATGGACAGCCTTATATATTTCTGCGTTTCAAAGCCATGGGCCAAACTAATCAAAGCCTAGATTCATCAATACCCACTTCAAGCGCTCCATCAATAGCAACACTCTTAACCGCTAATCTGCTTAATATATCAGCTTGCAATGAAATTGATCAGAATATTTTGTGATAGTATGAATTTTCTTTGCAACAAAGAAGTGATAGAGTTAGGGATGTACTACTCTGTTATAAATATGTGCTCTAGAATAGTATTTTTGAACGGAGTTTTTTTTTAATCAGATTAAACGGAAGCTTAGTGATAGGAGAAAGGCCTCATCGCCTCTCTCTCTCTATTTCTATCTCTGTGTGCATAGTATTTTAACTGGTTATTTTTTTGTATTTATAAAGAGGCTTTTAAACAGTGCTGTGGCATTGCCAAACAACATAATTTATTTCTTTTTAAGTTATACGTGTCTGAATTTTAGATGGGCTTTTTTCCTACATAGAAGCATCTCCTTAATTGCAGGAAAATGCTTATACTTTTATATATAGTATTTGATTATATCCCAAGACTTTATTATACATGCAACCCATTCATAAAATATTCGTAGTATTACAAAGTCTTGAATGTAGACTGCCACTTTGAAAATTACTACATTTTAATCATTGAGTACATTGTTTAATCTGTTAAGTTATTTATCATATATTTATGAAATCCAATTTCATAAATATATACTTTAGTAACTCCTTACTAAAGTGGTTAGGACTAACACTTTGAATAACCAAACTCATTAAACTTATCTCAAGGGAATATTTTATATCTCTGTTAAGAGATTATGAATTCCATTTTAAGAATATATGTTCTATCAACACTAAATGTGGCTGCCCAATATACTAAGGTTTTGATTGTGACTTTAGATCTCACTCCTGATATATCAAAGCAACCTACACCTTCATGATCATGTCCATTATTCTCTCAAGATTAAGAGTTCATGCAAATAGAAGTTGTGAGATTTATTATTCATTTAACAGTTGTTAGGTGAATAATAAATCTCACAGCGATCCAATTCAGTATGTCTTAACTCTTAAAACATATCAACATATCAACTAGAAGTCTCCACTTCCATGATCAAGACAAACCATCTTAGTTGATATGTTATAGTCTTCGCAAATAAAATGCCCAATTTCATCACCTACTACGAACCAAAATTTTGAGTTTACAAAGAACTTGTGATCTATATCTTCTGTGACTAAATCACATAAATCACATACTATGTATCTCATGGACTATATGATAATGTCTAAATATTCATATTACCATTATTTTAGATAATAATAAAACAACTTTATTAATCATAAAATTAAATCATACATAGCATCATACAATAGGATTTAAGAGCACTAATCCTAATGCTCATCACAATTTGATAGGATATGAGGGAGTCCTAGAACTCTCTTAAAAACAAAGAATGAACCTACATTAGAGAACAACTAAACAAATGAAATAATACAATAATGGTTAGAATCGCAAAATAAAAAGATAATCATAAAGAAACCCCATTCAACCAAGAAACTAAGATAGTAGAAGACCTTTTGGCATGATTATAATTCTTTAACTTTCAATAAATGTTTGACTGAAAATAAGAAGAAAAGATTTACAAACATATTACTCGACCGATAATGTATTTCATGATACTGTAGTTTGCATTCAACAATCGTCAATCTGATACAATTGCAGTACATATTATGCTAATTATCCGCATCTTAAATTTTTAACTGTGAGAGACTAGAAAACTTCTTAGGGGTGCTCTCAAAAAAGAGATTTGGGAGCGTAGGGCACCTCTCTTTTGGGGAATTGCATGGAGTCGCCACTTATTTTTTGTTACAAAAAATAAGAAAAACATAAATATAAAATTTACATCAAAAGCACCAAATTTCATTAATTATGTAAATACAATCTTGGTCAAATAATCATTACAGGGCATTGGTCCTAAGTACAATCTATAATCTTGGTAGAGTAATATTACAAGGCTTTGATCCTAGTTGCAATCTACCAAAACAAAAGATAAAACACTAGTCTACTATCCAAAAATCTAAGTTTGAGGCTAGGTTACAGAATGGTAAGGTGTTAGGCATCCATTCCGCCTAGACAGAATCTGGTCTTCTAGACTCTACCTAACCATTATATACCCTTTCAAAAATGCATGACATTACAATGACATATTAATACCCCCTAAATTCAAAATTAATTCACTATTTGAAAATTCAAAATTTGCAATTTTTATTTAAGAAGAAAACCATTTTTTATTATAAAAAAATTTCAGGTCTGTATTTAATGAAAATGCAGATCTATTTTTGACTTAGAAAAATTTTTAGATTTGTATTTAATGAAAATGCAGAGTCCTAATTGTAGTGTTGCTGAACACATTCGTCCTAATTGATTTAAGTTGTATCCTCATAAGCAATTGTCCAAATGGTCACAGGTTTCCTCTCAAGGACCTACACCTTTGTTTGGAGAGTTATTAAAAGTCATAAGCTTTTTAACTCAATTTCAGGAGAATTATAATTCTTCTATGTTCTTTAGTAGACATACTAGGACACGTGCCTTTTTATCTTCACGGCCAAAGACTCGTGCTGTGTGGGTGAAAAAGGAGCCTAAGACTTAATTATCTTTTCTTGTTTGTCCTCTACTTTAATTCTGTCTATCTAAAGTAGGACTCTCTTTGCTTGATTTCTTATCTGTTTTTGGAATCATGCTTTCATACATCTGCACATTTCTATCATCTTTTATGCATATGAATGCATCTTCTTTCTGCTTTCATGTTGTTTGTCTGTTTTTGTTTGGTTGTTTAGTTTTTATTTTGTTTTGTTTTCAAAATAAAAATAAAAAGGAAAATTCAGAAAAAATACAAAAACAGTGTGTGTTTAGTGTACATTGGTACTTATGTACCTTGGATGGCCATTGAAACAAAGTTTCTAAACTTTGTATCTTATGTAGCTTAGATGAGCATCTCTATGCACAACTAAGCAAGTGAGCTTTGTGGCTCTTGTTTGTGATGAGTAAGATTAAGTTATCTCTTAAACTTAACACTCGTATCACTCTTTTTGACGGGTAGAACTAAAAAATCCTAAGAGAAAGGCATAAATAACCATGTCACCACTGTTGTCTTCAATCATAATATGACACTTGTATGCTTTAGCATAACAAAAGTACAGTGTCAAAGACATTCGTATGCTTCGGCATAGCAAAAGTGCGATGTCAAATGCTTAACATCTTGGATATTTCTTTTCTCTCTTTTATATGCTCATGTATGGTATGCTAAAATAAAAGAAAATATGCAAAGAAAATAAAAAGCAAAAAGATTAAAAATGCTTTAAATATGGTTGCAAGCGTGTATTCTAGGAGATGTGGGAGTTATAGAATGTACCTCGAAGGTGATAGTTCCCATCAAACAATTATGATTGTGTGTGAGTTAAAATTATTTTCTCATATCTCAGATCGTCATAACATGTATACACATATGCAATCTTGCGATGTTTTTCACACACAACACGCAATATTCTTTGCTACTTTTGATACATGTGCAGGTACAATGTGATTTGGCCATCACAAGGTTTTACATATGCTATTGTATACTTACTAAACTGTCTTGGCTTATTTTTTAAACATAAAATTGGTTAGACTTGTTTAGTGTGTGCGTGTGTTTTGGAATCTATGTGTTTAACATTTTTCTTGTTGAGAGGTGTTTTTTTTACATGTTTTGCATCCTTCTTTTTATCTTGTCATCCATAGCATCTTGTTTCATTACATTCATGCATTTATATGGATTTTTTGCGCCCCCTTGATCATCTTTGATCATCTTTATGTCTCTTGGGTGAAGTTTTATAGTTTCTTGTACCCTTTGTCAATCATGACAAAAAGGGGGAGAAATTGTGGATTCTTTTGGAGATTCTACATGTTAGGGGGAGAAATACATTCCTTTGTTAGGGGGAGATGTGTTCATCTTGTTAGGGGGAGTGCTTACCTCCTTCTTCTTGTACCTTCGGTCTTGTGACCATTTGTTTGCATACATTGTGCTTATCTTCTTTATATATTGATGTATGTTTCTTTCACCTACCTTTACATGTGTTTGTTCTTTTCTTTCTTCATAAACATGTTTCTTATACTTTATGCAATCTATTATTTCTGTTTCACACAAAATGCCTTGATGAGTTTTGTTTAAAGTGTTTCAAAAAATACAGGTTGTCAAAATCTACTTGCCATAAACTCTCTTCTTGCAAAGTTTTTCAAGAGTTTGTGTTAGGATAGATTTTATTGTATTCAACAAGTGAGTATGAGTTGAGTGATCTCTGACTTCTCTCATATATTCATTTGTTTGTTGTGGTTTTGTCACGGATTGCCAAAGGGAGAGATTGTTAGGACATATGTGTTTTCACTTGTTAAGAACATATGTCACTTATTTATGTAAATTGGCTAATCCTTTGACAAAACGCACTTTACTTGTATTTGGGTAGATCTAGGATGTGTTTAATACTTCAAGAAACCTTGTTTCAAGTTTAAGTGTTAAAACCATGCAAGTCTGTCCAAGAATCAAGTGAGAAAGTGCTGAATTTTAAATCTCGATAGCTGCTCGATACCTCCTCGACACCTGGCTATCTGTCGAGCTCTTCAGCTGATTCTTATCGCAATCTTGATAGCTTCTTGATAGTTGGTCGATCGATCGAGAAAGTTTCTGTCCCTTGATAGCTGCTATCTATCAAGATTCATTAAATCTCGACACCTGCTCAACACCTCCTTGATAGCTGTTATCTATCGAGGTTACGGGAATTTAGATTTCTATTTTTAGGCCAGGCTTTTGTATTTGTGTAGGGTTTCTTTTCTCACAACCCTAGACCTATATAAAGCTTATTTTAGATGTCGTCAAGTAAGAGAATACAAGGAGAACATATGCAAAAGGTGACCGATGCCTTATTCTCTCTGAAAGAAGCTATTGTGTCTTTGCGCCTTAGGGTTTTGTAACCAAGTGCTTCTTGATCTTCATTGTTGATGAAGTGAAGAACTTTGCAGCCAACATTCTTCTTCCTTAAGTTGGTGAGTGAGTCACGTACTGGGATTCGTGCAAAAGAGTTAGTCACATACTGGGATCTGTGCAACAAAAAGGGTGGCGTTCATATATTGAAGAGTACAAAGGTTCTGAAGCAGTAGAAGGTTTCTGCTGTGAGTTCATCTACGGAGATTGTAGAGTCTAGGGACAAAAGTTTTGTACTAGATCTGAAATTTCTCTTTACTATAGTGGATTGCTTTTCGGGAAGGTTTCCCCCCAAGTTTTTTACTGTGAAACTGGTTGGTTTCATTGGTTTTCCTAGGTCATCATATCTTGTCTTATTTACTTTTCCGCTACATTCATTATTATTATTGACATAATATTGATGTTTGTTTGTTTTAACAAGTTTTATTGATAATAAATCTAATTAACAACTTGGATTTGAAACTTGTTAATTCTATCAACCAAGGTCTAAATTTTCCAACAATCACAAAATTATTTAATTAATTTTAATTGTTTAACCAATTAGAATCAATTTGAATTAATTACACATGATTGGTTCCACCCAAACAAAATGTGTGTAGACTATGAAAATTTAATCATGCAATATCTTTCAATCCGACAGTCCAATTCAGTTATCGGGCATACCATATTGACCGTTAGAATCTCAAAATCATTTTTATGATATGCAATGAATGATTTAATGCATGCAATACAACTATTATTTTTGGGTATATGAATGGTCATTTTAGTCATCTTCCAAGATTAATTATGGGTGCAAAATCGAGGCGACTGAGAGCTATCTCTATCTCGGTCTGAATCTGGGGTGACTAAGAGCTTCTGAATCTAGGGTGATTACGAGCTTTTACTATCTCGGTCTGAATCTGATGCGACTGAGAGGTTTCTCTATCTAGGTTTGAATTTGAGGTGACTGAGAGCTATCTCTACCTTGGTTTGAGTCTGGGGTGACTAAGAAGTTTCTCTATCTTGGTCTGAATTTGACGCAATTGAGAGGTTTCTCTATCTCGGTTTGAATCTGAGGTGACTGAGAGGTTTCTCTATCTCAATCTGAAATTTTGGGCTTTGCCTGTAAAAGACCAAAGTCTCGAATTAGAATTAAAGTGATTGGTGCTTTATTGCTCCACCATTTAAGATGTGCAATTTTCCTCTTCTTCCTTTTCACCCTTTTTATTTTGCTTTAAGACTTGAATTTCTTCTTCAAAAGGAAAAACCATTAATTTTTGGGGTCTTTGAAAAACTTTCTTTTCTTTATTTTTATTTTGAAATTTGAAATTCTATTTTGAAAAATGAAACCCTTTGTTCTTCGACATCCTTGAGAATTTTTCTTTCTTCCTTCAAAGATTGAAATTTTCTTGAAATTGATACCATCTATTTTATTTTTTGGGAAATCCTTGAATTTATTTTTTCCTTTTGTCATTCATTTATTTATTTTATCATCCCTTCATCATTTCATTTCATCATTATTAAAAAAAAAAAAAAAAAAAAAAATTTGGTGACTTGAGTAAGTCAACTCAGTCAAACATGAGTTGACTCAGCAACTCATTTGGGGTTTTAATTGGAGGGGGGGGGGGATTTTTTGGTGCCCTTTCTTTATGTTTTCCTCTTCTTTTTTTATTTTTACTTCTTCTTCACTCTCTCGTCTTGCTCCATTGTCACTATTCACAAGCTTCTTCCTTTTGAATTTCTTCATTTCCACACAATTTCTTGCTTAAAAAATTACTTCTCTAGGCTTCCAAACTTGATTTCTTCCATCTCTCAAAATATCTTTTTAGATCCTCGAATTCTTGATCATCTTTGCAAAATCCTTTTTTTTTTTTTTTTTTGAAACCCATTTTCAAACTTCCATCTTTGCACTTTTATAGCATCTCCTCGTGGACCAAACTTTCTTACTTTCAATGGGAAGAAATATCATCCATCCCTAAAATGGAATGGGGAAGAGGGGCTCCTTCAAGACCCTAAAACCCATGCTCCACACTCATCCTAAAAGGATTTCAAGGTGAGCTCATTTTTTGCTTCTTTGTTGGTAAATTTGTTGGTTGCCTATTTTGTTAAGAACTTTATGGTGGGACATTGTCATTTTTTAAGTGCAGGTGGGAGGCATTGTCCCCAGACATTCAGAATGTCATTAATGAAGCTGATTTTCAAACCTTTTTTTGAGCTCTGTTGGACCATGATACCAATGAGTATAAAGACCTCCAATTGCTTCTTACCTTGTCAGAAACATTTTGGGATACTACTTGCACTTCTCATTTTTCGGGTATTGTTGAGGTGATGTTGACACCTTATGACTTCTCAGCCATTATTGGCTTAAAATTGGGTGGTGAGAGAATTAAAGTTAATGATTCCATCTCATCAGTGGAAACTAGAAGTCTTCTAGGTGTGATGCCTCCAAAAGTCACAAGTAAGAATGTACCCTTGATGTGGTCATACTCCAATATTGACAAGTGTAAAACTATAGCAACTAGCACCTGCATGTTCATGCTTCTCTTCATTGGGACTCTCTTATGTCCAAACTTGGGGAGCATTGTGAGTTTACGTTATTTATGGAGTTTGAGGGATATTGGCCAAATCAAAAATTATGATTGGGGCGGTATGGCTCATGCGACCCTTTTGCACTTCATGACTTTGCTTTCTCTGCGTAGTCTTTCCAGCTTAAGAGGTGCGCCATTTGGTTGGCAGGTGAGATTTAAATTCTTGGTCAAATGTATTTTGTAAAGGTTGTCTGTGTTGATTTTTCTCAGGTCTGGATGTATGAATATTTTGTGGTTGGTCCACAACTTTTAGAAGATGTTGATGATATGTATCCTAGGTTTCTTCGTTGGCTGCCTAAGTATCATCTGTCAATGCCTCCCAAGCGTTCTTTGCAGGTTTGGCCTATGGTAATTGAAAACTTAACTGCCGATGATGTGAGTTATTTGTTGTTTGTTGTTGTTATGTTGTTGATGATTTTGTTTTGTTGGGTTTTTTTTTTTTTTTGGTTGTGCGGCTTCTTTTCATTCCAAGTTCTTTGTGATTCTCAGATGTCTTTAAATCCTTGGCCTGGATGTGAGGAGCATGCAAAGTGTGCATGGGCTCAAGAGCTGAATGGCTGCCAAGTGTTGTTTGAGTGTGGCCATGGGAGATAATGGTTCCTTGGTGACCAGGTACAGCCTCAAGTTCAACGTGTGTACCCTTCTAAGACAATTCCTGCTCGTCGTTGTCCTTCCATCTGGTTGGTAGACCTTTTGGCTAATGAAAAAAATTGATCGTACTCAAGTCGGCCACGTTGTTTCAAGGACATCAAGAGACTATCTTGAATTTTTCTAAACTCAATTGTAGGGTTGTTTAGTAGGCATCTCTGTAACATTGGTAACTTTCTTTCTTTCCCCAGTTAATTTGCATCCTGGCTTGCATCCTCATATTTTATCTTCTTTGTTTTGCCTCTTGTGAAAATATCTTGATGTTGCACTTTTAGGCTTCATCCTCTGAAGAGGAGGAGAGTCCTCCTCCTAGTAATGCTAATGTTTCGTCTAGTTCCTTCATGGAGACATATCCTCATTTTCCCACATGGCAATATGAAGTAATGAACCCTGATGGATCATTCAGCTCTATGAGTCTAGACCACCTAGAGTATACCCCAAATGTCCATTGGAATGACCCGGTATATTCCTAAATCCTTTAGTCCTTTTGTCCTCCTTTTTGTTCATTGAGTTATTTTTGAACTCATGAATTTGTGCTTCAGGTTGGTGTTGATCTTGTTGAAGAAAGCATGCAGATGATTGGAGGATTGTAGCTGGTGGCACACACTTAATCTTCCAATATGTGCTCAATGAAGTGAATTGGGTACAGGATGACGCTCCCTTAATGATTTTTGCTTGAAATCCATGGTAATGAATTTAAAACCTGTCTCTTAACGATTTTTTAGAACAATCGAATGGCAACTGCTAAGACCAACACAAGATCTATGGAGAAGAGAATTAGAAATCTTGAATTTCAAAACCGACAACAAGAATCTCGGTTTTATGCAAGTCAAGAAGGAGACAATGAGGGTGGCTCCTCTAGGGGTGGGTCCAGAAGATCTTCCTGCAAGCGGACTCGAAGTCTAAATGATGCTTGACTTGTATTTCAATTTTTCCTGCAAAGACAATATATATATATATATATATATATTCCTTAGACAATTTGTATGAACTTCTTCTCTTAACTCTTTATCCTTGGATTGCTTTTGCTGAAACTTAGACGAGACAAGTTTAGAATTCACTTAATAAGGTTCTGTAGTAAACAATTTGAACTTATTTGACAACTTTTGATGTGATTTGTACTTACTTGAATGAGGCACATCCGAATGCCCCTAGATTGAAAACTTATGCGTGATAACCTTTTATTTTTGAAAATGGCTTCTCTCTTTCTTTTTGAAAATGGATAATTAACTTTATTTGTTTTTGAAAAAAAGGGATAAGTTATAGACGAATGCCCCTAGTTTAGAAAATAAATGCATGATCTTGAAAAATCTTGGTTTGGTTAAATTTTCTCTTCTCTTTTTGAAACAAATGATGTAGATGATAATTTTTGAAAAATGGGCAATACAGGTCAAAATGCCCCAGTTTGACAATCCATGTGAATTTTTGAGAAACTTTATTGTCCAATCATTTTTTTGGAGTAAAAAATAGAGCCAAAATAGACCTATGAAGTGCCTAAAAACACAAAACAAGGTATTTAGGTCATGGCAGGGCAGGGTGCCAATTGGCATTTGGGGGGGTGCCAATTGGCACTCTTATAGTGCTGATTGGCACTTTGGGGTGCCAATAGGCACACTCAATTTTGCCCCGACTTCCCACGTTTTTCCAACGCATTTCCTGCATTTTTGAGTTTTTTGAAAAATACTTTCTCCGTTTGGGGCTATGAAACACTTTCCCAGTGAGCTGTAAACTTTTTAAACCTATTCAAACATAGAGACTAGGAGAGCTTACCTTAGCATTAAACCTGCAATCAAATCTCTACATCCAAATTATCAACAAATAGCAATCACATCCAAGTTATTCATGGCCAACAATCAAAATTTTTTTCATTCAATTACACATGATATCAACAAATGGGTTCGTAGCTTTGATTTTGGCACCAAGACCAATTTCACAGCCTACAAGTAGAGGGGATCAAGGCTTTGAGGAATGTGAAGATCAAGTGGGATTTTCTCCGTGCTATTATGAAGTTCTGGGATACTGAAGACCATGTATTCTAGTTTAAAACTGCTGAACTTTTTCCCACAATCAAAGAATTTTCAGCTATTTTAGGTTATGATCCTGGCAAAAAAATCGTAGTAGCTCTAGGGTTTTCTATTTCAATTTCCAATAGCATGATTGAAGGCCACATGGTGAATCTTCATGCAGTTATTTCAAGACTTATCAATAAACATACTCAAGGTGTATCAGACAACATGTAGAAAATTTTTGGCTTAGCTCTTTGCTTTATGGGGGAATTTTTACTTTGCTCTAGAAGACCTGGCTTTGTGGATGGTCGAGCCATAGGTGTTGTGAATCAAGTTAAGGATGGTAATAATCTTGCTTCTTTGATCATGACAGAAACTCTTTTAGGACTGGACTTTGTATCTCTTAGTGGAGAGTCACAATAATTTCTTGGGAACCCCTTGACTTTGCAAATATGGTTGATGGAAAGACTGGACACGATTGCTACACCTACTGTTGCTAATTATGGTCCTAGTAATTTTTTCAGTAGGGTTGTTCTCGAGACCAAATGCCAGACTGAAAGTAACTGGTTGAAATTTCTAAACAAGAAATCTAGTATCTCAATTCAATGGGATTTTTATTGGTGGAAATGCCCATCTCCTTTGTTGCGGTCTCCTAGATCAGATCACATCTTCTTGGTTGGATTAAGGAGGGCAACTATCTATAAGGCTGATAGAATCTTGAGACAATTCCAATATGAGCAGGGAATGCTTGGTGGTAGAGGAAGAAGACCTTTCTATTAGGGACATATTTATCGCATCTTCTTGGTTGGATTAAGGAAGGCAAATTTCTATAAGGCTGATAGAATCTTAAGACAATTCCAATATGAGCAGGGAATGCCTGGTGGTAGAGGAAGAAGACCTTTCTGCTAGGGACATATTTATGTTAGTGGCTAATCCTTTGACAAAACGCACTTTACTTGTAATTGGGTAGATCTAGGATGAGTTTAGTACTTCAAGAAACAAGTGTTTAAGTTAAGTATTGAAGTCATGCAAGTCTGACCAAGAAACAAGTGAAGGAAGAGCTGTTCATTAAAATTCGACAGCAATCCCGACAAAGAGACTTCTATCGAGATTTAATGTTGAAGCTTGATAGAAACTGTATCTGTCGAGAATTACGAAATCATAAATTCCAGATCTGATTTTCAGCCAATGCTTATGTATTTGTGTAGAATTTATTTCCTCTCAACCCTAGACATATATAAGAATTATTTTAAGGGCCATCGCGCATGCATTATGTGATCAGAGGTAGAAATTGCTCTAGTTCATCATTCTCTCTAAAGAAACTACTGCATCTTTACGCCAAGAGTTTTGTGACTAATGAGCTTCTTGATCTTCATTGTTAATGAACTGAAGAACTTTGCAATAGTGGATTCTCAGGAGTGATGACCTTAAATTCACCTCGTGGGGTTTTGCTTAAGTGGTTTTCTCCATTTATAAACAAATCACCTGTGTCAAATTTATTTTCTGCTACATTTATGTGATCAGAGGTAGAAATTGCTCTAGTTCATCATTCTCTCTAAAGAAACTACTGCGTCTTTACGCCAAGGGTTTTGTGACTAATGAGCTTCTTGATCTTCATTTTTAATGAACTGAAGAACTTTGCAATAGTGGATTCTCAAGAGTGATGACCTTAAATTCACCTCGTGGGGTTTTGCTTAAGTGGTTTTCTCCATTTATAAACAAATCACCTGTGTCAAATTTATTTTCTGCTACATTTAGTTATTTGGTGATTTGTTTGTGCTACCACGCAATCACATGTAATTAAATCTAATTAATTAACTTGGGTAATTAATTAATTTGCAAGGGGTCAATTCATTTTAACCCAACAAGTGGTTTCAGAGTGGGGCACACTCTGATTAGGTTTTAATATTTGCTGTGTGATCCATTAACCCCTGTTTGTCATGGATAGAGAACAGTCTCTTATTATACCTCCTTTATTTGATGACACTAACTATGCATACTGGAAAGTACGCATGAGAGCTTTCTTACAGTCTTTAGATAAGAAAGTGTGGCAAGATGTGAAGATTGGCTGGACTAAGCGAAATGAAGCACTGGCTGATTGGGATGATGTAAAGATCAAAGCGGCAAACTTCAATAGTAGAGCTTTGAATGCCATATTCAATGCAGTCATAAATGAGGAGTTTAAGAAAATATCATCGACTGAAATTGCAAAGGAAGCATGGACCATTCTCCAGATGACCTATGAAGGAACTAAGGCTGTTAAAGATTCCAAGCTTCAAAGGCTTACTACAAGCTTTATGAAGATCAAGATAAAGGAGGATGAGTCATTTGATGAGTTATATGCCAAGCTGAAGGACATAATCAACTCAGCCTTCAATCTTAGGGAAACTATTCCCGAACCCAAGGTTGTGAGAAAGGTGCTCAAATCTCTGCATGAGAGATTTCATGCCAAAATCACTGCCATTGAAGAATCAAAGGATATTGACTCCATTCCTTTGATAGAGCTGGTTGGCAACTTACAAACCTGTGAATTAGGTTTAACTAGAATTGGGAGAGGAAGTGAAAGTAAGAGCATGGCACTGAAGGCCACAAGTAACGAGACTAATGAGTCGTCAGATGATGAAGATTCCAAAATGAAGTCCTACGTCACTAGGCAGTTCAAGAAGCTCATGAAGAATGCCAATATAAAGGGTTTTGATAAGGACCGTAAGCAATCCAGTTCTTCATAATTCAAAAGTCAAGATAGGGGGAAGAAGAATGCTAAGGATGGCGGTCAGTATACTATTCCCTTTAAACCAAAGTACTTCAGATGTCAAGGTTTTGGACACATGAAACAAGAATGTCCAACATATCCCAAGTCGAATAGGAAAAGCAAGGCTCTTGCTGCTACCTTGAATGATACCAAGCTTGAGACTAAATCATATGATAGTGATGACGAGGGAATCTTGAGTGCTTTCACTGCTGTAGTGGATCCTACTAAAGGGATCGTAAAAGCAATGGATGAAGAAGAGGACTTGTTTTGAGAAAATGGACGATCAAGATGACATCCATACAGCCTATGCTAAGTTGTACAAGGTTTCTAAGAAGCATGAGAAACTATATAGGCTGGCCACTAAGAAGCTAAGCGATGTGGAGCTAGATTGAGAAGAGCTATCTACCAAGGTTGATGAAGCCAATCAAACCATTGTAGCATTATGATTTCAGAAAAATTTCATGGCTGAAAGGACCAAGAAGCTTGAGGCAAAACTTTTTCAAGTCAGAGCTCAATTGGAGAGGACTTCAAGTGCAAAGGTCAATGAGATGCTAAGCTTTCAAAAAACTATTTTTGACAAAACCGATTTGGGGTATGATTTCTCTTCTCCTAATATTGCCTCTTCTAGTACAATTGTGTTTGTCTCACCTGCGGATAATGTTAATTCTGAGAAAAATGAATCTAAAATTGAAGTAACTAGTGAGAACTTAGACAAGGGCAAATCTATTCTAGGAGCACCCCTAAGATTGAAAAGAAAGAGACTAGAAACCCTAGGAATAAGAAGGATAATAATAAAAAGTCTCAACCAAAGAAGCTGCATTTCTGTCATCATTATGGAGCTTCAGGTCATACTCATCCAAATTGCTATAAGTGGTTAGCCACTCAACAAAGTAATAGTATGTTCTCGTCAGGAAACAAGAATCAGTTTCCATACTCTCTAGCTCCTCTGAGAGATCTTCTTAAGGTCCTCATGTTACTTTCAAACTTGAACAGTTTCAATTCTTGCCCTTCTCCTCAGGATCAAAGGTTCGCACAAAGGAAAGGTCCTTCCAAGGTGTGGAAGGAAAAAGACTCAAAGTGATTCAGTCACTTTTTCTCTCTCTCCATTTATGTTTATGCATTACTTGTTTGTTTTGATTTCTAGCTTTTTAATCAGTCTAGTTTTATACATTGTGTGTTTCTTTATGTTTTTGTTTGGTTGCTTTTCAATTTTTGCTTTTTTTTTTTTCATAAAAATGTTATAAAAAAATTGAAAAAAAAAATACAAAAACATTGTGTGTTTTTGTATTTTGGTACTTGTGTACCTTAGATGGCCATTTAAATAAAGTTTTCTAAATTTTGTATCTCTTGTAGCTTAAATGAGCATCTCAATGCACAACTAAGCAAGTGAGCTTTGTGGCTCGTGTTTGTGATGAGTATGAGTAAGATTGTCTCTTATATCTCATACTCATATCACTCTTTTTAATGGGAAGGACTAGAAAATCCTAAGAGAAACACTTAAATAACCATCTCACCACTAAAGCCCGCCAATCATGTATAATATCAGTGTGCCTCGACATAGGAAAATTGTGATGTTTTGTCTTACATAATTGGATATTTCTTTTCTCTCTTATATGCCCATGCATGATATGTTCAAAAAGAAAATAAGCAAAGAAAATAAAAGCAAAAAGAATCAAAATGCTTTTAAAAATGGTTGCAAACATGTTTCTAAGATATGTGGGAGTTATAGGATGTACCTCAAAAGTGATATTCCCCATCAAGCAGTTATGATTATGTGTGAGTGTATTTAATTCTCTCTAGTCTCAAATCTTCATAATATGAGACACTTATGCACTCTTGCCATGTTTCACACACAATACGCAAATTCTTCGCTACTTTTGATACATGTGCAAGTACAATGTGATTTGGTCATCACAAAGAATACATGTGTTAATGTATGCTCACTAAACTGTCTTAACTTGTTTTTGAAATATAAAATTGTTTAGACTTGTTTAGTGTGTGTGTTTTTGGATCTATGGATGCTATACTTATATGTTGAGAGATGTTTTGAGAACTTAATATGTTGATTGGATCTTTGTTTGAGTAGCTTGCTTGTTGCATTCATCTTTTTATGTTTTTCCTCCTTGAAAATCCTTCTTTCTTCAAGCTCGACAGCTGCTCGATAGATCCTTAACAGATTCTCTTTCTATCGAGCTTGCTTTCTCTTTTCTCGATAGATCTTGACAGATTCTCGATCCATCGAGATTTCTGGGTTTCTTCTTGATAGATTCTCGACAGCTTCTTCAAACCATCAAGCCAAATTTCTATGTATTTTGTCTGCTCAATAGCTTCTTGACAGATCTTTGATCCATCGAGGTGAGTTTTGCCATCGACAGATCCTCAACAGCATCTCGATAGATTCACTTCTATCGAGATTTATTGCTCGACAAATCCTCGATAAAATCTTCGATCCATCGAGCTGTGTTTTCTATTTAAGGTTGATGCGCATTTCAAATCTCACTTTCTCACTTCTCTCTCGATAGAAATTCTTCTCTCCCGACCCAAAATACTTTCTTACTTTCAAATCTCTTTACCCACTCAAGTCAAGCTTAAATCTCTTCGTAAGTGTTCTAAATCCCTTCATTTTCATGCATTCATGCATATTTAGACCTAGGTTTTGGGTTTTTGGAAACTTTTAGGGTTTTTGAGTTTTTTTTTTTGTGAACTTTTTGGGTTAGGTTGTGTTGATTTGTTGCTATATGACCATGCATTGCATATTCCTTGCATTATAACAATGTTTCATGCATTTTAGGCTTGTGTGCTTGATTAAAATTGTGCGTGTTGTTAGGTTGGATTGGGTTTTACCCATGATGCTTTTAATTTTTACACGTCACATGTTCATGCATTTTTCATATATACGTTTCTTTTCTTTCCTATTCTGAGTTGTGTTGTGTTATGTTCTCTCTCTCTCTCTCTCTCTCTCTCTCTCGCGGATAGACTGTGCTATGGCACCTAAAGCATGCAATCCACTTCGGCTCGAAATCCTCTTCAAGGTTCCAGGTCTTCTTTTGATCCTCCTGTCCCCCTCTACATTCGATTCCATGATAAGAAGGCCAGGAAGGACTTCTCTGAGAACTTCCAGAAATGTGGCGTTCATTCAGAATGCTAGGTTATCCTGTCATACTTTGCCGACACTCCTCTCCTCGCTGTCATTCAGACCCGGGGTTGGGAATCTCTTCTTGAGAGACCCTTAAGGTGTCCTGTCATGTTTATAAAGGAGTTTTACTGCAATATACACGACATCGATATCTCTGTACCTCAGTTTACTACTACATTCAGAGGTACATGTATCGTAGTTACTCCGAATCTTATATCCGAGGTACTACATGTTCCCATGATAGCGCATCCTGACTACCTTTGCTGTGATTGTCTCCAAACAATGTCTAGAGATGAGATTCTCTCTCACTTTTGTAAGACTTCTTCCATATGGGGTGGTAAGCTAAACGCTCCTGCTTTGCCAAAGGCCTGAGGTTCCTTAACATGATGATGACTTTTACTTTTACTCTTTTGTCTCACTATAACTCCATTATTGAGCCTCATGCTCGTTTTCTTTTGTCCCTTTTAGAGGATCTTTCTATTGACTTTCCTTCTCACTTCATCACATTTATTTTAGATATGTATCAGGATACCACCACTCATGATAAGCTCATCTTTCCTTTGGCTATCACGTGGATCCTTCAGTACTTTCACATTCCTATTCCTTCCTTTCCTTTATTTACCACCATGGGTGCCATTAGCGCCAGTTTCGTTCGGCGAAGTGAGGCACAGTTTTGATTAAAATGGCCACGAGTGGAGACGACATATCCTACAGCTTCTGCTATTCCTCCTTCTTCGGCTCCTTCCACCTTTGCTCCTTCTTCCTTGGCAGCTGGTGTAAGTCTTAATGCCATTGTGGAGCAGATGCAGTGGATGGATGCTTGTCTTGACTATCTCACAAATGAGATGTGTGAGATGAACACCTGAGTCGGTCGCATTGCTCGCAGACAAGCTCCATCGGTGGCTTTGCTCCCTCTCCCTCTCCTTATCCAAAGGCCTTAGCTGATGAGGATGATGATGCTAGTGATGATGAGGATGATGCTAGCTCTTCCAGTGATGATGAGATGACTACCTCACAGTGACTTGCCCTTTGTCATTCATGACAAAAAGGGAGAGAGTAGTCTTGAACTTAGGGGGAGAGTTAGTATAGGATTTTTTAATAAGGGGATTGAATATAGTTTTTGAGGGATGTAGTGAGGTTTACATGTATTTTCTTCTTTCTCTTTTTACATTAGCCTCTTGTATACTGGTCTTGTGACCATTTATTTACATACATTCTACTTTATTATATTCTAGAGAAACTTAAGAAATGAATTTTACGTTTTATCCTAATTTATTAGTGAAAGTTGTAGCTAAAGACTATAACCAAGTTTGTAACTCCTCTTAGCTTAATATGTTTAAATTACATAGAGAGCATAGTGTAATCAATCAACTTAGGCTGTGTTTGGTTGAATGTAAAATATTTTTCGAGTGTAAAATATTTTCAGGTGAAAATATTTTTGGGAAAGGAAAATATTTTCAAGTGTTTTGTTGCATTTTAAAAAATGTTTTGGAAAATATGTTCTAGTTTTTGGTTGTATGGCTGAAAATGCTCTAGAAAACTCATTTTTATCAATTTTCTCACATTTTCTTAGGATCCAGACAAATATTATTAAGAATCAAATATATAAACAACACAAGAAACAAAAATCAAAACAAAAAAATCAAAATCACAAGACCAAAACAAATGCAGAGAGGGACGGAGAGAGATCGGTATCGGTTTGTGAGTGCGACTCACCAGTGGACGAGGAGGGTTTATCTGAAGGTGGTGGGTCGATGTAGGAGTGGGTCACTCACTGGGTGGGTCAATCGATTCATGGGTTCGTGGCGAGATCTCGCCGATGGACGAGGTGCGTCGATCGGTGGGTGGGTTCGTGGGGCAATCTCACCGGTGGTGGGGTGCGACTCACCGGTGCTTGGATGTGTGATCAGAGTTCTCGTTGGTGCTTGGATGTACGATTGGAGCTCTTGCTATTTCTCCCTCTCTTCTATTTTCCTGGGGTGGAAATCAATTGAAGGGAAAATAAAATCGTAAATCATTTTACAGGGTTTTAGGGCATGATTTACAGTCAATGGATATCATTTTCCGTTTGACTGAATTTTTCGAGACAAACCAAACACGCCTAGTGGTGTAAAATAATTTTCGGAAACCTTTTACTGCCAAAACAAACGCACCCTTAATTGCATTCTAATAGAATTACTCAATTGAGTTCTCTCTTCCTCACTCTCTAGTATCTCTCATCCAGATAAATTTTGTTAAGCCTAAATCCCTCACTTATGACATGGCACCATATGTAATTTTAAATTCATAACACAAGCTCATAAAAACTAAATTTGAACCATGAAACCCTTTCCAATTGCATCAAAATAAAGAGGATTAGCTATCAAAACTAAATAAATAAATAAAGAGGATTAGACTTAAAAAGAATTAGACTTAAAAAGGATCAATCCTACCAACCTTATCTACCATATCAAGGTCCACTGGTCTATTAGAGACTTTGGGTTCCTATTCTACTGAGGGTCCGTTTGGATACAACTTATTGTTGCTAAAAACTGATTGTTACTTAAAACACTGTAGCAAAATAAATTTTAAATGTATAAATAGTACCATTTGACCCATTTTTAATATTTTGCGTGAACAGTATATGCACAGTGCGTAAACAGTGCATAAACTGTTCATAAACAGTAAATATTGTTGCAGAAAGTCAACAAATGCAGCAAAAAAAAAAAAAATGAAACACGCTTTGAGGAAACGCAGACACAAGTTTAAGTTGTATCCAAACCCTCACTGAATAAAAAATTTAACCAATTATACACATACCATACCATAAAATTAAAGGAGGCCATCACTGGGAGTAAGGAAAGAAATTACTCAAAAATTGAAAATGTAAATTACTGTTACATTACAATTCCAAATCCGTGCACAACACAATACAACTACATCCCCCTTTAATTTCAAGCAGAAAAAACCGCCTCAACAATGGCATGCTTCTTCTTAGGGTACCCCATGCCTAGGAGGTGACTGAGATACACCTTCCCATCCTTCACAGTCGCAGATGTGGCCAATCGATGCTTAGGCCCGGAGAATGTTGCTGCAACGGAAGCCGTCTCCCACCCATCAGAGCTCTCCACTAATCTCGCAGTAGTCCCTGCAACTACAAGCTTGGTTGGAGAGACTAATTCCAAACCATCCCCAAATGTCAATGGCCCTCCAACCACCTTGACCAACTTAACTTCCTCTCCACTTGCTAAATCAATCTTAAACAGATTGCCACTAAATGTATGAATTACGATCAAATAACCATCTGGATGGTAAACAATTCCATTAAGTCCAACCAAGTTTTTGTACCACTCCTTTGGAGTGAAGAGTGGGTTTTTAATGATAGATAGGAACTTGCCATCAACCCCAACCTTCCAAAGTTTACCACCTTGCGCATCAGTGACATATGCATTGCCTTCTGCATCAACTGCTACATCATCCGCAAAAGATTTCCCATCACCTACATGCACCCATTAAAAAGATTGGAACTGATGAGAAAAGAAATTATGATTTTACTACATATATAACTGCTTAATTTGACCTCGAAAACATCAATAAAAACTGCCAGAACATCCTGAGGTGCATCATATCCCATTCCCACCACGATCCCAAGCATACATTATTTTTCCATGTGTATTTCAATCTGTCCCATTAAAATTATAAAATAAAAAATAAAATCAATCTTTAAGCATTATTGCATTAGCATTTGGCACTTAAAAAAAAAAAGTGAAATTTTTTTTTGAAAACGTGAGATTAGGTAGTTGGAGCATTTTATTCTTAAAAAAAAAAAAAAAAAAAAAAAAAAAAAAAAAAAAAAAAAAAAGAAAAAAGAAAAGAAGGTAGTTGGAGCATTTCACATATTCTGAATGGAGAGGGTTCCTATTTTGTAAGGAATATTTTAGTGCAAATTAGACATGTATTTTTTGCTAACTATCCATAAGTTTTATCTCTACTTAAATTTAAGAATATTGAGAGTATTTTGGAACAAAAAAAAATCCTGTCCAAACAAGGATAGCCCTTTAAATAATAGTATAGATTTCAAGAGTATTGTATAATTACTCCCTATAAAACTCCTTTGTGCCCACATCCAAAAATGGAGATATTTACATCTATGAAAAATTCTTAAGTACTTTCGGAGCACTGAGAAATTGTGTTTTCTTCTTCTCACATTTATGATAGACCCTACTATGAATATAATGAGTAAACCTCACTAAGAATGTGAGAGAAGAAAGCAAGTGGTATTCTTTGTGCTTTGAAAGTCCCTAAGAATTACTCTCACATCTTTTTTTTTTCTTTTTTTGAGATAAAAAAATTGGCAATATGATAACCTTTAGACATGATCCGTGAAAAATGGTTTCATTGTTTGCAAGAAACATATATAAATAGCAGTAATTATTATATTAAATTCCAAGAAAAGCTACGGATACTTTAGCATCGAAAGTCCAAAAACATCACAAGACTAATGCTTTTATCATTTTGCCTTTCAGGGCTAATAATGCCATTCAAATAAACGAATCATAGATATGAATGTGTCCGAGGGTTGCACATAGCGAGACCGTGTGATACGCACGTCTTCAAGGACCCGCCAGTCGCCACTCAAGAAAAGATCAGTCTTCACTATTCAGAATTCCACAAATCCATTCATATTACTTACCAAATACTTCTAGAATACAAACGCGTTCATTATTTCAATTTTATTGTTTATGTCCGTTTTGACTTATCACTCATTCAGAAGAACTACCTCACCTACCGTTTTGTTTTTCTTAGTAAAATACTAATATGATTAATCATTACCACTTAAAATATTTTTTTAAATCTAGTAAAAAAAAATTAAAACTCCTAGATATTTGAATGATACAGATATCAAAAAAAAAAAAAAAAAAATTCCTTAATAAATTTACCACTGCTGAGATAAAATTCTATTTGATCCCATATTTGTTTTTGGGTTGACATGTATTTTAATCATGTAATAACTTATTTATCGATTTATTTTAATAATATAACTTGTTTTCTTTTCTTAAATAATAAAATAATTTATTAATGAACCGTTTAAAAGAAATTTTTATGGGAAAAAGAAAAATAACAATTGATTTTACAAATCCTTAATAAACTTACCACTGGAGATAAGCTCCTACTATAAACTAATATAAACTTACTATGGCAGATAAGCTCCTTTTTAAAAAAAAAAAAAAAAAGTTTTTATTACAGTTTTTTCAATTTTTCATAAATTGATATTCAAATTTCTTTAAATGATAAATTAATAAATTCTTAAACATCCATTAAGCAGACCTTATTTAAAATAATCTTCTTAACCCAAAAATAAAAAAAAAATAAAAAAAAAAATTGATTGAAATACAAAAAAGAGTCATACTAGAATTTACTGCTTTTTTATGGAAAAAAATCACAACAACATTGGAAAATAGAGGAAAAAATGTTGGTCTGCAATTGAAGTGATAAAATATACTGTAGTAAAAGTTGTGGGAAAGGTCAGGAACAAACAAACAAACAAATAAGTGGCAGCAAATAATAGCATCGCATGCGACAAACAAGAAAAATACAAAGATATTCAAAGAAGTTGTTATTAACACAACCCTAAGAATAGTAGTAACTTACTTGGACCACTCAGGTGGGTGAGAAATAATCGCTGCCACGTGGACAAATCATAGGCGGCGAGAGCACCATACTTGTTCCCAATGACATCGGCGGAGACCACTAAGAGACGATTCCTCTGATGGTCAACGACAATACCGAGGGACCCATTTCCGGCCAAGTCAACGTCTTTGATGACGGTGAGCTCCTCCAACACGGTCACGGTGGAGTGATCGCCGCCTTTGGGAAGAGAGAGCTGGGCCACACCACCCTCGAGGAAAGAGACGAGGAATCGACTGTTGAGATGGTCCCACTTGGCACACTCGCGGAACCAGCCGGAGCTGTGGTAGTGGTACACGTGGGTTGGAGGGGTGGCGAGCTCGAGAGAGATGAGGTAGGCGATGGGTATGGCTGAGAGGAGGAAGAGAAGGAACACAAACTTGGTGGAGCAAATAGCCATTAGACTCTGTCAGAGAGAGAGAGAGAGAGAGAGAGTACTATGGGATATGATCGAGTCTGTGACTTTGTGTGTGTATAGGACTTGGGAGTTGGGAACTTGGTTATATATTGTTTATGAGAGTTTGGTATTTGTCTTTTTTTGATTGATCGCGAGAGAAGTGAGAAATATAGGTGAGGGGTAGGAGATGCTTTGTTGAAGAGAATGATAAAATGAATGACTAGTGCTATTTTTGTCTAAAAAATTAATCTAGGTCCGTCTCTCTTTTTTCTTTTTTTCTTTTTTTTTTTTTTAATTAAAAGTTTTTTGCTAAAAATATGTTGTTAAAAAGCTAAAAGTTGACATTTGGTGTAATGCGATCCATTTTAAGAGCAAAAATAAACTAAAAAGTAACGTAAGCTAATTTTTGGTCGAATTTCAAAAGCAGCCTAAGTTTTTGAAAATTTTGTTTTCTTCAAGAAAAAAAAGAATATTTTATTGTATACAAAATTAAAAATTGCTGTACCATTTTTTTTGTTGGGGGGGGGGGGGGGATTATATAAGAACCACTATCAAATATCCAGGCGAAACTATACTATTAATTTCTGAAGTTTATCTTATAAGCACAATTGATTTTCTATGTTTCAAGTGAGCACTATTAGTCACTCATGTTTAAAAAATAAGCACTACTAGTCCTTTTATTAACTATGGTTAGTGTTAATATTTATGTGGCTAACAAAATAGTAACATGACATTTATTTAGTTGATATGGCATTTTTTAAATTAGAATCTTATAAAATTGAATTTACACATTCAAAACCCATAAGATTTTTATGGTGGGCATGAGGTATCGAGTCGTGTTATGTGGGTCGACAAAGACTTCGTAGCCCACTGGAATGGCTTCAATTTGGGTTGAAGGGTGGTAGGCTGCGATGTTTTTTTGAACCCATGTAGAGGGGAAGGACTTGCTTTTTGGGTTGAAAACTATGACTTTGATTCTAGATCCAAATTAGGCTTTGAGAATTGCTAGGTCGGTATCAAATACCTTGACCAGGTTTACAGGCCAAAATTGGCAATTAACTCCAATTGCCAAACTATATAGTTAGTAGGCAACGTTTCAAAACTATATTTTTAACTAACATCTCGAGTTTAAAAGACTTGATTTAAGACTTGTAAATCGAGTCTCAAAGACTCGATTTCTATGTTATGATTTGGCATTTTTCCACATGGCATCCACTTGGAACTCAAGTATTAAAGGCTCAAGTTATATCTCAACCCTTTGAGTGTCGATTTTTGTTTTCTGAGAATGACGTGGTTTATCCACGTGGAAGCCACTTGGAAACCGAGTCTCTAAGACTCGATTTCATAAAGGCCTGATTCAAAATTAAACAGTCACAGACACTCTCACGCCTCACTCACTCACCCTCTCCACTCTCACGCGCCTTCACTCTCACGAGCTTCTCCAGTTCTCTCAAGTGTGCTTTTCTTCTCCTAAACCGACTTTTGAAGTACATTTTCTTCGCACCAGCTTCGGTTGTTTTTCTTATTATGTGATTTTTTCATGTGGGTTTGTCCGCGTTTATCTGCATGTAAAATGTTGTTTTTGTTTTTTTTTTTTAGGCTGGGTTTTATAGAATCATAGCATTTGGTATTGTGTGTTTTGTTTTGTTTTACTTATATTTCTATTGTTGGTAAAGAATGTAGGAGAATGGGTAATCATTGATTGATATTGCTATTGGGTCCCTCTCTTTTACTCTTTTTTTTTTTTCCTTCTATTTTTGTTTCTTATCTTTTGGATTTCTCACATTCATCGTTTTGGCAGGAGTATCAATTTCATAGTTTTAGTATTTTTTTTTATTTATTTCATAAATATTTGATTGATACTGATTGGTCACCATATATAGTATCTATTGTATCCTTCTTTGGTTTCAAATCATTTGACCTATTCATACCCTTCATTGTAAGTTCTATGTCAAAGTTTTCATGTTAAATTGCTTATATATTTATGCAATTCAATTAGTCACTATTTTGTGAAGATTATACCACATAAGAACATTTGGATTGCCTGTTTTTGTTTTCTGTTTGTACCGGAAGAGAAAGTCCAGCAAAGTTTGTTTATGTACTAGTTCACCCTAGAATTTAAATTTTGATGCCCACTAGCTCACATGACAGATTATACGTATGCATTTTTTTTTTTTTTTTTTATGGTGTTGGGTTAGAAGGAACTAGCCAATCTTACACGAGCTGCATTTTCTGAGTTAAATTTGATACAGGGTTACTTTTGTATGTGAGATGTTATATATATTTGGTTTATGACCTAATAAAGCAGCGTCATTGACAGTTGGTATCTAGTTCTTCCAATTTGAACACTCTAACCTATCACAAGGAGATAGTAATATTTTAAAGCTGAATTTTACAATTTTTCACCTAGTGTAGATCAAGGAAAAATTATGGTTGCCAAATATAAAATGGAGTCCTAGATCGTCAGTTCATAGAAACCATCATATGTCCCCTCAAAATCTTGACATGCTTATCTAGGATCTAATCCTAAAAAGCTCTTGTAGTTGCAATTAAGCATTGCTACATTTCACCCAAGGTTTAGGCTCTATAAAAGGAGTCTTACAATCTTGCAAGTGCTTGCAGCAATTCAAAGAGCTCTCAGTGGTATAAGATAATTTTTGGTCAAGAATTTGATTTATACATGCTCGTTCTCCTTAAAAAGGAACTTGTGAAAGATAATAAGTATATTAAGTTGTATTTTTGGAAGCATATTACTAGTTTCTATCATGTTAAACTTAGTAAAATATAGAGATCATAATCTCAAACTAATTGCTTATCATTTTTGTGTAGTATGGCTGCTGCAAATGCTGGACTGATTGGCCATGCAAAGCCTAGACCCATTGACGATTCGGTGTTGACTTTGCAGGCCGAATATTGGTTAGAAGCTATTTGGAATGGGTAGGTAAAACACAACATTAAAACCATTTGTGTTGTTCTAAACTATATCCTTCTTATGGTACCCCATTTAATTCATAGAATGTACACACATCTGCTGTCATATATTAATCCATGGATCTATTCCGTGCAGGATCCAAGGTCCCTTACCTGTCGCAGCCAATCTAGAGCCAATGGTAGATGACCGAGTCGTTGACATCATTAAATGACTTGATTTGGAGGGACGTCTTTGGACCCTGGGTAGAGAGATTGACCATAGGCTAATAACGGCCTTAGTGGAGCGATGGCAAACCGAGACTCACACCTTCCACATGCCACATGGGGAGGTCACTATCACATTGCAAGATGTGGAGGTTCTTCTTGGGCTTCATGTTGATGGCGAGGCTATAATAGGGAGCACGCAAAAAGAATGGCAACATGTGTGCCAGGACTTCCTTGGGTTTACACCTATAAATGATGATATAAAGGTGCTTATTGGCCAGAGGATTGTCATTAAACGACTTTTGGAGCAAGCTGCTGGTCCATTGCCGCTTAATGCTAAAGAGGATCAGCTGCATAAGTACGCAAGATGCTACATCCTAGCACTACTAGGGGACACAATCTTCATGGACAAATTCGGTGATAAGGTGCATCTAATATGGGTGCAGCAATTGTAGACCTTCGCAACCTACGAAGGTACAGTTGGGGAAATGCTTGTCTTGCATGGTTGTACAAAGAGTTATGCAAGGCAAGCGATAAGACAACTAGTCAAATTGATGGGTGCTTGCTATTGGTCCAGTATTGGGCATGGGCTAGGTTCCCATTTTTGTGCCCAAGAGTTGAGCGTGGCCCACCAGTAGGTGCTTATGGTCCTCCAGTGCGTGGTCCACTGTCCCTGAAGTAAGTCTCTACATCATACACGTCATATACATTATGTGATCATTACCTAAGCCCACAATCATGTAACTTGATTTTATTTATTTATTTTAAAGGCTTCTAGGAATTATTTAAATCAATATTAAACAATTGTGAATAGAGGTTCAATATATATGATTAGGTTAATATACTCTAATTTTGTGTCAAATTTCCTAAATTATATTTCAAATTCACTCTAAGCAATTTGTATCAAATACCCCTCTCCAAATTTTCTTTATGAAAACATACACATGTATTTGGCCCTTTCTTTTTAGTACCATGTATTTGTTATTTACTGTGCGGTCAAGCTCATCCCATTCCCCTTTTAAAATGAGGAGTTGGAGTAAAGATTTGATGTAAGAAGACATTGGTGGCAGCCGTATGAAGAAAAGACAATAAAAGACGTAAGGAATGTTTCTTACAATAAAAAGACATAGTGATATTATTAATTAAGTAAAGAACTATAAGATTATCTTAGTAGTTTTATGTGATTACATTATAGTTTTAATCATAAGATTATCTTAGTAGGAAAGTTGTAGATATTGATCCCTTGTTCTTGATTGTAGGTGGTTGTGGGTCCCAAACATGAAAAACAGGCCCACCCAGATCTTCAGGGACAAGTATCGCGAGCAAATAGCTTCAATGCTGCCAGGCCAGGTATGAAAATGCCTTGTTTTACATATTTAAGAACAAGATATAGGTTTAGTGAACTTTGAAATATAAACATTGTTGCCTAATGTGTTGCCTACTTGTTTTTTGGCTGTTGTAGGTGGTGTGGCAACCGTATGAAGCTAAATTAGAGTACATTCCGACGTGGTGCATTGCAGGGAGGGCAATGTGGATGGCAACAGTGCCGCTTGTATATTTCCACCTAGTAGAGAAACATACACCAAATCGTGTCGTTCGTCAATTTGGGATGATCCAAGAAATTCCCCGTGATGTTGACACTAATATAGTGCTTCATGGGATTGATTTGAGGGAGAAGGTCTGTGTCAATTGGACACAAAAATATGCTGGGCATATCATCAAGTGGGGTAATTGCCTTGAACGGTGTTGTGAAGCAATGCTTGGTAATATGCCTCCACATCATGCATACTTCGACTGGTTCCATAGAGTAACTTGGAGGTTCATCAATCACGGGAGCGCTAAATTGATTCTAATGGTAACTTCTCCATGTCTTCTACATCTTACCGTACTTCTTAGCATGAAACCACTGTTTAGAGAACATGATATATGTGGTCCAATGTCTTCTTAGCATGAAACCTCCCTTTTAAAGCTGTTGTCTAGTTAAGATTCCTTATAAAGAACTTCGTTGATTTAAAAATCTAATTTGAGATGCTCTAAGCTCATATTTCCTGTTTCAACCTTTAGAGTTATGCTATATATATATATATATAAAAGCTGAAAATGGCTTTTATTTTTTCCTTTTTCTTAGTCACAATCCTAATAATATATGATGCATTAACCAGCAAAGTCTACATGTGGTATCAATCATATAGGACTGTTTAGCCCTTTCAAAAGAAAGATAGGTCACTCTTATGCCATTTCTTATTAATTGTTATACTACCCTAGTGCCAAGTGTGTTTCATTTGTCTAATTTCATCGATATATGATGTCCTAACAAAAAGAGAAGTGATGAAGTATTCTTGTTTGCTTATATGTATGATTCTCATTTTTTATATTCAATCTTCTTGTTGTTGATCTACTTGCACACGGATTAGTAATTTAACCAGAAAATTTAGAATGCTTGGGACCAAAACCAATATTGGCAGATACTAGTTCTTCTTAAAAACATGGTCACTGTTGGCTGTCAAATTTGAGAAATCTTATTTATCTAGCAAAGTTCATATTTCCTGCCTCTAATAACTTACAAAGTATAGAGAGATGTGCTCAAATGACTGCTGGAATATTGAAATCAAAAGCATGAATTCTTTTACATCAAAACTCAAAAGCATGGATGATAACCAAAGGTGTCCCCTCCCAAAATGAAATTTATAAAAATTTAATATATAAACAAATATTGCCCGTATTAATCAGAAGAACTACCCTGGCCGTTATGCCAATCAGGCACTCCTACCATGTCAACAAATATATTATTGTCAAACACAACTAGAAAAAGAACCAGTGTGACCTTTCCATAATCTGCAACTACAATGCCCTTGGTGATCTCCCACAGCTTCATAGAACCAGCTGTATCCTGTCAATGAAAGATGTCGATTTTAAAGGTCTTGCTTAGTTAGAGTAAGTGAGTAACACATTGTCATTGTAAAGTATGAGGGAAGTCACAATTACCTTAGTCAACACATGCCTTCTGTTATTCAAAATTTCACGCTGCACTATTCCAGGAGTTCCAGGAATGGTTAGTGTTGGCTCTTTGTAAACAGGAACCTACACAACATTGTTGAAAAACCAGTACTTCAATGAGCCAAGAACACTAATGTTAATCCCCAAAATGCAAACATGAAAAATTAGCAAATCCAAGAATTAAAAATCCATAAAAAAAAAATAATTTAAAAACACAAATAAAACTCGAGTATACTCCAAAACACTAACATACCAGTGTCCAACAGAGACACATAACCACCTACGAACTGCAACAACATTAATATATCAAAATACAAATTATGAAAAAACAGAAAGAAGCATTACTCACAAGGGCAGATCCTTCTAAGGAGACCCTTGCCCTTGAAAATGACAAGTTTCCAGCTAAGAATGAACTGCCTCTTTGAACGATTTTCTGAGGGTTACGTCCTTCAGCAGGCCATCTATGAACAGAAGAATCACTGGTAGCAGCCCATATACTATCATCATGCAAAGCCATTTGCAAATTAAATAGGGTGTTCTCCCGTGCAAAGCAAGAAACTCTCCCTTGTCGCCAAGTCTGTCAAGTAAACTGAGGGTATAAACAGAATTGGGCATCAAAATGATGAGCTTGAAGCTATAAAGAAAAAGACATTAAAAACCTACACAAGACAGAAGTACTTGAATTAGTTAGCTTATAAAAGAAATCAATACTCACAGAAAGGTCTTTCCCACCACTATAAACATGACTAAATGCCGGAGTGTGTGAGTTTGTATAGAGAAACCTTTTTTTAGTTTATCAGGAAAATCTGTTAACACCCATTGGGATTTGAACCTACAACCTAGCCTTCTACCCTAAGGAGGTACTGTTTCAGCTAAATCTCATAGGAAAAAATTTTAGAAAAAAAATTCCATGTTAGGATAGTTGCATTTTGACAAGTGAAAATAATGGTCGGACATTGCATAATCAAGCAAACACTTTTCAAGAATGGAATTATGAGAGAGAGTACAGCCTTCAACCCAAATAATAAGGAAAAAGAATTTGAAGCAACATTTCATGATCTGCAATTGTTGAACAGGCGCATACAACCATCCAAAAGACAACTTACTTCAGAAACACATCACACTACAGAAGATCCACAAAAAGAATATTAAAGCAGCATATACAAGGACAATTAAGTAGATATAAAGCCTAACTTAAATTCCACTAACCACTTCATCAAAATAAGCAACCTCTTATGCCTTTCTTTTTAAATTACTAAGAAAAGTTTTCAAACTTTTTGGTGGAGATCTACTAAATTGTATCCATAACTGTGGGATACTATTATCTTAAATTGGTCTGACTTAACCACATCTTTTCCATAGAAAAAAGAAACATGTTAAACCTCTCTCTTGCTCACATTTAAACCCCTGCTAGTAGACACAAATATCTACAACACAACCTCTCAGAGCAACTTCAGAATCACACACAATCCAATTAATGCAGTTTCTGGTTCATAATATTAAAAAAAATTGAAGATAAAATTATATTCCAGTAAATTGAATCCAATCAGAGAAAATCAGCTAAATTCTTTTCAGTCTTATTCAGATATGATTCCTAGTAGTTTATATATGCATCCTAGTAGTTTATATTCATAATTACACCCGCACCCAATTGGTCCTGAACCTACAATCTTATCTTCCATCTTTAGAAAGTGCCATTTGAGCTAGAGCTCACTAGCACCTAAGCAAAGCATGATTCAAACTTGAGTCAAACTCAAAGTAAGCAGAAAAATCGGATTAAGTGAAAGTAGTGCTAACCTGACGAAGCTTTTCAAATGATTGTACATTATTTTCCCTCCTTTGCATCTACACAAAATATCACCATGAGGATGTTTAGATGTTGATTTTTACAAATTTTATCATCTAGAAAGATAACTTTTCACTCAAAAACTATGTTAAAATGCAAAAGTGAGCCAAACTCAACACCTACCCTTCTTGTGTGAAGTTTGTGGGCTTTCCCCCTTGGCCTAAAGACATTGTAGGGATTGGTGTCATTAACAGGTGGAGGCTGTAAAAAACAAGTAGTAGAGGCTGTGAATAGCTTAAAATTAATGGGCAGTTGAATCAAATTATTTCATGCAAATAGTACGAGGAAAAATCTATGTTTATGGAGCAAGACTTGCCACATAGATTACTCAAGTAGTTTTACATTACTCAAGTAGTTTTGCAGCAAGTCTTGATTTTGTTGAAGAACAGTCCAATAAATGTTTTTTCTTTTCTTTTTTTTTTAATGTAACTACATGTTGTTTTAGTTTTTTGGTTCTCTTTTTGACGTTGTTCGTAATGACTTTCAGCCGTTTGGTGGATAACCATAACATTTCATGCTTCTACAGTTTTATATTATTTGATGAATCGATCAACCAGCCAATGTTCATTTTATTGTTCATTGGCATTGTTGATTTGGTATTGCGCTACTAATATGATCATTTTTCCATGTGCAGATTGAAGGATACCTCCGTTTGTTAAGGCGTCATCCAATGGGCACGAAGGACTACAAGAACATTACTGATGTGCCGAAATCAATGAGTGAGATTGACCGTGGACAACCTCATATCCTTGAGGCCCCGAATGAGGAGGTAGCTACTCCTCAGGCAGTGGCTACTCAAAGGCCAAGCACTACTGAGAGGCCAAGCATGAGCACAGCTCTTGTCGGACATGGCTCTCATCCGCCTATTGCTACCTCTTAGGTTGTCCTTACCCCCGATCCCTCTCCATCTAGCCCACATCCATCTCCTACCCCCGCCATCCCTTCACCCACCCTGTGTCCATCTCCTAGCCCCAACATCCCTCCACCCACCCCATGGTCATTTCCTGAGCTTTCACCCATTCCATCCTTTAACCTGTGTATTAATCCAACCCCTCTTGCCGTGCACGCGGAGCCACCCTCCCACAGTACGTCTACTAGCCCTTCTTCGAGCATCGACTCAACCCATGTTCAGGCTGAGCAAGCTATTGGGTTACCTGCAGAGCCAGAAGGTCGACCGAAACGCATATCAAAGGCACCTCCTTGTGGGATAGGGGGTCACAAACATAGACACAAAGCTAGGCACAAGGCATTTGTCGAAGGACATGCAAGACCTCCTTATCCGCAAACTAAACATTATAAGAGACAGTAAAAGGTTCAAAAAAGGTAGCTGATTGGGGAATTTGTTTTAAGGGCATTTTAATGTAAAGAAAGGATAGGCTAGTCTAGTATTTTGTTGTGAACAAGTGTACAAAGTTAGGCATGTATATGTAGTTTGTATTCTCCATTATGTGAACAAGCTGAAATGATATATAAAAAATGTATTTTTTGGAAATGAATATGTACAGCTTGATTATACATTGTTTTCCTATAGAGGGAAATGCCTTAGAATCTGTTTGATTGTGAATATACAGGGAACTGCCTTTTTGGAAATTTGATAATTTTTTTATTGTGGATATCAGGGGGCTGTGCCATGTGCTAGTGTTGAAGATATGACTGAATAAATCTTGGTTGGTGTGATATGTAGGGATTGTGGTTCTTGGCTGTTTGGGTTTGGTAATTGAAGGATATTGTCAAAGATGTCGTTCTTTTGACGATTGGAGGGTTCAAACTTCACTACTGGGGAGCAAGTAACACTGGAGTGTGAAAATAAATGTGGGGTTTTTCTCTCATACTTGGAATTAATATATGTTTTTCTTTGTAGAGAAACTGAACCTAAGAATGGCTAGTGAGGACAGGTATGTTAATCAAAGTGATTGCTTGGCAATTCATGGTGTTGATGATGCTCGGAAATTTCATATGCTCATGGTAAGTTTACTTCTTCTTGTTTTTGTCATTCTGGTTCACATTCCCTATTCCATTTCATTTTGTCTCCGTATCCCATTGTTGTTTTCTTATTTCTGCAGGACGCCCTAGACATTATTCAAATTAGCAAAGAAGATCAAGAGCACACATTTAGAATGCTTGCTGCAGTATTGTGGCTGGGGAACATATCATTCCAAGTGATTGACAATGAAAACCATGTAGACGTATTGGCAGATGAAGGTAAGATTTATTTGTTCGGCTTCATGACCTTGATGAATTTCTTCGGTTGGCTGCTAGAAATGTTGAGAGATCTAGAATCTATGGTTGAACCCCCTATTCTACGCAGATCTGAAATGCACTCTTTTGGGGTTGCATTTTTTTTTTTTCCCCACTCTATTATTATAACACAAATCACCCTGTGTAACATGTGCCCATTTATTACCTCAAATTCAGGCGATTGATGCAAGCATGTTTGACTGGTGCGAAAACAATGTACTGGGAGATCCATAAGTATCCTTGATATATATGGGTTTGAGTCATTCAAGGTATATGGTTTATGTTCATCTATAATTGATGTTTTTAGTGCCGGTCCATTCGCATTAGTATTGATGATATCATCTCCTCACTTTCAGAGGAATAGCTTTGAACAATTTTCCATAAATTATGCAAATAAGAGTATATCAAACTCGGAAGTAGCAACTGATGGGGAAACCCAAAAAAAAAAAAAATTCCAATGGAACTCGAGTATATAAAACTCAAGTTCCATTAAAAAAAAAACAAAAAATAGTATAACTCGAGCATTTGAAACTCAATTTCCATTATAGGGGAAAAAAAAACAAAAACAAAAAAAAAAAAAAAAACAAAAAACAAAAAATAGTATAAATCGAGCATTTGAAACTCAAGTTCAATAGCAGCGAGTATGCTAGGCAAAGAGTTCAAAATTATTTACGACCACATGCCACGGGAAAAATTCCCAGTGGAAATCAAGTCTTTAAAACTCGATTTATATTCCAGTGGCTTTTTCGTAAATAAATCCAGTACAAATCGAGTCTTTGAAACTCGATTTGTACTGGCAGTTATTTACAATGATGTCATTCTAATGGAAATCGAGTTTAAAAGACTCGATTTTCACTAGAAATTTTTTTTTTTTCTTCCCCCACCTGCAGCAGTAAACCAGATTCACAACTGTATCACACGCAATAGTAAACAACCAGAGACCAGCATAATATATATGAGGGCACTAACCCAAGGAGATGCAGATGAAATCAGCACATATGTTGAAGTCAATTGCAATAAAAAGCTGCACAATGCAACTAATGTAACGAGTACAATACTACAATGGATAGAGAATAGTTCAATTACTAGAACATTCATCAATAAACAAAATAACAACTAAGTCAATACAACATAGTCTACACAGTCGCCTAACACTTGTCCATACTAAAGTTAACCACAACTTCCAGGTACAATGCCATTTCAAAATCGAGTCTTCGCTCGCCTAACAAACATTTAAACACAGTTGTTAGTTCTCAAATGCAAAGAACAAAAAGAAAATGAAATTTTGAGCATATTATATAAAAACAGCACTTGCCTAGTTTGTAATGCTACCGCTTGTCGAAGCCCCACAGGAATTGGGACATCTTCTACGGTTATGCCCCTCTTCATGACACACTCTGCATCACTGTGTCGGTTGAATCTCCCTCAAGTACAAATCTTGCATCCGACTTCCCCGTTCTCATCGTACCTCATCCATTTCATTCCTTATTCTTGACTTCATAGGACGACCTTTGGCCAGCAACAGATTTGGGTCAGGCACCCACCATGGCCCGCTAACGTCCCTCCATAATGACTCTGATTTTGGCACCACAAATTGATGTGAATATGTGTGAATGGCGTTGTCCAAACTGTAACATGGGTCAATATAGCTGGTCGCATCAAGTCGCAGACTCTGACAAACTTTAATTGCAAGTGAACAAGGGATCTTAATGTTTTGCCACTTTCCACAACCACATGTTCTAGCAAATATGTTAATTTCATGACTGTGGTTTCCCCCTCCACCTCTATGGTCGTTGTATGGGGTAAGCACTTGATATATACCAGCTTCATGATTAAATGCACTCATAGTGTGTCATGAAGCTTTCTGCACATTTTTGGTATAGATCTTTATGGCATAATCACTCGACACCTTACATTGAGAGAGATCAGAAGTAATTTCTTTATGTCGTTCATGGAAATATGCAATAAGTTTGTACCAAGTGAACTCAAACATTGTAGCAATGGGCAAACCACGGGCACCTTTAAGTATCCCATTAAAGCACTCAGAGATATTGGTTGTCATTGCCCCATAACGTCTTCCACCATCATGTGATTGGGTCCATTTGTCCAGATCCTTACTCATTAGATATGTGTATGGCATATAACATTTAGGTTTGTCATTATTTGGGTCTATCCTCCTAAGTGTATTAATCTCGACATCCTTAATGGTTTGCATTATGGACTCAAATTTAGCTTCCTGAGTCACATATCCAACTTTCAAGGCCAATGTCTTTAGAGTCGGGTCATTAAAGTGTGTGTTGAAGTTGCTAGCAACATGTCGAAGGCAATATCGGTGAAATACCTAAAAGCTTCCGTCATCACCTCTAGGCCACTCTGCAATGGCGCATTTGAGACCTTTATGTCGGTCAAAAATAATACAAATGTCCTCATTAGGTATCACATGTCCTATCGAAATCCTAAGACACTCTAAAAACCACCCCAACTAGGCCCTAACTCCTTGTCCACAACAGCAAAGGCAAGAAGCAAAACATTGATGTTAGCATCAGTTGCCATTGCAATCATCAACACCCCTTAATATTTACCATACAAATGAGTCCCATCAATACTGATCACCGGTCTGCAATATTTGAATGTAGCAATGCATAGTGCGAATGCCCAAAATACATAGCGCAGCAACGTAGTACCAGGTATAGTCCTAGGTATGGTGTGATAGTTGTACTAGGTACCTGGATCCTGATCCAAGTATGCCAACAACTTTCATAACCTTTGGTAAAACTGTTCCCAATCCCCGAATATCTTAGCAATTGCCTTTTGTTTCTCATCTCATACCTTATGTAAGAAAGCTCATGATTATACTTAGTATGTATGATGTCCCAGAGATGATCAATATGAGCAATGTGATCCTGTCGCAATTTTCCCACAGTTTCTAATGCAACAAAATTAGAATCCATCATTTTACCGTCTCTTCGCAAGCCAAAGGGTATACAACTATGTGGACCTACATAAGACGTGACCATCCATAAACC
This sequence comes from Quercus variabilis, assembly GCA_030445155.1. Lineage (NCBI taxonomy): Eukaryota > Viridiplantae > Streptophyta > Magnoliopsida > Fagales > Fagaceae > Quercus > Quercus variabilis. Next base: position 17,147,627 of record CP129456.1, read on the forward strand.
ATTAAGTTTAGCCTTCATGAATGCCTTAGTGTACCACTTGCAGTTGGTGTCAATACATGCACTGCACAATTTAGTTTTAGTCGACGTCCGGATTATAAAATTTCTATTATTGTTTGCTGCATATATTATCAATGCACGCTCCACCACCTTTTATTTGCAAAATTCAACTCTTTAATAAAATGCATCCTATCTTTCCAAATAGAAACAAATGGTATTTGAAGACATAAACGATCAACCATATTTTCCCAAGTATTTGCATAGAATGACTCAGCAAGAGGTGTGTAGGCAGTGGTCGTATTTGTAACATGCTGGATTTCAATATCATCGTCTGCATCACCTTCATCATGGTACTCCATATTTTCCTCTTCAAAATTGGAAGCAAGTTCATGGTCATCCATATCTCTATCAACAAGATTTTCACCATTATTCGTAGCATGATCTTCGTCTTCATCTTCCTCCCCTAAATGTGTCTCTTGAGGTTGGAGTGTTTCACTAGTATCGGTAGCACGATCTTGAGATGGGAGTGTATAACCTCCCATTGTATACCCTCCCATTGTAGTGCATCCATCATCTAGGGCTGTAAATTGTAAAGATGTAATTGTTTGTTACACCTTCTCGGCATCAACTTCTGCAAGCGGCTCCAAATTTATGTACAACTTAGCAGCATTTACTTGGGGCATTTTATGGATCCTATTAAACATGATCTTTACATGTTTGTCTTCTTTGATCGCCATATACCCATAATTTATCCATTCATGAAGGAATTCTTGTGGGTAATGGTAAATAATCTTTATGTCATAACAAGCAGGGTTCAAATTCAATTCTTCCATTATTTTCATCTTCAAATCATTCAACGTCTTCAACCTACGACATATCATGATATAATAGCACTGGATACTCGGCCCTTTATGTTAGTGGCATATTTTTATCTCTTTCATTTAACATCAATTACAAAACCTTTTTATCTACTCAAAGTACAAAAATTACAACTTCTTACATCATATGCATATACAAACACACCCCACATTTGTATATACTCACCCTACATCACATACAAACACACTCAATCATTATCATTTCATACTCCAAAAAAAAAAAAAAAAAAAAAAAAAAAAAAAAAAAAAAAAATCACCCCATTACAAAATTTCAAATCATTCTAACAAAAAAATAAAGAAAAATATTAACCCAAAAAACAACAAAAAATAGTCATGATAAAAGCCTAACAATACAAATATATCTTAAATATTTTTTACTTTCTATAAAAGCTTGGCAAATATATTCACTAACTTGTTACATCATATGCATATATAAACCCCACATTTGCATATGCTCACCCTATCACATACAAACACACTCAATCATTATCATTTCATACTCAAACCAAAAAAAAACTAAACACACAACTCACCCCATTACAAACCTTCGAATCATTCTAACAAAAATATAAAGAAAAATATCAAACCAAAAAAAAAAAAAAAAAATAGTCACGATACATACTGTTAGGTTCTAAAGATTTAGTATCTAAATGTATTAGAACTTCAATGTGTAATGTTGGCAAACCATGATCAAAACTTAGAGTCTAGAATTAGGCTGCTCAAAGTGTGCTTATGAGTAAAGTTTGAACCAAGTGTACTGCAAGATTTATTATGTAAATCTGCAAAGCTCAATCAATTGAAAATTAGACTCGATCGATCAAAACTCATCCAAATTGTTTTTCTGCAAATTTTTCAACTCAACCCAAACCCGAATGACGTGTAGGGTTTTATGTTTTGCCTTAAGTATAAAAGGAAAAACCTTAGCCATGTTTTGTAGTTGTTGTTTATGCTGTGTGTATGAATCTCTTGTGAGATCTAAAGGTGTTTGCCTTCATACATACTTAGGGTTATCAAGATCAAGATTGATATCGAGAGCTTGGTGATCACTTCAGTTGCTGCATAAAGAGCTTAAAAAAAATACAAATGGGAGTACTTGTGGTTTCTGTGAATCCAAGAAAGAAGTAGTCTGTGGATTCGTAGCTGTCACGTGGTCGTAGTAGTAAGTTTTTTACTCGAGATAGCAATAGGATGTTAGTGGTCTAAGTCACTATTGTAAAACTTCAATTCTTTCATAGTGGATCTGTTTTACCTTGAGGATAGCTAAGTTAAATCCTCCCCAGGTTTTTTACTAGTTTGGTTTTTCTGGGTTATCATATCATTGTGTTAACCTAGATCTAAATAAATTACCTAAGTTAATCACTTGGCTAAATAGTTAGGTTAATCTGTTTGTGTTTAAGAGGTCTAAAAATGTACACATACCCATAAAAAAAGCTAACAATACATGTATATACACCAACAACTAGAGAGAGCGAATGTTATTAAAACCTTACCTGACATGAGGATGTGTAAATGGGGGGTGAGTTTGATTTGAAGTTTTGTAATGGGGGTGAGTTTTGTATGAGAGTGAGAGAGTAAGAGAGAGTGCTGCTGGGTTTTTGGGGGAGGAAACGGAGAGAGACCCATAATTATGTACAACTAAGGACAAGTAGTTGCGCTAACCATGTGGATGCTTGTGCACCACAGCTTACAAATCGACTCCTTAAGACTCGATTTCCCTTTTAAAAAACCAAGTCTCTAAGGCTTGATATCCAGGTGGAATCCACGTGGATATAAATCGAGGCTCTAAGTATCGAGATATAACTTGAGTCTTAGAGACTCGATTTCTAGGTGGACGCCATGTGGAAAAACGCCAAATCAGAACATGATCAAAATAGGGAAACCAAGTCTTTGAGACTCAATTTATAAGCCCTAAATCAAGTTTCTAAAACTTGAGATGTTAGTTTGGTATATACTCTCAAAACGTTGCCTACTAACTATATAGTTTGGCAATTAGGGTTGATTGCCAATTTTGGCCCAAGTTTAGACCCTGAGATTTGAGAAGGGACACCACCTTTGACCTTTGTTGTTGAAGGAAGTAGAAATTTAAAAGAAAAAACAAAAATAAATGAAGTTGTTTTGAGTTTGAAGCAAATGCGTGAAAATGCTGAAGAAAGTAAAAGGCTTGTTTTTATTTTTATTTTTTTTATTATTATTATTGTTTAAAAATACCCAAAACAAACAAGCAAAAACCCATCACTGTATTTTAAGTTGAAGACATTTCGTGGAAGAAAAACAGTTACCTGCTAGTGAGAAGAGGGAAAGAAACAAGAGGAAAGAAGAGAAAGATAGGCAAGCTATGCTCTAGTTTTCAGAGAAATAGTTGATTCAATCAGCTGTGGGGATTATGACGTGTAAATTCAATTTTATAATATTTTTATCAAAAGAATGCCACATCAGTTAAATAGATGTCATGTCACTGTTTTGTTTGCTACATAGACATTAATACTAACGGTAGTTAATAAAAGGACTAAAAGCACTCATTTTTTATACATGAAAGACCAATAACACTCACTTGAAACTTAAGGGACTAATTGCATTCATAGGATAAACTTCAGGGACTAATAATATAGTTTCACCAAATATGAATGACATCTTAAATAATGTATAAAAACTGATTTTTTTTTTAATAAATATAATAGATAAATAAATAACAGTAATAACATTTTTGGGGGAGGGGGGGGGAGCCCAACCTTACGTAGTGGGCCTAGGGCCCTATTTGGAGATTACTGTGTGTCCGAAGAAAATGAACCGGTTGAGATGGAGTCCATCTGGAAGAAAGATACTTGGAAACGAAGGAGGAGTACAATCTGAAGAAGTCACCATTGGTCTGAAGAGGTCTTAGTCCTCGAATACGAATAGTCTTGATCAATCAAACGTGTGGAAGGTCCGAATGATCTTCCTAGCAACTCCAATGATAAAGATAAGCTCTGGGTATGTTTGGAGACGATAAGAACGAAGAAATATCTAAAGGAAACGCTGCTACCACCGTATTAAATGCACTGCAGCAACTTTTCTGGCCGCATTTATGTGGAGAAGACTCCTAAACAGTGTAACCTCAGTTATCGCCACTCACAAAAAGCTAACGACGATACATGACATGACATATACTCAAGTAAGTACACAGATGAAGAATAAGTGGACGATGGGGATGATGGAGAAGGATGCTATATAAAGAAGAAGGGCTCCTGATAAAGGGAAAAAAAAAAGAGAAAAAGAGAGTGAAAACTCGAAAATGTGTTGAAAACACAAGAGCAATTTAGACCCCCAATTAAAATTACGGCTCGATAGATTTTACACTAACTTAATACTAAGTGCGGAATAGTGTAAATACGAGTGGATGAACAAATAAGCTACTGTAATCCATAAACTAAGCAACACAGCAGTATAATGGAATATAAAAGAGTAGGGAAGAAAGATACAAACACAGAAAACACCGAGACGAGTTTTCGAAGAGGAAACCGAAGAACTCAGCGAAAATCGATCCATTAGACATTCAGTTGGGATACATGGGTTAGCAAGAGACCCTCCAAGCCTAATCTACCCGATGTACCTAAGCCTTCCAAGCTCCTACTCCAACAAGGCTTCTCAAAACCGTGTCTTGTCTTAGTTCTCCGGATCCCGCAACAAGCTCCATGTTGCATCTGCCATCCTTGGCTTCTTCCAATACTTCCCAGCAACTCCAAAACACTCTCTACACTCTGAATAGGTGTGTGTTGTGTTTTGGTACAAATCTCCTCTCAAGCTATGATAATGGGAGAGGGATGGAGAAGAGATTACAATAATTTCTCACTAAGAATGAGTAGCTCTCTCAAAAGATGGGTGTGTGTGTTTTAGAAAACCTCTCTAGGGTTTTTCTCTCTGAATAGCCTCACCTATATATGTGGATAATGAAGGTATATATAGAATGGGCAAGGATAGAGTGTATCAAAAATGACAGATCAGCTAAACAGAGCGTTTCGCGGGTATCTCGCGGGAAGGCCTTACCAGCGAGATACTCGCGAAAAACAATTGTCTACATCTATCCTAACTCTTCACATTCCAGCATGTGCAGGGCACATGTGTCACTTCGCGAGAAGCTAAGTTGCGACATACCTGTGAGAAATCTTCAGTCTTCAAATGCTTGAGTCTTCACACTCTCTCTTTAACACACAACCCTTACAATGAAATCCCACAATAAATACAGGATATAAACAATTGAATAAAATTACAATCAAATTTGGCACAGAATAAAAGCCAACAAAATACATAGTTGTAAATAACAACTTTACAATCTCCCCCTTTAGCTATTTCATGACAAAACCCTAAAACAGACTCTAGACTTAAACGTGAGTTTGGGAATAAAGGCAAAACTCACTCACACCTAATTCTAGATTCTGATAAACTCTTGAACATATGAACAAGTAACTCCTGAAACACAACAACACAATAATATCATTGTATGCAGAAAACTTGAAATGCATATGGAGCAAATATAATGTGATCAAGCAAAATGGAATAAAATAATATACCATGGCAAGATCAAACAAGTAATCACTATAGAAAAGTAATCACTATGCTCATTCACACAAGGAATGAACATCCGGACATGCCAGATAATAAGATCATTTGAAGAGTATCATTTGCAAATCCAACACTCAACCAATGCAAAATACATGAAGTATTTGCATCTAGGAAAAATCCTGCTAGGGCACGAGAGTGTTCATCACTCAACCAATGCATAGAACGTATATGCATCTAGGAACAATCCTACAAAGGCACAAGAGTGATGTACTAAAGTAAAATGTATGACATTAAACATCAAGTACACAAGCAAAAAGGCTGCATAAACAAAGTACTGCATATGCATGGCACAAACCATAAAAGCCTACAAATATGCAATGAAACAAACCCTAAAAGCTTACAAAAGCAACATGGGTACAAAATATAAAGTACTTCCTTATCATATCACTCCCCCTATCATGAATCATAGGAGCTGTGATGAACTTGGAACATATATACCTGTAACCTGAAACACTTGCACAAAACACATTAGACCCTCAAGGTAAATAAGGTGATAAAACGACAAGTATAATGTAACAAGTAAAATGCGTTCAAGTAAACATGTTGTGAAACATATGAGCAACTTGATCAAACACATGACAGTCATATGGAAATGACTACAATGATCATATAACAAAGCAAATGATCATCCGAACATGCAACCAATAAAGCACAATAGCATAAGGGTAAAAGCATGTCCAATACATAAGCACAATGCAATGAGAGCAATAAAGCATATCAAAACACCATAAAGTAACGAGAAAACAAGCATAAAGTAAATTAAGGTTTTCTCAAAAAATGTCTTCTCCCCCTTGGTATATGCATCTCCCCTATGGCTTTCTCCCCCTACGAATGTGCACAAGGTAGAATTTCTCCCCCTAAGAGTGTGCACATGAGTCATATAGAAATGACGAAACACACCGGTATACTCTCTGAAATATTCTCCCCCTTTTTGTCACGAATAGACAAATGAATCAAGAGGAAGGAGGGAAAGAAGAAAATATGAAGATGATGCATGAGGGATGCAAGATGAATGAGAAAATGAAGCTCAAACATAAGATAATTTTTTTTTTTAAATGCTACAAAGCATAAAAAACATGACATGCTAAGGATGATGGAACATGATATGGACTTAGGCATGACATAGACACAAGAACATGTTAAATGTGTTAAAAGGTCTAAAAAGACTTAACTAGCATGAGTAAATGCAAAAACATGTCACATGTTCAAGTGTGTGCAGCAAAGGTGCAACTAGTGTGCATCTAGTGTGCATGTAAGATGTATGACCAATGCATGAGCAAGGCACTCAAAGGGCAAAGTATACAAAACACACCACCAAAGATCAAAACATGATAAACATGAATAATTATGGTGATCCCCAAAATTTGGTACTCATCAGAGTCCAAAATAACGAGAAAATGTCATTTGGGCATTTTATCAAACACTTGGAGTGCACACACTACACATGTATGATAAAGAATGCAAGAACATATGAAAATCTTGCCTAAATACATGATATTTTTGCCACAAGGGGCCAAAATTCAAAGCAAATCATCATTCAAAATAAAGCCCAATTAAAAAGATTGACAGAAAATAAGTTTTCTAACTCCCATTTGAGAAAATCCCAACTATGAACATAAAACCCCCAAAAATGTAATCTAAGGATCAAAATCAATGAAAAGAGTTAAAGACTACCTTAGAGATGTTTATGGAATGAAAAATACTTGAATTTAGTTGGGTTTTTGAACGGTTTTAGACCCCTTAAAACACAACCAGATTGGTGAGCCTAGATTAATTAGCCAAGTTGTTACTTAGTCAAATTATGCAATTCTAGGTTAAAGCAATCAAATAATCATATCAAGAATATATAGCAGCGGAAAAGTAAATAACACAAGATATGATCACCTAGGAAAACCAAACCGGTAAAAAACCTGGGGAGGATTTTACCCACCTATCCTCAAGGCAAACCTGAATCCACTATGAAAGAATCGAAGTTCATACAAAAGGACTACAAGCTCCCCGCTTGACTTCCTAATGCTACCCACCAGTAGAACTTACTGACACGACCACGTGCAAGCTCCGAATCCACGGACTCCTTCTTTCTTGAATTCTTCAATCAAGTACAAGCACCCCCGCTTGATAATCTTTAAGTTCTTGAATTTGCAACTGAATGATCATCAAGGTTTTGATAATATCTCCACCTTGAAAACCCTAAGCTTTGTGTAAAGGAAAGCTCATCAACGATCTTACAAGAGATTTACACAAAACAGCAATATGAGCAATAAAGACTTAGAGAGGTTTGGGTACAAAACCCTAGATACAAAAGAGGCACTCTCTTCTCTCTCTCTCAAAAGCTCTCAAAAACGTGGCTTAGGGTTTCCTTTATATAGTAGGAAAATTAGATCTGAAACCCTAATCCTTAATGGGCTTAAGCTTCTGTTTGGGCTGACTTAAAATTCTGTAGATACGATTTTCGATCGATCGAGCCTGTTCTTCGATTGATTGAACCAGGTAGAATATGAAGTCTTTTTCCTGCAGCTTGTATGTTCTTGAATTTTGACTTGAATCACCTTGAGCATTGTCTAATAAAACCTATAGACTCTAAGATCTATATCTAGACAAGTTTGTGTTCACGATTTGCCAATTGTTCTAAACATTTAGAACCTAATAGTTTTAATGTAGAAACATTAAACCAGGGGTTTGGGAGAGGATGGGAGACGTTTAAAACAAATGACCCATGAACTGCCCTTTAAAAAGCTGATCTGGAAATTTTTACTAGTATCTCGCTACTTAGAATCCCGCGAAAATTTCACTGGTACCTTGCAGGTATTTCGCAAGTAAGCCTTACTCACGAAATAGCCGCGAAACTCTCTGTCCGAAACTGGAAAACTTGAGAATTGGACCCTTTCATTCGTGACTGAACTTAAACATGAAATAAGTCACGAAAACACCCAAAAAACATGTTTTTCACACAAAAACAATTTGAAAACTTTGAAAAACATGGGTGATACAAATCACTTCCAAAGGCAAACAAAAAGAACAAAAATCTTTTGGTTTAATCCACATATGGTTGAGCACACACACATCACATTTGAACATGTACAATCACACAAATGAAATAGACATTTATTGAACAAAAATCTTGTGTGTTGTGTGTGAGGATCAAGTGTGGAATAGTCCTTAGACTAGAGTGAAGTTTCAATGATCAATTCAATCAAGTCATATACAATTAGCACTAAGATAAATGGACTATCTTAATTATAGAAATAAGCATATATAACCTCCCACAAGAGAATGATTACAAAACTTAGAAGCTTTTCATTTGGCTTCTACATAAATCATGACATTTGATCCTTTTTGGATAATATATCTCATTTTTGAGATTGGTGCTTGAAATTTTTAATATTTCAACATTTAGACTTAGCCTTTGGCTTTTTTAGCACCGTACAAATTACATTAAAAGAGTCGCTTTCCCTTTTTCCTAGTCAAATACTAGTATATGTGACAGGCTTTTGCAGCTCAAATACTAGTATGTGGGAAGAGATATAGACACAAGTCTATGCAAGTATCAAGACCATCAAGACTATTGACTAATCATTCATGACAAGCTTGAAGATCTATTTACAACAATCACACATAGTTTTCAAGATTTCTTCCACAAAGATAAATGTGCATACAGAATAAGCTAAGCTTGTAAATGCACTACGCCATTAGTACGAAGGTACTAAACCAAACTCACGTGTGAAATGTACTCAAACATATACAATCAAACTTTTTGAATTTTTCACTTTTTATGTGGTTTTGGATTTTTTTTTTACACACACAAAACAAAGACATAAAAGTAAGATCAAAACAAAAGTAATGCATACAAATAAATGCAAAATGCACAAATGCATGAAGACATGACATTCAATGCATGAAGGGTCCTACAAAGATCGAAAGAATTAGATCAAGGACCAAAAGAGTAAAAGCTCAACCATAAGAACCCTTCCTCATTCAAACGGAATGATTGTTTGGAGTGAGTGTCTCAAGAGAAGTGAGACAAGGGTTGGAAGAATGAGAACCGGAGATGCACATAGTCAAGGAGTTAAGAGCATCAAACACTTTCTTTAACAACATGCTATTTTTACTCAAATCCGTTTTAGCATGCAAAGCACAACTTCTAAGAAGCTCAAGTTTCTCTTTTCTTTTGATTCTTTTAAGAACTTGAAACTTAAAGCAATGAGGTCTAAGATGACCAAAGGCACCACAATGGTGACAAACAATGTGTTTAGGTCCATTTGGCTTTTTAGGAATGGATCTAGCAACTTGGTTTTGTTCTCTCTTCAACTTAGAATATTGAGGCCTTATATGACCAATCACATCGCAATGGTGGCAAGTTGGAACAAACTTAGATCCACTCAATTCCCTAGGATTGGACCTAAACAGAGGCTTTGACTTAATGGCCTTTCTCTCCACTTTTTGATTTCTTTTATGTGGAAGAATGTACACCGATTTGTCCTTTGAGGCAGAACACATATTAGGGACAAAATTGGGTACCACAACATGATTGCAACATATATTTTCATCCTTTTTGACAATAGGTTCAGCAATCAAACACTTGGCATGCATCTTAAGAGATTCATATTCATATTGAAGATCATCAACAAGTTTGTTAGACAAAACAAGTTTAGCATCCAAGTCCATATTCAAACATTCAAACTCTTTCAGCTTTTCAAGAGAATTTTTAACAAGTTTCTTATATTTTTCAACCAATTTGATGGATTCATTGAGCTTAGCAATCAAATCATCATTTTCACAAAATAACTTGCTTAAATTCTTTTGAAACTTCTTAACAATTTTCTTCAAGAGTTTAATGTTAGGAATATCAACAACACCCAAGGATTCATGTAACATAGCATCACAATCATGAGGATTATCACTCATAGAGACATTTTCACAAACACATGGCATGTTACAATCAACAACATCCATAGAAGCATACAAAGCATTATCCATGGCAAAACACACACACGGGGTCAAGGATCACACTTAGGTAATGAAACCAAAACAAGTGTACCCGCTCTGATACCAATTGAAAGCTCGAAAATGTGTTGAAAACACAAGAACAATTTAGACCCCTAATTAAAATTATGGCTCGATAGATTTTACACTAACTTAATACTAAGTGTGGAATAGTGTAAATGCGAGCGGATGAACAAATAAGCTACTCTAATCCATAAACTAAGCAACACAGCAGTATAATGGAATATAAAAGAGTAGGGAAGAAGGATGCAAACACAGAAAACACCGAGACGTGTTTTCGAAGAGGAAACCGAAGAACTCGGAGAAAAACCTCGCCGCCGCCCTCCAAGCGGAAATCGATCCACTAGACAATCAGTTGGGATACATGGGTTAGCAAGAGACCCTCTAAGCCTAATCTACCCGATATACCTAAGTCCTCCAAGCTCCTACTCCAACAAGACTTCTTGGAACTGTGTCTTGTCTTAGTTCTCCGGATCCTGCAACAAGCTCCAAGTTGCATCTGCCATCCTTAGCTTCTTCCAATGCTTCCCAGCAACTCCAAAACACTCTCTACACTCTAAATAGGTGTATGTTGTGTTTGGGTACAAATCTCCTCTCAAGCTATGATAATGGGAGAGGGATGGAGAAGAGACTACAATAATTTCTCACTAAGGATGAGTAGCTCTCTCTCAAAAGATTTGTGTGTGTGTTTTAGAAAACCTCTCTAGGGTTTTTCTCTCTAAATAGCCTCACCTACATATGTGGGTAATGAGGGTATATATAGAGTGGGCAAGGATAGAGTGTATCAAAAATGACAGATTAGCTAAACAGAGCGTTTCACGGGTATCTCGCGAAAAGGCCTTAACAGCGAGATACTCGCAAAAAACAGCTGTCTACATCTATCCTGACTCTTCGCATTCTAGCATATGCAGGGCACATGTGTCACTTCGCGGGAAGCTAAGTCGCGACATACCCGCGAGAAATCTTCAATCTTCAAATGCTTGAGTCTTCACACTCTCTCTCTCTAACACACAACCCTTATAATGAAATCCCACAATAAATACAGGGTACAAACGATTGAATAAAATTACAATCAAATTTGGCACGGAATAAAAGCCAATAAAATACATAGTTGTAAATAACAACTTTACAGAGAGAGAGGAGGGAGAGGAAAGAAATGCTTTACTATAACTCTAAGAACTGTAATCATTATTCAATTTATTATTTTGGGCTTGGGCCACAAATCCTAACCCCACAACATTCTTTTGAGAAAAATTATCATCGGTTTATATATGGTTATAAACATGCAGACATATACACTAAAGCATAAACTTTTATTTTTCTCCCCAAATCGTTTATCAGAATTTAATTTTGTCTATAATCTATAAACTATTGATTTCCAATTTACTTTCTTAACAAAGTACAGTAATAGTTATATATCTAATCATAGTTAGGAATAAAGTTGATTTAATATAAGAACATAATTTAATAAATAAATATTTTGTTAGAAAGTAAACCGTGTTTGAGTATAAGGATGTATCATACGAGAAGATATTTTGCATCAAATGATACCACAATATCAAAATCCAATAAGTGAGAGATATGTCTAAAAAAAATAACTACTCTACTAACAAATGAAAGACATGTATTAATGGGTAGTTATTTTTATATACATGTCTCTCTTTTATTCAATTTTGATACGAAATTTCACTTTTTTTTGGGGGGGGGGGGGGGGGGGGAGAGAGATTGTTTCCTTAATTCTCAAATGAGATTAGTGTAATTTATCATCATATAATTTATGAATCGAGAGCATACTATATTTTGCCAAGAGTCTCATAACTTAGTGATATAGTTTGTTCAACTATAAGAATCGTGATGCAAATCTCATTATCATTGTTGTGATTATCAATTTTTTATAATATATATATATACATACATACATACATACACACACATATATATATGTATACCATTACTTCTTCTTTTTTTTAAATCATAACTTATTTAATAGTCGTGTGAATTTTTAAATCATTTGAAACTAAAACACATGATGATAGTCATATTATGGTCACGTATTAGAATTTTTTTTTTTTTTTTATAGAACATATTAGATATTTATATTAAAGGTAGTTCCTCTAATTTGGTGGTCCATATTAGTTTGGAAGAAAACCTTTTATTCATTTAAAAAATAATAGCAACAATTGTATAATAATTAATAACCCTGCCACCTGCACATTAACTTGAAAATTTTCATGATAAAGTGTGATAAGAAAGGAACCAGTAATTCAATTAGGATTGCTGGAACGGGCCACTGGTCTTAGTAGTATGCATTGACAATTTCATTTGCCAGCCACCTGCAATCCTTGACTTGATTTTGTAGAAAAAGGAAAATAATAAATACTCCACAATGTGGAATACGAATCATTTTTAACAATGACATTCAAACTACATGGCTTTAACAAATTGGTCGTGGAAAGAAATTTTTTTTTTTTTTTTTAAGAAACAAACACACACACGGGGTTGTGGAAAGAAATTGTGGTTTGTTTAATTGAAGTCAAACATTAAAACCATGTCTTTAGAACTAATTGCGATTATTATATCATGTAGTTGTTAAGGTTCCGCCCATTATGAATTTAGCCTACTTGTGTTTTATAATAGGGTAAACTACATATTTGGTCTTTTACATTTACACTATATTTCAATTTAGTCCCTAATGTTTCAAATGTATCAAAATAGTCTCTAATCTTTTGATATTTAAGTCAAAATAGTCTTTACCGTTAAGTGATTGATAGAAAATACTTATGTGGCTAACAATGGTATTAAATTGTTAATTTTTATGGCACCTATATGCCACATGGTCTAATTAAAAAAACTACATTTTTTTTATTAATAAATAACAAAAACAATTCACTTTTTCTTTTTCACTTGAATTACAAGTCTAATTTCAAATCTGAAAACTTTACTACTGCATTAAACTTACTAAAGCATCTTTAGTCACAATACAATCCAAATCTAGATACCATCACCGACCGAGTAATAATAAAAAAATATACTTCAAGGACGCAAAATCAAATCAATATTCTAAAACAAAGAATTCAGTTAGATCAAAATGTAACTATTCATTTCAAGAACTTCAGTATCGTCTTCCTCTTCCTAGTTCCTTCCATATTCAATTACTGTAGAGTGAGATACCATCTGTGCTCTAGTGAGCGGGGCTCCTCTCCCCACCTATATCGTCGGTCCTTTTTCTCTACTTTTGGGTCACGCGTTGTCTCTTAGCAGTTTTGTTTGTCCTTCTCTTGGGTCAATCCGCCACAAATCAACGATTGCCCAGGCCTTTTTTGGTTCTTGGTTGTCTTTGGAGCTCTATGGTGCCGTGAAGCCTCTCTATCAAGTCCTTCTGATGGCATTGTGCAGTCATGGTGAGGGTTTTGGGTTTTGCGTTGTGAGAGACCGTGCTCCCGACCCGTTTTATAGGATATTGGGCCAAACCCCGTAGATGAATGGAGTCATGTTATTGCCTCTCAAACTGGAGGTTTGACTAATTATATTTTCTCCTTTAAATTAAGGGTTTTACAATGGAGTCGCCACTTATTTAATTATTGGAATAAATAAGAAAACCAAAATTGAAAAATTCCTCATTTTATTAATTTGCAATTGAATTTACATTGATCATAGGAAAATTACATGGTTTTGGTCCTAGATACAATCTAAGATAAAGTACATAGTTTTGTTTCCTAGTTACAATCTAGAAATTGAAAATTACATAAATAAACATTTGATCTACTAACTCTTGATCTAAATTCGGAGGCTATGTTACAAGGTGAGAAGGTGTTAGGCACCCACCTTGCTTGGTGAAACCGGTCTTCTAAACTATAGTGACTAACATTCATATCACATCATCCAATATGTTGTCCATCAATTTGCATGTTGAATTCATTGTGTGTGTATGTGATAAATCCTAATTCTATTTATTAAACTTTTCATTTGGATTGAAAAATAAATTGTAGTGAATGTGTGTGGATGGTGATATCCTAGATTCAAGGATTTGAAAGAATTATTAAATAAACATGTTTTTCATATTTTTGATGTGGATTTAAGATTAAAATTAGTGTTATACATGAACATGTGATAAACAACCAAGAACATGTAAAGAACATATAAGAATAATTAAGAACATTCAAACATATTCAAGGGAATTTAAATGATTACTATCATGCTTTAATTTTAAACTCTCATCATAGCAACACAAAAAACAATTAGAAAAATGGATTATACCTACATGCAAGATCTATATAGTGAAGGAGGAGACTCTTAAGGAAGGTCCTAAGGGTGGAGGACAAGAAGAGCTAAGAGAGGGAGAGTAAGTCTCACTCAATATCTTGAGTCTTAGAAAGACCAAGATATGATAAGACTATTCAACTTCACTAGAACTCAAGAGAGGAGAAGAGAGGGGGGTTTATATAGTAGTGCTTGATGAAATATGAATGGAATGCCATTTAATGAGAGTTGACAAAGAATCATGAACCTAGACCTCATTTTAGCCTTTAGGAAAATCTGGTGCATTAAATGTAGAGATTAGTGAGAGTGAAGAGCAAGCAAAATTCGGTTTTCTCGTAGTTACTGTAACAGCCAATTTCAAAAAAATCATATCTTACTCAATTCTGATTAGAATTGTCTCATTATTGTGCTCAAATTAAAGCTCCGGATGTCTAGTTTATGGGAAAATTAACCTCATTCACAAATTCAAAATATTCTGAGAGATATCAACGAAATGGTGAGCAAAGGTCATTTGTTAGAAAACAATTTCAACACAATTAACATTAATAGGTTCCAAATTAGTTTTCAATTAATATTAATAAGCTCCAATCACTCCCATTTCAGACCTAATTAGTTCCAAATTTACCCTAATTAAAATATAATTGCACAAATTACTCATTAAATTATTAATATTTAACTATCTAGTTAAATAGGTGTGTGCAACCCTACCATAAAATGTAATCCTAACCAATTAAACTATGACACATCATTAATCTCAAATTGATTATACTTATAACCAATTGAAATCAATTGTTTATAATCACATATAGTCGGACTCAATTTGTGATAGTACATCTCAGCCATTAAACTTGATTTGATGATAACTTTAAATCTGGTGGTCCGATTAGGGCTTATGACTAGTCGATTTAATTGTTACATCATCAAGATCATTTTGGTGAAATGAGATTAAGGATCTAATGACCAAAATCAAGATGCATATTTCTAAGGCAAAATTACCCTTTTACCCTCCAAGTGAGGTTAAATACGAGTTGCAAAATGAGTTGTCAACATGCATATTTATAGAGCTACTAGGTTGGATCTTGCAAAGCAAAGATGGATTGGAACTTCGTTGGGTTCTTTAATCTACTCACAAAAACTAGTTGTTTGATTTGTGTTAATGTTTATTGGGTGTTTGGTTAGATTTTTGCATATAATGTTTCTCTGAGAGATTGTATTGGGTTAGATTTTTTCTTGTAATTATTATTTTTATTTTCCAACAATAAAATTTTTGCAAATTTCATTGAAAAAAAATGAAATCAAATTAGTTTTGAATTGGTTTTTCGGATTTGAAATCAAATTAGTTTTTTTACTAAGTGAAAAAAAGTGATATTGTTTTTTAATTTAAAGAAAAAGTAGATTTTTTAAGTTAAGGCCAAGTGGCAGGGCACGTGCCGTGGCATATAGGTAGCATAAAAATTAACATTTTAATACCACTGTTAGCCACATAAACATTTTCCATCTATCACTTAATGGCAATGACCATTTTGACTCATATATCAAAATGTAAGGGACTATTTTGACACATTTGAAATGTTAGAGACCAAATTGGAATATAATGTTAATGTTAAGGACCAAATATGTAGTTTAACTGTTTACCCTTTATAATACAAAGTTCAATTAAAAGACTTTTGTTTCCATTTAATACAGCTTAAAATTTGTGAATTATTTCACTTATTTTAAAAAATTAATAGCATTATACTTGTGTCAATCGTGTGATGCATGGTTTAATTAAAAAGATATATGTACAAATTCAAAACTATATTAATAATTGGTAAGCCACATTATAAACTCGTTAATATTTATTGTGGGTTTATCATGCCAACATTTATAATTCTATCTTCCACCCTCTACAATCCTACCAACATTTATAATTTTAAAAAATTGTTGTCATGCCAAAGGACTGTTGACGACATTTTTGTCTTCGTAAAAATGGGAAAAAAACCATGTGACATCATATAACATACCCAATAAAAAAATAAAAATAAAATGGCAAAACTTAGGTACAATACCTTTTTTTTTTTTTTTGAGAAAGAAGCTGATTTATTTTATTAACTTGAAACAATTACATCCAAATCTAAAATTGAAACAATACCTTATATACAGTTCCTTAGATTCCCAGATTAAATTATTCCACGTGTCCAACTTATCCAACTCAGCAAACACGGTGTTACACCTCTATTTAAAGTTGACAACAGAATAAAATCCACAAGATTCGTTGAGGAGATTACCCAAGAAAAAACTGGCCACCTTTAACCCGGCGTTGTTGTTGACATTGGCATCCAGTGGAGGAACTTGTTGAACATAAACCTTAATAAAATAAATGGCCACCATAATCCACACTTGCCACTCCCAACCCAAGGGCTTATTTAGTAAATAATGTTTCCCATGGCCATCAATTCAAATTCGGATTGTTTCCAAACCAATGCAACGCTATAGATATTAGATAAAACAAAATAGCCAAACAGATCAGACACTGGTATTGTTGTCTTCTTCAAGATTTTTACTACCTGCTACTAGTTTTTATTTTATTTTTGTTTGTGTTAAAATATCTATTAAAAAAAATCCTCAAAAATTTGAGTTTCTTTGGTGCTACAATGGTCGCTCTAAAATCTGTGTCATTGTATTCTACGAAAGCTCGAGGAAAATGGGCAAATGCCCTCTTTGAGCAAAAAAAGCAACATTCTGCCCTCATTTCCAAACTAATTAGAAAAATGCCCCTCTTTTGTAACTCAATAATAAAAAGGGCGAGTTATATGAAGAACTCGATCATACCATAATCGAGTTACCTTTAGCTTTGTGCCACGCTGGACAACCAGCGTGCCATTTCCTTTCTCTAATCCCTAAATAACTCGATTATACGAAAAACGAATTATGTAACTGACTATGCAGATATCGAGTTATACTCTTGTTAAAGCTGTTTTTACATTGTCTTGGTGTCAGGTATACGAGTTTATGTCTTTTAACATGACTCGATATTAAATTAATCGAGTTATAAAGCATACTCGAACTCCGTAGTATCGAGTTATTCTCGTATATTACCTACACATCTCCTCCCATTCGGAGTGTCTTCTTTCCGTCTGAACTGAATTCCACTCTACTCCACAGTTGCTTCCGGACTCAACTAAAATTTTTGTCAGGTAAAAATCTCACACTATAATTTTATGGCAATGGAATTTTCATTTGATATTGTACTGAAATTTTTATATTTTTTGTTGAATGAGTATGAAGTAAGTACATTGGTGTGATTTTGGTTGTTTGTTGTAGTAAATGTTGTATTGCACATAATCATCATTGGTCATAATCATATAGAGGCATGTACACAATCATCATTGGTCAGACATTAACAACAACATTTTGTATTGCACACAACATGTAAACATTAACAACAACGTCTAATGTATATGGTCAAATGTTAGTGTTAGTGTTAGTGTTACTATTTCATTTTTAGCATGTAATAGTACATAAATTTATGAATGTCTTTGTCATGTACCATTTATGCAGCATTACATTACTTACCAACAGTTGATGCACACTGTTAATTTGATCACTTGTTGTTATTGTATTCAGCGTCAATGTCTGGTTCTAGCAACCCACAACTTTATAGGCCTCACGATGTGGTTATTGCTATGGGTCATTGCTAGGTATTGGAAGATGAGTTCAGCTATCCAATCAATCTAAATGTGCGAAATAGTGCTTACGTTCACAATACCATGAGACAGGAGTGGGCTTGGTTATTTCGTGAACAGCAAATGTTGTATGATGAGTTGGTTGGTTTTAAGTTGCCAGTGCCTCGGCAACTCGCATCGCAAATGCCCAGAGAGACGATCGACGAACTTCATAAAGCATTGAACCGCATAAGAGAAGAAAATAATCGAATGTAGATACATCTTAATCGATATCGTACCCAAGTCGAGATTCGAGAGTCAGTGGAGGGAGGGTGGTACGAGCACACACAATTCATGCAATCACTTCTTGCTGATCCCATGTATCAGTCAGATGAAGAGTAATCGTGTCGTGGTGTAACTAGACTTTGTTAGAGAACTATTTTGGTTAACTATGTTTTAATGTATTTATGTCACTGTTGTTGCATTTGTACTATGTAAACCTTATTATTGATTGTGAGGAGCATGCATGTTATTCGTAATCTAGATTATTACCACATAACGCATAGAAGTTAAATATTCCCACACATGATGTTTTTCAATAAACACGTACAACATAACACAGAAAACTGAAAATAACTTACACGACGTCACTAATATGCATGCATTGCATATTGAACAGTAACGATACTAACATTATTAACTTAACTCTAGACACAACACACATACCACATGGGCATTTACTCTGACAAGTAGTCCTCGTAGTTGAGGACATTGTTACGTTCAGCCGGAGTGAGTTGCCTGTTCGTTACGACAGCCAGCTCTTCTGCTAGTTATAGCATGTGATACCTGGACCTACGAAGTATCATCAGATTGTTCTTTTTTTTTTTTTTTTTTTTTTTGCACACTCATATTGGTGCATGTTTCTCCATGGAAATGTGAGCGAGGTACGGTTAAGAAGAGGCGCACTGAGTCGCATGAGATCATCATGCAGAGCGTTGGACTCATTCACGCGAAAGTCCCACTCTCGCCGCAGTCCAACATAGTACTCCCTCTCGTCAAAATCTCTCTCCTGCCTATAGTTACCTGGAAAATGAGGTAGCATCCAATTGCGCATTGACATTGAAAAATGTGACTTCTGATCAGTATGTGTAGATGTTTTGCAAGGGTAGATTTAAATGGGACTTCGGTATGTGTAGATGTTTTACAATGGTAGATGTAAATGGGACTTTATATAGGAGTTTTGCAAGGGCAAGTATTCACATGGATGTGACTATATATAAGGGTAAGTATTCACATGAATAAAGATGATATGACTCAACAGTGTATTGTTCAATGAGGTGTTGAGGAGCATATGCAAAACTGCAAACATGACTTGGCTATACAGTGGCACCTGTTAGTGCTTGTGGTTCACTGAGGAAGCTGTTTGATATGACTATAGCTTGTGTTATAGCTGTGGGCTGGTGATGTGTACTGCAAAGGAGGTTGTGTATTTATTCACGTGAAGACTATTCAGCATTCCTATGCTTCATCTAACATGACTTGACGAGACAGTGCCGAGTTGTGTTAAATGTATTATAAACTTTTTAGGGATGCTCTGCATCCTTGAAAGTGGTGCATTGCAAAATGATGCATATTTGTGTATTGACGTGTGTGTAGGTGATATGATTGGACAGGGTTCAACAGTGCGAAACTATTAAGCAGCACATGCAGCACTGCGAACATCAGTTTAGCAATGGTGGACAGTTCACTCCCAAAATTGATGCATAAACTTTTCAGGGATGTTTTGTGTATTCACGTGAATGTGTATGGGTACTTGTGGTCAGGGTTCAATAGTGCTAAGCTGTCCATCGTAACTACACTCATTGCTCCTTATGGTGGTATTTGGCAAGTAGGATTGAAGAAAAATAATAACAACATTTTGTCTAGAAACTTGGTTGGTAGGATTTCGTTGAATACCATCTTATCTGTGATGGTTATTTTTTAGTCTTCAAATATGAAGGAAATTCAAGCTTCCATGTTCTTATATTTGATAAGACTACCACTGGGATTCAATATCCACCCAGCAAGAACTGTAAATTGGAAGATCATCAGGTAGAAATAATAAACTTAGAGGAAGATCATACAAACATGTCTCCCTCAGATGATTAGCCCACAAAAGATGAAGTCAGAGAAAAGTTTGTTACGAAAATATTTTCTAGCATGTCCAAAGGAAGAGAGAGAGCAATCCAAGCAATCAAAAAGTTCAAGCCTAACAATCTTTCTTTCATGGGTATCTCACGGCCGCATAATATAGTGGTAAGCCTTTATACATAATGTGATCATCACCGTCCTGTTAAATATGGCCTTGAAACATATATGCTTTAATGCTTAGTTGTTTCTCCTTCTTGTGCAGTATGTACCTCTTGAATTTTCTACCAAGTATATAATTGGGAAGCGATTTGTCACACTTCAATGTCTTATGCTATTACCCCCCATCAAAACTTATTTAGTAATGAGATTTGGGAAAGGATGGGTTGCATTTTCAAAAGACAATAATTTAGAACAAGGAGATCAGGAGGAAGCCTCTTGTGCTTAGTGTCTCAATATTCCACGTGGTTGACCATCAGAGTTCGTACTAGGATAACCTGTTTAAATTTTAAACTAGTGATGTTTACGCTTATATTTAATGATATGGTTTATATCTAATGGATGTGATTTTAAGACTTTTCTCTGACCAGTTTGGTATGTCTTGTTGAAGACTATTCAGCATTCATGTGCTTCATCTAACATGACTTAACGAGATAGTGTCGAGCTGTGTTAAAACGTATCATAAACTTTTTAGGGATGCTCTGCATCCTTGAAAACAGTGCATTGCAAAAGTATGCATATATGTGTATTGACGTGCGTGTAGGTGATATGACTAGATAGGGTTCAACAGTGCGAAACTGTTGAGCAGCACATGTAGCACTGTGAACATTAGTGTAGCAATGGTGGACAGCTCACCTCCAAAATTATAATGAACCAATTCAAGGATGCTCTACCTCCTCGAAAACGGTGCATTGCAAAGGGTTGCACGTCTGTGCATTCACGTGAGTGGAGATGGGTACTTATGGTCAGGGTTCAACAGTGCCAAGATGTTGAGCATCATATGTAGAACTGCAAACATCAGTGTAGCAATGGTGGACAGCTCACCCCCAAGATTTTGCTTACACTTTTGAGGGATCCTCTGCATCATTGAAAACAATGCATTGCAAAAGGTTGCATATCTATGTATTCATGTGAGCATAGATGATATGATTGAACAGGGATCAACAATGGCGAGCTGTTGAGCAGCACATGCAGAACTACAAACATGACTTGGCTTAATAGTGCCGAGCTATGTTAGCCTTCTCCAACCTCACTTGCCAAATGCTACTATTACGAGCAGTGAGTGTTGCAACACTGGAGAGTTTTATCCCCATATTTCCTTACAAACTTTTCAGCGAGTCTTTGCGGGTACAAGATGTAGTTACATTTTCTCAACATCAATGTAAAATTACATGAGTGCAACTATGCTTCCAAGGCTTACATCAATGGCTTTCGATCATCACAATTGCAACATTAGGGAGCTTTGGAGCAATGCTACAACATACCAATAACTTGAATGAAACATTTTAGAGGCTGAGCAGGCTTTTAGGCATTTGGCCTGTTTCTAAGTAAGCCAAATATCATCTTAATGATGACCTTGTGTGAGTCATATGGATTTTTAGTGAGTGAGTGGTTAGTCTGGTTTGGATGAGTCTATATGTAATGTACCTATATAAAGTAGTACACTGGCAGAAATAAGATACACGGATACGTGTAATGATATAGCAACTTAATCAACTCATATAATTGAATTATTCGTATTATTGAATCATATGTGTGGTTGGTCTGTGTGGTTTGGATGAGTTTGTATGTATTAAATCTATTAAATTTTCCTATAAGTAATGTGCAATAAATCTAATTTGGGTGATGAGTGTTATGTGTGTAATATTTCAAGTTACACAAACAGAACATTGGAAACATCAACATATCTAATTGAACGCATTTCACTTCTTAAGGTTTTTCGTACATTACAAAGCAGAGGATATTGTCCAATCAAAGCATAAGAATCATATGTAGCAACAAAGAACAGCAGGGAAAACAAGAGAAACAACTTTACTTTTACTTAGCCAAAACTAATGAACAGTTAATCTATAGAGTTGCAAAAATTGAACGTACATAATCATCATTTGTCAAACATTAACAACAATATTTTGTATTGCACAGAATGTGTAGACATTAACAACAACGTCTAATGTTTGTAGGTAGAAATTTTTGGAAATCATTATTGCTTGAATCTGAGAAGTCTGAAATATCTCTTTCATCATCTAACACAGTAATTTCATTAATAGACTTGATAGCTCACTCTTGTGCCTTCCCTTTTAGATGCTTCCTAACTTTTCGGATTGCGTGAAAACAGTTTAGTCGCCTTTGCATTTGGTTATTCTCTTGTTCAAGATGAGCAAATATGTTGGTAGGTTCATCTCTAGGTAACTCGGCTGAGCATGCCTTAGGAACTCATAACTCGTGCCATCGACAATACACTTCTAACTCACACCTCTTCTCGTATAGGGTTGACCATGATGGTTCTGCTACGGTGAACTCTATTGCAGTGGTATTTGTACTTAGTTTTGTAAGTTTGTCAACCATGATGTGCCCGACGCTTCCAAGACTCTAGTACGTGTATATTGGCATATTAACGAAATCTCTCTTCTTTCAAACCCATTTCCCTCCATAGTGGTCTGTGTATGTCTGTAGTTGTTGATCTGTTGGAACTTGTGATGATTCATTTGTTGAAGTAGATCCAAACTTGTTTCACATTGTACGATTTGATGTTGAGGTGTTGTGACTCATAGCTTAATTAATCTACAAAGTTAGCGGGGTAGAAAGAAGATCATTATTGTGTTGCATTTATAACGTAATTTCATGGTCCAAGCATTACAATTTCAGTTATTAGGGCTTATCATGTCAATACAGGCTAGAAAAACACTATATCATCAGGATTTTAAATGTTCCCAATGTCACATCAAAGGCGGGCAATAGTTGCAACATTAGATGTAAATGAGACATCTATGCATCTAATTTCACAGTTGTAAACCTACGTGAGTGTGGGTGTGAAACAGTGCCGCTATTAAGCAACACATGTAGAATTATGAACATGACTTGGCTAAACAGCCTGGTTTATTGGTCTAATCTATTGTGATTGAAGGAATTTGATATTACTACAGTTGGTGCTACAATAGCGGGCTGGTGACGTGCCCTCAGAGTTCAAACTTGGTCATCTTGAAACTTCACAATATTGATTGTACTTAGTCTTTCACACTGAAATTACACTATATTAATTTATTAATTATGTTTGGTCTTTCACAAAACAAATCCTGAACATCACAGTGTTTATTATCTTTGGTCATTAAACATTTAGAGGTTAAAAGTATCACTCTTACAAATTACGCAGCCCCACAGCCATCCTTGTAAACAAATTTCTGTTCTATCATAAGTTATATTTATCATTTATTTAATTCTATGTGAAATTCAATATACATCTGTTTTTTATAATTATTAATTTTCTACTCTATAAACGGGGGATAGTTTTGTAAATAGTACATGTAGTTTTTACATGATTCAGTTTGATATGATTCGAATTGGGGTAATAGTAACGGGCTGATGAGGGTACTATGCGAAATTTTGCGTACATATTCATGTGAAGCAATTTGATAGGACTAGACTTGGCACAATAGTAGCTGGCATATCCAGTTACTCTATTTATTTTTATTTTATTTTTTTTGGGAATGACTTGGCGCCCGTTGTAGTTATTATTGCTATTGTAGTTATTATGACTATCACTAGTCGCTAACCCGTGCAACGCATGGAGCAATTGAACAACGCGATGAAGATTGACATTCTATACAATTAACATTCGTATACTCCATTGCAATAGCGCGAAATCAATACACTCAATATTTGATTAAAAAAAACCATTAGACCTAATGTGGGAGTACATGACAAGTGTCGCTTTTTTCTTTTTGGATGAGTCTACACTACAAGGTTTCATCAATAAATTTTGTAATAAAATATGATACATGAGGTACAGTCCAAACGGGGACCAAATTCAGAATAATATAACTGCTGATTTAAGAGCAACAACGATATCCAATCAGTGGAAAATACATGACTAAAAAGCAAAACCTTCAATAAAAACAGTTGCCTGAAGTCAAGATATAGCTTCAGCCATTGCTCCAAGGAAAATCTCTTAGGTGGTTCATGGGCAATATCAAACCCTATAAACCAATTGTGCTTTCACAAACCTTCAATTTGTATTAATAATTACTATAATGTAATAACACGTGAGCGCCATACAGAATTATGAAATAATTCTTATTTACATTTTTGGATCTACTTGATATTATATAGAATCACATAATAACATAAAAATTGTTACAGTTAGAACCATTTCAATAATACTAATAATAGTAATGATAGGCATGAAACTAACCATCATGCGCAAAAAAATCAAATTACTTTCCATAGATACCATGTTCTTTAAAACTGCCACTAAAATAACAAAATATACAACTGGCTAAAAGCCACTTCATAGAGCTGTCATACAATTCTCCAAATATGCTACAGCAACTACTAAAAATTCATCCCCCCCTTAGGTACAATGGCCAATGACAATCATCAAGAGTCAGATGGTGGAAAAGGTGGAACAGGATGTCTATAGTCAGCTAAGTTCGCTCGTAGAGCTGCAACCTTAACAGAAGACCATATAGAACTTGCCCATGGGTTGCTTGAGTCCTCATAATGGTCTCCATCATAGCACGAAGAGATGGCGGAGGAAGGCCTGTATGCGCTGCAGCAACAGTGTCAACATCTACCTCATCATCACCATCCTCAGCAACAATAGCTGTGGGATCCCCATGCATGTCCTCATATGGAGCATATCTAGTAGTAGACTGTACTCATGGTCTCTTGGATGAACCAACACTAGTGTTGACAAACTTCTTTTAGGCACTTCGCTGCTTCAAAAATTTGGCTCCTATGGGGGCTTGGATGTTAACCAACTCTTGGAAAGGAAAGTTGTCTAATCGTAAATATTTGAGGACCCTATGGATAAGAACTGGAAAGAATAGAACATGCCTCTTATACTTGCTCCTACGCACCTCCACAATGGTTTCAATGAAAAGGGAAGGAAAACAAATGGAATTATTGGTGACCAAGGCGTAAAGAAAGAAACACCTATCTATAGGGATTGTATGGATATGAGAGATAGGAAAAATGTTGTGACAAGCTATCCTAAAGAAGATATAATTAAGCTCAGCTAACTCACTCAAGCTAATACTTTGGTCAAAACTCCAAGTGACTAATCGTCCACAAGAACATCCATAACATCATTAATACGAGGAGACCTAAAGTATGGATAAATAGGTGTATGAATTATAGGTACATCAAGAGCTTCAGATACGTCGGCCCTAGTTATTGTAAATGGCACACCACGTATCCACGATGCCACTTTGTGACCACCGCAATCCTCATGCACCGAGAGATTCGAATAGAATTCTCTAATCAAGTCAGCTGGAGGGGGTTGTATGTTTATACATAGGGACAGCCAATGCCTAAACTATAGATTCTCACGGACAAAAGGATGCAGTTCATGTAGATTTATTTGCATTTCTCCCTAAATACACCTATGCTTAATCAAGGTTTCAAAGGTTTGCTCATTTTCGAGTGTGAGGAACCTTAATTGATCAAACACCACTTTAGGTTCGAATGTAGCTTTGGATTTTCCCCTCTTAGTCCTCTTCGGAGCCATAACTAATTGATGGTCAATAGTGGAAACACGATCAGGATTCATAAGTTGTTTAGTTGGTGAAATATTTGTAATGCATTTTGCACCGAGTCAATAATTTGAAGATAGAGACCTATAGTATATAAACTTTAGTTGAACTCAAAGAGCCAACATGCAATTTGTTAACATATTCAATTTTGTCAAAATGATCAATAATGTCACGCACCGATAGCAAGCATTCTAACAGCAATAATATTATACAGGAAACATACAAGTGGATGTAGGACCTGACACATTTTTGAAATTCGTAGTTACATGTAGTAAGTTTCACCAACTTGTACAAAAAACCTTAAATTGCACAATGTACAATTCAGACATACAAACAGCAAGTTCATTTTGTGGAAGGAGACTAGTCGAAGACAACCTAATAGATAAGCAAGTAACCTTACTAACAACAAAGCATTTGACTAATCAAACGCCCAATTCCATCACAATCTACATAGACAATGAAGTTTGAAGCATCATCCAAAAATTAATAGAGAATACCGCACCACCAATGTGTAATTTTAAAGACAATAACGGTTAAAAGAGTCTTACTATGTAAAATCTTCGAAGAATTTGCGCGGGAAATTCTCAATTCTAGCCAGATGTAGCTGAGAGCAATCGAAAATGTAATTTCGGACTGCTGCAAATTCTACACAACTGGGGGAGAGTTTATAATGGTGGGTAATCACATATCTCAATATCTTAATAATCGAGTTATACAGATACTCGATAATACGAAAATCGAGTTATGTGCAGTGTGGTCCCAGATGCAGCCCAGATATTTGGACTGATCCAGATGCAGTCCAAGAGGAATCCAAGTTCCCAGAAGGGTCTTCCACATAACCCGATTATTCCTATATCGAGTTATGTATAGTGTAACACAAACAATGTCCTTTTAGTCCCTTCACACCACTTCAGTTCAATTTAGTTGATTTGGTCCAATTAGGTCCATTTCGATCCAATTTTGACCACTTCAATCCATTCAATCAATTTTGGTCTATTTTGGTCCACGTGGGTCCATTCAATCCACTTTGGTCATTTGCGAATTTTTGGTCCATTAAGGTCCACTTTAGTCCCCTAGGTCTACTTTAGTCCATTTGGTCCATTCAAATTATGTATGGTCATTCGCTCTTTCTGGTCCATTTTGGTCCACTTTTGTCCCTTAGGTACACTTTAGTCCATTTGGTCCTTTTACTCCATTAGGTCCACTTTGGTCTCTTCGGTCATGTCCACTGGCGGAGCCAGAGGGAGGTAGGCCGGGGGGGGGGGGGGGGGGGGGGGGGGGGCTGTTGGAAAAATCTGGTTTTTGTATCTCATACAAAAACACACGCAGCGGAAGCAACAAGAACACGGATCTACTTCAACCATGAATTCTAGAATCAAAGAATAGAAAGCGTACCTTGATGCAGTGAATTTCAAAACCAAGCTTGAGAATACCTTTAATCTTCATCTCAATTCCACATGGTGCCCAAGATGTGTGGTCTCTCAATCAGTCCTTTTGTACATAAACTCTCAAAGAAAAAACCTTCTTCTTCTCCTTGTGGAGAAAAACTGATTTCTTTTTCTTTTCATCTTACGTACATTAAAACCATTCTCATCATTTCTTTATTTAATAACACTTATTAAATAATGACTGATTTCTAATTGGGTTAGCCTTTTGGGCCTACCCAATTAGGCTTTAGTTTGTGGCTTGAGATGGGACCAAAGGGACCAATAAAACACTAGCTCCAATGGGCCTTGGGCTTTTCCGTCAACTCTTGACAAGTCCAAAGTTACCATTAATTATATTCAATACCACTATAAGAATATAATTGCACTCTAGGCCTTATCTATAAATTATATCCCAAGACTTTATTATACATTCAACCCCTTCATAAAAATATTCGTAGTAATACAAAGTCATTAATATTGACTGCTACTTTGAAGGTTACTACATCTTAATCCTTGAATACCCGATTTAATCCTTTATGTTATTCATAATATATTTATGAAATCCAATTTCATAAATATATACTTTAGTAACTCTTTACTAAAGTGGTTGGGCCCAACACTCTGAATAACCAAACCCATCAAACTTATCTCAAGAGAATATTTTATATCTCTGTTAAGAGATTATGAATTCCATCTTGAGAATATATGTTCCATCAACACTAAATGCGGCTGCCCAACATACTGAGATTTTGACCATAACTTATAGATCTCACTCCTGATATATCAAAGCAACCTACATCTCATGATCTGGTCCATTATTCTCTCAGGATTTAGAGTTGATGTAAATAGAAGTCATGAGCTTTATTATTCATTTGACAGTCATTGGAAGAATAATAAATCTCACAGCGGTCCAGTTCAATATGTCTTAACTCTTAAAACATATCAACATACCAACTAGAAGTCTCCACTTCCATGATCAAGACAAATCATCTTAGTTGATATGTTATAGTCTTCGCAGATGAAATGCCCAATTTCATCACCGATTACGAACTAAAATTCTGATTTTACAAAGAACTTATGATTTATATCTTCTGTGACTAAATCACATAAATCACATACTATGCATCTCATGGACTAAGATAATGTCCCACTAGTTCATAAATAGTCTCAAATAATTAAACAACTTAATTATTCATGACATGCTAATAAATTGGATTTTAGGGCACAAACCCCAACAGGGCCACCTACCCCCCCTGACTCCTTAAATTTTTTAGTAATAGTAATCTAAAGTAGTTATATACTGACATGGAGGAAACAAACAAAAAAAAAAAAAAATGGAATTTTACTTGTTGGAAGTGACCAAATTAACCATTGCTTTTGTCTTGTCCTACTGCAACTTGCACCTATTTCACTATTTTTTATTTTTTATTTTATATCATTATGTACACCATTTTTACTATTTATGATACTTTTGACAGCATTTTATCTTTGAATGATGTTAGAAATACTACAAATTTTACAACTTATTTCTTACAAATTGACATGTCACAAATCACAAAAAATTCATTTCAAACATTTATTCATTATATTTTTTAAGTAACACTAATCACCTTCTTACTTCATCAATTTGTAAATTTTTAGTAGCTATGAATTGGTTATTTTTTTTTATTTATTTTAATAATATGAAATATATTCATATTTGCTTACAATTGTTTATTTATTTTGTTATTATTGTTGATTAATATTTTTTAGATTAATTTCACTTTTAATATCATCTTTTAATTTTGCCCCCTCTAAACTAATATTCTGGGTCCGCCACTAGTCCTGTCCATTCAGTCCTTTTAGTCCACTTCGGTCTATTAGGTCCACTTTGGTGAATCCGGTCCACTTCGGTCCAATTCTGACCATTTCTTAGAAATCTCGGCACTTTTGGTCTAGTTTAGTCCATTTTATCCATTTTAGTCAATTGTTCCCAAATAGACACTTAGTTGTTTTATCCATGCCTGAGGTAAGTTGAGTCTAGAACAATTTGATTGAATTAGTAAATGATTTGAATTATTCATGTTGTTTCATCCTTATTAATAATAATAATAAAAAGGTGCATAACATATCCAATTTCATCTGTAATTTACTTAGGTAGTGATCTTCTTTTTCATACAACAGGTCTTCTCACATGTGGAAACATCAATGGGTAGCATTACATCAATGTCAGCCTTAATGTCTCTACTACGGAAAAGACCATTGGTGTATATGAATGATTAATAATCTATTAGACTCTCTTTTTGAGAGAAAAATGAAATTATTCTTTGTTTGGTATTAGAGGAAATGTATGGCTTCCTTTTGTCCATGAAAGATTTTTACTATTACTAGTGAGTTGGGGTAGAGTATGAGAAGTGGGTGTTGTTTCATCCTTATTCTTGAACCAATATTGAATCCTATTGTGTTATGCTAATTTCATTTCAGTTAGTGATCATAGGTGGATGATTATTCCTTGAACCAAGTGGACACTCCCAAAAATAAATTAAAAAACATCGAATGGCCAGACATATACGAACCATCTCTAGCAATCCCAAAAAAAGAGAATAGTTTAATCCCAGCCGAATTGGTTTTGAGAAACTTTTTGTGATGACTTTGCAATCAAGTTTACATTTCAAAAGAGAAATTAAACTTCACTAATTGCATATTTGCATGTATTAACCGGATTGGTTTTGATTATTTAAGCAATCATAATATAGAACAACCAGTCCAAGAGGAAAAATAACAATGACAACAAAAGTATTGACTGCCAATGCCTCTATATACTTTGTGCAATTGCTCTACTTTAGCATTGAGAAACCTTTTTGCATAACATATCCAACTCTGAAATTTGAATGTTTATGGAGCAATTGGGGTTTCTATCCATGCATCCCCTGATAGTGATTCTCCACCACCAACTATAGCACAAACTAACTTCAAGCACAAATCACAATATAATACAATGCACCAACTCTCTAACAAATGCACCAGTGCAACATGCAAACTTCACAGGACCCTAATTACAGATGGAGGCCAATTTCATGTCTCTGTACAAGTGCCTCACATGGTTTTATTAGAGAGCTAGACAGTTTTTTCAGAACCCACACACAACCACAAGGAGAAATAAAAGTCATGTTAATGCCACATTCTAAAATCTCAAACATTAACCCAATATAGATCATAACTCAAAAATACCAATACACAAATCACATATCCAGTCTATACATAAATTTTGGTAAATACTAACAACTCAACAAATATGAAATCTTGACAAACTACTATCTTTGAAGATCGAACAGAGTAGTTGCAAAATAATAAGCTCCCAGAACGATACATATCCAACATTTTTACTTACAATGCAAAGTTAGTAACCACTTAATCAAGGCATCTGAAAATGTGGACTTTGAACACAACATCGTCCCTCATAATCAGCTCAAATACGCAAACATCTCCTACTCGCAAAGTATTGTCCCTCGCAAATGCAGACCAACCAGCAGATACGACACACGATGAGTATTTTCCTTCATAAATGTATAAATTCACAGGCCAGAACCGGTCCACAACCTCGAGCTTCATAGTGAGTGTACTTCCTTTGGTGTAGTCCTTGGTAAAGCCTTCTCTCGGTAAGTAGTTGATAATGCTATAGGGTAAGCTCTGTACAAAAAACAAGAAGACGTATTTCAAACCCATACTAAACCCATTGGAATGAAAAGCGGTTTTGAGGCAATACTATCACTATATGTTATGCTGATGGTTGGATGGCAGTTATGTTGATGCCATTTTGATTTGATCATGTTGTTCATAATGACTTTACATTCTTATGTGATTTCCTTCTAACACCTAAGATGATAATATTTGAACTAACACAATGAAGAAAATCATTACCAAGTTATGTCCATCAACAACTCGATGCTACATGCTTTCTAATTAACCTATGGAAAATCAAAGTTAATGGGAGTTGCATTTCTAAAACCCAACAATATGTTCAGCTGAAAGCTTACCACACAATCCTTGCCATTAATGTATGATGGATGAATGATAACCATGAAAAGGGGATTTTTTGATTTCAAAGCATTGGCTCTTGCATGATTTTTAGCTACACCACCATCTTTCTTAGGACATTGGTCATGTGAGAAAGACTCATCCAGATTGCAATCAGATTCAAGTTTAACTAACGGGCTGCTTTTGCATCCTACTCGATTTCTTCCAACCCCATGAGCTAATCCTGAAATGACATGACAATTAATCAATTCATGCACATGAAATTAATAGTGAACAAGCTTACAAAATCAACCAGTTCCTTACAAAAGTGAAAATTCAAACCTGAACTCTCTCCCTTAGTAAAAGATACCCCAAACTGCCTTTTTGATTTCTCTAACATTGATGGATTGGTTTTTGCCCTCTTATGAGGTAGAAGGCATGGTACTGGTGGTTTCTCCCCTGTTTCTCGGCTTGGCATAAAGCCATCGATGATTTCAATAGAGTTATCATCACTCTCATTGTCTTCCATCCTACGAACTTGGAGTTCAACTGTAGGATAGTCTACTTTTGTTGCAGTGGCATCGAATATGAGTACAGAAAATTGTGAATTTCCCTCATATCTGAAAACTAGCAAGTGTCCTAGGGTTAGAGCATGACAACTTGCAAATTCGGACCAACCATTTTGAAAACAAACCTCCCCATCACGTTTTGTCAACTTCACTATCCATTTTGTACCATTTGGAATCGTAAGAAAGGCCATATCTGACAGATCAACTCCATATTCACTTATAAACTTCTTTGGAATCTGTTGTAAAAAGAAGAACTTGAACATAAATGCAAGCTTTTTAAATAAACACATGCAATCAATCATGCAAACTTTGAGTTATGTAGTCAATACCATTACAGGAAAAATAAATTTAGTCTTTCTTTTATAATAATACTTTAATAATTGTTCAAGGAAGATACTTGTTGGAAGAAACAAACCCAGGCAAAAACCATATAGACAGTGGCAGAAAGATGTAATTAAGAAAATAAAATCAAAACTTATGGGATATTTTGTTCCACTGTAACCTACGCATTACAAAATGAAAGCTTTTTATGACTATATGTAACATGGAACCAACTTCACAGATTTTTCTTAAACTCGGTCATCAACAAATGTAAAATTTTTCAAGAATCACAAATAAAAAAGATAAAGTGGATGACGCTAATTAGCATATGATTTTCAGAGAGAAACTCGGCAATGAAATTAAGTATACTTACAAGCTTTCCTTCTGCTAGAGTTTGAGGCATAATAATCTTGAAAAAGTGTGGGAAGTGTGTGGTAAGATCAGCAAGACCATCCCCATTGTCCCTCCGGCATTGAGAAGTCATCGTTCTAGTTCTCCAAAGTCTTTTTTGCTGAGAATCGTAACTGTTGATGCACATTAGGCTAAGTACTGAAATAAAGTGTCCAGGATGGTGGTCGGTCTTCCACATAACCTGATTATTAAATAATCAAGTTATGTGCGGTGTAACTATAACCAATCCATATTGTGTGCACTGTAACTAAAAGGAATCCATGTTGAGTTGGTTGGGTTGCACGTAACTCGATTACAAGCAAATCGGGTTATTCGTAGGATTACTCGGTAATACATATATTGAGTTATGTGCATTGGGCTTCCACACCTAGCTTATATATTTGGACTGATCCAGAAGCAGTCCAAGTGGGATCCAAGTGTCCAGAGATCTTCCACATAACCTGATTACTTCCAAATCAAGTTATGTGCAGTGCAAGTCACACAACCCACACAATTTTATTTTCCACAGAACTCGATTACAGGCAAATCGAGTTATTCGTAGGATTACTCGGTAATACATATATTGAGTTATGTGCATTGGGCTTCCACACCTAGCCTATATATTTGGACTGATCCAGAAGCAGTCCAAGTGGAATCCAAGTGTCCAGAAGATCTTCCACATAACCTGATTACTTCCAAATCAAGTTATGTGCAGTGCAAGTCACACAACCCACACAATTTTATTTTCCACAGAACTCGATTACAGGCAAATCGGGTTATTTGTAGGATTACTTGGTAATACATATATCGAGTTATGTGCATTGGGCTTCCAGACCCAGCCCATATATTTGGACTGATCCAGAAGCAGTCCAAGTGGAATCCAAGTGCCCAGAAGATCTTCCACATAACCCAATTACTTTCAAATCGAGTTCTGTGCAGTGCAAGTCACACAACCCACACAATTTTATTTTCCACAGAACTCGATTACAGGCAAATCGTGTTATTCATAGTATTACTCGGTAATACATATATCAAGTTATATACACTGGGCTGCCGCACCCAACCCATATATTCGGACTAATCCAAAAGCAGTCCAAGTGGAATCCAAGTGCCCAGAAGATCTTCCACATAACTCGATTACTTTCAAATCGAGTTATGTGCAGTGCAAGTCACACAACCCACACAATTTTATTTTCCATAGAACTCGATTACAGGAAAGTCGGGTTATTCGTAGTATTACTCGGTAATACATATATCGAGTAATATGCATAGGGCTACCGCACCCATCCCATATATTTAGACTAATCTAGAAGCAGTCCAAGTGGAATCTAAGTGCCCAAAAGATCTTCCACATAACCCGATTACTTTCAAATCGAGTTATGTGCAGTGCAAGTCACACAACCCACACAATTTTATTTTCCACAGAACTCAATTACAGGCAAATCGGGTTATTTGTAGTATTACTCGGTAATACATATATCGAGTTATGTGCACTGGGCTATTGCACCCAGCCCATATATTTGGACTGATCCAGAAGCAATTCAAGTGGAATCTAAGTGCCCAGAAGATCTTCCACATAACCCGATTACTGTCAAATCGAGTTATGTGCAGTGTGGGTTGAGATTCAGTTATTTGGAGTAGTCATGCAGCACTATTCACACCCATACTAATTTGGCCTGTTTAGTCATCATAAAAGTGGACCTGTACATGTATGGCTTCCATCAACAACTCATCCATAGAGTTCCAACTACTTCCATAATCAAATCATCCATACAATTCCAACCACACCCATAACCAAATCACTTCATTAAACAATCACGTGAATAAGAAAATCATCCATACAATCTACAATGGAAATAAGGAGCCATTATACATTTAAAACCATTGAATGAAGTTGTTCACAATGTAAGTACAACCATTTACATATAAATGATGTCTTGTCATAGTTTACAAGAAGAGATTTAAGTTCAACTAGCGCCACACCAACTGCCTCTTTGCCACAAATCCCATATCTACATATGTACGACAAAAAATACATCAATACCGCATCTTTTACTCATCGTTTAAAACCATGTTTTACTATCACAAATCCAATATACACATTACTACAGGACTTGTAAGAACAACTTATGACTTGTAAGAATAATTGACAACACTAAATACTTATGGAATATCCCCCTCCTTACTAGGACTTGTAATTGTTACCTGCTATGTACCACCGCGGCTTGTTGATTCCACGTTCTGAGTTGGACATCTACGACGATTATGACCCTCTTGGCGACACAACCCACACTTCGACTTTGGACCGTTCTCAATCCACAACAAGTTTGGCAACTCCCTATCCCGATCATCCATCTCATTACGAATCCTTGTGGACTTAGGCCGACCTTTCTCACGGATCAATCGTGGGTTTGGCATCACTATTCTCCTTTCTTGCGGCTCCGACCATTCTAACCTATCTTTTAGTGGTTGGAATATCATCTCATAGTTGTGATACCGTTCTTCCACACGGTAGAAACGATCCATAAACTCTGTGACATCGTGGTTGTACTTGGCACAAACTACTATCAAATGTGAACAAGGGATCTTGTTTGCTTCCCATTTCCCGCACGTGCATCTCTTGTCCACGAGGGATACCATATGGGTGTGAGCTCCCCCGCCAGTGTTCAACAGTGAAGACTGTGTCTCCACTCTATACAAGCGTTGTTGCGTGCTCATCCTTCTAACCATATAGAGCTTCGCCTTCTCTTAATTTGCCTCAAACTTGTTATAGGCATATTTGCACCACTCTTGTCCCTCTTCCAACTATGCTAGGGTTTTGTTTCAACAATCGTCAAAGTACAAGTTCACCTTGTAAAATGTGAATTGAACCATTGCAATTATGGGCAAGCTACATGCGCCCTTAAGTGCCCCATTGAAGCACTCTAACAGGTTGGTTGTCATTGCCCCATATCGGTGCCCATGGTCATGTACAAGTGTCCATTTTTCTTGAGCTACCTCCATAAGATAGTCATACACATCGGGTTGACATTCTTGATGCCATCCATGGTGTTTTCAAACTTCCTAACTTGATTCGCAGTTGCTGCCTTCCATACCAAGTTCTTCAATGCCACATTATTGAAGTTAGTGTTAACATTTCTTACTAAATGGCGGAGGCAATACCGGTGATGGACTGAGGGCGGTTGCAAGTAGCCCCTATGTTCAGTGTCATCGAAGCATGATTGTATCCCACGATGCCTGTCGAAGATTATACATAAATTGGTCCAGTCCGTAACATAGGTCAGCAGGCATGCCAAGAACCATCCCCATGACTCCGTGCTCTCGCTTTTAACAACGGCAAACGCAAGTGGATAAACCTCGTTGTTACCATCTATTGCCATTGCTATCAACAACTTTCCTTTGTACTTGCCATAGAGGTATGTTGCATCTATGCTTATCACCGACCTGCAATGCCTGAACCCTCTAATACACAAACCGAAAGCCCAAAATGTACAATTGAATATACAAGTCCCTAGGACACGGGGGTTGCACTTTAACATGGTTATAATGTCCGGATCTGCATCGGAAAATGCCGCTAGAAACCGTGGCAATGCTGCGTACGACTCATCAAAATCCCCGTAAATACACGCAACTGCCTTCTATTTAGCTTCCCAAACCTTGTACATAGTTACATCATGCCCGTGCTTCGCATGCAGAATACTGCGCAGGTCCTTTATGGATCGGGTTAGGTCCTCCCGTACATACTTCTCAAGTGCAATGTAGATGAGCTTTAAATCCATCATCTGCCCATCGGTCGCTACCTGGAGGGATCTACAACTATGGGGACAAGTACATTTACTGATCACCCACATCTTGTGCTTCTTGCTGCAAGTAGCCCGAATTGACCACAGACATGCCTCATATATGCACCGCACTACCAGCCTATTGGTGTCAGACTTGAAGATCTTGTATTGCTTATTATACTCCACAGAGTAAAGGGTCAACACATAATGAATTGAGGCTTTATTCTGGAATAGCATCCCCTTCGCTGGCTGGTCACCTTTATGCCAACTTGTAAGTTGTCCTGTACCCAATGCAGGTGATGGGTCATTAATATTGTCCCATGTGTTTGATGTGAACCATTCTGGGATAGGAACTGTAGTAGGGGAATCCTCCTCATTGTTTCCAATCTGTGTTCCATCTAAAACCTCCGCTTCGTCCACCGATCCATTAGTATTAATGAACTCTTCGTACACATCTTGACTGACATCAATATCAAGTCCCCTATCCATATAGGCTTGGACATGTTCATATGTGTGAGTAGACCCTCCCACATCATGTGTTTGGGTGGCGCCCAACACTTCGGTGTTGTCCAAATCATCAACCGCACTACATGGTTGAGTATTGTAAGGCAAAGGCGTGGCATCAGCAAAGGAAGGATGCATGTCAAACGATAGGGACCCATATGGCTCTTCCATTCCACTGCCATGCTGCGAACTTGCACCAACATGGAACCCAACAGCCTCAACAGTTACATACAAGTCGGACGCTATGAACTAGGGGGTCCGCTTAATCACTGTCCACATGATGTCCACATCAGCATCACAACCCAACGGATTTAAGTTGTAGACAACCTGAGTATTCACAGTAGCTAAGGGGCATGGTACACAATGGATATCTTATGTGACTCCCTATCCAACCCTAGAGCTTCCATTATCTTCCAGTGCATTTTTCTCAAGTGTGTTCCGCATTTCAAGTCAATGAACTTCTACTTCATTGACTCACCTCTATAGGACAGCCCATGCAACTCATGGAAATACTGGTCCCCATCGTAGTAAACATAGAAGCAATGACGACCCATGGCAGACTTGGATAAGAAAAATTATTTGTGGTTATCATGCAGAATATAGGGGGTTATGTTATGCCATGATGTAATTAATCTTTACCAACCTGAACGTACAAACCAATTTTTACAAACGCACTATAATGATATCTAAGTATTCTTAATAGACGAACTTGTTCACCTCTCAGCTTCCTTTTTTCAGAACCCACACACTGAAGCTGTTCAGAACTGAAAGAGCCACACAATTTAAACCAATGATTGCTTCTTACATCATTGTTGATACCTATGGATGAATGCATATATCATCATCATAGAAATTCGCATGTATGTTTGTTTATATATATGTTCATAGGTATCTATACATACATTACTATATATGTATACAGTGTCACTATCACACACACATATATAGGATTTTCCTAACATGCAACCTAAGGGCATACAAATAATTAATAATTTTTTAAAAGAATTTTACCAGGAATTGAAGGAAATATTGACAATTTTTTCAATTATTAACAAAATGTAATCTAAACACACACGTATATATATATATATGATCATATATGGGTAGGTAGGTTTGGTTATATATAGACATAGTCTACACACACACACACACACACACACATATATATGTGTGTGTGTGTGTGTGTGTATGTGTGTGTGCGCGTATGCGTGTGTGTTTATACACATACATCAATATCAACTATGGGTAGGTAGGCTTGTTTATATATAGATATATCTATACATACATACATCTATATAGTGTGGCTATACACACACATAGTGTCAGAATCATAGTAAGATGGTAATCACATTTATACTAAAATGCCAATCCAAGTGTAATCACAGTTGAAATATACCTGTCAAGAGAGATGTGCCACAACAAAGAATAAGGGGACCACAAGTGTAGCACGCTTGGTAAGGATGCAATCGTTGGGAGGAAAACGCCAACACAGCAGACGAACTTGTTCACTCTCAAGCTTTCCTTTCAAGAACCCACGTAGCGAAGCTGTTTGGACTTGAAAGAGGCAGACATGTGCATGGGCTCTGATATGTGGGTAGTCAATGATAACTCAATATCCTAGTAGTCGAGTTACTTAAGAAAAACTCGAACTCTAAGTGACCGAGTTATATTTACAGAAATCTATTAATGTGATGGTCAGTCAGAAACTCAGCAATTTAAGAATCGAGTTACTCAATAACTCAACTACATACAAATTGAGTTTTTCTTCCCATTTTGTCTTTATAATCCCAGGCCTACTCCACTAGTAAGATGCATCACATTCTAGTGCAGGAACTAGCGCCACACCATTCCGTGTTTGCAGAGCAGAATGGGATGTACTTATGTTGTGTTTAACGATCGTGTTCCAGGCATATACAATAGCTAGCTAGATGCAAGCAGACAAGTTCATTAGTTCCCAAACACCAATCATAAATCATATAAAGATAGAAGGGAAGCAGAAGCTGCATACATGGAGTATTTGCATCATAATGGTATGGATGTGCAGGGTGGTGCATCCGCATCATCTGCAAGTCCGAACATGTCCACCTCAAGTCCATCGAGCACATCTCAAAGCGAAGGAGCCAACCATCCAAGTGGAGACATTAGGAACACCTTGTTATGGTATTAGTTGGAAGTTGTCATTGAGGAGCGTGACCACGCAAGAAGAATTGCAACCTTGAGTGCGAACATGTTAAATGAGGTGGTGGCCCATGTTGTAGGGGATAATGAAGTTGACAAATCGAGTAGACAGCGTACGGGTAAATGAATGCAAATATATGACTTCCTGCTGTGGTATTCAATAAGATGTGTATAAATGCGAAGTTTGTGGTTTCCCTAATTAGTGTGGTTTAACTATAAATGTCATCATTTTCCAGCTGTTTGTCTGTATAGGGTGGCTATATTTCCGATGATTGATAACAAACCTGCTAATTGTTTTATTTATCACATTTTCTAGTTAACCATATTATTTTTGTTTCCGCACTACCTGAAGGTTTTCTTTTATCCAAAAAGATAAAAATAAAAAGATATAATGCATGTTTGCACAGTATGAGGCCGTGGAAGCTTTGGGGTAGTGGAAAATGTCATAAAAGATTAGTCCACCATCTTGGGTGAGCAACTCAGTCACCCAATACCGATGCAGCCATTCTCCTGATTAAGCCATCAGAAAAATTATAATTTTTTTGATATAGTTATTATAATTTTTTGATATAATTATTGTAAAAATAATCATCGAACATTGAGATGCGTAAATGGAAAAATAATCAGCCTAACCTTGTACATAACAAATTAATGTTTTGGAACCTCGAACTTCCAGTACGACTAAAGTGAGCTCACAATTAGGAGGACTAATATGGAATAACTAAGTTCATAATTTGTCTAATACACCACAATTACAATTACAATTTAGTTCGTCTAATCTATTGTATTCTTGTTTCTCCATGTGCAACAAAATCTTTTTATAAATTTACTAGCTATGTACAACCAAAGTTGTACGAATAAAAGCATATACAAGAAGAACCCAAGAAGAGGCTTCTTAAATTTGTTTCACCACATCTTGCTCCTGCGAATTTCAAAACGATCTGCATGGTTCTGCTACAGGTGGCTGCATGATGGAAATAAGTATGTACGCAGCGGAAAATTAACGGATCTACATCGTTCGAAATTGATAACATGCGTTAAGTAAATTTCAGAATTTGAGAACAAGAAAGCATACCTTGAAGTGGTGAATTTCAAAACCCGAAGATTAAAGCACTTAGGAATACTTTTAGTCTTCACTCCAATTCCACTAATGCCCAAGAAGTGTGGACTCTCAATTGGTTACAAAGGGATGATTAGAGAGTGACATACACTTACTTCCACACCATTACAATGTGGTTTTTCTTACACAGAAAAATCTATATGTTTTTCCCTTTGTATCTAACCAATTATCTAATTGGGCTGGCCTTTTGGGCCTTTCCAATTGGGTTTAAGTGTGTGGCTTAGAGTGGGACCAAAAGTGACCAATAAGACACTAGCTCCAATGGGCTTTGGGCTTTTCTGTCAACTCTTGACAAGTCCAAAGTTACCATTAACTATACTTAATACCACTATATAAATATAGTTGCACTCTAGATCTTATCTATAAATTATATCTCAAGACTTTATTATGCATACAACTCCTTCATAAAATATTCGTAGTAATACAAAGTCATTAATGTAGACTGCCACTTTGTAAATTACTACATCTTAATCCTTGAGTATCCGGTTTAATCCTTTAATATTATTCATTATATATTTATGAAATCCAATTCTATAAATATATACTTTAGTCTTACTAAAGTGGTTAGGCCTAACTCTCTGAATAACAAACTCATTAAACTTATCTCAAGGAAATACTTTATATCTCTGTTAAGAGACTATGAATTCCATATTAAGAATACATCAACACTAAATGTGGCTGCCCAACATACTGAGGTTTTGACCATTACTATAGATCTCACTCCTGATATATCAAAGCAACCTACACCTCATGATCAAGTCCATTATTCTCTCAAGATTAAGAGTTCATGCAAATACAAGTCGTGAGATTTATTATTCATATGACAGTCATTAGGAAAATAATAAATCTCACAGCGGTCCAGTTCAATATGTCTTAACTCTTAAAACATATTAACACATCAACCAGAAGTCTCCACTTCCATGATCAAGACAAATCATCGTGGTTGATATGTTATAGTCTTCGCAGATGAAATGCCCAATTTCATCACCGACTA
This sequence comes from Quercus variabilis, assembly GCA_030445155.1. Taxonomy (NCBI): domain Eukaryota; kingdom Viridiplantae; phylum Streptophyta; class Magnoliopsida; order Fagales; family Fagaceae; genus Quercus; species Quercus variabilis. Next base: position 17,189,167 of record CP129456.1, read on the forward strand.
CGAACTATAATTTTGAGTTTACAAAGAACTTGTGATTTATATCTTCTGTGACTTTTCACATAAATCACATACTATGCATCTCATGGACCAAATGATAATGTCCTAATATTCATGTTACCATTATTTCAGATAATAATAAAACAAATTCATTAAACACAACATTAAGTCATACATAATGTCATACACAATGTCAAACTTAATATCATACATAGCATCATACAATGGGATTTAAGGGCACTAATCCTAACAATGCAAGGTATTTTGCTAGAGAAGAAACGAGAGGCAACACATGGGGAAAACTAACCCGAAGAAAAACTACAAAATTAGAAAATTGCAATTTTATATTCTAAAGAAATTGCCATCTTACGTTGTGTTTTCCTGAAGATTTCAAGACATATTCAGTAGAGCAATAGGCACAGACTGCTATCATTTGGCACTGGCTTTTTTAGCTGCAGTTATTGAAAAACTTCTCAAGATGGCTGGGCAGCTGTGATAAACAGAAATAGTCAACAATAATATAGGATTAATTGGACAGTAACTCACAAAACATGCGGATGACAGACTGGAATAATCAAGACCACAATCATTGCCAATATTGGAACAAAACTAGGGAAAGCCATTGTGAAATATGTTATAGGCAAAATTAGTATGTTGTGTTAGCTCTGTGTGTATCCTTTTATTTTGACTTGCATTTCAAGCAGCTCACCTAGTCGCCGTTCAAGGTAAGTTTGAACGCATTGTTAAATGCATCACATGGCACATAACACAATTAACCCTGAATGCACATTGGGCACTAATGAGACATCTTTTCCCCCTAACTAACGTGAGGTCACAGCAGTTCAAAGTAAGAGTGTGGTATAGAACAGTATTAATTGTTGCTGTCGCAATTAGAAGCCATAGCTGCAACATAGGAGGGAAAACTAACACGAAGAAAAACTACAAAATTAGAAAGCTGCAATTTTATATTCTACAGAAATTGCAATTTTAACATGCGCATATCATACGAACTTAGTTTCAATTCAAATGACATGAATAAGCAATGGTGCTATCATGCTTTATTTTACTTTAAGTGGACCTTCTTCTGCCTTCAACCTTATAAACCCATTATCGTAGCCATTATTGTCATGAAGTTAATTATATAAAAAAAAAAAAAAAAAAACACTACTGTCAACTCCATCCAACTAGAAGAGATGCATATGAAGTGTGACTTTCATGAGCATAGATATTGAACTAAGTTTGAAACCATATATGATAGATTCAACCCTTATGAAAACCTAAAAACATAGGGGATGGTTTGGAAGGCTAAGTCACCTACAGAAGGTGGCATTATTAACACAAACAATAGCATGTATTTAGAGAATTAAGCCAGGTAGAGAAATTGTCATGTTCTCAAGCCCATTATGTGGTAACAATTTTCGGAATGCAATACACGTCTTATCTATGCTAACCACTTACATACTGCAACTGTGAAGCGTATTTCTCACAGCAAAAGCAATGAACAAAAGACCCTATAAGTCGCAACATACTGACATAATAACTACTTGTTAACCATGAAGCTTATTTCTCAGAGACCCTTAAGTCTTTTATTAGGTTAAGCAGTTCACCCCTAAATAGAAGTCCTACCATTAGTCCAAAAAGACTATATGCATATAGCATAAATACTGAAAGGAATTGTGAATGGTTTTAGACCCCTTAAACCAACCAGATTAACCTAGTTATTAGTTAATTTATGCAAATCTAGGTTATCACAATCACACAATCATATCAAGAATATAAAGCAACGAAAAAGTAAATAACACAATGATATAATGACCCAAGAAACCACACAATAAAAACCTAGGGAGGATTTGACCTAGCTATCCTCAAGGTAAACTTGAATCCACTATGTGAAAGAATCAAAGTTCATACAAAAGGACTTACAAGCTCCCCGCTTGACTTCCTAATGCTACCCACCAGTAGAACTTACTGACATGACCACATGCATGCTCCAACTCCACAGACTCCTTCTTTCTTGGATTCTCCACAAGATACAAGCACCCACACTTGTTATTCTTTAAGCTTCAATGGCAACAACTAAGTTGATCATCAAGGTATTGAAAATATCTCTACCTAGAAAACCCTAAGTTTATGTGAAGGAAAGCTCCTCAATGATCTCACAAGAGATTCACACAAACAGCAAAGTATGAGCAACAATACAACAAGAGCAACTCTCAAAAACGTGGCTAGAGTTTTGCCTTATATACCTAGGGACAAAACAGAAAACCCATAACGTTTAATGAGATAGGGCTGAGTTGGAAACTTCTGCAGAAAAATATTCTAGCCGACTTTCGATCAATCGAGTCTAACTTTCAATCGATCGAGCCATGCTGAAATGCACCAATGCATCTGCAGTCTCTCGATTCCAACTTTACACAAAATATATAACTTTGAGCAAGCCTAAACAAGACTAAACATATTGTTTTGATCAAGGTTTGCCAACACTACACATTAGAGTTCTAAATACATCAAATCCTAAATCTTTAGAACCTAACAAACTGGAATAAAAAAAATAAATAATAACTAATAAAAAAAACAAAAAACAAAACAGAGTGATAGAGTATAGGGCACATTAACCTTGTTGTTATTCTCTGTTCTCTTCTCCCGTTCTTATTCCCTTTCTCTTCTCTCTTTTGTTTTTCAATTGTGGTATTGTTCATGGGTACATTATTTTTTTTTAATAAGTTTTTCAATGGTACTATTTATACAGCCCCTCAACATATCCATATTGTCTCTTTTGTCTTCTTTCTTACAAACCCCAAATTAAGTCCTTCCTATTACCTATCAAAACCCTAACTTTGCTTCTACCAAATAACCATCAAGAAACTCATCAAACTATCTTTTAATTCCTAACAAAACCCCACAACCTTCTCCTCAACAATTGTAAACCAAAACCTATAAATTCTCCTAACCCTGAACCCACCACAAGCACATGTACGCAAATTCCTCAATTTTGTCCTGCATCAAGAAGAAGATTACCAAATATCAGAGTTTGTTTCTGCATCAAAAATGTGTCAAACATGCTTGCCAGATCATGAGAGAGTGTGAGAGTATATGATTATAATGACGAACATAGCGTTATTTCCAAGGTCCTAGAGAGACAATTTGGACCATATTAAATATCAAACATCCTCTCTTAAATTGCTTGAGAAAGAGAGAGAGATGGGATATAATGCATTATGATAAACATACATTCTCCCAAATCCCATGAAGTAATGAATATGCTTTCTCTCTCTTGTATTTTAGTGGGTACAAAAAAATTGTATTAGTATGGAATCAAAAGAAAGTGATATTTTACCAATTATAACTGCTCACTCTAATATATTCTGAAAATTTTGAAAATATTTTTTACGGGTAGCATTTTTTCCACCATATATGAGCTATAAAAAAAAGATACAACTTTAAAAGAAAAGTGAAACGGAAATATCCAGTCACCTATTGACAGGAACTATAAGCACACACTAAGCCATTTAATGATCTTTTCGTTTCCGCCCATATGCCCTAACAGGTCTAATCTTACCTGTTTCATTAAACACAACAGCATAATTAAATTAACATAGTCAATCAAATGCACAATATAAGTAGCTCAAGAAGATAGGAAGTGTAGATGAAGTACATATCATCACCAGTCCCGCAATCGGGAACATGTGTAGGAAGGCGTCGAGATCTCCGCAAACCCTTCACCAGCTCAATGTCCTCAACTAGTATTTGCTCAATTTGCACAGCCTCTTCGTGGGGGGTTGGAGATGAAGTTACCATGGTGGGCTCCACATGCATTAGAGGTGGGGTGGGCATGCCTAGTGTGAGGACAAATATGCATCCACCATCATGGGCAAATCCACTGAAAACTGGGGGCAACATACGAGAAGGGTCCTCATAGTTCGTGCTAGCACCACGGGACGTAGTTTGGACTAGAAAAGTGCCCTTATGATTTGCAGTGTGGGATGGCCCAGTACCAGCATCAGGCGTGCATCGTGGTGTCCTGCCGCCATCGTTAGACAGTACCCAATCAGTGCCAAGCCATGACTCTTCTACACCCAAGTCATCCCCTTCGTCAGAGATGGGATCCAACTCGGTCGTACGATCGCGACCAGCTCGACCACCTCCACAATGTCTACCCCCTCGAGAGCCACCACTTTGCCTACCGCGACCTGGGGCCTGTGTGCCAATGTCGGAGGCTTCTGCGAGCACATTTGCCAATTTAAGGTCATTGTGCATGTCAGAACCTTCGTTACACCTCTGTAGAGACCTCAGCATCGTCCGAACCTGCAAAACAAGGGCGACATAAAAGCAGGAACACAGGTATGATGCAAAACATGGATAAATTTGTTCCAAAATCAAAAGAAAAAAGTAGAAAATTAAAATTGGACTCAAATGTTACTTATTTGAGATACCTAATGTCATATTTGAAAATTTGAAATTGTACTTTCATGTTGTTAAGGATTTTATGGACTGCAATTTTCACTCAATGAACTCTTGAACCTTTTTAAAAAGAGGCTACAGGAATAGGTTTAAGTAGTGAATTTTGAACAGTATTTCTATAGCTTAGTGGTGATTCCAAGCACCCTCAGTAGTGAAATGAAGTCTATGGTTTTTTATTTATTTATTTATTTAAATTCTTATTGCTAAATATAAATCTCTACTGATCAAAAAAACACGCCCTCTATCCAGGCCAAGTGTTGTGGGTTTGAGGCAAGTATTGGCCTTTCCAAATTTAGAGGAAAGAATGTTTACTGATCACCTCTCAGACACTTACAGAAGCAATAGACTTTTGCGCGGTAACAATCTTTTAGATAATGCAAGTCAGTAAATTAATTGCTTTCTCATTGAGAGCATATAGTGGGTGAGGGTCCAATCTGCATCATTATTCAATCCTAATTCCACTAGGAAAGAGAAAACAACATTGAATATGAAAATATTTTCTTCTCCCTCAACCAATTTGCATCATATGTAAAAAGCACCCAAGTAAGAAGATTGGACAAACAACAGTATCCAAGATCTTTGCTACTTTCTTCATCATTCTCCATACTCTACATGCATGTTCACTTCCTAATCCCTAAAATCTAAAACAGGGAAGCTAAATTTTTCCTCAATAGAGAGAAAATACAATAAATAAGAGGTTGAAAATCATATCAAGGCAAGGGGGAGGGGGGAAAGCAAGGAATGGAAAGGCCCATTATGTCTGTGTCCTATTTTTAGCCCTTTAGTCAAGAGTATGTCGTTAATTTAAGGCATGAGGCAATGGTGCAAATGAAGAGTACCCTATGAAGAATCTTACATGTGTGGCAATTGATTAAAAATATTGGGCCATGCTTGGCAAGTCAAGGAGAAATATATAAGGTAATAGTGCACTAGAGTGGTCAGTCAACCGGTTTTCTATGATGTTTCCAAAGCATTTGTAAAAATTATCAAGTCTTAAAAAATATTTTTCATGTAAAACATACTATAGTAGTAGGTTTAATCTAAGCCAAACTAAAAACAGTGTCCAAGGACTAGGTATATCAAGATACAAAACAACCTACCTATCCACCTAAGGTAACGCTTTGTAAACCGTATTAACAAGAGCATATGATCTTCAATTTGGAACATAAAAAGTAGCACCTTTGAGTTTGGCTCCAAAGCAAAGGTAAGGGAAAAATAAGATTTTCATTTTTTTACAAATAAAAGAGTATAAATGACAACTTTCACTCAACTATGCATAATAAAACAATTAGGGCTAGTAGTGAAAAGTTTCTTATGCTTTTATACCAAAACAACATCAAAAAGAACATTCAAAACTATATTTATTTTCGACAGATTCTACAGCACCAAAAAATTATGAAAATACGAAAACAAAAACCTCCAAGGTAACCAATCACAATTTTACAATGTTTCATGAGAAATTGTAGTCCTTAAATTGAGAACAACCATAAAACAGTTAGGCACTATACAGGTAATATCTATCATATCACACTAGATAGCTTTTAGTCCTAGAGGTAAGGCTAACTAGTGTGATTGTAAACTATCATGAAATGTCTAAATATCACTACTAAAAAGAGTTGCATCGTCCATTTGAAATTACAGGCAACCAAAAACAAATAAACTAAAAATATAAATAAAAGAATAAAACCCAACATACCCTTTTTAAAATTTGAATGTAATTATATGAACAAAGGTGTGGTCTACCTAACCCATTGCCAGTTAACCATCCCTCACGCAAACAAATTGGATTAAGACAAATTCACTTATTTATGAAGAACTTAAAATATAATGAAAGATAAACTCCATAGAGACGTAGAATATAATGAAAGATAAAACTCCATAAAGATAAACTCCATGTAGACAATATTTTTTGAGTTTAAAATATAATAAAAGACAAACTCCATAGAGATGTAACAACAATAATTATTGTGGAGTTTTGCATGCATGATAAACCTGCTGAAGATATTTAATCGAACAATGATTTCAACAAAGGGGAAGGAATTTTTGCCTCACCATGAGTTCCCAGTACGCAGACTCTAGTGTTATGTACCGCATTGTGCTGCGATTGTACCACTGCATGTACTAAACAAGGTACATATCATCACCGTCCAAGAGAGGGGCAACGCGAACTTCATGCCCTCAGTTGGCCCATTGCTGAATATAGACATCATGTTCTGTCTCCCAATTCTTCTCCCATTTACCCTGGAGGGATATTTTGTGAAGGACAGTCGACGTATCCACGACAAGTGGAACTGGTTGCTTCATCCCAAATTGACGGAAGACCTGCTTGGGATGATGCCCCTCCACTATCCAAAAGTAGATCAATGGCACCTCAGCCCTCCAAATATGCTGCCCGGCGGTACAATACACAGGCAGGGAGCCCAACGTATGCGTGTACAGCTCCCATACAATCTACATAAGTGGATTATGTTTGTGATAGTGAGACATCATACTAATTTAAGATTATGTTTGTGATATGTAATATGGAAAGCATGGAATTTCTTGCTTCTATTCGTAAAATAACAACAACATTGGGTTCAAAATATTAACAAAATGAAGTTAACAAGCAATTAAAACAATGACTAGCATTGATCTGCAGAAAATAGTAAAAGATCTAGGTTGACCAAGATCCACATTCCAATTTCAGCCCCATGTTCATATGCGTATCCTTCAAAGCCAAGCGACTCCATCAGAGACTAAGGTTTTTAGTTTTTTTTTTTTTTTTGGTTGGTTCTGTTATGGTTTTATGGTGAGGTTTCAATTTTGTTGTAATTGGTTTAAGTTAGCACTGAACTTTGAATGACTTGAAACATAATGCAAGAATGAGCTTTTGGTACATCATTGCTATGACAACATCTCTTATATTGAATCTAACCATGTAATTATCTATTTTACTGCCAAGAAGAGTACCAAACTTGAACCTTCTTTTGGATTGATGGTTGTACTCAAATTTTGTTAACAATTTTACTGAATATTTTGTAAAATATATATATATATATATATATATATATATATTATTTTTGGTTAGGAACACTTGGGGGTTTCAACTTAGAGTGAGCTCAAGGATGCGCAAACGCAGGAGCCAATGTGGGAAAGACAACATGAACATATGCTAGGTACACGAAACTTTTCCTTCGAATTTCGATATTGCTTTTGTTTTGTTTTGTTTTTTTTTTTTTTCCTTTTCTCCTTTTTTGTGATCCCTATTTTATTTATTTTTTTTTTTTTATAAACTTAGTTGTAGGTTTAGAAAAATGTCTTCCAAGATTCAATTTCGTGAAATTAGTAGTAAGTTATTCTACTAGAGTTCAAATTAACACTAATAGGACTAATTGTTTTTAATATACTTGTAGGCCTTTAATTCTGACCTTCATAATTTCTAGCATTATGAGTTAGATAAGGTAGTGCAACATTATGGCTGCATCAATCAAGTGTTGCTACTGTAGGAAACGAAAGGAGCCCCAACATAGGTAACGAAACACATTTAATCCTACTCAACACAAAACTAAATGAACTTATATTGAGTTCAAGCCTAAGACAGAGTTGGCAGTGTATGAAATTGGGGAAGAAAAAGAGAAGATTGTGTGCATGATTAGAATAATGTTCTAACTTGTTAGAACATATGTGATTCACATGTTAGGAACATATGTCACTATTTTATGTAGTTGGCTAATCCTTTGACAAAACGCACCTTACTTGTATTTGGGTAGATCTAGGATGTGTTTAATACTTCAAGAAACAAGATTTCAAGTTCAAGTGTTAAAGCCATGCAAGTCTGTCCAAGAATCAAGTGAGAAAGTGCTAAATTTTAAAGCTCGATAGCTGCTCGACACCTCCTCGACACCTGGCTATCTGTCGAGCTCTTCAGCTAATTCTTAACACAATCTCGATAGCTTCTCGATCGATCGAGAAAGTTTTTGTCCCCTCAACACCTTCTCGACACCTCCTCGATAGCTACTATCTATCGAGGTTACGGGAATTCAGATTTCTGTTTTTGGGCCAGGCTTATGTATTTGTGTAAGGTTTCTTTTCTCACAACCCTAGACCTATATAAGGCTTATTTTAAAGGCCGTCACATGAGAGAATACAAGGAGAACATATGCAAAAGGTGACCGATGCCTTATTCTCTCTGAAAGAAGCTACTGCGTCTTTGCGCCTTAGGGTTTTGTAACCAAGTGCTTCTTGATTTTCACTGTTGATGAAGTGAAGAACTTTGCAACCAACATTCTTCTTTAAGTTGGTGAGTGAGTCACGTACTAGGATTCGTGCAAAGGAGTTAGTCACGTATTGGGATCCGTGCAACATCAAAGGATGGCGTTCATATATTAAAGAGTTCAGAGGTTCTGAAGCGGTAGAATGTTTTTGCTGTGAGTTCATCTACGGGAATTGTAGAGTCTAGGGACAAAGGTTTTGTACTAGATCTGAAACTTCTCTTTACTATAGTGGATTGCTTTTTGGGAAGGTTTCCCCCCAGGTTTTTTACTGTGAAACTGGTTAATTTCATTGGTTTTCTTAGGTCATCATATCTTTTCTTATTTATTATTTCTGCTGCATGATTTTTGACATGATATTAATGTTTGTTTGTTTTAACAAGTTTGATTCATAATAAATCTAATTAACAACTTGGGTTTAAAACTTGTTAATTCTATCAACCGAGGTCTAAATTTTCCAACAAATGGTATCAGAGCGGGTTCACTCTGATTGAATTAATTTCCTGACTATGATCCATTGACCCCTGTTGTCATGGATATAGGAAAATCTTTATTTATACCTCCTTTATTTGATGAAACTAATTATACGTACTGGAAAGTTCGTATGAAAGTCTTTTTGCAGGCTTTAGGTGAACAGGTATGGCAAGCTGTTGAAGTTGGCTGGATTAAGCCAAAGGAAGCACCGGTGGATTGGGATGATGCAACAATCACTGCGGCAAATTTCAACGGTAGGGCCTTGAATGCTTTGTTCTGTGGAGTGACCAATGAGGAATTCAAGAAAATATCATCCACGGAAGTTGCCAAGGAAGCATGAACCATTCTTGAGACCACCTATGAAGGTACCAAGGCAGTAAAGACTGTGAAGCTTCAACAACTGACTAGTAGTTTTGAAGAAATAAGGATGGAAGAGGATGAGACTTTTGATGAGTTCTATGCCAAACTCAAGGATATTGTGAATTCTGCCTTCAACCTTGGAGAATGTATTGCAGAATCCAAGATTGTTAGAAAAATCCTTAGGTCCTTACCTGAAAGATTCCATGCCAAGATCACTGCCATTGAAGAAGCAAAGGACATTGATCAAATTCCTTTGACTGAGCTCGTAGGGAACCTTCAAACCTATAAGATGGGATTAGGCTTAATAGGAAAAGGTGAAAAGAGTAAAAACTTGACTCTCAAGGGTATAGAGGAAGAGATTAAGGACTCTGAAGATGAAGATGAAAGTGAAGATGAGGATGAGGATCTATCCTTCATAATTAATGAGATTATCAAGCTTCTTCAGTTTAGAAAAATGGATAAGGGTAAATCTCCTAGGAAATCTAAATCCTTTAGAAATGGCAAGAATGAGAAATCCCTCATCCAATGCCATGAGTGCAAAGGTTTTGATCATATGAGGATAGAATATCCAAACTACCTCATAAAGGAAAAGACCAAGGATCCAAAAGATAAAGGATTGGTTGCTACTTGGAGTGACACGGATGACTCTTCTGATGATTTTGTGGATGAATGTTGTCACGTTATGACCTTTGCTGCCTCAACCAATAAGGTGATTGTGGAGAGTGCTAGTGACAGTGAGGATTCTTCTGATGATGAAGTACCCAAGAAGATGACCATTCAGGAAGTCTATGATAAGCTATGCACTGAATTTATAAAATCTGAGAAGACTTCTCATCTTGGTAGAAAAGAGCTTAATGAGGTAAAAACTGAAAAAGCTAATCTGTTAGTCAAACTGGATGAGACTGCAAGGTTAGTTGAGACTCTTGTTGTGGAAAACGCCTCATTAGAAGAGAAGGTCAAGAATCTTAAGCTTGAGCTTAGTCAAGCTAGAACTCAAAAAAAGAAGATGTCTAGTGCAAAGCTTGATAAGGTATTGAGTGCTCAAAAGCCTAGTTCTGATAAGACTGGCTTAGGATATGTTGTTTCCTCCGGCCCCTCCTCTTCCATGGCTTCTGGATCAAGGACTGTCTTTATGTCATAATCTGAGAAAGGTAATAAAGGTATGAAATCCAAAATTGATTTGGCTAATTCTAAATCCTTTGTTAAACCTAATGTTTGTCATCATTGTGGTGCTTCTGGACACATTCGTCCTAATTGCTTTAAATTACATCCTCATAAGCAATTGTACAAACGGTTACAGGTTTCCTCTCAAGGATCTACACCTTTGTTTGGAGAGTTATTAAAAATTTTAAACTTTTTAACTCAATTTCAGGAGAATTTTAATTCTTCTATGTCCTCAGTAGACATACTAGGACACGTGCCTTTTCATCTTCACAGTCAAAGTCTCGTGTTGTGTGGGTGAGAAGGAGTCTAAGACTTAATTGTCTTTTCTATTTGTTCTCTGCTTTAATTCTTTCTATCTAAAGTAGGACTCTCTTTGCTTGATTTCTTATCTGTTTTTGGAATCATGCTTTCATGCATTTTCGCCCTTCTATCATGTTTTCATACATATGCATCCATATTTCTTTCTGCTTTCATGTTGTTTTTTCTGTTTTTATTTTGTTGTTTAGTTTTTATTTTATTTTGTTTTTCAAAATAAAAATAAAAAGGGAAAAATAAGAAAAATACAAAAACAATATGTGTTTTATGTACTTTGATACTTGTGTACCTTGGATGGCCATTGAAACAAAGTTTCTAAATTTTGTATCTTTTGTAACTTAGATAAGCATCTCTATGCACAACTAAGCAGGTGAGCTTTGTGACTCTTGTTTGTGATGAGTAAGATTAAGTTATCTCTTAAAGCTTAACACTCATATCACTCTTTTTGACGAGTAGGACTAGAAAATCCTAAGAGAAAGGCATAAATAACCATCTCACCACTGTTGCCCGCCAATCATAATATGACACATGTATGCTTCGGCATAGCAAAAGTGCAGTGTCAAAGAATTCATATGCTTCGGCATAACAAAAGTGCAATGTCATGGCGATTGTGAGAGCACTTCCTAGAGTGGATACCCCGTTTGTGGTTCAAGCTTCCTATATCTTACTAAAAAGGTCACATAGGGAAATTTTCCTAACTTTCAAGGAACCAAAGTCACAGTTGGAGTAGCTACAAGGAATGATTTGTATTAGCCAAAAGAAGTGACTAACCTTATATGGTACTCTGTATTAGCTTAGGACTAATATTAACTTTATGTTGTATTAGCTTACAACTAATATTAGCTTTATGTTGTATTAGCTATGTTGTATTAATTTTAAACTAAGTTATGTGATATTTAGTATTAGCTTTGAACTAATATATGTGTAATATAGTATTAACTTAATGTTTTGAATTGGGACCCATTGTTGCCTTTTGTTACTTTGTTGATTATTATGTTGATTTATATTAAGTATTAGCAATGGTTGATTATTTGTTACTTTGTTGTGTAGCCTAAACCAATATGGATGATTATAATGGTACTCATGAGAGTGGCAATTTATGGAACTATTAATGGATGGGGGATTACAGAGTTTACTGTAATGATCATGATGGTGATGATTATAACAATGCTGACAATAATAATGATGGTGATAACAATGATGACGATGATGGTGAGAGTAGTGACAGTGATGATGACAGTGACAGTGGTTCTGATGATGATGATAGTAATGACGATTCTGATGAGGAGTTTTACCAGCTTGTGGTAGTTACCTGTGAAGCAGTTGTGACATATTTTAATAAGTACATTAATAAGACTCCTTGTTATGATTCTAAACAAATAGGAGGGGCTTGGGTGAGACGTTGTATGGAAGGTAATGAGAAATTGTGTTACAACATGTTTAGAATGAAAAATGAGGTGTTTCAAAATTTGTGTCAAGTTTTCCAACATGACTATAGACTTCAACATTCAAGAAATATAAGGTTAGAAGAATCAATGGCAATCTGTTTACTGGTACTTGGTCATGGAACATGTAACCGAATGGTTCAAGAAATATTTCAGCATTCAGGTGAAACCATAAGTAGACATTTTGAGAAGCTGGTCACTCTGTTGGGTGCTCGCTTTGCAACTGCATATGTAAAGTCTTCAGATCCAACTTTTAGTGAAGTTCCAACCAAAATACAAGACCATCCAATTTATTGGTCACATTTCAAAGTATGTGTACTATTGTATATTTGAATAAGTGTTATTGTCTATAAGATAATTGTCATGTGGAACTGAAAACTATTAATGTTTTTATTAGGATTGCATTGGTGCGATTGATGGCACACATGTGATAGCGATTGTACCTACTGAGAAGTCTATTCCATACTATGGAAGAAAGGGATATCCAACCCAAAATGTGATGGCTGCATATGACTTTAATAAGTTATTCACATTTGTTTTGCCTGGATGGGAAGGTGCAGCACACGACACTCACATTTTTCTTGATACTATTCATAAACAAAATAACAACTTTCCACACCCACCACCAGGTTTGTAATTGGTTAATCAATTGTTCATTGTAATGACACCTTGTGTGTGTTAATACAATTGAATTTTTTTTTTTTTAGGGAAATATTATGTAGTTGATTCTGGATACCCAATGATGAAAGGCTATTTGGCACCATACAAAAGGATATCATACCATCTTCAGGACTTTCGAAGGAGAGGTGGAAACCCTAGAACTAGACATAAAAAATTTAATCATGCTCACTCATCTCTTTGATGTATGATTGAGCGCACTTTTGGTGTGTGAAAGAATAAATTGAGATCCTAAGGTCTTAGGATTTTCTGTATTTATAACTCTAATTTGTAATGTTGGCAAACCATGATCAAAACATTGTATTTAGTCTTGTTTAGACTTGCTCAAAATTGGTTTAATATTGTAAAGTTGGAATCGAGTGGCTGCAGAAGTACTTGGGACTTTCGGCCTGGCTCGATCGATCGAAGAATAGACTCGATCGATCGAAAATCGCACAGGTTGAATTTTCTGCAAATTTTCCAACTCAGCCCTACTTCATTAAACGTTTAGGGTTTTGTGTTTTTACCCTAGGTATATAAACTAAACCCTAGCCACGTTTTTGAAGGTTGTCCATATTGCTTTGTTGCTCATACATTGCTGTTTTGTGTGAATCTCGTGTGAGATCTTTGAGGAGACTTCCTTTACAAAAAACTTAGAGTTTTCAAGGTAGAGATGATTTCAACATCTTGAAGATCATTACTGTTGCAACCATTGGAACTTAAAAGAAAAGCAAGCGGGGAGCTTGTAGCTGATTGAAGAATTCAAGAAAGAAGTAGTCCGTGGATTCGGAGCCTGCGCGTGGTCGTGTCAGGAAGTTTTACTGGTGGGTAGCATTAGGAAGTCGAGCGGGGAGCTTGTAGTCCTTCTGTAAGAACTTCAATTCTTTCATAGTGAATTCTGTTATGCCTTGAGGATCGGTGGGCCAAATCCTCCCCAGGTTTTTACCGAGTGGTTTCCTGGGTGATCATATTTTGTGTTTATTTATTTTCCGCTGCTTTATATCTTGATATGATTATTTGATTGCTTTAACCTAGAATTGCATAATTTGACTAAGTAACAACTTGGCTAATTAATCTAGGCTACGCAATCTGTGTGTTTAAGGGGTCTAAATTTCCTTCAAGTGGTATCAGAGCGTGGTAGCTCTTTTTAATTGAGATTTCTATCTCTGAGCTGATCCTTGACCCCTGCTGTCATGGATTCTTGGAAAATCTTTTTGTTTGCTAGTCAACTTATCTACTTGTTGTCTTTGCCATTTGTTGTTTTTGTTAAATCTTTCCTTAAGTATCTTGGTAAAATCACTTGTGATAAGAATTATGTTTGTTATACTGCTTTAACCGCCTTAAAGGCACGTGATTCTTGTCTTTGGTATTTGGATAGTGGTTGTTCCAGGCACATGACAGGAAATAAAGGTCTATTCAAAACACTCTTTGAAGGAAAGATTGGGACAGTCACCTTTGGAGATGGAAGTAAATTTGTGATCAGAGGCATTGGTACTGTGGACATTCCAGGATTGCCAGTGTTTGAAGATGTTTGGTATGTTGATGGATTGAAGGCCAATTTACTCAGCATAAGTCAGATTTGCGACAATGGATTGAACGTTCTTTTCACCAAGTATGAATGTGAGATACTTGATGGTGGAGGTGATTGTATGTGTGTTGGTGTAAGGACAGCTGACAACTGTTATGGAATAACACCAAGTGTAAACAACAAGTGCTTTAGTGCAAAGATAGATCAAGTTGATTTGTGGCATCAACGGTTGGGGCATGCTAGTCTTAAGCAGCTAGAGAAGATTTCTAAGTGTGAGGCAGTTATCGGTTTACCTAAATTTGAGAAGATAGATAAGTGCATCTGTGGACCATGTCAGATAGGTAAACAAGTAAAATCCAAGCATCCGTCTGTGACTAGTGTTCAAACCTTAAGACCTTTAGAGATGTTACATATTGATCTCATGGGTCCTGCCAGAGTTCAAAGTCTGGGTGGAAAGAAGTATATTCTAGTGGTTGTGGATGACTTTACTAGATATACTTGGGTTGTGCTTTTGAAGGATAAAGCTGAAGCTCCTGAGAAGATGATACATCTGTGCAAGAAATTGCAGGTTGAGAAAGATACTGTGATAGCCAGAATCAGAAGTGATCATGGAAAAGAATTTGAGAATACCAAACTGGCTACTTTCTGCAATGATCAAGGCACTCACCAAGAGTTCTCATCACCCAAGACACCGCAACAAAATGGGATTGTGGAAAGGAAAAACAGGGTTGTTCAGGAGATGGCTCGAGTCATGCTACACAATAAAAAGTTGCCAAAGTCCTTCTGGGGAGAAGCAGTCAACACTGCTTGCCATACACTCAACAGGGTGTATTTTAGACCTGATTCCAAGAAAACTCCCTATGAACTCTGGAGAGGGAAGAAACCTGTTGTCAAATATTTTAGGATATTTGGCAGTGACTGTTACAGTCTGCGTGATAGAGAGAATCTAGAGAAGTTTGATACAAAGAGTGACAAAGGATACTTTCTAGGATACTCTTCCACCAGTAGAGCGTACAGAGTGTACAATTTGAAAACCAAAACAGTCATGGAATCTTCAAATGTTGTGATAAATGATGAAGTGTGTTCAGAAGCATCTGCAGAAAGCACTGGTCCTGCTCAAGATAAGTCTTTAGAAGTTAATGACTCTTTTCTTACTGAGTATGTTGGGAAACATAGTGAGGAAGAGTTGCTGGTGTTGAATGATACAGTCTCAGTACCATCAAGCTCAGAACCATCCACTCCAGTTCATGGCACTCGACAGGTACAAAGTGAGCCAGCCCTCCATTTGAACAGAAAGGTACCACAACATCTCTTGTTAAACGCCCTTCTTCAAGAGTGAGATTGAACCATCCTTCCACAAATATATTGGGTAGTTTGAATGATAATATGAGATTGAGATCAAAAGCCTTGAATGTGATCACTCACTCATGCTATCTGTCCCAATTTGAATCGAAGAAGGTAGATGAAGCACTTCAAGATGCTGATTGGGTAAATTCCATGCATGAAGAACTTCATCAATTCGTTTGGAATGATGTATGGGAATTAGTTCCTAGGCCAGAAAATGTAAATGTGATTGGAACTAAATGGATCTTTAAGAACAAGTCAGATGAACATGGCACCGTGATTAGAAACAAATCAAGACTTGTTGCACAAGGGTACACACAAGTGGAAGGAATTGACTTTGATGAGACCTTTGCACCAGTTGCAAGATTGGAATCCATTCGGATACTATTAGCCATTGCAAGTCATCTAAACTTCAAGTTGTATCAAATGGATGTCAAAAGTGCTTTCCTAAATAGGATGTTACAAGAAGAGGTGTATGTTGAGCAACCCAAGGGATTTGTGGATCCTCACAGACCGGATGACGTCTACAAGTTAAAGAGAGCACTCTATGGTTTGAAACAAGCTCCTAGAGCTTGGTATGATAGATTGACTGCATATCTCACTGAGCATAGATTCAAAAGGGGATCTGCAGATACAACTCTCTTCATAAGAAAGGATAAGACTGGTTTTGTTGTAGCTCAAATTTACGTAGATGACATTGTTTTTGGTGCTACTAATGACTCTCTTGCTCACTCTTTTGCAGATGAAATGAAGGCAATGTTCGAAATGAGCATGGTTGGTGAATTGACTTACTTTTTGGGTTTGCAGGTGAAGCAAACAGAGTCAGGAATCTACGTCAATCAAGCTAAATATGCAAGAAATTTGGTCAAGAGATTTGGACTGGACAAGGCTGCTCATGCTAGAACACCAATGGCTGCTAATGTGAAGTTAACAATTGATCCATCAGGTGAGTCTGTTGATGTTACCTTGTACAGAAGCATGATTGGTTGTCTCTTGTACTTAACTGCTAGTCGTCCTGATATTTCTTTTAGTGTTGGTGTTTGCTCTAGATTTCAGTCTAATCCTAAGGTCTCTCATTTAAATGCTGTTAAGAGAATTATCAAATATGTGAGTGGAACTTGTGATTATGGATTGTTTTATAGCAAAGAGTCAAATTTGTCTCTTGCTGGTTTTTCTTATTCTGATTGGGCTGGGAATGCTGATGATAGAAAAAGCACCACTGGGGGATGTTTCTATGTTGGAGCCAATCTTGTGGCTTGGATGAGTAAGAAACAAAATTCTGTCTCTCTATCCACTGCTGAGGCTGAATATATTGCTGCTGGGAGTTGTTACTCTCAGCTTCTGTGGATGAAGAAACTTTTGAGTGATTATGGGATTCCTCAAGACACCATGGTTGTCTACTGTGATAATTCTAGTGCCATAGATATTTCTAAAAATCCTGTTCAGCATTCTAAGACCAAACACATTGAACTTAGATATCACTTCATTAAGGATTTAGTTGAAAAGAAGGTTGTCATTCTTGAATATATCCCTACTGATCATCAAAATGCTGACATCTTCACCAAACCTCTTGATGGGAGTAAGTTTGAGACTCTTCGTCAAGTCATTGGTGTGCTTTGGTGTCCCTAGTCTCTTCTGGCTTTCTTGGTCCTTGTGCTTAATTGCCTTTTTCTTTGGTGACCATTGTTCTTTGGTTTTTGTCTTTTTGTTGTTTTTGTTCTAGGACTTGCATTGCATTACATTCATGCATTTCATTCTAGGATGTATTTGTTTTCTCTTTTAATTTAAAAAAAAAAAAAAAAAGGGGGAGAAAGCAAATATTATGATAGACACTATTTGTCTTGATTTTTGAAAAACAAGGTTGGTCTATCTTGTGACACATATCATGGTCTGTGTACCTTGTTTAACTTTGATGAACTTTTTCATTGCGCTTGACTAGTTGAAACTTTGTAGTGCATGTTGTGTGGGAAAGATGTGTATGGTTTTTAATCTCCTTGTCTTAATCATGAAGTCATATGTTATTTAACTGTCGGACTTGATTCTTTTGAGAAAGGCATAAATAACCATCTCACCACTGTTCACTAGCCAATCATGAACACCTTAGTGCATATCATAAGATTCTGTGCTCGAGAAAGTGTAGCACATGCACAAAAAGAACATAAGGTGTAGCCTCAAATTAAATTAAAACTGGTGTGTACTATTAGGCTTGATGCCAATTTACTTAATTCAAACCGGTGTGTACTATTAGGCTGAATGCCATCTCATACAAATAAGAGGCAAAAATGCAAGAAACTTACATGATTGCAAGTTTTTGTTCTAGGAGATGTGGGAGTTATAGGATGTACCTCTTTAGGTGATAGTCTCTTTTAAATTCTATGTGATGAATTGTGTAGACTTTGTGTTTGATTGCCATTCACATATCACCTCACATGTATCTCAAGTTTTTGCTAGTATCACACACTACACAAGTTACTCTTTGTTAAAAATTGTACATACTAGTGTGTGTGTTTATGGTCTGACCAACCAAGTTTGAGAATATCTTGAGATTTGTGCACAACATTTGTGTTGCTTGAGAAAATTCAATGGAAGAATGATTAAAATTTTTTTTTGAGAAAATTGGGTTTCAAATTTTGGGTTTTTGAAGAAAAAATCATTCCATCTCATACTCATGCATGTTGTTTTTACAATTTAATGCTTTGAGGAGTTGTTTTAAAAAATTTAGGTTTGTGTCTTTCAAAACTGGATTTTTTTTTCAAAATTTAGTGAGCCTCTGCCCATTTCGATCGATCCAGCCTGTTTTTCGATCGATCGAAAAAGTGCTTTCGTTTGTTCTAAAAAGTCTGTCACATTCGATCGATCGAATGTAATTTTCAATCGATCGAATGTAATTTTCGATCGATCGAATATCGTGAAAAAGGTTTTTAAAAGGTACTTTTTTGACTTTTTCAAAGTTCCTATTTCAAAAACTTTTCAAACCTTTTTCCTCTCTCCGTGTTGGCAAGCTCTATTTGAGGTTTTTGTCATTTTCTTCCGTTGTTTTTGCAAAATCTCTCTCTCCTTAAGCCGGTAAGTCTCTTTTGCCCTTCTTTTTGTTTTTATTTTCATCATTTCATGCATATTTTCATGCATTTAGGGGCGATTTTCGCACTTTGCAATTTTAGGATTTTCATTTGATTCAAGCCATATTTTATGCAATTGATCATTGGGTTTTTGTGGGGACACATCATAAACATGATCCTTGGTGGTTAATTTGATCAATTTTGAGTTTGGTGAAAAATTGAAAATTCTAGGGTTTCTAATTGATCCGAATTGGGGATTTTGTTAAATTGAGTAGAATTTGATGAAATTGGCTTGTTGTATTGATGAAATTAAGCATTATAATCTATGTGTTGTGTTTTATAATGCTCAATTCATCATTTTGTTCTAAAAATTTTCAGTTGATGTTAAATTTTTGGGGTTTTTGTTAAGAAAATTCCCTGCTCAAGCCAATTTTGTCAATTTAATCTCAATTGAACTTAATTGCTCACTGCATTAGTACATGCATCATGGCATTGTATCTACTCATGCATCATATAAATTTTAATTCTATTTTTTTTGTGCTAACTTGCAGTCTGCCTTTGGTTTTGTTTTTTTTATTTTCTTCTGGTTTTCTCTTTGTGTCTCTGTCCTTTCCTTAGCATCATGCCTAGGAAAACTAGAGCCCATAGGTCCATTCCCTCTTCCTCTCCATCCCCTCCCTCCTTTGACCGTGAGAGGTTTCCAAGTAAGAAAAACCAAGATCTTTTTGAGAAGCTTAACCTTAAGAGGAAGATTTGGGCTGAGCATTCTGTTGTGTTAGATGAGCTAGATCCTGCCATTAGGGCAAACTTTGAGCGTCGGGGCTGGTTACCTTTGTTAGACATTTCTGATCCTCCTCCACCGTCTGCCTTGATTAGAGAGTTCTATTCGAACATCTCTATCCATATCTATGATTCCAACACTATGGTAAAGAGTTGGATACGAGGTGTTAGGTACACCATTACTCCTCAGGTAGTGGCTACTGCTCTAGAGGTACCGTTGGTTAGGGATCCTGTCTATCCTTATAATGAGTCTCCCGAGCTAAGCGATGTTTTGTCTTACATCACTAGTACTTCTGTCCAGTGGGGTTCTGATCCTAGGATCACTTCTGCTGAGCTCTCCGGGTTGCATTATCTTTTCTTTAGGATAGCTTGTCATTCTATCTGGCCCATTTCTCATGTGCACACCATTCCTCTTGAGAGGTGTGTATTTTTGTACGCTCTGGTTACTGATGCTCCTATCAGTTTTCCCCATCTTTTTCTTCGTTCTTTGAACGAAGTTTATAGGAGTTCATCTTCTTCACATGCCCTTGTTCATCCTATTTTCATTCATAGGATTTTGCTCCATCTTGATCTTAGTGGCTTTCCTTCCTCTGAGCCTGTTCATGTGATTGCTCCTATCGGTGCGTCTTTTCTTAGACAGAGGGCCACTCATCTTCGAGCTGGTTCTAAACACCCTAGGTCTGAGCCCTCTAGTAGCGTACCTCCTCCTCCTCCTTCTTCTGCAGGTCTTGCTGATGAGGATATTCCTGATCCAATTGGTGCTGATACTGCTGCTGCTAATGTTCCTCCATCTCCTTCGGCCGACTTCGATGTTCATCGTACTTAGGAGACTGTCATGACTGTTCAGCAGGCTCATGGTCAGATTTTGGTGGACTTGCTGGATGAGATTCGTGCTCTCCGAGTTGATTTAGCGCGTCTTCATTCTCCCTCACCACCTCCTTTTGATGGCGACTCATGATTGCTCTTTGGCATTCCGTCACAAAAAGAGGGAGTGGAGTTTTGCCTTGTAGAGGGTTTTTGTAGTTAGGGGGAGACTTTTGTAGTTAGGGGGAGATATTGTTTTTAGATTGTATCTAGGTGCTTCACTTTGTATATCATTTTTGGGGATATTCATGTTAGGGGGAGTAACATTTATTGATATACATTTATTTTTTATAGATTCTTGTTGCTTTATGATTCACTGCGTATTGATTTATATTTATGACTTGATCATTCTTATATGTCTTTATTTTGTGTTGTGTGAATCTTACAAGAATGTTATACATGTTGTTTTTACTCTTTTCTGTCACACATACGTTTATGCGTTTGTTGAGTATTTCAAGAATATACAGGTTGATTCAACTAAGCTGCTGTCTACACTTGCAACTGATAGATAGTAGTTAGGCTGAATTTGGTTTTATGAGCATTACCTTTATAAAGGGCTTTTTATTTGTAAAACTTTGAGCTGTTAATTAGGGTTTTGTCACGGATTGCCAAAGGGGGAGTTTGTTAGGTTCTAAGGTCTTAGGATTTTCTGTATTTAGAACTCTAATTTGTAATGTTGGCAAACCATGATCAAAACATTGTATTTAGTCTTGTTTAGACTTGCTCAAAGTTGGTTTAATATTGTAAAGTTGGAATCGAGTGGCTGCAAAAGTACTTGGGACTTTCGGCCTGGCTCGATCGATCGAAGAATAGACTCGATCGATCGAAAATTGCACAGGTTAAATTTTCTGCAGATTTTCCAACTCAGCCTTACTTCATTAAACGTTTAGGGTTTTGTGTTTTTACCCTAGGTATATAAACTAAACCCTAGCCACGTTTTTGAAGGTTGTCCATATTGCTTTATTGCTCATACATTACTGTTTTGTGTGAATCTCGTGTGAGATCTTTGAGGAGACTTCCTTTACACAAAACTTAGGGTTTTCAAGGTAGAGATGATTTCAACATCTTGAAGATCATTACTGTTGCAACCATTGGAACTTAAAAGAAAAGTAAGCGGGGAGCTTGTAGCTGATTGAAGAATTCAAGAAAGAAGTAGTCCGTGGATTCGGAACCTGCGCGTGGTCGTGTCAGGAAGTTTTACTGGTGGGTAGCATTAGGAAGTCAAGCGGGGAGCTTGTAGTCCTTCTGTAAGAACTTCAATTCTTTCATAGTGAATTCTGTTATGCCTTGAGGATCGGTGGGTCAAATCCTCCCCAGGTTTTTACCGAGTGGTTTCCTGGGTGATCATATCTTGTGTTTATTTATTTTCCGCTGCTTTATATCTTGATATGA
Source organism: Quercus variabilis (assembly GCA_030445155.1). Lineage (NCBI taxonomy): Eukaryota > Viridiplantae > Streptophyta > Magnoliopsida > Fagales > Fagaceae > Quercus > Quercus variabilis. The sequence continues at coordinate 17,211,257 of CP129456.1, forward strand.
TTATTTGATTGCTTTAACCTAGAATTGCATAATTTGACTAAGTAACAACTTGGCTAATTAATCTAGGCTACGCAATCTGTGTGTTTAAGGGGTCTAAATTTCCTTCAGGTTAATCAATTGTTCATTGTAATGACACCTTGTGTGTGTTAATACAATGGAATTTTTTTTTTTCTAGGGAAATATTATGTAGTTGATTCTGGATACCCAATGATGAAAGGCTATTTGGCACCATACAAAAGGATATCATACCATCTTCAGGACATTCGAAGGAGAGGTGGAAACCCTAGAACTAGACATAAAAAATTTAATCATGCTTACTCATCTCTTTGATGTATGATTGAGCGCACTTTTGGTGTGTGAAAGAATAAATTGAGAATTATCAGAAACATGCCATCTTTTCCATTCCATATCCAAATACTTATTGTATCTGCTACTATGGCTCTTCATAATTTTGTTAGATTAAATGATAGGGATGATAGGAGCTTTATAAATGCCAATCGAGATTCAATTTCTAGAAGAGAACATAGTGAAGCAGGTAGCAGGTGTGAGCAGAACTCAGAATCTTTAATAGACCCTGTGATTGTGGTTCTTCGTAATTCCATTACTAATTCCATTTGGGGGATAATAATTAGTAGTTGTCTTCTTTTTTTTTTATATATAATATCATGTAGTACAATTTAAACTTGGGTTATTGATATGTATTTTATATCTTTTTACATTTTTATGTAGTACAATTTAAACTTGGATTATTGGTGTATATTTTATCATCTTTTTACATTTTCGTTTTGAGTTTCATGATGATGAAAATTATTTAGATTTAATTAATATTAATAAGAAGTCATTAATGGTAATAACAAATAATTATGACACTAAAAAAGAAAAATTGCCCAAACATTATTAAAATAATACCAATAATATATATTTATTATTATTTAGTAAGTATATGAAGTAGTTGATTTAAGTATGAAATAAACTCACATCCAAAAAAAAAAGAAAGTATGAAATAAATTCTCTTATATATACATTGTCCTTTTTGGTAATTTATCCCTCAAACTACCACTTTTATAAGTGCTAGTCAAACACTCAGCTTTTTCAAAAAGCACTTTTTAACAGTTTTTACTAAACACTCAGCTTTTTGAAAATACACTTTTTCATTATGCACTTTTACAAAAAGCTAAACTAAACTCACCTTCAATCTGACGGCTATGAGCAAGTTGTACAATTGCATTGAGAAGTATCAAGTATGTGTTTGTTTTGACTCTGAAAATGAATGCAACATTGCTAGTTTGCTATTAATTTAAGTGAAGTAATGCGGATGTGATGAACTTGGCCCTTACACAAGGATCATTTGCAAATATGCAAAAGGGGCTGGATAAAGCTATTTTTGCTCTGAGATAATTCAAGAATTTGTTGGCGTCATTTTGTAGGCAGCATGCCTGCTTAAAAGCGAATAGGGATAATTTCATTAATAATGCAGAGGACAACGGTGACAAATATGAAGGTGGAAGTCTCATGATACGTTAAATATAAAATAATATTCCAAATATTACAGACAATCTAAGAATTACATGACTTTGGTCTTAATTACATTCTATAAAATGAAAAATTACATGAATAAGAAATTAATTTAAGAACCCTTGATCTAAGTTCGGAGGATAATGAGGTGATGGGTGTTGGTGTCAAGGTTAACGCGCTAGGTAATGCCAGCTACAACGTTTAAGGCACTTATATCTATAAGTTTAACTACAAGATGGGAAAGTGTTAAATATCCACCTTGTCAAATAAATTGGTCTTCTACTATGGTTTCCATTCCTTAAACAAACACTATACCATACAGTATAAGCAAACAAGAGTGCGTCAATATTGAAAAGATGGAGATGATGAACATAACATATGAACATTGTAAAGTTGTGATTTACAACTATGTATATATTGGCTTTAATTCCATGTTAAATTTGATTGTAATTCTGTTCAACCATTTCTCTGTATTTTTGTGAGATTTTATGTAAGGGTTGTGTGTGAAAGTTTAGTGAATAATCTGTGAAAAGGTGTTTTTCACGACTAGACTTTAGACTGCTGACCTGCAAAACGAGCCACGTAAGAAGCACATGCTAGAATTTGAAGAGTCCTTGATATGCTCGATTTCGCGAGTGACTCATGACTCAGGCCATGTCATGAGTGACCCACAAAACTTATTGCCTGTTAATTTTTGGACGGTGACTTTTCCCATTCTTTACCAACACTATATAAACCCTCATTACCCACGAATATAAGAAGAAGAAAGAGTATTTTCTAAAGAAACTTTGAGAGAGAAACCCTAGCCAAACACTTGAGAGTTTGAGATTGTTTTTACTCACAATCTTCTACATCATTTCTCTAAAGTTTTCATCTACTCTCACCTCTCCATCTACACATCCTTGAGAGGTTCTTAGCCCAAACACTTACATCACTCACTCTAAATGTTGAAAGAAGTTTTGGTGACTTTTAGAAGTATTAGAAGAAGCCATTAAGTGGCGGATGCAATCAGGTGAAATTGCAGGATTCGGATAAGTAGTGAAGACAAGACTCCAAGAAGTCCATTGGTAGTAGGAGCTTAGAAGGCTCAAATACATTGGGTAGATTAGGCTTAAAGGGTCTTTTTGATATTCATGTACTCCAACTTATTTACTAGTGGATCGATTTCGACTTGGAGAGCCACAAAGAGGTTCTGGTAGGCCTTTTGTGATTTTGGGTTGGACTGCCTCCTGCTGCACTAGACCTGAGTGTTCTGGATGGGAGAGTTGGGACCAATCCAATTGCAACTCACCTTAATTTGGCTTGTGCACAAACTATGCCCCGTTTGCCGAAACTTTACTCACATGCCCATGGCAGACGAAGTTGCCACAAAAGAATTATGGCGGATAAATGTAATAAAACAATGATAACAGAAGTACGTTACTGTTAGGCAAAATAAGTAAGAGATTCTTAATTAAAAACAAGTAGAAAGAGCACGTTATAGGTGAAATTGCAAAGACAAGAGAAGAAACAATAGCAATAAGTGGTAAAATCAAAGAAGAAAAAGATCAATTTGTCGTGTTCAATTGTGTTATGGGGCTAAGGCCATTGAAGGAACCATTTCCTCAACGTGGATAACCTCACAGGGTAATCTTGCTATAGAAATTATTCACTTTAAGGGAACGGGCCTGAATGCCTTATTCCCAAATGAGCTATTTATCCTCAACAGAGGGTAGGCTTTTAGAGGGAGAGAAGGGAACTGGCCTATTGATGCATGTTTGCTATTCTACACTCCTTATTTCTTTTCTTTCTCTTTTCTCTCTGTTTTTTGTTACTTTGACTCTTTCCCACTCCTTTCTTTCTTTCTCAATGCTTGCTCGTGTGGTGTTATGGTGATGGTAATGCAGTAATTCTCCACTAGAGATTGCTATGGTTGTGGTTGTGTTACTGTCCACAGCAAGGACCCTTTATATACTGTCTACCGCGATTGTATTTTACCATTTTAGCCTTTAACCACTTTTGTCTGGTTTAGAGTGTTCCTCCTAACTACCCACTGGTTTGTCAATTATCCAGTCACCACCACTTACCTGTGCTGGCTATGCCAATCCCCATTACCAAACAAAGAAGGCTATTTTATCTGCTTGCTCACTGTGGTATTCTCTCTTACTATCCCTTATGGCAGTGGTTCCAACTCATCCTACCTTCTTTCGAGTGATATGTCATCCCAACAGGACATCACCTCCAAAAGAATATAAGCGAGAACCCCAAAATAGGTTTTATTTCTCCTCACCGCAAGACCATACCCTCTCTTACCTCTGAGCGAGAACCCCAAAATAGGCTGGGTACAGGTTGGTAGTACTTAGGCCTTGCACGTGCTCCACTTCATGTGTACGTTGAAAGCTTGTCTACTGCTCATGCATTTGCCATGGTCTAAAGGCTCATCTGTGCATTCTGCCGCTCATCCTTAACCTCTTATGGCATGAAGTATTTTATGATCTTTCATTCTTTATTGGCTTGCTCCTTTCAAGGGCTAGGCCTTGCTTGATCATGAGTTTTTCCTCTTTTAGCCCATTCTTTGCTCCTTTCATAGTCTTGTTGTCATTCCTGCCATAACACTCTGTCATTCCTGCTGTGGTGTTATTTGACCCATGCTTGCTGAGCCTCTTTGGGCCGACTGCCTGTTCTTCTCTTAATGACTCAATGTGGTCATTGGATTTATACTCACGCTACTTTGGACTTTCTTAACCCATTACATTGCTCGTGAGCTCCTTTATCCTATTTCTTTTTTCTTGAGCATCCTTGGCCCATTTGCTTTCCTTGGGCATCCTTGGCCCATTTTTTAACTTTGCATTCACATAGGTTTTTACTAACTCTTTTGGGCTTCCCTAGCCTAATTATCTTATTCTTCATCCTTGGGGCTCATGGGTTTTCCACTAACCCCTTACTTTCTTGCTTTATTACCTCGGGCTTATAGTGGCCCATTCTTAATTTTCTACATCTCATAATGCCCATAGGTTTACTACTTCTCCCTTTGGACTCCTTTAGGCCCATTTGCTTTCCTTAAGACCCATTTATTTACTTTATGGGCCTATAATCCATTGTCCCTGCCATTCGGGCTTAATAGTTTTTTCTATTAATCTACTAACTCTACTTTGCTCATATTGTTGGGCTTCTTCCTGCTACTGGGCTTCCAAAACGAGCATCAACAGAGGTTTTTCGTCGAATACTTCGGTTTCCTCTTCAATAACACAACTCAGTGTTATCTTGTATCTGCATCTCTCTTCCCAACTCTTTAAGCTTTACATTTATTGCTTTTTGTACTTACTTATTACTTAGAGTAGTGTTCTGGTTTATTGCGCGTGCTTTACTCTTGTTCCGCACTTAAATAAATTAGAGTAAAAGCAATTAAACCGTAATTTAAAATTGAGAGTCTAAACAAGTATTAGTGTTTTCACACTAATTGAGCTAGTTGAACTTTCAAACACGTTACGAGAATTGAAACATGTTATTTCAAACTTGAGAAATGGCAAGAAATAACATAGTTTCGCATGACATTGATGACAATCTAAGATCTAGCATATGATTATTTTATGATTAAGAGAAGAACATGCAAGCATTTGACTAGAAGGGGTAGGTGAGCTGGCTCAAGGTTGGTAGGATTAGAAGACAAGAAAGGAACCTAGTGACAACCACATTGTTTCCTTTTTTAAAATTAAAATCGTAGAAATACCAGGATTCTGGCAAATTTTAAGCCATATATAATTGACTTCAGTATTAATTAGCCCCAAATTATTGCCTAATTATCTATATTAAAAAGTCAATTCACCAATTAATTAGGGCTTTTTAATATTTGACAGTCTAAATCATCAATTGTGTACTTCCTTATGATTGTTTTAAGTTTAATCCAATACGATTATAACACATCATTAATTTAAAATTCATTTCTCACTGAACCAATCAAAATTAATTTGATCATAATTACATGTGATTAGATTTAATCATGTGGATGCATCTCAGCCGTTAAAATTTAATTCTGCAGTTTCTTTCAATCTAATCATTTAATTTGAGCTCATAACATATCGTTTTTTTTATCATTAAGACTTTCAGATTTTTTTTTTTTTTTTTTTGAGAAACATTAAGACTTACAGATTTGATTCATGTGAAGTAATTGAAAATCCAACAATCAAAATTACAATTCTACTCCTAAAATGTTAAATTATGGTTCCACATTATTTGCACATAATTATATTTTTGGTAAGAATTAACAACAAAAAATAAATGATACGGAGATAAGTACAACAAAATTGTTGATTTCGATGATTTATGGGGCAAAATATAAGCAGGACACTGATGATAATTTCAAATGCAAAAGTTTAATTTGCAAAAAAAAAAAAAAATCCCGTATAAAGTGACGTGGTGGCACCCTTCTCTTCCCGCGTATATCGCTCTTTCAAACTTGCCTTTATAAATTCGTTACTCCTTTTAAAAACCCTAGACACACTCCTTCACTTCACTCTCATCTGTTATTCTCGCTCTCGCTCTCTGCGCTATTAATCTTCTTCAGGTACCAATCCTGGATTTCTTTCTCGCTTATTTTCTTTTTTTTTTTTTTTTTTTCCTTTAGTTTATGATCTGATCAGAGTTTCGCGGTAATATTTACTGGATGGATGTTTGGTTGGGTGGAAAATCATATATTTTTTTTACATGTCTTGTTGTTTTAATTGTAATTGAGAATTATATTATAAATTAGTAACTGTTTTGCAAATCGCTATGGAGTAGCTAGCATGTTAAAGCAAATTTCATTCCTTTTTTTTTTTTTTAAAGATTTTCCATGACCTATTTTATTTCTTAAACTAATGAATGTTCTTAGTGGTGTTTTAAGCCAATGCTTTGGTTTTGGCATATTGTTTTATTTGTGAAATTTTGTGCTTACCAAATATGTTCTCTATTGGTGTTAATGATCATGTTTGACCTTTCAGTGAGGGGCCCGAAGTAGGTGTTTCTAACAGAGATGTTTATCGGATTATTAAAAGAGGGGTCCTTTTTATGAATGCAGGCTGTGATATTGTCTATAATCAATGGCTATATTAAAGGAATTAGGTGATGACCTCTTGGCGTGCAATCAAAATAAAGTGCTAGCTGATGATAGGAAGAATATTGCCCAATGCATTAAAAAGATTGAACCAAAGACCCCATTGCGACGCAGCCTGCGACTGCAAAACATGCAGGGAAGGGTTAGCCCAAGGCTTCAAGAGAAATCTGATGAACAAAAGACATCCTATGGTAGTAAGAGAAAGAGGTTATCAGATGACCTCAAAGATCAAGTTAGCAAGAAAGAGACTGAAGTTGTGCCTGTGGAAGACATTGGTTGTAGAAGTGATCTGGAGACACGGTGTAACAATGCAGGCGATGCTCGAGTAGTCAGTGATTCTATGAGGGTGACAATGACATTAAGGGATTTCGACACACTTTACCTTCGCTTTGTTCAGGTAGTTATATAATTTCCACGTGATTATATTTTCGTGTATATATATATATATATATATTGCACTTATAGGAGGTAAGATATCTTTAGACTAATATATTGAGATCCATAGCTGACCCTAATATTTTGGTACTAAAGCTTTGTTATTATTGTTGAACTTTCTATCATTAAACATTTCTTTTATATTAGCTCGTTCCTATGTGAACTAGATGAAAGAAAACAGGGAAAGTTTGAAGATGGACATGTCTACAATAGTTGAGGATTAATAAATTAGAGAAGAAACTGCACTGTAATAGGAAATGTAGTATTAGCTTCATAAATGGTCATTGTGTAATGGTACAAGTAAACCAATGATGTCAGCACTTTAACATAATATTACTGTTACTATCTTTTTTGAGTCTCCCATTTTAACTTCTTACTTACATTGTTCAGAACTAAATGCTTTTTGCATTCTAAGATAGATCATACCAAGTTGTCTGTTGTATCGGTAAGGCTTTATTATTCCTTTGGGCACACATAATGTAACAACATGTGTGCACACATAATGTAACACAACTAGTGGTTATTGTTAAATTTACAATAACCAAGCCTTAGTCCCAAATTTTTGGGATTAGCTATGAATCCTCAACATATTAGCCATGGTCAGCCACATGTATTCTTTTCTGAATTTTGAGATTTTTTGCTTTTGACTAATTTACAATATAAATCTTTTGAAATTGAAATGATTAAGAATCCTACAGTGACCTAAACATCTTTTAATTTTTTTCATATGCGCTAGATTTTATTAGTCTGGAATAGATAAGTTGCAAGTTCCTTTCTTTATCTATTCTTAGAATTCGTTTAGATATAGCTTATTTTGTTAAAAACTAAAAACACTGTAGCAAAATAATTTTTAAATGTGTGAATAGTGCCGTGGGACTCGTGACAGTGCATGCATTTTGTCTCCTACACAGTGAATCTATGTGCGTGAACAGTATGGTTCCTGTTCATATACGCTAAAAAAAAAAAAACGCAAACATAAGGAAAAAACATGAATCCAAACACTCACTTAGCCTGTCTATGCATGTTGATAGAAGAGTATAGATGCAAGAAAGCTAAGGCCAATATATCTGCAAAATTCTAATACTTGTGCACAGGGCTATATTTTGGCTACTTTAATAATTTGAGTTAGCAGATTTTTTTTTTTTTTACATAGCCTGTCTGTGCTTTACACAGGAAGAGGAGAAGAGATGCCTTAAGCCTAAGGATGATGTGCACATTTCTAATGGTTCAGAAAATAATGTGAGAATAATCATGAACTTTAATTTCTTTCACTTTTTTTTTTCTCCCCTTGCTTTTAATGGTTACTTTTTTTAAAGTTTTGGTCAATTTGCTGAAGAAGTTCTAGTCTTTTGCACTTCCTTTTGCTCTCTTTCACTTTTAATTCTTAATTTAGTTTTATTTATTGGCAGTTTTGGAGAAACCACAGAATTGATGTTGAATTTCTAGAGTTTGTTACACTAGGCTTTAGACGTTCTTCTACTTCATTTTTGTATGTGGTTTGAGGCCTTAAATGTCAATAGGCTGGCCACCTGTGAGTATGATCTTGATATGCAATATGCTACTCAGTTTGTTACATAAGGCTTTAGTTGCACTGCTTCGCTTGTGTATATGAGATGAACCTTTTACATGTGAATAGGGCAAGCACCCTATTGATCAATTAATTTCAACTTGACCTTCATGTGAGACATAATTCATTGTTAGGATTTATATGATTGTTAAAATTTCTTATAAAATAATCTTTTTTTTAATTATTATTATTGGTAATTACAAATGCACTCTTTAATTTGCATCCCTTCTTGGATTCAAGGTTTCTGGTAAGTATTTTGCTGTTTTAATTGTTCTTTATAATCTTCTAATTTCCATGCTAGCTCTTTCAAGTGGCCAAATAATGCATTTAAAATCACATAATGTATCTATGGCCTTACTTATTCTTGGTGATTATTGACCTTTATGGTTATTTACATTAATGCTACAAATTTTTGCAGAACGGGAATGCATGTGATGGTCATGCTAAGAGATGTACCAGGCGACCTGATCTCAGGGCTATTTCTGAGGCGAGTTGCTGGATTATGTGTTACACATATATTACTTGTACACTATCTACATTATCCAATGGCTTTAATAATCAATCATACTTGTTATTCAAGAACTATGGTTTAGCTACCAATGAAACTGAAAAACTTCTCTGAACTGGTATTATTGCCAATGGTCTGATGCATAGTTACAAAATCATGATAATGCCGAAATCATATCAGGTTAGAAATGTCCCTTATCAGGTAGGGGTGCATTTTAAACTTGCTAATAGCTGCATTCTAGAGTATTAATAGCTGTACAATTTGCATATGGTGGCTTAATAAATATTGTCAAAGATCTCTTTGACCTGGCTTGAATTTATCTTTGTCACATACTTCCTGTTTCATTTGGTACATGGGTAAAGCTTTTTTTTTTTTTTTGGGCAAGTTTCAAAGACACATAGTGGGTTTTGAACCGGTAACCTTACCCCTCCACCAATTATTAGGGGTTGAGGACTCATTGGCAAGTACACAAATGCATTTTGATACTGATGACGTTTGAAAATTCTTGGAGAGAAGAAAAGGGTTACTTTAATGCATGCATAAGTGCGTACATAGACTTAGGCTGATAGGCATTCTCCTTAAATTTCGTTGTTTCTTGTAACATTTTTTTTTTTTTAATTTTTTTTTACTTACAGTATTGCATAATAGTAAATATAATGCCATTAAATTTATTTTGCTTGTGGACAACACACACTCATATTGATCAGTTTTTGCATATCTTAATTTCAATACTCGGTTAATGTTTCAAAGTAGAAAATTATTGTATTGAAAATGATATTTCAAAGCAGGCTTGTAACTTTTATTTTTTTTTCCTATATGTGAACATTTCTGGTTACTTTGATTTACTATAGTGTAGAGTAACTCTGGTCTACTTTGTTACTTCATTTCCTTACTGTTGCTTTGTGAATTATGGCAGATGCTGAATTCAAAAAAAAATTTGTACAGCAAGAAAATAGGTCATCTCCCAGGTTCATGAAATTCAGTTGTCTGTTGGGGCGTTGCTATCTATTCTTTTATAAATTACATTAATTGTTTTATGGCAACTCCAATCTTTTAATCTAATTTTTGTTATTACCTTTATTAATGCAGGTATTAATGTTGGACATCAATTCTCTTCCCGGGCTGCAATGGTGGCTGTTGGTCTTCATGGGCAGTGTTTGAGGGGAATTGATTATACTGGAGAATCTTCAAAAGTGGTAGGGTATCTAAAAGTAATCAGGAATTCTGCGGAATTTGATTAGTAAAGTGTGTATACAACAATTATTTAATGGCATCCAAGCATATGGTCAGTGATAAAAGTTTCTAAGAATATGTTAAACTCAATATAATTGAAACTTTCTGTAAAAATGGTGAAGATTTAGGTACATGGGATGCTAAGGAAATTGAAATGTCCTGCCAAGATCACGATGATGGATGAAAAGGCCTTGGATTATCTTTATAGTAAAGGATAACCCCAAACTATTTTGTTAAAAATTGAATGTCGGTATATTAATTACAAAGGATAAGCAACCAATAATACATATTACAACGCCATGATGCTGAGTGGCTATCACGATTTTTTAATTGGTTGTTTCTATGTAAACTTAGATGGAATACATTGTGAGTTTATAGTTTTAATATTTCTTTTATTATCTCTTGGATTATTGCAGGAAGAGTTCAGTAGTCAGAAGATTATGTTGCCAGTTATTCAGCAAAAAAAAAAGAAGAGATTATGTTGCCAGTTGCTGTTTCAATTGTCTTGTCGGGCCAATATGAAGATGATGTTGACAAGTCAGAAGAAGTTGAGTATACAGGTGAAGGTGGGAATGACTTACTCGGCAATAAATGTCAAGTTAAAGATCAAGTTATGTGTCGTGGTAATTTGGCTCTTAAGGTTCGGGATGACTTACTCGGCAATAGTAATTTATTAATATTATTTTTATTTGATTACATGGGTTTTGCGCTTTAAGTTGGTAGAATTTTTGCCCTAAAGGGAAAGTAAGGTTTTTTTGGGAAAATTATTTTTATTGTATTATTAATTGTTAAAAATAGTGTTGTGGTAAACACATTACACTGAATTTGTGTTTTGGAAACATGAATTCAGTGCAAAATTTGAAATTTTAATACTTAAAATTATGTTTTTAAAACACGATTTTCAAAAAAGATTATTCTCTAAAATAATTTTTTCAGAACACCATTTTTAATAATTATATATAAAATAATATTATTTTTCTAACAAAACCCGGGAAAGTAAAATGAAATTAATAACCAATAATTGAGCTCAAAACAGTAGGATATTTTTTTAACAACCAATATTTATTTGTGCTTATAGGTTTTTATGTTTTTTGGGGAAAGAATAAAATTGGAATTCCTTTTTCTTATCTTTCCTACTAAGTAGGTCTTTCTAAAAAATAAATAAATAAATTTTAAGAAGTTCCTAACAAAAACAATTGAATAAGATAGAGATATTCTGATGAAGGATCTTTAGAAATTCGGCACTAAAAGGATTTTTTATGAGATTTTGAAGGGTTATTTAATAGGTGTTAATGCTTAAGGGTTTTGGTAAGGTTAGATAATTTAAAAGCTAATTTGATGGCAGTTGGTTTCAAAACAATGGCTAGTACAAGGATTCCCAAAACCTTTTCTAGAATGACTAGTACCCCTAAAGGATTCCCAATAACAAATAAAAGTAATTAAGAACTTCTAAACCAAGAAGACATATGGTCCTTAGTCCAACACATCATACAAAATCTGAAAAACTATCAGATTACCCTTGACACAATAAAACTTGGGAAACTTATCTCCAAGTAGAATAGAAACTTTCTAATAGATGGAATAGCTAAGAAATGTTCCAAGAGAGCTTTCCATCATGCGAAACATCCCAAATTATAGTTTGAGAACTTGAACCAACCTTTCCTCGCCTCTTATAAGTCTTCAAAGGAAGCTTTCAATTATGTTCCCCCATCATTTCCTTAATTTTCTTCTCCTTTTTTTTGGGGGGTACCCATTTGGATTTTAGCATCTAATAATGATCTGTCGTTTCGATAAATGTCTAATAGGTGTTGACGTTTTAAACCACCATAGTTTAGACGAAATCAAACTTTTCCTTCCATATGATATTTTACTTAACTTCATATTTGGAAACCAATGAATTGGCCGAGATGATTTGAATTTGAAATCATTCTAGCAAATTCATATGCGCAATTCCAATATATGTCTAATAGATGTTGACATGTTAAACCATTGTAGTTTAGTAGAAATCGCACTTTACCTGATGTATAGGATTTTACTTGACTGCCTATTTCGAAACCAATGAATTGGCCAAGATGAGTTGAATTTGAAATCATTCTGGCAAATTCATATGTTCCGAGGAATGAAAATAAATCAAATTCAAACTCAAGTTGTGTTTCAAACCTCAACTTACCAACATGAATTGCATGAATTAGAATTAATGTGAATTTGTGAACCAAGGATCAACTTGCTAAAAGAATTGGTTTTAATATGCCCAAATAAAATCTTTAGGGTTTTGTAGTGGGAATAATGTTGCCAACTACCCTAAAAAGCAGTTTTGCTCACTTTTTTTTAATATTGTTAGATTTAATGTTAACATGCTATCGAATAGATCAACTTGAACAAAGTCAAATGTTATTAGAATGAAATGAGATGTGATCAATTGCAAGTTTGACTGATATATGGAATTAGGAATTGTGGCTATCAAATCCTCATTTATTTAGATGTATTAATATGCTTATTTATTTCATAGAAATTGGTAAGGTAACAAATATTTTACCTTTAAGCCAAAAATAAATAAAAAATATTTTACCAAATCAATCTTATGGTATGTGATTATTATCTTTTACAGAACAACATAGATCAAGGTTTACCTGTTAGAGTGATCCGTGGACATAAATGTGTTGTACGTTGGTGGGCATCCAAGAAAAATTTACACATATGATGGCTTGTACAAGGTAGAACATACTTACGAATTTAAAGTTTGTTTGTTATTAAAGAATTGTATTAGTATTTTGAAGTCCATGAAAATTGATTTTGTGTGAATTGAGAATTTTCATAAACTATAAAATAGTTTTATGGATTTAGGCCATGTAATTTTCTTCATTATATTGTATTTTGTACCTTTGCTTAAATTTCAATCAAGCATCTTATTTGACAAAATCACGTTCCCACTAATATGTGTGTGTGTAGTTGTCATGTGAGATTTTAAACATTTTAAATGCATGCTTCAACTGCTTCAACAGTGGTTTTGAGGAAATATTGAAAATGCCTTCGTTCTGGATGGACAAATTAGGACATGTGCATGATAAACAAAACTTATTTTAACTTTCTGATACAGTATTTTGACAAAACTATTTTTAGCTCTTTATGAAAATATCAAGACTTTGTCAATCTTGATAAGTGCAATGCCTTTCTTTGTGCGTTATATATATGAAATAGTAAAACCAGATTCTTGTTAATGTATCTTATCTTTTTCAAAATCACTTTGTTACTTGGACTATGTTGAAGCGGTATCTCGTTTTCGTATCCCTATCTGTACTTGGTTCTATATTGTTCACTGTGGAACCTTGCAGCTTATTTCTTTATGATTGTAGATTCTGAAAAATAACATTTATTTTTGTGATTTATCCAATTGTCTTTCAATCTTCTATTGAATATTGTTTTTGGTTTTCTACATCTTCTTTTAGATGGGTTTCTGTTGGAGTAATTAAGGATTTATATTGTGGGTTGGAAAATTAAAAACGTTTAAGGTTTTCTTCTGCTTTAAGTGCTTTTGTTTAAAAGAAATCTTGATCTGCCCTTTTTTTCCTTTTTCCTAATATTATGCACTGTCACTATTTTTCTTAATTTTTTCTTCATTCATGTACTATTAAATGCCATTAAGGATCTTGCAAGTTTTTTTTTTTTTTTTCTTTTCTTTTAAAGAAATAATAGGTCAAATTGTACTCTCTTTTCCTTATGTTAAAAAACATTTCACTATTTTTCTTAATTTTTTCTTCATTCATGTGTTCTGTTTCTTTTTCACAATCTGTCAGGTTGACCATTATCGGGAAGAGAGAGGTGCTTCTGGATTTAATGTTTTTAAGTACCATTTAACGCGAATAACAGACCAGCCCAAATTGGTCACAAATCAGGCAAACAATCCTTCCTTTCTTTTTTCCAGACATTTTCTGTCTATTGGTCACAACTCAAAACCTCTGTTGGAAAGTGTCTTGAGTGATACAAGAAATATTTGTAAGCACTTTGATACATTGCCACAGGATTGCTCTCCTTTCCATGCCTTTGAAAGTTTTAGGTTTGTTAAATTTTTAGATTCTAATTCTTTAGGAGGAGCTTGATAAATTTCCTGTTAATTTGAATTTTCTTATTTTACTAATAATGATTTCTTTACTTATTAAAAAATATGAATAAAAAAAGGTTGTTGGGAGGAAACTTACTTGATAACTTGTCTTATCCAAAAATTGAAAGAAATTTTTCTTTTCATTTGCAAACTATTGAGAGCTTGTGGCCTGTCTTATAGCTGATCTAAAGTATTTTTATTATGCATCCTAGTTTTATTATTTCTGTAGTTGATTTTATACATTTATAGAAATTTATTTATTGAGTATTTCTGTAGATTTTGTTAAACGCTTCCTCTTAATTTGAATTTTCTCTTTATACTAATAATGATTTCTTTACTTATTAAAAAAATATAAATAAATAAAAAGTAGTTGGGAGGAAACTTACTTGAGTTGCGCGTGGCATTGGCTGAAAAGTTAGCTTTTTTTACTATATAATTTATTTTTTCTACTACTTAGTTTATTTTTACTACTATTAATGGATTCTATTGCACTTTTTGATACTATTTATAGATTTCACTATATTATTTCAGCTAGATTTTAGCTTTATCTACAGAACTTTCAGCAAAAAATTTTCAATTTCAGATAGACACTTGATAACTTGTCTTATCCAAAAATAAAAATAAAAATAAAAATCATTTGCAAATTATTGAGAGTTTGTGGCCTGTCTTATAGCTGATTAAGTATTTTTATTATGCATCCTAGTTTTCTTATTTCTGTAGTTGATTTTATACATTTGTAGATATGTATTTATTGAGTATTTATGTAGATTTTGTTAAACTCTAATAATTATTTTTCTTAGCGTTTACCATGTGGTGCAGGAAGCGCATGAAAATATTTTCTTTAATTTAGTCTTTTTTTTTTTTCTTTTTTTTTTAGAAAGAAATTTAGTCTTATTTAATTTTGTAGTCTATTGTATTTTTATTGGTCCATTGAATTTTATTTTACGTATTAGTAGTTAATTAGGTTTTTTGTTTTGACTCTTTCGTTGCATTTGGATGGTCTTCTGGGCTGCATATAAGTCATATTTTAATATTTGATCTGGATTTTCTGGTCTTTTTGACTGATTACACATCCCTCTTTCTTGCTCATAGTACCATTCTTACTCTTAGTTTGATTTTATAAATTAGGTAGATTTTGCTCGGAAGAAAGTCTCTAAAGGTCATTCTGAATTAAATGGGTATGAATTCTGCAAGCTGCCACATTAATGAAAAAATAATTCCTCTCTACTAGAGTTATGCCCTTTTGTTTTTCTGTCTTTCCATAGAAAAACAAAAAAGGAAAAAAAAAACCCACTAATGAAAAATATTTTTACATAACTTATGTCAGTTAGTTTTCTAGATTGGTGTGTATGGATATCTCTGGTGGTGAAGAAAAAATACGTATTGCTGCTACAAATGTATGTGATGTTCCTCCTATTGCACCTTCAGGTAAATTCTCCCATCTGATTTTTTTTTAGTAGCAATTTATATGCAATTATACGTTTCTGCATAAATTTTACTCCACCATAAAGGCATTATTTGCAGTTTCTGTTCCTTGAATGGCAAATGACAATAAAAATCATTTTATTCTTAAGGTCTCCCTCCTGTTTTTGATATACATTTTATTTCTTCTTCTTCGTCTTGTTTTTATTTATCTATTTATTTTTTTGGGTTGACTTTGCTGGTGGTATATCTATGGATGCCAGTACTACTGACATTATTGGAATTGTAGGTTTTAAATATGTCAAGTTTGTTGAAGTTGCAGAAAATGTAAGTATCCCCCCAAATGCTCCTGGATGCAATTGCAAAGGAAAATGCACTAATGCTGAGAAGTGTTCTTGTGCTCGACTTAATGGCAATGACTTCCCATACGTGCACGATGATGGTGGCAGGTGAGGTTTGCACTGTTGGTTTGAGGACGTTAGAGTTATACTTCTTGCTATCTTTATATATATTAGCTTATTATTTTATATCAGTGTAAGGGTTTTTTGTAATCATGTCATTTCATTTCAATATATATACATGATATGGTGAGGGACTAATCAATTTTAGTCCCAAACCTATTTTCTTATACCCTTTCTCTGCTCACTCTTCTCTCCCTCTTTTTTTGCATCTAATCCTAATCTTCCACAATTTACAACTCAACTGCTGGCATTGGCATAGTGTTAATCATGGAATATATATATATATATATATATAGAGAGAGAGAGAGAGAGAGAGAGAGAGAGAGAGAGAGAGAGAGAGAGTGGCTCAAAGGGATGTGAATGATGGTTGGTCAGCAGAAATTGATTGCTTAGTAACATAGTTTGTAAAATACACATATTATACTTTACTACACAAATGCATATATTCTTATAAAAACTCTCCTTTTATAATATGAAACAAAGTTTTTATAATAATTGGAGTCCAATTTTTCATCATGTGTCCATCTAAGTTTTTACAATAATTTTTTTGACAATTGAATTATTGAGTGCAAAAACTGAAGAATCTAAAACCAATTAAATTCTAAATTATTATATATTTTAGAAATATATGATTTAAAAAAAATATAAGCTAATAGCATATATAATTTAAACCACTTCTAAAAAAATGTATAATCTAAACTGTATAACTATGATTGTTTTAAATTGTACCGTGCATATACACAAAGTTAAACACTAATTTTCTATAATTTCAATGATTAGATCTTAATATATGTGTGCGCACATATTTATATAAATACTCAAATTATTTGAAATTATAACATTATAATTTATGAGGGAACATAATTTTTTTTTTGTTTATATTTTTGCTTGAAAACACGTCCAAAATTTAAAAAATAAGTATATTAACTACTTAATTATTTTTTATAATATTTTGTGAAATTATACTGAGATAGCGTAAGTCTGGTACTAAATTGGAGAATAATAAAAATATAATAATTTAAATGTATTACCATTATTGAAGTCTTAAATTTTCATGTAAATCTGTATTATATCCATACAAATGTCTACTTGTTTCTCATTTCTGTATTTTTGCCGATTTTATGAAATGTTTTTTAAAACCTTAAGCCAAAGGAAGGGGAGGATATTGATCGTCTTTTTTTGCATTGTACTGTTGCTGGGGAGCTTTGGCTTTTATGTTGACTCTTGTGGGTCTTAACTGGGTGATGCTAGAAGGACTACTGATATGCTCTTGTTGGTTGGGGTTGTGTGGTAAGAGGATGGTTTCCAGTACTTGGGGGGTTATTCCTACGTGTTTATTGTGGTTTATGTGGTGGTGAAGGAATCTGCGGCATTTTGAAGGGAAGGAACGCTCGATTATTTAACTTTAATCTCAGCTGCTGTGTTCTTTATTTGAATGGCGGCAAGCTTATGGTGTTGGGTCAGAGATGGATCTCCTAGATTTTCTGGCAGGATTATTAGTGGTTTGATTCTTGTGCTGCCTGTTTGTCTCGTCTTCTTTTTCTTTTTTGAGTGTTCTCTGTATACTCTGCCTGAGTACTTCGGACACAGCCTATGAAAATGTGTACGTATTCTATACTGAATATGTTCATCATGTATATTAGTATTACTAGCTATGTTTCGTAACCTATGTTAGATTAGATATCACCCATGAAGCAGAGTAGTCTTAATTAATGACATGCACATTTTATGTCTATATGTTTTTATTTAGCTTGCTTTTTCAGCTAGTTGGAAAATACCCTGTTAGTTAGCGTGTTGTTTGAATTTTTAAATTATGTTTTCTGGTTTCTATTATGTTTACTTTTCTTTTCTTTTGTCTTTAAAGCTTGGTATCTTGTTTCTGAGGTATCTATTTGAGATTTATTGGTCTTTATCCTCTGTGCGTGTTTGTCTTGAAAGTTTTGTACTTTTTGTTTGTTCTTTCCCTTTTTCAGATTAGGTGAACCAAGGGATGTTGTGTTTGAATGTGGTCCAAATTGTTGCTGCGGACTCGGTTGCCTAAATCATAGATCCCAGCAGGGACTTAATTATTGTAAAGTTGTGATTTACAACTATATGTTTTGTTGGCTTTTATTCCGTGCCAAATTTGATTGTAATTAATATCAATTGTTTATACCCTGTATTAGTTGTGGGAATTGATGTAAGGGGTGTGTGATAGAGAGTGTGTGAAGACTCAAGCAAACTGGAAGCTGATGGAATCTCGCGAGTATGTCGCGACTAAGCTTCCCGCAAAGTGAGGCATGTGCCCTGCACATGCTGGAATGCGAAGAGTCAGTCCAGGTGGAGACAGCTGTCTCTCGCGAGTATCTCGCGGGTAAGGCCTTCCCGCGAGACACCCGCGAGACAAGCTGTTCTGCCAGCCTGTACTGAATGACTCACACTTTTTGCACCTATCCTATATAAACCCCCATTACCCACAAATGTTGAGGAATGCTTTCAGAGAGAAAACCCTAGCCAAACACATTTGCAATTAGAGATTGTCATCCCCACCTTTCTCTATACACTTGCTTGTGGTATCTCCTCAACCATTCCCTCTCCATTTTTCATACCATTGAGAGGTTGATAGCCCAAACACTTACCACACCTTTTGAAAGTGTTGAGTGACGTTTTGGTGCTGCTGGGAAGCATTGGAAGAAGCCTGGAATGGCATATGCAACATGGAGCTTGTTGCGGGATCCGGAGAGCTAGACAAGACACGGTTCCGAGAAGCCTTGTTGGAGTAGGAGCTTGGAGGGCTTAGGTACATCGGGTAGATTAGGCTTGGAGGGTCTCTTGCTCACTCATGTATCCCAACTGATTGTCTAGTGGATCGATTTCCGCTTGGAGGGCGACGGAGAGGTTTTTCGCTGAGTTCTTCGGTTTCCTCTTCGAGAACACGTCTCGGTGTTTTCTGTGTTTGCATTCTTCTTCCCTACTCTTATTTATTCCATTATACTGCTGTGTTGCTTAGTTTATGGATTAGAGTAGCTTACATGTTCATCCGCTCGCTTTTACACTATTCCGCACTTTATATCAAAGTTGTGTAAAAACTATCGAGCCGTAATTTTAATTAGGGGGTCTAAACAGCTCTTGTGTTTTCAACACGTATTCGAGCTTTCAATTGGTATCAGAGCGGGTACACTTACTTGGTTTAAATACCTTAGTGTGATCCTTGACCCTATTTGAGATGGACCGGTCTCAATCGCTAAGTGTTCCACCATTTTTTGATGGGAACAATTACGCATTCTGGAAAGTCAGAATGAGAGCATTCCTATGTTCTATTGAAGATACCGTTTGGGATGCGGTAGAGCTCGGCTGGACTAAGCCGGAAGCTCCTAAAGCTAATTGGGATAAGGCGGCTCTTACGGCAACCAATGCTAATAGTAAAGCTTTAAACGCTATATTTTGTGCTGTGTCTCCTGATGAATTCCACAGAATCTCTCATATGACAGTAGCCAAAGAAGCTTGGGAGATTTTGGAGACCACTTATGAAGGTACAAAGAAAGTTAAGGACACAAAGCTTCAGATGCTCACCACCAAATTTGAAGAGCTCAAGATGGGTGATGATGAACCGTTTGATTCATTCTATGGGAAGCTCAATGAAATTGTAATTGCTAAACTCAATCTTGGGGAGAAGATTGAAGATGCTAAAGTGGTGAGAAAAGTATTGAGGTCCTTGCCCGAAAGCTTTAGAGCAAAAGTTACAGCCATAGAGGAAAGCAAGGATTTGGATGAGATTAAAATTCAAGAATTAGTTGGGTCTCTCCAAACATATCAGATGGGACTGCCTTCCCATAAGATGAGTAAATCACTTGCTCTCAAAACCATCACCGAAAGGATGGGTGATTCCTCCGAAGAAGATGGGGTGGAGAAGGAAGTAGCCTTTCTTGCGAAAAACTTCCGAAAATTTTTGAAAATGAAGAACAGCGGGAAACCATTCAACAAAGGAAGATTTTCACCTTCAAGAGATGATAGGAAAGAGTCTACAAGAAAAGAAGGGAGAGAGTTTCAACCTTCTTCAGAAGTTATATGCTATGAGTGCAATGGCCATAGACATTTAAAGAAGGAGTGTCCAAATTTTCTGAGGGGAAAAGGCAAAGCTTATGCCACGACACTCAGTGATTCAGATTCCTCTGATTCTGACTCGAAAGAGAGCTGTGACGGAGAGGGAAATTACTCCGCATTCATGACCATTGCTCATGTGGAGTCATCGGATGATTTGGGTGCACTTGTGAAGGAGCTTGGTAAGCATTCGGATTCAGAGTCTATTGGGATTGTGGAAGAATCAGATGCTGAAGAAGAAGAAGAGAATTCAGCTAATCTTCAAGAAAATTACTCCTTATTACTTGAAAAGTCGGGAGAGTATGCCAGAGTAGCCAAGGCGGCTGTCAGGAAAATGAAGAAAGCTGAGAAAGATTGCAGAAGTCTCTTGATCAGATATAAAGAGGCTAAATGTGAGATTGAGACATTAAATGGCGAGTTGTCTGAAGCCTATACGAAGGTGAGGTTTCTTGAGCTAGAGGTAGTGCAAGCTCATGCCAAGATAGAGAGAGTCTCCTCCCAAAAGTTAGATGATGTAATCTCATCTCAAAAACCTTCTTCAGACAAATCCGGGTTGGGATACACCGGAGGAAGTAGCTCATCAGCCAAAACTATCAAAGAAGTGAAATTTGTGAAGGCCATAGAGCCTAAGGTAGAAGAAATCATCCCTGAGACTATTAAGGCTGAAAAGAAGAATGTGAGTGAGCAACGGATGGTAAATAAGCCCCGAAATCATTCCATGGGTAGACATGAAACCAGAGGAAGATCTCTCCCAAGATCACAACGGAGTCCTAGAACGGATTATGTGTGTCACTACTGCGGAATGCAAGGACATACCAGACCCAATTGTCAAAAGCTGAGATCAGACAACAATTCAAGCGCACCTCGGTCACGAGGAAGGAGAAATGACATGAGGACTTAGGGTGGTGAACAACCGAGAAGTCAAAATCGAGATCCTGGCATGATGGACGTGATGAAAATGATTGGTGCTTTCACCACCTGCTTGGAGAGTTTCACCAGAAGGTTTGAGAGTCCAAATTCTCGTACCCAATCCGTTAAGGATATCACCCCAAACGCACGTGACGTGTGGGTGAAAAGGGGTACTCATGCATAAGCATTATAACATGTTCATGCATAAATTCTTTCAATATTTAGGGACTTTTGCTGTTGCATATTTTCATGCATTTTTTATTACTTTGTCTTGAAGATTTGTTCAATCTGTCTTTGGTATTTCTTTTGTTTTCTTGTTCTTCTTTGGGTGTGTTCAAAAAAAAAAAAAATTCAAAAAACACATAAAAATTAGAAAATCCAAAAATTTGATCGCTTTGTTGAGTTTTGTCTCAAAACATGTTTTGCCTTGTACCTCTGTACTTATGGCTTTGTGCATTTAATGAGCTTAGCTTGTCCCTCATGCACTCATATCATTGTGGAAGAAATTCTGAAATCTATGTGATTGTTGTAAATAGATCTTCAACCTTGTCATGAATGATTAGTGAATGGTTTTGTTGATCTTGAGACATGCATAGACTCATGCCTATATATCTTCCCATCTTTATTCTTTTTGCTTAAAAGAGCTCTCTAATTGTAAATCTCCAAATGAAAAGAGATATAGAGCTGCAAAAGCCTGTCGCACAAACTAGTATTCGACTAGGAAAAAGGGAAAGCAACCAAAATATAATGTATGATGCCCAACAAGCCAAAGGCTAACTCATCAATTGAAATATCAAAAATTTCAGGCATTTTTCTCTAATTGAGATCCTCTTTGCTCAAAAGTTGCAAATGTTTTGTTATATATGGAGCCAAATGAAAAGCTTCATTGATTAGTTATCAAGTTCGTGTGGGAGGTCATATATGCATGTTTCTATAATTGAGATAGGTCACATAATCTAGTGCTTGTTGTGTATGCCTTGATTGAATTGATCATTGAAGCTTCACATTAGACTAAGGACTATCTCATTTTGATATCCACACACAACACACAAGTCTATGCTCAACGGATGTCATAATCATGTGTGTGATTGTACTTGATAAAATGTGTTTTTCACATGCTCAATCTTTGTTGATCAAATCCAAAAAGATTTTTGAGTGTTTTATTTGTTTTTGAAAGTGTTTTTATACTTTCTTGTCTATTGTTTTTGATTAAAAAGCATGTTTTTGTGTTTCTTCAAAAACAACTTGCACAGGGGTTGTTTCGCGAGAAGCTCGCGACTTAGAGCTTCCCGCGAAAATGGGTTGAGGGAATTTTTTCTTTTATCATGTCACACAGAAACTTTCGCGACTGTCTCGCGACTGTTTCGCGACTAAAAGCTACTCGCGAAATGCTGTTTGGCTAAAATTGGATTTTTCCAATTTCAGACAGAAGCTACCGCGACTGTGTCGCGACTTAATGCTTCTCGCGAAAAGTTTGTGCTTCAGTGGCACCTCTCGCGACTGTTTCGCGACTGTCTCACCCCTCTATAACCCGCGAAAAATGCGTGTTTTCAGTTTTTATATAGCTGATGTGACGGTTTTTCAAACATTTGTAACTTCCCTCGCTCATCCTCTCTCAAACTCTTTCAACCCAAAAACACTATTCCATTCATTTCCCTTCAATCCAAGCAATTTTTCTGACTCTTCTTCAAGGTATGTTTATTAACCTTTTCTTTATTAGTTTTTACTTATATTATGCAGAATTTTGTGTTAGGGCTTTCAAATTTGGGGATTTTCGAAACTTTGGGTTGGGTTTCAAAATTGGGCGAATTTCTTCATTTTTTCTTGATTGGGTTGTGTTCCTTTTGATGTTTCTGCACTTGTGTTGGCCCCTTGTGGCATTTTTTCATGTATTAAGGATAGATTTACATATGTTCATGCATTATTCATGTCTTATTTGCATGTGTGCACGCTATGTGTTTGTCACAATGTCCAAGTGACATTTTTGTGACAAATTGAAATCTAGTGATGTCAATCCATGGTGTTCCACTTGCTTGACATTATTCTACTCAGGTTTAGCCTTTTTGTGTGTGTTTTCACTCACTTTGCTTTTGTTGCACATACTTGGCACACACCTAGGCACACTTAGGCACCCTCATGCATCACATGCCGCACACACTCATCAGCAAATGCACATAGACACACACACTTGCACTGTCTCGTATTTTGTTGCATTGACATTATGCTTTATAAGTTGACTTCTAATGTGTATTGGTGCATATTTTTTTCTTTGCTTGGTAAAATTGTGCAGATGTCTCCCACCAAGCATGCTGCTAAGAAGAAATCGTCTTCAAAAAGAGCCCGAACTGACTCTGATAACTTCCGGTCTATAGACGCTGATATGAAATACAATGACTGCTACAAGGACAAGACAATCATCATGGAGCGTGTAGTCCAGTTAAAGACACTTGAGGATACTTTCATTCCTGAAGTGTTCAGAGATAGAACTTGGACCAAGTTGCTGAACCCAACAGGAGTGGTCTATTCAGAGATTATCAAAGAGTTCTTCTCCAATGCCACTGTTAACGGAGATTGTATTGAGTGCTGGGTACGACATAAGGAGTTTGTGATTACAAGAGAGAGCATTCAAAATTTTCTGAAAACTCGTCCTCCATCTCAGCCAATCACTATTGCTTATGAGGACAGAATGGGTTCTACTCACGACATGATCAAACTTCTTGGTGGTGAACCGAAGAAATCATCCATGAACACCATCAAGTTCTCTCCAGAAATGAGGACCCTAAGCTATGTGATGATTCACAATCTTTATCCGGTCACCAATCTCACCACTCTCTCTGCTCCGAGAACAAGATTTCTATTTGACCTCTTCACGCAGAAGGAGATTGACATTTGTGGTCATATCATGCATGTCCTGAAGAAGAGCATCACCAAGCAGAATTCACAGACTGTGATGCCATTTCCCTCTTTGATCATGGGACTGATTGCTAAGGCAAAGCTCAAGCTGCCCAGCGGCCTCACGGTTGTTCAAAGGGACTATCCCATTGGTGGTCATACACTAACTAGAAGCACTGCACACATCAAGGGATCGAAGACCGGTGTGCATACCATACCACCACCACGACAGGTTCAGCAGGAGGAAGGTGAAGATACAGAGGAAGAGATTGACAGGTTCACCTCGGTTCCTGATCCCTCTGCACAGCCATCATCTTCGGCTCCTCCACAAGGCTTGAGCAAACTGGATCAGCTGCTTGCTAAGATGGATCAGATGTCTACGGTGCTTGACTCCCATGTGCAGTACACCGCGGACCAGTTTGCATACCTTCAAGGACAGATCACCGCGCTCTCTTCCCAAGTGCAAGATTTATCTATGGAGCTCGTCTCGGATTCAGAATCGGAGCAGTTCTGACCCTTTGGCGATTCCGGTCAAAAAGGGGGAGAAAATTCTAAGGGGGAGCTAGTGAAGAGCTTGCACAGCGTTAGGGGGAGCATAGTCTAGCAACTTAGTATCATTGGTTATTGGTTTTAAAGACGTTTTTTTTTTATTATTCAGTTTGTTTTTAGTCACATAACTGACTGTTTTAATGCTTTTGGTTTAAGACTCTGTTACTATGCTTTATTTAAGTATTATCTCAGATGTTTCTTTTGTGATATTCTCTATGCTTTGTAGTATACTTTGCATGTACCCATGTTGCTTTTGTAAGCTTTAAGGGTTGTTTTGCTTTATTGCATTGTTTTGTAGGCTTTTATGGTTTGTGCCATGTATTTGCAACTCTTTGCTTATGCAGCCTTTATGCTTGTGCTTTTGAAGTTTAATGTCTTACATTTACTTCACTACATCACTCTTGTGCCCGTGTAGGATTGTTCCTAAATGCATATATGTTCTATGCATTGGTCGAGTGATGAACACTCTTGTGCCCTTGTAGGATTGTTCCTAGATGCAAATACTTTAAGTATTTTGCATTGGTTGAGTGTTGGATTTGCAAATGGTACTCTTCATATGAGCTTATCATCTTGCATATCCGGATGGTCATTCCTTGTGTGAATGAGCATAGTAATGACTTCTGTACAGTGATTACTTGTTTGATCTTGCCATGATCTAGTGTTATCTATTTCATCTTACTTGATCATGCTTTTATTGCTCCATATGCTTTTCAAGTTTTCTGCATACAATGATAATACTTTGTTGTTGTGTTTCAGGAGTTACTTGTTCATATGTTTCAAGAGCTTATCAGAATCTAGAATTAGGTGTGAGTGAGTTTTGCCTGTGTTCCCAAACTCACGTTTAAGTCTAGAGTCTGTTTTAGGGTTTTGTCATGGAATAGCCAAAGGGGGAGATTGTAAAGTTGTGATTTACAACTATGTGTTTTGTTGGCTTTTATTCCGTGCCAAATTTGATTGTAATTAATATCAATTGTTTATACCCTGTATTAGTTGTGGGAATTGATGTAAGGGGTGTGTGATAGAGAGTGTGTGAAGACTCAAGCAAACTGGAAGCTGATGGAATCTCGCGAGTATGTCGCGACTAAGCTTCCCGCGAAGTGAGGCATGTGCCCTGCACATGCTGGAATGCGAAGAGTCAGTCCAGGTGGAGACAGCTGTCTCTCGCGAGTATCTCGCGGGTAAGGCCTTCCCGCGAGACACCAGCGAGACAAGCTGTTCTGCCAGCCTGTACTGAATGACTCACACTTTTTGCACCTATCCTATATAAACCCCCATTACCCACAAATGTTGAGGAATGCTTTCAGAGAGAAAACCCTAGCCAAACACATTTGCAATTAGAGATTGTCATCCCCACCTTTCTCTATACACTTGCTTGTGGTATCTCCTCAACCATTCCCTCTCCATTTTCCATACCATTGAGAGGTTGATAGCCCAAACACTTACCACACCTTTTGAAAGTGTTGAGTGACGTTTTGGTGCTGCTGGGAAGCATTGGAAGAAGCCTGGAATGGCATATGCAACATGGAGCTTGTTGCGGGATCCGGAGAGCTAGACAAAACACGGTTCTGAGAAGCCTTGTTGGAGTAGGAGCTTGGAGGGCTTAGGTACATCGGGTAGATTAGGCTTGGAGGGTCTCTTGCTCACTCATGTATCCCAACTGATTGTCTAGTGGATCGATTTCCACTTGGAGGGCGGCGGAGAGGTTTTTCGCCGAGTTCTTCGGTTTCCTCTTCGAGAACACGTCTCGGTGTTTTCTGTGTTTGCATTCTTCTTCCCTACTCTTATTTATTCCATTATACTGCTGTGTTGCTTAGTTTATGGATTAGAGTAGCTTACATGTTCATCCGCTCGCTTTTACACTATTCCGCACTTTATATCAAAGTTGTGTAAAAACTATCGAGCCGTAATTTTAATTAGGAGGTCTAAACAGCTCTTGTGTTTTCAACACGTATTCGAGCTTTCAATTATGAACTTGAGGTCCTGTAATTAAATCTAATAGTAATGTTTTCTTTTTCTTTTTTGGGTTAAATACTAATGTTTTCTGAGTATATCACTTATGTAACAGTTGATTAAATCATTTTTCTGTGAACAGGTCTATCGTACCAAGGATAAAGGCTGGGCTGTTAGGTCTAGAGACTTTATTCCTTCTGGTGCACCAGTTTGTGAGTACGGTGGAATTCTCAGGAAGAGTGATGAATTAGACAATGTCTCAGAGAATGACTATATATTTGACATTGATTGCTTGCAAACGATGAGAGGAATAGGAGGGAGAGAGGTACCAATAGTTATGCATGAACTCAAATTTGTGGCTATGTGACATATGTACTGTTTTGTTAGGGTGTATTGAACTGCTTAAATATTGGAAGTATGCAACTTGCAAAATTTTTACCCTGTTGCAGCAGCTTTTTATTGCTTTGTTGCTCACCACAAATTTTCACTAAATTGTCTTTAATCTCTATACTAAAGGGAAATAGTATAAGATTGCTCTATAATTAAATAGTTAAACTACAATTTATTCTCTCTCTCTCTCTCTCTCTCTCTCTCTCTCTCTCAAAGGAATGAGAATAAATTGTTGTCATTCTATTGATTGTAAAGCAATCTTGTACAGAAACGATCATGTAAGGTCACTCTTAATCTAATTTCAACCATTCCTCTGATTTTACTTTCTTTCTTTTTTCTTTTCCTTTTTTTTAATGCAGAGGCGGTTTCGCAATGTATCTATACCCTCAAGCAATCATGCTAAGAAAAGAGATGACCATATATCAGAAACTGGGCCTGAGTTTTGTATAGATGCAGGTACTTCTGGTAATGTTGCCAGATTTATTAATCACAGTTGTGAGCCTAACCTGTATGTTCAGTGTGTTTTGAGTTCCCACTATGATGCTAGACTTGCGCGAGTGGTGTTATTTGCTGCAGATAACATATTCCCTATGAAGGTAAAGCTTCTTTGTTGCTCGTCTATAGTTCCCCCCACCTCCTTTTTTTTATGCCTCCAAAGCATAATGAAAGTAGTGAATTCAGATAATTCCTGCTTTGATTTGCTTGGACAATGAGGTTTGTCTTCACAATGTATTCTTCCAGTAGTTTTAATGACACGTTTTAAATTTGGTAAGGGATTGGAAATTGTATGCTAGGAAGCACACCGTAACAGGGTGATTCTTAAACAATTTTTATGAATACTAGTATAACTGAAAGGTAGACGCTCTAATAAGGTCTATGATAATATCATAACTATAAATCTTTTATATTTGACGGTTGCAACTTCATTGCTTTTGTTAACCTAATACCAATATCTACGCTGGAGAGGATTTATTTGTGTTTCTATTGTATATACTTCCAGTGTACCTGGATTCATGTTTTGTTAATAATACTCTTTTTCTTTTTTTTTTTCTTAGAAAAGAATCCACTTTGGAGAAGACTGTTGAAGAGGCTTAAGCAAACAGATGTAAAAGAAATATGGGGGCCTCCACCTCTAGAATTAACAGTATAACCTGTCTATAACTAAATCAGTAATATATAATATATAAAATGTTAACAAAATGTACTAGTGAGGTAATGGCATAATGATGAAATGTGTCCGAGTAGCAAGTTTAGCCTTGTTCAGTGTTCACTATCACGTTATTATATATATGTCTGTTGTGCCAAATGTAGGTAATGTAAGTTATGTTTTGTTTTGGCTGGTTTGTCCTGAGAATAATGTTTTAGCTTTTGATAGATCAACTTCTGCTATGGAATAACAGTGTTTAATTAATGCTATAAACAGGAGCTTACTTATGACTATGGATACCAACTTGATAGCGTTGTTGGTCCCGATGGAAATATATAAAGGAATTCCCATGCTATTTTTGTGCAGCTAACTGTCGGAAGCGTTTGTACTAGGCAATAGGCATTACGCGTAACAAACATATGCGTATAAATCGCGTACGTCCGTAATATTGGCAATGATACGGAACTGTACGCGTTAATTTGAGGCTGAAAGAATACTAACGGAACATGTATGTATCGGCTTCTTTAGTACGGCTTAATAAATGATACAGCTTGTTATAAGGTTACTTTCCTTCCTAATGAAAACGGTTGGCTTTAGGCATCCAAAGTCAAGCACGATTATTAGAGGAAAAAAAAAAAAAAAAAAGTCAAACGCTGTATATAAAATATTATCAGACTCTTCAAGCCAGAGTGTTTACTGGTTTGACACAGCATTTTTTCCTTCATTCAATTACAATCTGATGTAAATCAATAATGGTTTACTACTTGTTGAATGAAAGTTCTGTTGTGGTTTATAAAAATAAAAAACTTCTAGAAAATGTATTCCAATCAAACTTTTAATATATTTTTCTGATTCTAAAAAAAATTTCATATATCCATTTTGTTAAAATTGTAAACCCAACTAATTACAGTTACTATTTTATCACAAATAATTACAGTTATTTGATGCCCTTGTGTTAATTTAGTTGTAAATGACATTATTATATTCTAAAGAGAAATGTTACGTCTACAATATTTTCACAACAAATCTTAGTTAGCAGGTTGTTATGAGTTTTTAATTTTGAATCCATTACTGAAATTAGTTTTTAATTTTGAATCCATTGCTGAAATTACTTTCTAGCTCACTAATAACAGCAAGTAATAACCTGTTACATAGAATTTGTTATAAAAATGATGTGAACATGACAATTCTAGCTCATATTCTAAAAGAAAAATTGTATCATTCTACTTATTGTGGCTTTGACAGTGGCAAATTGATTGTTAAATTATTTCTTTACAACTACCACAATTTTTTTTATTTAACTACTGATTTTGAGTTAGTACTTAGTAGGCTGCCTGGAGAAGTTTATGTATATCATTACATGCATTAGCATCCTTCTTTTTTCCTTTAGTGTGGCATGTGGGATAAAAAAATTCCTCATATGGCTCTACACGTATTTTTTTTCCTTTCCTTCAAGATGACAATCACAAACGGCTGGCAATAAATATGTTAAATAATTTTACATGAGCGGCCTACAAAGTCACGGCTTTTGACTTCTTTGCAGTGTCATTTTGAGTGTTACATAAGTTGCACCATCAAAACGATGCAATTTGATTGTATTTTCTTTTGTGCGTAAGTGACAAAGCTCAAAGCATTTAAAAGATACTTCATGCTCTGGGGTCTGGAAGCTGACATCAAATCCCTCAGCTTTCTTACAACTGATTCAGAGATCAAGATGATTTCATTAATTTGCTACTATTAATCACATCATGATCCTTCAGAAAAGTGAGGAAAACAAGACCCTCAATTTATTTGAGGATCCATATTCTACACCCCCTTAGTTTGCTAAATAATAAGATAGCCCACAAAAAAATGAACAGGCAAGACAAAACTACTGCTTGTGCCATATTAAGAGTATAATAAATTCACAGATGGAATGGAACACACCACCACTATCCCACAGATAATCATTTAATTTCTTCCAGGGGAAGGGGGGTGAGGGAAAAAGAAAATACCTTCATCCCACACTAGACAATACAAATTATTTCAAGTAGAAGCTTTATTAACACTAGCAATCAATACAGGAAACACACATCCCAATAAATCCATAAGCGGTCGTAGGCAACCTGCCATATGCATTGATGTAAATTTTGGATCAGTGACATTTTTTGGGCCTCAATTATGAATTACACTTTGGAAGCAACGTTCAATATCATAAAATTGATGTATATCTGTGCTGTTCTGAATTTGATTTGAGACATTTTGGATCCCAATTATGAATTACAGTTTGGAAGCATGATTCAATATTGTAAAATTTATGTATATCTGCGTTGTTCTGAATTTGATTTGTGCACTATTCACGCTTCAACTTCATTCCCCAATGACCAATGATCAGCAATTCAATCTACACCACATAGCTCAAGATAAATATAATGGAAAAGAAACATGATTAGAAATTAAGAAGTTGAACATGAATAGCAAACGTGTAATGCTTGTATATTTGAGGTTTATGTTAGTAGGGGAGGGGGGAGATCTGAGGATACAAGTATTGGAGGAAATTTTTTTGTAACTGAGCTACATATTATTGATGCCATAGTAATCTTTAGTGGGAAAGCTGATACCCTGGGTTAAATAAGTGGAAGCCAGATAAGGGCATCTAAGATCAAGAGGTTGGAATGGATGACTGAATAGAATGATAATAAATTTCATGGCTAAGATATAAAATTTTGTATCTAACAGTGCATTTTATATTACACCATTTAAAATTTAGAAATATATGGCCATATACACTTTTAGATTTGTAATATTTAATTTAATCCATAAAGGATCCATTTCAGATGTACACTTTTAGATTTGTAATATTTAATTTAATCCATAAAGGATCCATTTCAAATGGACAGGATCCTTGTTTAGGTAGGATAGCACTCATCTGGTGCACTAGTCAACACTCCACCCATCTCTTTCTTTTTTCTTTTTTTTTCCCAATAGTCAACTGCTGAAGTTTCCTTGGGTTGAGGGGGAATGGGCATATATAGAGATAGATGCAATAACAGAGATGAAAAGCTAAATGCTTCTCTTTATATCACATGCATCTCATTGCCCCATTCTGACAGAATCTGTTTGTACCCAAATTAACTATCTTATAAAAAGTAGGATACATAACTTTCTCCAATTCTACCACAAAAATACTTGTCCTAAACATAACTTATTTTTAAGCAGCTAGTGATTCCATTAAAACAAAACCTATCCAAAAAAAAAAAAAATGGTGAAGAAATTACCATAATGATGACCTTGTTATTGAGTGAAATCCTTCACATTCATGATCTGACATCTCAGCACCACCGCCTCCGCTAGACGCAACTGCTTTGCTTTCTGAATCTGTAGTCCCTTTGCTTAGATCATCTTTAGATGCATCAAGATCTGTTCTTACATCAGAAGTGTTTGACACACAATACTTCTGAAGCCATCTATCAGTTTCCCAGAGTACATGCATGATACTCTCACGTGCAGCATATCCATGGCTCTCATATGGAAGAATCACAAGGCGACAAAGAGCACCATGACCTTTTAAGGCATTGAAAAAACGATCTGACTGCAGGGCATGCAAACACAAATAAGTGGCAAGTGAACAACTAGGTAAAGAAGAAAGGAGCTAGCCGCTAAATACTACGTAGCTTCAAGCCCAGCCCATGGAAAAACTAATTTTCAAAAGTGAAACTAATGAGAGGGGTAAGTCTAAATCTATAGGAAGTGGTTTTGACAAGTCACTAGTTAATGGGAACACAGGAAAAAGGTTGAACTAAATGGGAGACATAACAAATTAAACAGGAAAAAAAATTCCTCCTTTACCTGCATTGTTAAAGTTCCAGGATTATTGTCTTCTTCTCCATGGATAAGCAATATTGGCTTCTTAATTTTATTAGCTGACATAAAAGGACTCATCTCTACATAAGTACTTGTTGCCTCCCAAAGAGTTCTGTCTTCATTCTACACCAGTATAACAAAAAGGTCATTGGAAGAGAGGTAAAGAAAAAAATGAGGGAGAAAGTTAAACTAACGCAAGCAACTGGTTGGTTAAGTACAAAACTATTCCATTATTGTCTTACCTGAAAACCAAAAGGAGTAAGTGTTCTGTTGTAAGCACCAGAGCGAGCAACTCCACAACAGAAAAGATGAGGAGCATGTGCTAGGAGGTTTGCTGTCATGAATGCCCCATAGGAATGTCCCCCAACAGCAATTTTGTTTGGATGGGCCACCTTAACAAGGGCAACATCAGACTACTGTTGAGCCAAAAGTTCACACTCAAGAGATATGCAAACAAAATTTAGATGGAAAAGAACAAAGCAGCTTACTCCACGTCGGATAACTTCCTCAACTGCAGCCTCTGCACTCGCAACCAACTGTTCTACATACCTGGTCAAGGCATTCAGATATAGATCCTGAAACTCTATGTTGCATAGTTTCTTTTGTGAAACTTTCAAATAGCTGAGGAATAAAATCAAATAAACTAAGCCTCATATGAGAGCTTTTTTTCTTTTTGACAAGTCAAGCCTCATATGAAAGCTGAAGAAGTTGAAACTTCACTGTGAAGTGAAGAAAGGAGTAGGGAAGAGAGGGCCCCATGTTACATTTCCTAGTACAATCTGGGGTTCTTTGCAGAAGCATAGATTAATTGAGGATATATACATGGCTAGTATTTTTTTTTTTTTTTTTTTTTGGGGGGGTATCAAACCACAATCATGAAAGAAATTTCATTTCTATTTTTCTGTTTCCACACATTTTTTGGACATCTCAAATGTCATTTACCTACTAGCTTTGTGTCTTCAAGTTTAATGCACATTTTCAAGTCCCCGTTGTGGTAAAGTCTTTTCACACCCATTTCACAACTTCCTTTTCACAAACTTGCCATCCTTGTTGGGATATGCACTTCACACACTCTCTTTTTTGGCTAAGAATGGGATGAACTTCCTTATGTCATCAATCATATGAAAATATCTAATATGTGCTTATAGGCATTTTACTTTATCATATGACTAGGATGAAAGTCCCATATCCCTTTTTCTTTTTTTTTTCTTAATAAATAAAAATTCCCATATCCTTGAAACTATCAGTACATTCTTTAAAAAAATTGTATCAAGCTACCTGTCATTTGCCTCCTCATCACCCTCACCAATAATAGGAATCGTTGGTCCACTTAGAATAGCAAACCTGCAAGTATCAAAGCAATTGAAAATTGGTCCATTATGCTCACAGCAAACCATAAGATAGATGCAATAGGTAGGGGAATAATGATGACATGCCAAAGATTTTAAAAGACCGTATAAACAAACAATGGGAAGAGGTAATTCATGCCTTCTAGCCAGCCAAAGAAGGGCTGATGTAGCACCTATTCCAGGAAATTCATTAGGAGAACCACGAACTTGTCCAGCAGCATCTTTGCTTTTAAATTCACCAGGGTAAGACCAAACCAGACATGGAAGAGGTCCATCTTTTGACGGATCATAGCCTGGTGGCAGGTATAGTGTTGCAGTCATTTGAACCCCATCTTTTCTCTGATACCTGATCATCTCTTTCTGCAATGTTTCCAGCTGTGGGTATGGATGAGGGAAATTCGTAATTTGACATGCTTGCTTATCTGGCCAGCTCAGGATATAGTATTGGGTGTTCTCAGTTTTTGACTCTTTGGAGGTCAGTATTTTCAACTGATCCAGACACAAATCCCCTTTTTCCTGATCAGACATTAAAGCAACAACACTCTCATAATACTTTTCTTTGTCGCTTTGCCATATTCTTTCTTTGCTGCCTGTATTTCTGAAAGAAGTTGGTTTAGGACCATATGGCAGCAATGAGCATTTGGGAAGGAACACACCCGAAAAAGATGATTTGAAACACTTACATGTCAAACAAATCAAGGAATGGAATGTTCCCTTCTGGTGTTGCACCGCTTCCATTCAGTATAATATAATAGCTTTCATCATCATGTCCCTTCTTTATCTTTGCAATCACATAAGTTCCAGCAGGAGTTCTCCGAAACATTGGAGAGCCAGGATCAGAGTACACATCTTCTGATGACCTATCAAATAGGATGCGTGGACTAGAATCTTTAGATCCAGGAGAAATCACCCAGGTTCTTGTTCGCCGCGTTTTGTACCAAGATTCATAAACTAGAGCCAGTGAATCATCACACCAAGAAATACCTCTGTGGTGATAGAAAAGGTCAAATACATTAAAACAAGATTTTAGGTTAAATTCTCCTGCATATTTGCAAACAAAGCTACAAATGGCTTTAAGATGACACGTTTTGTGTTTAGCATGCCTGAGAGCAGCTTTGACCATGGACATGAAAGGCAACCATCTCTGACATCTAGTAATATATTGGATTTGGAGAATATTATGAGGTCCAGGAATTTAGGGAATTATATAAGTGTCAAAGGCATGCAACCAACCATTTACTTATGTACATACAATATTATGCAAATCTTCCAGGCAAGAAGGTTAAAGATCCAGAATTTGAATTGAAATGAGCACTAGAGGCATGGTTATCAAACATTTGTACTAGTTAAGTTCACTAAGTGTGGACCATAATCCAACTCCAGCAGGCATTAGAGCTATCATCAAAGTATCCAGTGCTACATTAGTACCTTCTTGAGGTTAGCAAGTCTTATAAGACAAAGTTCTTGGAAAACTTCATTGCCATACAAATAAAAGAAGGTGAAATAATGTCGTACTTCTTCCAAACACATTCAGGTTTAGATGTTAATCAGAACATAATTATGTGTAAGATATTAATCATATAGCTCATATTCATACCCATAACGGAGATCAAGTTGATGTAAGATTGCTGGCTGTTCACCTTCTAGTGGCTCAGCAGGCTCTGTATAAACTATATCACGTGGAGAAACTTCCACTTTCGCATCACCTCCATCTTGTGTCTCTACCCTAAAGACCTCAACAGTCAGAGCAATCCAAGCATTTTTAAATTGTTATATATGTCAACAAGTAATGGAATGTTTACAATGATACAGAACCAATGTCTGTATCGACTCATTCTGCATTATCTTATACAATTCGAAAAAGACACTCCAATTAAAAATTTTATAATTAATAACAGTTTCCAGATATAGTGAGGACCCAGTATAAAATAGCTACGTCATCCACAGAAAAACATGAGTAGAATCTCAGATACATACCAGTAGAATGCTGATGGCTTATCTGCTCTCCAATTGATAGAGCGCATCCCTTTCCGCACACTATTGAATGCAATAGGAATGTCCTCAGCAAGGGGCAAATCACAAATTTCCCTAACAAATTGCCCATCACTTGTCCACAAATCTACCTTCTTGGGAAATCTTCCACACGGTACAATGAAAGAGTATGGTCTATGAATTGAACTAATTAAAAGGTACTTTCCATCTGGGGAGGGGTCTAATGATGTATACACAGCTGGTAGGCCAATTTCCTTCACCGTCCCATCTAAAGAAGCCAATACAAGTTGTGTAGTGGCATAGTAGTCAAATAAATCTTCATCATACTCATCTTTAAGCAAATCCTGGAAGGTTCTAACTTGAATAATATTTTTCTGCTCATTGGTCTGTATCTTTGGGCCAGATGGAACCAAAGGTTTCTTTGGTGGGTCTCCACGGGATAAGGGGATGGTGGAAACTAACAGAGTAGAATTATTAACCCAAACAAAATTGTCAAAAACCGCATTCAGACAGATATCGGATGACTGAAACAAAGGTCTAGCGTTTCCTGTTTCCACATCAGCAACCCACACTCTAAGCTTACTGCTACTGTTTTCTTCCTCTTCAACTCGGATGCTGAATGCTAAATGCCGACCATCTTGTGACCAGGTCACAAAATTGATCTTAGCACCGTCAGGGTAGCCATGTAGCTCTTTCTCTGGCCCTAGGGTACCATCAGGCATCAATTGATGAATCCCAATACCAGTGTAGAATGACATCCGACTTCTAGTATTACATTTTCCATCAATACGAATACCAGCCAGTTTTTCCTCCGGTCTTGCTAGTTCTGCCAATGGAGGCAAAGATCTCCGCTTAAGAAATAGTA
This sequence comes from Quercus variabilis, assembly GCA_030445155.1. NCBI lineage: Eukaryota > Viridiplantae > Streptophyta > Magnoliopsida > Fagales > Fagaceae > Quercus > Quercus variabilis. The sequence continues at coordinate 17,247,534 of CP129456.1, forward strand.
TTTTATCCCTGTGTGGTGAAAATGACAGCGCAGGAAGCGGTGGAGCATCAACAATATCTCTAATCTCCGGTGGAGGAAGACAATATCCAACTCCCAACGTCAAATCATCTAGATAATGTGAATCAAAAATAGAAGTCACTAACTCTCGCAGTACCCCAAATAAAATTTAAAAGCAACATTCCATGCAATGATTATACATATGGGTTGGATTTAAGTTCAAGTTATACCAGGTGTAACTTTTGTCTGCTAAAAAATTTTCTATTAAATGAGTTTTTTTTTTTTTTAAAACAATTCCTACGTTGGATATCAAGATGATTAAAGATCAATAACTATCTCATTTATCAAATGCTTAAACTTAAAGTAGCTTTTTGAACTTACATGAGTTTAAGGATCAAATAGTAAGAAAAAAGGTCCGATTGACATGAAATTTTGAGATTTTCAAAACACTAATCTAATATATTAAGTAAGAGTTACACTCAGTATAACTTGAATATAATTCCGCAACTATTAAAACTCAACTTCTTTTTGGATTAAACCACTAAAGCTAAATATACTAACCAGACCAAAGCATGTTTTTCTGTCTAGCATTTCGGAAACACTTCCACACTGCTTTCAAAACCAATTCAAATGAAAACAGTTTCAAATAAAACAAAGTTCCTTTTTCTTTTAATTCAAATCACAAGCTTAAAAACACATGGCACTTGCTTTCAAAAATCGACCTCTGAATCTTTAGCGAAACACAGCAATTTCCGTCCAGGATAGCTAATTACTTGCAATTCAACTTCGCATTTCGGAAACACTTCCACCGCTTTCAAAAGCCAATTCGAATAATAAAAATTCCTTTTCTTCTAATCTAATTCACAAGCTTTCCGATTCTTTCTCAATACACTACAATTACAATTCAACTATTTTTTAATTGAATCAAACTGTTTTACAGAAACACTTTTCGAAAGCAATTCCAATTTCCAATATAAAAAAAATAAAATAAAATAAAATAATTGAAAAGGTGCTTTTAATTTTTATATTTACCTTCACTTTCAGTTGGAGGAGGAGTAGAATAAGAAGAAACGGAGCCGTTAGAAGCTCCACCGCTGTCTTCGGCGGCGACGGCGTTGATAGGGACAAGATAACGGAATTTAGAGGCAGACATGGAGGGGGAGTTGAGGGACCTAACGGCGTTAACGGGACGGAGTTTGAGGATAACGGGAGGAGAGAGAGAGAAAAGGGAAGGTGAAGAGCAAGCGGAGACAGAGAGGAGAGAGAGACGATGGTAGACTTTTTGAAGGCGCATCATTGGCATGAAATTGATATTTTTTTTTATTTTTTATTTTGGCGCTGTGTAGTACTACTTTTCGGTGTGGTGTAGTACTAGTGTGGTAGTGTATATCCAAGTCCAATTAGATTTAATAAAGTGGAAGGAAGGAATTAGAATCTTTTATCTCTTTTATCAGTTTATGGTCCAGTGAGAAAATAAAAATCTTTGAGTTCCGGGTAAAGTTGTGGTACGAAACTGCATGCCAAAAGATGCTTTTTTTTTTTTTTTTTTTTCTTTTTTCTCTTTTTCCCTTTCAATTTTTGATAAAATAGCGTAATTCAAAGACTACTTTTCAAGATGGACTATTTTTTTTTCTAAAAATGGATCATTTTTACCATCAATGCTATCACAATGTTTCTCTTATTTTGGATTTTTTAATTGGTTAAAAGGAGATCGAGATAATATCATTTTTATATAAACATACTACAAACATCGTTTTTATTAGAAACTAATCATAACAAATTGTATTAACATATAGTAAGAAAATATATTCAACAATTTTATAACTCTAAAATGTTTTTTTTTTTTTATTGAATGAATGTGACATAAGATTCCTTAGGTCAATTGTCCTATAATGTTCTCACCTAAACAAGTTTTACTCTAAAGTTAACTTGTGATTGGATTTTTTTTTTCCTTCTTAAATAAAAGAGTACAAGGCAAGGAGTTGCTACGAAGTTGCTAGGAAATTATTTATCTTTCTATCTATCTCTCTCATGGATTGATACATATTTTTCATCTAAATAGAGTTTACCCATAAATAAAGGTGTTCATCAATCAATGCAACCAATTTTGGGGAGGGTTTTGGACCATAATGACCTAATATATTTTCTTCAAGAGCAATGCTAGAGATACAAACTTTTTTACAAAAAATTTTACAAATTGGTGATGTGGTGAGTGGTTATTGATAAATGAAAAAGTGATGTTAATAGTGGGTTTAAATGAAAAACCAATAAAAAATTAGTCACATCAACAATTTGTAAAAATATTGTGAAATAGTTTGTGGTTGTAGCATTACTTTTTTATTTTCAAAATTAAATCACAACTACTCTACGTAGGTAAGAATTTCAACAAAACATCATAAACATTTATTATAAAAAGCTACAATCAACCCATCATCGACATTGATTAGATATAAAAAAGGAGAACTCAACAATTTATTTGGGAATGTGATGAAGGGCAATTTCAAGTAGATATATCATAATCCTGCTATAGCTAATTAGGTAGTTAGTTAGATGATTTCTTAAGCATTAGTTAATAGGATTTAGATACTAGTCAACCATCTAGAGGCTGCCAATGCCAAACAACTAGTATTAGTAGTAGAATGTAAGATTTTTGTAAATTAGTTTTTTTTTTTTTTTTTTGACATCCAAAGATAGAAGTATATTAAAGTATGAAAAGTGCAAAACGTACAAAGCACAAAAACCTAGGTTAAGAAAGCTGTATTACACAAACGGCCATGAACTAACATGAATAGTGGCCTACAGCTTCTATGAGGACCCAGGCAAAGAAAGAATAAAAAAAAAAACAAAGTATAAGAAGTATAAAAAACGGGTCCTGGAAATGAGAGTCTCAGGTCCATTGCTGGTGTACGAGGTCCTTAATCAGTTTCTGATACTCCTCCATTAGATCTGTTGCCTGTTTAAGAATCTCTATAGGATGGGGTTGTGACTTTCTAAAGTGTGTCCTATTACGTGCATTCCAAAGTGACCACGCCACCATGGTCCACGTCTCAAACTCCTTCTTGGATAGTCTCTCCATCATTTCCCGTGTGAGAAGAAAGAAGCTTGTCGTCAAGGAGTTTGTTTTTGGTATCCTTCCTCGTACTAACGCCCAAACATTGCGTGCTAATGGGCATTCCTAAAGGATGTGGGCCGTTGTTTCGTCAGCCTAACCACATGCTGAACAAAGTAGGTCTACTGGTAGCTTCTTATAAAAAGAGGTTAGCCTTAGTTGAGAGGATATAAGAGCAGGGTCGCCAAACAAAGGTCCTGACCTTAGAAGGAACGTTTATGGACCAAATCCTCTTCCATATCTTCTGGTCCATAGTTGCCAAAGAATGTTCCCCTGCATGTGGGTGATGAAGCCGAAGCGCCACCTGGTAGGCCGTTTTTACCGAAAACACCTTAGCCTTATTCTCCTTCCAGACCAGCTTGTCCCTCGAGCTCAAATTGCCTAGTTTGATCCGTAGAATGTCTTCACTTGTGCCCTTGGCAAACATGGCGTGCACCTACGTCCTATTCCATTCTTTCGTATTGGTATTGATAAGGTCAACCACTTTTAAGCTCTGATCAGCCCTTTCCCTGAACATGGGTGGCCTAAGAAGCCACTTATGAGTGTTGATGCTGATCTGTTGTCTGTTACCAACCTGCCATACTGACCCTTCCCTTGTCATTTCTCGAGCTTGTAGAAGGCTACAACATACGAAGGATGAGTTTGTTCCCAGTTTAGCTTCCATGAAAAAGCATGAGGGGAAGTAGCGTGCCTTGTAAACCCGGTAAAACAGTGAATGTGTCTCGTGGATAAGCCTCCACACCTGCTTCACCAACATTGCCAAATTAAAGGCATGGATATCTCTAAACCCCATTCTGCCATTTTTTTTTTAGTTACACAATCGTCCCCAATTAACCCAATGAATTTTCTTCTCATTTTTGGTTTGTCCCCACCAATGCTTAGACAGAGTTGAGTTGATGCCATCACAAATTGTCTTGGGGATTTTGAAAAGGCTCATCAAATACGTGGAAATGGCTTGGGCTACAATTTTAATCAACACCTCCCTCCCCGCTTTGGATATATGCTTCTCCTTCCATCCCATCACCCTTTTTGTTACTATTTCCTGTAACTCTTTAAATGTACTTACTTTGGACTTTCCTCCCGCCATTGGTAGTCCCAAATACCTCTTGCATTCTGTCATAATCTGAGCTCCCAAGATACTCTAGATTTCCTCCTTTACTTCTTGCCTGGTGTTTTGGCTAAAGAACAAGAATGTCTTCTGCCGATTAATGGCTTAGCTGGAAGCTCCTTCATATTTGGCCAATATATCAAGCTGGCGGTGGCACTCCTCCAGTGTGGCTTCATAGAAAAGTAAGCTATCATCGGCGAAAAGGAGATTTGAGATCTGAACTTTACCCCTACATGACGTAATCCCATGCAAGTGGCTTGTTTCTGTTGCTTTTTGCAACATTGAAGATAATCCCTTAGTATATAACAGGAAGAGATAAGGGGAGAGGGGGTCACCTTGTTTAATCCCATGGGTCAGAGTGATATATCCTTTAGGCTCACCATTGATAAGGACAGAGTAAAAGGCCGTTTGAACCATTTCCATGGCCATGTCCACCTGTTGTTTAGGGAGCCCTATTTTGAGCATCATCTACCTAAGGAAACTCCATTCCTCACAGTCATAAGCTTTGCTTATATCTAACTTCACTACCATGTGCCCAATCTTTCCTCTTCATCGATTCCATATATGATGTAGCATCTCAAAGACCACCGTAGTATTATCGGTGATGAGTCCATTAGGTACGAAGGCACTCGGGTCATCTGATATGACCTTAGGTAGGATCGTTTTCAGCCGATTTACAATGACTTTGGACACCATCCTTGAAACCACATTCGCCAAATTGATAGGTCAATACTCACTCATGGGCTCAGGCTTGTTTTTCTTTGGCATGAGTACAATGTGTGCCAAGTTCATCTTCTGTAAATATTGTCTAGCGTGTGAAATAGATAAGACGGCAGAAGTGACATCAGGACCGACAATGTGACAGAATTTTTAGAAGAAGTATGGTGACATGCCATTGGGGCCAGAAGACTTTGATGGGTACATTTGAAACAATGCCACCCGCACCTCATTCTCAATGTATGGAAGCAGTAACGTGTGTCTCACGTTGTCAGTCACTACCCTGTCCACTGTGTCCAACACTTTAGTCATATGTGTGGGTGCCAATGCAGAGAACAGAGCCTTATAGTAATCCACCGCTATCTCTGCTACCTTGTCTTCCTCAGTGTGCCACACTCCACTCATATCAATTAGGCCTTCAATATGGTTTTTCTGCCTTCGCTGACTCACATGCTAGTGAAAGAATTTGGTGTTCTTATTGCCAGTCGGGAGCCATATCGCTCGGAATCGTTGTCTCCAAAAGACCTCCTCCTTGTGTAGGAGCTCATTCACCTCCCTCTTTGTTCGGTTTATCATGTCTAGGTTAATCCCATAGTTGGACGTTACCATTTACTGTAGTTCTTACTGCTTGGCATTTAAGTGATCATGCGTGTTACCAAAAGACACTCGGCTCCACTTTACCAGGTCCATGCAGCATTTCTTGATCTTTTTAAAAAGGCAATACATTGGGCTTCCAGTCAGTTGGGATCAATTTTACGAAGTTTGTATCTATTCTTCACACTCAGCATGTATCACCCACTTTTCTTCAAAATATTGAAGCTTCTTCTTTCGCCTGTGCCTTATCTGAGCCATTTCTGTTACCAGGATAATAAAGTCGTGTTCCGAGTACAAAGCCATTAGATGTGTAACTTTAGCAGTAGGGAACATTTCCCTCCACTTCCGATTCATGCAAGCTCTATCCAAGCATTCCTCCACAAACGTATTCTCAGATCGCCCATTCCTCCATGTATACCTGGATCCCTAGTAGCTCAAGTCCACTAAATCGCAATGCAATAATGTGCTACAGAACTCCTGCATTGGTCCTAACTGTTTCGGCACCCACCATTTTTCTCATCAGAAATTAAAGTCTCCAAAGTAAACCCATGGCATGGAGGCCCTCGAATGGAAATGCCTTAGCAGAGCCTAAGTTTCCTTCTTCCTCTGCTCTTCCGGGTGGCCGGATACCCTTGTCAAGCACCACTCCACCTGTAAAGACCACATAATTTTTAAGTCAAAATGATTAAGGGAATAAGTCTAATTAGCTATTGTAACTTCATCCTTCCATAGTAGGGCTAGCCCCCCACTTCATCTTACGCTTGGTACCGCCAGTATGGAACGGTATCCTGGCTCATCTTTGATAGGAATCATTTCTTGTATTGACAATTTAGTTTACATGAGAAACAAAACTGTGGGTCCTTTTGATCTTACCAAGTCGACGAGTACTTGAACTACCTGGCGGTTCCCAAGCTCCTGGTAGTTCCAACTCATGATGATCATTGTGACTGGCAGGGCTGGGCATCAGCCTTCGCCATTAAAGTATGCTTGTGATCGGTCTTCTCCAAAAACTTGACCCTTTTGTTTTCTAAATCTCCCTTAGAGCCATTTTCATCTTTGTCACCTTCAAAGTGTCTTTTTTGGCCTACTGCTGATGTGGGAGACAGTGCACCCACCTCCATCCCCGTGTACTAGGGACATGGGATTTTCTTCCAAGTTGCAAACGTGTATGGTATTTATGGAACTAGTGTAGTCGACACGTGCACAGGGTCATGCACTCTCTAAGTACATTTGTCATCCCGCTCCTAACTTGCCTCGATGGGAATAATGTCTTCCAAGGTTGGTAAGTTTTCATGCATCGTACTTACCATATCGGGTATCGAGATGGGTGTAATGAAAGTGGAAGGAGTATCATTAGTTTCCTCAACTTCAGTATTTTTTGGGCCCCTCACATTAATGAAGTTTTTTCCTGGAATAGACTTACTTAGCAGGGTCAACAGTGTTGCCCTAGCTTGTTGCGGCATTGCTTTTATGGTCTTGGTAGCTTTCTCCGATGGTTATGATGGGCTTCTAGAATATCAGTCTCGTTCCATTAGGTGCCGTCTACCCCCCACCTTCATCCATTCTCCATAGGGGTTCTCTTCCCCGTTGGGGTTTGACTGTGTGCATGCCTTCTTCTCATGGCCTAGTCTGCCACAAGAGAAGCATAGTCCAACTATACGTTCATATTGGAACATAACCCATGAACGATCTCCCTTTGGGTTCACCACTAGTCCCCCTCTGCGTAGTGGCTAGTTCAACGGTATCTTTACTCTTATTCTGAGAAAGTGTGCTTGTTGGGAAGAAAACGACTTACTATCCACTTCAATCATAGTTTCAATGTGTTTACCGAAATCTCGTGCTACATCTTCATTGAACAACTCAAAAGGCACTCCCCAAACTTGTACCCACAGCGAAATAGTAGGGAAAGTAATATTATGGGCTGTCAAGCCCTTCTCCCACCGTCAAACCACCAACAGGTGGTTATTAAAGCTCCACGAGCCCTTCTCCAAAACCCACTCCAACTGGCTTTTAAATTTAAATTTGAACGAGAAGAGGCCATCGCCAACGTCCACAATCTTGAGGTCATTTCCGATCCTCCAACTTGACCGAAGAAGGTTCTTAGCGATCCTCTAGTTAAAGGGCGCATCTGTGAGGAAGCAGCCTATGAGGCTTAAAGAGCACTCCTCAAGGCTTCTGTCTCGACTATTTCTTTGTATTGCAATATATGCCTCCTCCTCCGCTGTTAAAGAGATTCTTATGATTCATTCCAAAATGTCAGGGCCCATCCCAAGCTGCTAGAGAGCCAAAGCAACTAACAAGTGGGTACCAAAGAGGTGGGTGGGGGTATGGTTGGTTTGTAACTTTGTATGGTGAGAGTAGTAGATAGGTGTGTGTACAGATGTTTTGTATGGTGAGTGTAGTAAAGGGTCATAGGTAGCAGAAAAAAAGAGAAGAAAATAATAATAAAAAAAGAGAGGGTGAAGGTCGTAGGCAGCAAAGGGTTGTAGGTAGCAGACATCAGAGAAAAAAAATATTAGAATAAGGGGGTGAAGGTCCACCTGGAGGCGCTGCTCAATGGAAATAATACTCACCCAAGGTGAGAGGGAAAGGCTCCTATCTCAAGGAGAAGAATTGGGTAATATATTATCAATTTTGATAATTGAATGAATTGTTAGCATTTGTGTGCTATTTGGAACTAAGTGTTTTTGTAGAGGTACTTATCGACCTATCAATGTGTTCTAAGTAACTCAACCCTTTCATGGTTTCTAACCCATACACAAACAGTCCATCACATTCGCTGCATCAGAATGGATAAATAAATAGAACATAAGATAATAATAAAATAATTTTCTTTTTATTCCTATATCTGGGAGTTTATTATAAAGAAATTGAAGGATTATAAGGAAATGTCCATTGTATTATATTCCCTCTTAAGCATTCATCCCATAATCCCATAAGTGAGAGGAACACTCATTCTTTTAATGAAATCAAGGTAAAATATTAACTTATATCCATATTTTGAGGAAAGTCAAATTATAGCTAAATGATAAACTAGCAAAATTAAATGTTTATTTACCTTCCATTAATTCTTTTATAAACTCTTAAATACATTAGAAAAAGTGTTGGAGCATTTTAATATTAATTAATGAAAATGGATTTATATTACAGCATAAATGTAAAAATGTGGGAGTTCATATGGAAGATAAGGAGTTAGTGAAAATGTTTAATCTCACATTGAAAAAGAGAATGACTATTTTATTATTTTTAATTGTAGTGATTAATGGGCTAATATGTATTGATTCAGATATTGGGCTAGATACATGCTCAAGGTAAAGGTGAAGGGAAAAGGTGTCAACAATGGAAATAAATCAGCCTCTTGGATCTCGTACTTATACACTAAAAAAATAGAGAGGTTCTTGGTAAAGAAGGATGTTATTTCTAGTGGAGCTTTAGACTTGAACACTTTGTGCAGAGGTTGTTCTAGCCATATAACATTTGTTGAGCTGTTATATCCTGGGGAAGACAAGTCAGAGAATGTCTGCACCGATTACAAAGATTAGCCAACCAAGAGCTTGAATCTTCTTAAAGAGAGCGAGTGTCGCGCCTCAGTTTAAATAGTGTTGTGTATTTTCTAATATCAAATTAATAATATTTAGAAGTATTATTTAGTTTCTATTTGTGTTATTTCCATTATTATTGTGTTTTGCACCAACAAAAAGTATATTATATTCTATTTCATTATAATTTTTGTCATTTATAATCTATAAATTTAACTTTATATCGTTATCTTTTGAACTTCACAGCCCAATGTATGATAATAAAGCTAAAATATCATTAAAATGCAATAGGGATGGTGACGGGTAAATTAGGACACCAGTTCCCTTTTTTAGGTAAGTGAAACTTGTGCGGTAGTGGGGGTGGAGTGGATTGGAAATATTTTACTATGTTTTCATTCATAACGAAGTGATTTCTACATTAATGAATTAGAGATGGAAGAGAAAGGGGATAGACAATCATGAGAGTTTTTTTTTTTTTTTTTTTTTCTTTTTTTTTTTTTTTTTTTTTTTTTTTTTTAATTTGAGGAAGCATGAGAGTGTTAAAAGGGAGATGATGTAGGTGTTTTGAGAAACAGTAATAGAATACCTACATACATATAATTGGATTTTGTATCAAAAATTGAATTATGTTAACAACATATATATAACCATTTGGATCATGGTGGGGTGAGATAGGGTGGAGTGAGCAAAACTCATCCCTGTCTTGTCACCTATTCAAGACAAGGAAAAAAAAATCATATGAGACAGAGCAAGATGAATTACATGGGATATACAAATTTTATCATACCTAAAAGGACAATTTTAGGTAGCCACGTTATCATCTACCTAAGAAAAATATTAAATTATATATATAAAATAATGTAAATATATATTAAATTAAAGCATATATATATTCATTTTAAATAAAGTAAAGGTGAGATAGCTAAAGTGAATCATGGAGTGAGCAAAACTCGTCCCCGTCTCATTACTTATTTGAGATAGAGTGGAGCATGGATTAAGCGGCACAGAATCCTTTTTTCATCCCTAAGAAGCATCCCCTTGGGCAATCTTTAGGCAGTTATGTCATTACTTCTATGCACTTTGAGAGCAAACCAAAATTTAGAGCAAAAGGGTTAACCGGTTAACATGACTCAACATGTTGGGTACTTGAGTAGGCCGCACCAGACGAGTCAGGCAACCTAAAAGTCGCCAACGATGGTCCATTATTTCTGATTTGGGCTGTATGTTTCACCTGGGCTATTTTCGTCTTTAGGTTCCTTTATTTTCCTTCTTTCTTTTATTTATTTATATATTTTTTTAAAGGATTTCCGGTTTTAGCTAATACTAAAAAAATTTAGTTGAGTGAAATATCAGCCTATTAAACTATGCTATTGGGCTTAGACGCGGTATTGTTAACGAATTGGACTAGCTTTGGGACTATGGTATTGGGCCTAGATGCGGCCATATATTGTCAACCAAAAAAGAAATCTATACCATATGTGTGTGTTTTGGGACTAGTTTTTTTTTTTTTTTTTAAACATCACTCATTTAAAGTAGAGTATACTTTAATCTTTAGCACATTTTTTTGTCAATGAATTTAAGACATAATTGTATTAATTAATTTAATTAATATTATAAAAAAATTTATATTTTTAAATAATAAATAAATTCAACCATTTAATTTATTGGTCAATATAATCATAACGATATTTTAAATTGAAAACCTAAAATATAGGACCTAAACATAAATTTTGACCAATATATATTGGGTTTTTATTTCAATAAACATTTAAATATATTATCTTATAACAGGTGAGAATTTTGTCTTATTATATTGATTATATCATATTAATAAAGTTTGATTACATAAGTTTCGGGGTTCTTGAGCATTGCACAGAACTACAAATTTGACCAAATATTTGAAGTAATAATAAAATGTATATCTAACCTTTTTTTTTTTTTTTTTTGAGAAGGGTATATCTAACCTCTATATATAATAAATTGTGAAACCTTTCTAGATATTATTTTAGTCAAGATTGCTAATTTTTATAAAAAATTATTTATTTATTTTCATTTAACTAATTATTTAATTGACTATCAAGTCATCAAAGCTCTTTGTAATCAAGATGATTCTTTCTCCTCATATGGTCACCTAATTACCAGGCCTCAAGTTTGTTCGGATTGTTTTATTTTTTTGTTGTTTTTCTCATATCCTTGCGAAACATACTAAACATGTTAGGGGTATCTCTACGTGGATGAAGGATGTTCCACCACCAATCAACTCTATTCTTGTAGCCGATTTTAGCTAGTTTTGCTTTTTTCTTTAAATGCAAGTATCTTCTTCTCAAAAAATAAGTTAATACGATTCCAATTCAGTACAAATTATATCTTGTAGCGAGTGTAATTTGTAATTTAATCCCAAATTTCATATATTATCATTATTGGGATAATTTTTGTACTAATAATATATACAAAGAGTGTGAGACAAGCAAAGCCATTTTATCCATCAATATTCTTGCTAGCATAAGGCCTACAAAGCTACCAGTGCCGGCTGAACAGTGGAGCAAAAAATGCGGTCGCCTAAGGCCCCAAGTAAAAAAAAGGCCCCCAAATTTTAACTAATAGGGTTATTTATAATCAATAAATAAAATAATTTTTTTTACCAGATGAAAAACAAATAAAAAATAGAGAAAAATGCAACATTCACAATATTTTTTACAACACTTTTACAATTATGGTTAGTAGCAGGTTGTTACAACCTGTTATTAATGGCAAAAAAATAATTATAGTTATATTTTCAAAGAAAAAAAAGGCAACTTAAAACTTAGGATTTGTTGTAAAAAAAATATTGTGAATGTTGTACTTCTAAAAAAAATAAGAATAATAATAAGAGCTTAGTTAGCAAACTTTTACTAGTTCTCACCATAAGTCCACCACTAACACCACTCTTTTACTTACTATTATCAATCTACCATGTCAACAAGTATGAAAAATTTTGTTAAATTTTTTCTGTTTATAAAATTTCTAAAAAAAGAAAAAATTCTACATAGTTTATGTTAATTAGTAATAATTTTGCATCTAAAATAAAATAATCAATTTTCGCCTTAGGCCCCTAAATATATCAAGCCGCCCCTGAAAGCTACAATACGAGAAATTATTTTATGTGCCCGGTGCATACAAGAGTTTTGGCCACAACACCCCCTATTGAAAATTCATATTCTTGCGAGCGTACCTAACACCCTCCTATTGAAACTATTTTATGGTTTAGCAAGAGAATCGTCAGCGATGCTAGACGCTACCTCCTAATTCCACAGAAAGCGAGTGGCAGTAGTTAGATAGGGTTTTCAGTCAAAAGCTAGCGATTTCAACTTCTAATATGTATGTATGTCTCGCTAGATTGTATGGGGGCTGTAAAAATATCCTCGAGACATGTTGAGGAGATTGCGCCACACGTTGTTTTATAAAAAGAGTTTGCGTAATCGTTTAAGTCTTCAAGAAATAACTTAAAAGAGACGAGAGGGTATTTATCATGAAAAGCACGTTTGATTTATTATTCATCTTAATATTTTGTGGCCAATTAAATTAGCATTTGGCTGGCTTGCATTGGAGGTGTTCTTAGCTTTTAGCTAGAGACTAGCGTGAAGATAACTGGTTAAAAGACTTTTTTAATGGGGGAGATGTGGAAAGTATAAACTCATGGAAAGATAACTGGACTCAGGATTTTAAAAGCGGTGGTTAAAGTATAAAGAAAAAAAAAATCCAAGCATCCATATAGTATTAAAAAATTACACAAAATCGTTATTTCTAAATACATTAAGATGCAATCATTTACCAACAAAAATAAAAACAGAAACAAAATAATGTTTTTTTTAATCCTAAGCTGGTTAGGATTTTTTTTTTTGTTGTTGAAATTAGAGTATTCATAGTGGTATTGCTAAATATTTTAGCTTTTAGTGCCTCAAAAACTACTTTATCTATTTTATTACCTCAATTTATAATACACACAATATCAAATGTTCTATTTCTTTTTATCATTTCATTTAAAATAATATAAATAACTCATTAAAATAATAAAAGAAGAGAGAGAATTTGAACCTTTTAATTGAAGAAAGAGATATAATCTTAATAAAATATTGTATTTTATTTTTAATAATTTGCTACAGTCAACTAGTATTTATATCAGTTTACTATAGTTGAAAAAAAAAAAGCTTTAGCTTCTCCAATAATACATATTTTTTGGTTCTTTCTTGGTGAAATAATTTTTTTTTTTTTTTTTGCTAAAATAAAATCACCATTGTGAATATTTTTATTGTTTTTGTTAAGTTTTTTATTTAAATAGTTACTATTTAGGTTAGGCTAACTAGGCTAGTTGGGGAGAAGGGGGGCCTAAGATTTTGAAAGGGGACCCAACTACAAAAATAAAATATATAATAACTATTAAAAAAAAATTGGACCTGGGGGCTCGAGCTCCCTTGGGCCCCCACCTGGGTCCGTCCCTGAATACATGTGTTGTAAACTGATTGGTTCTTCTTACTATTTGTTTCTATTATATTTCCATCAATGTGATTGAATTTCAACACATGGTAAGTATTACAAAAACACCTAAAAATTCTACTACATTTTTTTTCTAAAACCTTTAGGTTCCATTTGCTTGGAAGAGTAAAAAAAATGAGAGGATAAAAAATGAGAAAGGGATAGAAAAGTGAGGGGATAGAATAAATTTCGTTTTCTCCCATTTGTGTTTGGTTGGGAGGATAGAAAAGTAGAAAGATAAAAAACTTATTTGTTTGGTTAAGAAGAAAATAAGAGGATGAAAAATGAAGTTGATATAAATTTACAATTATATCCCCCATTAAATACAATAAAAAAGTAACACTTTTTTTTTATTTAAAAAAATTGGGCATGGACACTTCAATTTTTTTTTTTTTTTGAAATAGCACAAGTCAAAGAAAGATGAGAAAAAAAAAAAAAAAAAAAAAACAACACAACAACAAAAACAAAGAAGTAGAAAAAAAGAATAAAAGCAAAACAAAAAAATGGAAAACAAAATTCAAAGCCCCACTATCTGTTTTTTCCTCCCCCTTCCCAGCCAAACATCCACTAAAATAGTTATCTCTCCACTTTTCTTTTCTCAATTTTTTATCTCTCAAAAATCCCTTCAAACAAACATACCCTTATCATTGGAAAACACAGCCATTAGTGTTCAATTTGAATTTTTAAAAAATATTGAAAACTTTTTAATGTTTATCTGTTAAAAGTTGATACCAAATATAATTGTACTTAAAAGATAAAATTTAAATAAAATTATGTTTAAAGAAATAAGTTAATAAATTAATTAAAAGAAGACTAATCCTAATACACACTAAACAAGCCATACAGATAAAATTTCCATTGAATTCATATGGTCTGAAACTGCTTGCATTGGTTATAGTTGATAGTGTTAAAAGCTGTTGAGTATAATTGAAAGAGAGAATAGAAAAATAGAAGCAAGGTAAGGATTTGTGGACGCAAGATTTGACCTCACTGCTTACGTTTACAATGAAAATCCTTTGACAACTACTTTTTTACTATATATTATATTATTAGGTTCTTATATTATAATGAGCTCAGTGTAAGAATTATATATTAGAAAATCCTAAGTTAATTGATGATTCAATTGAATATTAATTAGCATGGATCTTGACGTAAAACCAACAATATAGGCCCTTTTTGAAGTAGTAAAAGCGTCGGAAGCCACAGTGCAAGATCAAGCAGAGATGCCAATAAAGGTCATCAAGGCGACGATGTCGAAATTACATGAAATTTTCTAGGTTGAAGGGAAATGACACTCTGATCCAGACTCAAAATCTCAAGCATTGCCTTCATTCAAAGGCAAATTCCTTCGTTAAGGCTCCGAAAATAGTATTTTTGCTATTTATAGTAATATTTGTTTTTATTTAATAACTTTTAGTTTGAAAGTCAGAATAAGGTCTCGTCTGTTTTAGGACGACTCTTAAGGTTAGTAGTTTCAATTTCCGTAGTTATTTCAATTTTGCTATTTTTGGCAAAAATCACTATTTTGCCACCTAATTATGTGATTAGTGTGAATTAGGGTTTCTGGGTGTTGCCCTAGCCGCCCTAGAGTTTCTTTTACTATTTAAATATATTGTAGCATCCAAGGCAATAGAGTTTTTCATATTTATAAAAATAAAAACTTTGTCTATTTTTCTCTGGTGGATTAATCCACAACCCTATCACCTTGTGGATTTAAAGAACCCCTCATGAATTCGAGGTTTTCATTCAAAAGTTAACGTATTTAGTTTATTTTTCCTTTCAAAAAGTAACGTGTTTGTTTTCTTGTAACTTTCGCAACATCAAATCTATTTGCCAGTTGTAATAATTTGGACTACGAAATTTACTAATAAAAGATAAAAAAACGTACACCAGTGATATGAAAATGTTCATCTTCTAGACATGCTCCAAAATAAGCACTAGTTTGCAAGGGCTTAATTACTCTCTAATACCAAAATTTAAAGACCGAGGACCATTTGATATGATTGTTTGAGCAATACTTTTCAGTTTTTAAATAACATTACACATATTTTTATATTTTTTTACCATATATATTTTTAAAAAATATAAACAACATTACTAGATCAATGTTACCTAACAGCCCAATACCCATAAGCATTGTGACTTTGAAAAATGTGATCTTTTCTTCTACTACACATAAAAGTGATATTTTCTCATGAAATATCTCAAAGTTGGTCAGACGTGGAGGCTTAAGATTGGCTCAGAAATGATAAGAAGTGTGTGCACATAAAACATTACGGATCCCAATAATATAGCTTCACATTACCATATCTCCCAAACAATCCATCTACGTCGCCAATTACCAAACCAAACCAGACTCTGAAACAACAACAATGGCAACAATAGCAGCAGCTAGTTTAAACCTCACAACCCCTAGAGTCATAGCCAAGGGAGCAGACTCACCAAAGGCTCAGACCATCAAGTCCCCTTGGCTGAGCCACCCATGGAAGAGGCACACCCAGCTCGGGTCTGGTCGCATGCAAGTTAGACCAGTGAGTGCAGCCCCAGATAAGATAACAGAGAAGGTAGCTGAGAGCATCAAGGAGGCTCAAGAGACTTGTGCTGATGACCCAGCAAGTGGTGAGTGTGTTGCAGCATGGGATGGTGTGGAGGAGCTGAGTGCAGCGGCTAGCCATGCACGTGACAAGAAGAAAGGGTCAGACCCATTGGAGGAGTTCTGTAAGGACAACATGGAGAAAGATGAGTGCCGCACCTATGAAGATTGAAGATTGAAGACTCAAAGTGGGTTAACTTTATTTTAGCAGATAATGAAGATTTTAGATGTTTTAATTAATTTTAATCCTTTGGCCGTTGCTGTGTATGGGATTATTAATTAGAACATGGTTTATGATGGAACTTTGTATTGCTTTGTTTACCTTTTCAATTAATTAATACCATAGTATCTTGAAAGATTATAAATTTAAACTGCTTTATCTCTAGTATTTGTGCTTTAGTAGTTAGATACTTAGTAGTAGCAAATCATTTAATAAGCTAGGAGCATGGTTGTCAAAATTTCGAATTGGACAGTAGAGTAGTACGATTTTATGATTTCACCTCACCAAAACATTTAATCTCGCACTGGGATCGTAAAAGTATTAGGATCATATGATAGGATCGTGTAGGATCGTATGAGATCTTATCGATCTTACCAAAAACATAAATTTTTGGTTTTTTTTATTTTTATTTTTTTATTTTTATGGGATAATTTATTGGTTTTGATGAAGTTTTGAGAGTTTTTATTTTTTCATGTTGTGATGGAATGACTTTTTTTTTTTAAGCAAATGTTTTCTAATTTCTAGTTCACTTGTAATCAAAATGAAGGAATGCTTCATCATTTCTAAATGAAGAATTTGATGTTGGCTTTACTACCTTTTAACCTATAATGTCATTAAATTTTTTATCAAATACTAATTTGTGTTCTAATATTATTAAAATATTTTTTTATATATAATTTTATCAGCTATGCATGTATTTGTATATTTATTGATTGATTTTTTTTAGTATGCTCTTTAATTGTTGCTAAGTAGTATAACTTGAATAGTTGAGTGTGAAATTGTGTCTTGATGTCTTTTGTAGTTCTAGTATACAAATATACAATGTCTACATAGATGATGATGATTCCGAATTTAGAACGGTTGTTATAAGAACCTTAGAATGTGAATAATGAAATGTTCACTTCACCTTAATATTCATCTTGCTTTTGGATTTCATATTGTTGTTAGCTAGTTTCCATTTGCTAACTTATTTTGGATTTCAAACTTGGAACTTAGAACTTGGAAAATATTTTCCATATGTTTTGATAAATATTTTGGTATTTGGTTACTAATTAAACATTTATTGAACTTTTTACACACATTGGGTCAAAACTTAAATATATTTGTTTCGTTAGTATAGATTTAGCGATGTATGACATGCAAATTACATCATAGGATGCAAATCTTACAATTTACGATTCGATCCTATGATCTACTATCCCACCTACCTTTAACGATCCTATGTAGGATCTCGATTTTAACAACTTTGGGTAGTAGGAGGCAGAAAACCATGTAAATGAATATAGTCATGGAGAAGAATATGACAAGGTAGGAGCTAATATTGTTGAAAAAACACATGAAAATACAATTTTATATCTCATACAAAACATACTCAATGAAAAATTAACGGATCTATTTCATTCGCAATTGATAATAGGTATTATGTAAATTTCAGAATTTAAGAATAAGAGAGCGTACCTTGGTGTGGTGAAATTCAAAACCAAAGATTATAAGTACTTGGGAACACTTTTAATCTTCACTCCAATTCCACTTATATCCAATAAGTGTGATTTCTCAATCAGTTTATACATATGTGTTCAAGGAAGAATAAGAGAGTGGCTTGCACTCACATACACACCATTTCATATATTATTATGCATTACAAAATTCTGTATGTTTTTTCCCTTATATATACTGATTATCTAATTGGGCTAACTTTTTGGGTCATTTCAATTAGGCTTTAGTATGTGGCTTGGAGTGAGACCAAAAGAGACAAATAAAACATTAGCTCCAATGAGTTTTAGGTCTTTCTATCAACTCTGACAAGCCCAAAATTACCATTAATTATATTTAATATCATTATATGAATATAATTGCACTCTAGGCCTTATTAATAAATTATATCCTAAGACTTTATTATATATTCAACCCCTTTATTAAAATATTCGTAGTAATATAAAGTGATGAATGTTGACTGCCACTTTGAAGATTACTACATCTTAATGATTGAGTACCCGATTTAATCATTTAAGTTATTCATCATATATTTATAAAATTCAATTTCATAAATATATACTTTAGTAACTTCTAACTAAAATGGTTAGACCTAACACTCTGAATAACCAAACCCATTAAACTTATTTTAAGAGAATATTTTATATCTCTGTTAAGGGATTATGAATTCCATCTTGAGAATATATGTTCCTTCAATATTAAATATAGCTACCCAACATACTGAGGTTTTGATCGTGACTTTAGATCTCACTCCTAATATATCAAAGCAACCTACACTTCAAGATTAGGTTCATTATTTTTTCAGAATTGAGAGTTCATGTAAATAGAAGTTGTGAAATTTATATTCATTTGATAGTCATTAATAGAATAATAAATCTCACAGGATCCAGCTCAATATGTCTTAACACTTAAAACATATCAACATATCAACTAAAAGTCTCCACTTCCATAATCAAAACAAATCATTTTAGTTGATATGTTATAGTCTTCACATATAAAATGCTCAATTTCATCACCAACTACAAATTAAATTCTGAGTTTACCAAAAACTTGTGATTTATATTTTCTATGACTAAATCACATAAATCACATACTATGCATCTCATGGACTATATGATAATGTCCAAATATTCATATGACCATTATTTTAGATAATAATAAAATAACTTTATTAATCACGACATAATGTCATACATAATGTCATACAATAAGATTTAAATGGCACATATCTTAACAATTTCCCACTTGCCCTAAAGACTATTATGCACTAATCTAACTCTCATTCCCTCCAAATGTAACTCAAAAGTCCTTTGGGGCAAGGTTTTAGTAAAGGGATTTGCTAGATTATTTGCACTATCAATCTTTAGTACTACTACATCTCTTCGAGCAACAATGTCTCGAATGATGTGGTACTTTCTTTCAATATGCTTTCCTTTCTTGTGATTTCTTGGATCCTTGGATTGTGCAACCGCTCCACTATTGTCGCATAACAATGTGATAGGAACTTGCTCCATTCTCACAAAACCAAGATTAAAAAGGAATTTCTTAAGCCAAATAATTTCCTTTGCCGCCTCACAAGTAGCAACATATTCAGCTTCCATGGTGGAGTCGGCAATACAAGATTGCTTAACACTCCTCCAACTTATGACTCCACCTCCTTGTTGGGGTTTATGCCCTAAAATCCAATTTATTTGCATGTCATAAATAATTAAATTGTTTAATTATATGAGACTATTTATAAATAAACTAATGAGATATTATCATAGTCCTTGAGATGCATTGTATGTGATTTAATCATAGAAAATATAAATTAAAAGTTCCTTGTAAACTCAAAATATAGTTCGTAGTCAGTGATAAAATTGGGCGTTTCACTTGCGAAGACTATAACACATTAACTAAGATGTGTTATAGTCTTGATCATGGAAGTGGAGACTTCTAGTTGATGTGTTGATGTGTCTTAAGTGTTAAGACATATTGAACTGGACTGCTGTGAGATTAATTATTCAATCAACAACTAACACCTGAATAATTAATCTCATAACTTCTAATTTCATAAACTCTTAATCCTGAGAGAATAGTAAACCCAATCATGAAATGTAATTTCTTTGATATATCAAGAGTGAGATCTAATATTCATGGTCAAAATCTCAGTATGTTGGGTAACCACAAGTAATGTTGAGAGAACATATATTCTCAAGATGAAATCCATAATCACTTTTATAAAAACACAAAATATCTCCTTGAGATAAGTTTAGTGGGAACTGGTTATTCAGAACACCCACTTTAGCAAGGAGTTACTAAAACTTATATTTATTGAAATCAGATTTCAATAAATGTGAATAACTAAAATATTAAACCGGGTACTCAAGGATAAAATAGTTGTTTACAAAGTGACAGTTCATTATAACTTTGTTCACTATGGATATTTCATTAAGGGGTCAAATGATAACATTAGAGTCTTAGAATATAATTTATTAATAAGACCTACAGTGTAATTATATTTATATAGTGGAAGTAAATATAATTAATGATAACTTTGGACTTGTCAAGAGTTAAAAAAAAGCCCAAGACCCATTGGAACTAAAGTCTTATTTGTTCCCTTTGATCCCATCTCAAGCCACAAACTAAAGCCCAATTGGGCAGGCCCAAAAGGCTAGTCCAATTAGATAACCAGTTATGTATAAAAAGAGAAACATACAGAATTTTCAGAAGATAGATCATGGAAATGGTGTGTATGTGAGTGTAAGTCACTTTTTTATTCTCCCTTGAGTACATACGTGTAAACTGATTGAGAGACCACACTTCTTGAGCACCATGTGAAATTGAGATTATGATTAGAGGTATTCTCAAGTATTGGTTTTGAATTTCACTGCATCGAGGTATGCTTTCTATTCTTTGTTTTAGAATTCAAGATTATATGTTATCTCTCATGAATAAAGTAGATCCGTGTTTGTTACTTCCGCTGTGTGTTTTGTATGAGATGCAAAACCCGATTTTCCAATACTCTCAAGATGAACACACAACCTGAAGTGAACTTTCTGAAATCAAGATCTAACTAAAAATCAGAATCCATATAACCAATAGGTATCAAATCCCTACACCGGTATACAAGCATATAATCTCTCATTCTCCTTAGATACTTGAGAATATGCTTTACAGCCTCCCAATGTTTTGGTCCTAGATTTGATTGATATCAACTGACTATACCAATTAAATAACAGATATCTGGTCCAGTACAAAACATGACATACATGAGACTTCCCACTGCAAAAACATAAGAAACTTGTCTCATCATATTTTCTTCCTCAAGAGTATTAGGCCTTTGATCATCAGACAAAGGAAGTCCATGTCTGAAAGGAAGTAATCCTCTTTTAGAATTTTGCATGCTAAACTGTTCTATAACCTTATCTATATATCCAGCTTGTGACAAACCTAACATTCTATTCTTTCGATCTCGTCAAAGCTTGATCCTTAGAATAAAGTTAGCTTTGCCTAGGTCATTCGTATCAAATTGGCCTGACTACCAAATCTTTACTGATGACATTACCCCTACATCATTTCCAATGAGTAGAATATCATCAACATAAAGCAATAGGAACATTACTACTTTATCTTGATGTCTTTTGTAGACACATGGTTCATCAAGATTTTGTTCAAAACCAAATAATTTGATTGCTTGATCAAATTTGATGTTCCATGATCTAGATGCTTGCTTAAGTCCATAAATGGGCCTTTTCAATTTGCATACCATATGCTTTTGATTCTTTGCTATGAAACCTTCTGGTTGCATCATATAGATTTCTTCTTCAAGATTGTCATTAAGAATTGTAGTCTTGACATCCATTTGCCAAATCTCATAATCATAATGAGCAGCAATGGATAAAAGAATTCTGATAGATTTAAGCATGGCTACTAGCAAAAAAGTTTCTTCATAATCAATACCTTCTTTTTATGTATACCCTTTTGCCACTAGTCTTGCCTTAAAGGTTTCAACCTTTCCATCTATCCCTTTCTTCCTCTTGTAAACCCATTTGCAACCAACATGTTTAATGCTATTAGGCGCCTTTACTAGATCCCAAACTTGATTGGAATACATTGAATCCAATTCAAATTTCATAGCTTTAACCCAATGATGTGCATCTATATCTTTCATTGCCTCTTCATAAGTGTAAGGATCAGATTTAGCCTCTTCTTTGATAGCTTCATAAGTTTCTCCTAGACCTATGAATCTTACAGGTGGCCTTATAATCCTCCCACTATGACGAGGCTCTTGTGTACTAGTCATCTCATGAGTAGAATCTTGTGGTGTATCTAATACAGCCATATTATCCTTGGTTTCATCCATTAGTTGTTTAATTACTGGTTCATCTATTTCAGCCAAGACAACTTTACTTCTAGCATTAAAATTATTCACATAATCATCTTCCAAAACTTTGGTATTGGTGCTAACAAACACTTTGTTATCTTTAAGATTATAAAATAAATAACCCTTAGTTTCCTTTGAATACCCTAAAAACATGCATACTTCTGTTTTTGCTTCCAACTTATCAAACTTCCCCTTCAACACATGTGTTGGACATCCCCATATGTGGAGGTATTTCATACTAAGCTTGCGCCCACTCCACAATTCCTTAGGTGTGTTGGGAATTGATTTTGACGGAACTAAATTTAAAATATGCATTGCAGTTTTTAGTGCATATCTCCAAAAGGAAATTGGTAAAGTTGAATAACTCATCATCGACCTAACTATTTCTAAAAGAGCCCTATTCCTTCTCTTTGCTACATCATTTTGTTAAGGAGTTTCAGGCGTAGTCAATTGGGATACAATCCCATTTTGAGTTAAGTAATCCTTGAAATCCCCAAGAAGGTATTCGCCACCACGATCAAATCGAATGGCCTTTATGCGTTTACCTAATTGATTTTCAACTTCAACCCTAAACTCTTTGAACTTTTAAAGGCTTCAAACTTCCATTTCATTAGGTACACATAACCAAATCTAGAGTAATCATTAGTGAAAGTAATGAAATACTTATAGCTACCTCTTGCTTGGATAGACATTGGACCACATACATCTGAATGTACTAGTTTTAGTAAATCTTTGGCTCTATTTCCTTTTGCATTAAAAGGCCTTTTAGTCGTTTTACCTTCCAAGTAGGATTCGCAGACTAGAAATTCATTAAAATCTAATGGTTCTAAAAGCCCATCTTTAACCAGTCTTTGGATCTTGTTTGAATTAATATGACCCAAACATAAATGCCAAAGATATGCATCACTAGTAAAATGAAACTTTCTCTTTAATGATTTCACATGTGAATTATTATCTAATTCAAAATTGTATAATTTATGCTTATTAGGAGTTATAATATAAAGACCATCAATAATATTGCTAGAACAGATAAACACTTTATCCTTCTTTATTACAACATTGTCTTTCAAGATAACACAATATCCACGTTTACCTAAATAAGTTGTAGAAATTAAATTTCTACAAACATTAGGTACATATAAACAATCTTCTAATATTAAAACTCTAGAACCAAAACATAAATTAAACACTCCAACAGCTACAACTGGAATTCTGCTCCCATCAGCCAAAGTAAGAAACATTTCCAATTCATTCAACTTTCTGGTCTCTTGGAACCCATGCAAAGAATTGCAGATATGATTAGTATAACTTAAATCCACACATTAGGAATCCGTGGGATTTTGTACTAAACATATTTCAAGAAGGAATGAACTTTTGATACCCTTATTCTTGGGGACAAAATGGGCTTCTGCCCTTTTCGGACAAATTATATAGGGAAATGCCCCCCTTCTCAAACTAAATAGGAAAATGCCCCTCTTTTAAAACTCGATTTTTGATAAATCGAGTTAGAAAAAAAAAATTTGAAGCCCTATAGTGACGTTTTTTAACTCGACTTTAAAGAAATCGAGTTATAGGTAAAAAAAAATGATACTATAGGTTGATTTCATTGCCTACAACTCAATTTCATTGAAGTCAAGTTAAAAAACATCACTATAGGTCCTTAAAACGTCACTATAGGCTTCTTAAAAACACCACTATAGGGTCTAATTCGATTGATCAAAAATCAAGTTTTAAAAGATTGACATTTTCCTATTTAGTTTGGGAAGGGGGGCATTTCCCTATATAATTTGCCCAAAAAGGGCAAAAGCCCATTTTGTCCTTATTCTTAGTAACTCTGAATTTCGGACAATTCATCTTCCAATGACCTTTCTCGCCACAATGAAAACACTTTCCTTTGGCATAGTCATTTTTCTTTCCCTTGTTGGCAACTCCTAATGCAATTTGTTTTCCATTTTGCTTGGTGAAGTCCTTCTTCTTCTTTTTACCAAGCCTTTCGACTTAGGTTGAGAAGAAGAAGCTTCAACCATATTAGCATCAACACTGGCTGTACCAAGAATTCCTTCCGCTGCCACCAACTCATTCATTAATTCAGACAATGTATAAATCTTTTTGTTCATGTTATAATTAAGTCTAAATTCCTTGGATAATTCTAGCAATGATTAGAGTATCATATTCGCTTAGGATTCTCCATCAATGTCGGCACCTAAAACCTCCAATATATTCGGATGAGAGATCATCCTAAGACAATGCTTCCTTACTGAAGTACCTTCAGCCATTGTGGTATTATAAATCTGCCTCATAATTTCTTGCCTTCCAGAATGGCCTTGCTTACCAAACATCTCCTTCAAACTTAGCATTATGTTCGAAGCTAGTTCTACATCCTGCATTTGATGTTGAAGAACATTTGAGATAGATGCTAGGATATAGCACTTAGCCATCTCATTAGATTTTTTCCAATGATCAAATCGCTGTTTTTCCTCAGGATGAGCATATAATGATGGGAAATTAGGACAAGGTTCATAAAGCACGAATTTGTGCTCTTTAGCAATGAGAACAATGTCCAAGTTTCTGTTTTAGTCAACATAGTTGGATCCAGTCAGTTTGTTTTGATTAAGAATAGCAACAAGTGGGCTAAAAGTTACCATGATTTAAATCTGAAAATAACAAACATGAATATAATAAATGTGGTGGGCCTTTTTCACAACTGCGGGCTAGACTACCTCTAACCACGCTATGGCCCAATGGTTCTGGTATGAAAGTCAGGACTGGCTTAACTGCAACACACCCCAAGCCAGCTTGTGCACAAACTAAAGCCCCTTCGCTAAAACCTTGGTCACATGCCCATAGCAGAGGAAACTATTACAAAAGTCATGGCAGGCAGGTGCAATATGACAACAATAAAAAGAATATGCTTACTGCCAGTCTGAACATAAAAAATACTAAATGGTGATCTTAATAAAGGAAGAAGCAATGCAGTAATATAAATGCAACATAAATAAGATGATAACAATAAAGAAAGGAAATCACACTAATGCTTAATCAATAAAATAAAGGAAGAATGGTCAGTTTGCCATGCTTGATTTCTCTACTGAGTTAAGTCCAGGAAGGGAACCACTCTTTAATGTGGGCAATCTCACAGGGAAATCCTACCACGAAAATTACCCATTTTGAGAGAATGAGCCTAAATGGCTTATCCTCAGATTCCCAGATCAATAATACTAGAGGGTAGGCTTTTAGAGGAAAAGAAAAGAATAACCTGTTGGTGCATGCTCACTATCGCACTCTTGCTTACTTTCTGTTTTTCTTTTCTTTCTAACTCCTTTTTTCCTTTCTAAGTTTTATGCTCTATCTTTCACTCTCTTGTTCCCTCCCTCCATCCCCCACTGTGCATGGCTGAAGCCCCTTTTATACTGCCTACCGTGTCAGGTTTTTACTATTTTACTCCTTAACCGCTTTTGTCCTGGTGTGGGTGTCCTTCTCAGACTGCCCACTAATTTGTCAGCTGCACAGCCATCACCACTTACCTATGATGGCCACGCCACATCCTATTCCTAGACAAAGAGTCTTATTTTGTTTTTTTGTTCACCATGGCATTCCCATCCAGATAAGGGTGGGTATTCTCTCTCACTATCCCTTATGGTATGCACCTAGTGATTCCAACTCATCTTTCCCTTTTTTGGGTGACATGTCATCCTAGCAGGACATTTCCCCCAAAAGAGTTTGAGCGGAAACCCCAAAATAGGCTCTCCCCTTATCCACCATTAGACCATACCCTCTCTTACCTCTAACCCATGGCTCACCACTCTTGTATTGGCTGGGTGCAAGTTGGTGGTGTCTGAGCCTTGTGCGTGCTCCACTTCCATGTGTGTCCATGGCTTGTCTATTGTTTATGCGTTTGCCATGACCTGAGGGCTCATCTGCTTTCTTTGAGGCCTTTTTGCTATTTTTTAGGCCTATGGTCCATTATTCCTGTCATTCGGGTTTAATGGTTTTCTTCTCAATTTACTAACTCTTTTCCTCCCATATTGTTGGACTTCTTCCTGTTTTTGGGCTTCCTTGCCAAAGTGGGCATCAACAATAAGTAAACCGAACATTATCAATTTAGCATATAAACATATAGTATGGAAGCTTAATAAAACCATAACATAAAATATGGAACGACAACCCAATCCAAGTCTATAATTCCTTGGTAGCAAGTATATTATAAACACTGTGATTGATTGAGAACTATTCTCATTATTAGTGCTATCATGATAACTCTTATCAAACACTAATAATATGTCATACTAACTTTAGCCTCTAAGTAAATAATAACATAGCTCCTTTGGGAGGTTAACATTACACTTATTCTAGTGTACATCATTATCTAGAATCATGTGTAGCCGCATTTCATCTCCCTTGTAGTGTTTAAACTTGTAGTACCATGAAACAAAACACTCTCCTTTGGGAATGTGAGGCATATATGCTAAGACGAGGTGCTTGTTCACACTACTTTAAACGG
Organism: Quercus variabilis; assembly: GCA_030445155.1. Classification (NCBI taxonomy): domain Eukaryota; kingdom Viridiplantae; phylum Streptophyta; class Magnoliopsida; order Fagales; family Fagaceae; genus Quercus; species Quercus variabilis. Next base: position 17,274,284 of record CP129456.1, read on the forward strand.
GTAAGTTCAATCTTGTAATACTATGAAGTAAACACCTCGTTTGGGATTGCGAGGCATATATGCCAAGATGAGATGCTTACCCACACTACTATGAACCAATAATGGAGATTGTGAGATCCAACCCTTGTATCTTTCTTCCACTAGATATTTTAAAAGAAAGGCTTTTAATTAGAAATCATGTGTAATCTCATCACACATAGCCTTTCCCTTCATCTATGTTTTAAGGCTTAGTGAAATTTCAAAAAAACAGTTCATTCAATCGATCGAAGGTATTTCTTGATCGATCAAAATGTTCAACAAATTCATTTCGAAGTTTTTGGATGACTCGCTCGACTTTCAATTCGTATTCAATCGATTGAAAGGCAAATCCGATCGATCGAAAGGAATTTTCAATCGATCGAAACATTGAAGAAAATTATCACAAAGTCTCGAGTTGACTCGATCGATTGAAAGGAACATTCGATCGATCGAAGAGAATTCTCAATCAGTCGAAACTCGTTAAACTGAAAATTTTTCAAATTTTTCTGGCAACCGTTTTTGATGTTTCACTTGAACAAAACATAGTTTCTTGATCACATCAAATGAGATTGAGATCAAAACTAAATTTCATTGATGCTATAGTCTTAAAGTTCAATCTAACATACTTAATATCAAACTTAAACAATATCATAACATCAATATCAGTTTTTATCAGATAATAATTTCAATAACCATGCAGAAAATTGATTGTAGAATCTTCTAACATTATGAAATTACTATCTTTGATTCCAAAACTCACAAAACATGTTATACAAATTCGAAATTGAAGACTGCTCTAATACCAATTGTTGAAAAAACACATGAAAATACAATTTTGTATCTCATACAAAACATACGCAGTGGAAAATTAACGAATTTACTTCATTCGCAATTGATAACATATACTATGTAAATTTCAGGATTTAAGAACAAGAGAGCGTACCTTGATGCGGTGAAATTCAAAACCAAAAATTAGAAGTACTTGGGAACACTTTTAATTTTCACTCCAATTCCACTTATACCCAAGAAGTGCGGTTTCTCAATCAGTTTATATGTATGTGTTTAAGGGAGAATAAGAGAGTGGCTTACACTCACATACACATCATTTCATATATTATTATGCATTACAAAATTCTGTATATTTCTCTCTTTATATATAACTGATTATCTAATTGGGCTAGCCTTTTAGGTCATTCCAATTAAGTTTTAGTATGTGGCTTGGAGTGAGACCAAAATGGACAAATAAAACACTAGCTCCAATGAGTTTTAGGCCTTTCTATCAACTCTTAACAAGCCCAAAATTACCATTAATTATATTTAATATCACTATATAAATATAATTGCACTTTAGGCCTTATTAATAAATTATATCACAAGACTTTATTATACATTCAACCATTTTATTAAAATATTTATAGTAATACAAAGTCATGAATGTTGACTGCCATTTTGAAGATTACTACATCTTAATCCTTGAGTACCCGGTTTAATCATTTAAGTTATTCATCATATATTTATGAAACCCAATTTCATAAATATATACTTTAGTAACTTCTTACTAAAGTGGTTTGGCCTAACACTCTGAATAACCAAACTCATTAAACTTATCTCAAGGAAATATTTTATATCTCCGTTAAGAGATTATGAATTCCTTCTTAAGAATATATGTTCCTTCAACATTAAATGTGACTACCCAGCATACTGAGCTTTTGATCATGACTTTAGACCTCACTCCTGATATATCAAAACAACTTACACTTCATGATTATGTTCATTATTCTCTCAGGATTGAGAGTTCATGTAAATATAAGTTATGAGATTTATTATTCATTTAATAGTCGTTAGTAGAATAATAAATCTCGCAGCGGTCCAGTTTAATATGTCTTAACACTTAAAATATATTAACATATTAATTAGAAGTCTCCACTTCCATGATCAAGACAAATCATCTTAGTTGATATGTTATACTCTTCATAAATGAAATGCCCAATTTCATCACCGATCTAAAATTCTGAGTTTACAAAGAATTTGTGATTTATATCTTATGTGACTAAATCACATACTATGCATCTCGTGAACTATATGTTAATGTCCAAATATTCATGTTACCATTATTTTAGATAATAATAAAACAATTTTATTAATCACAATATAATAACATACATAATATAATACATAGTATCATATAATAGGATTTAAATGGCACATATCCTAATAAATATGAAGTATAATTTCTAAATATATAGATACGCGTGGTTTCAATTTTTTTTTTTAAAGCAAAAATCATATATCTGAAATTTTCAATTAGAATTAAAAGTTATGATTAAAAATCATGTCCAAATTTTTTGTGCTTTAATTTATATTCCATAAGTTATAGTTTTGTGTGTGTTTGATTTTTTTTTTTTTTAATTTTAGTTATCTTATAAGAAAAGAAAAAGAGAATTATAATAATTGAAGTATAAATTGAACTCTTAATATAGGACAGAGGATTTTCATTCATAAATGAGTGGAGGAGATTGGGGTATGGTAAGAGGAGAGTGTAATAAAGATGGATTATTTATAATAAAAAAAAAATGCGCCAAATTGCACACGCACATAGAAAAAAGATGCTGCCACTAGAATTTGCGCCAAATTGCACACCCATCAGTAAAGGTTTACTTCTTCCTCAAAAAAAAAAAATCAGTAAAGGTTTACATTGACACTTCAACAGAATTATGTTTAAAAGTTGCCAAAATATGTTTAGACTGTGGCATGGGTCATGGACCATGGTTCTCTGTTTAAGAAAAGATGCGAAGGTGTTAGGTATATCCATTCCACTCCCACCTCCGACAATGGCTGCCTTTGAAATTCATATTTTAATTTGATTTGTGGAAATATTCAATTATGAGATGATGAGCCATTTTCCAATTGGCTTCGGTGGAGATCATGACGTTAATATGTTTTATGGTCTTATAGACTAGACTAGAAACATTACAGCTAGAAGTGAGGGTTGCTTACGCAATTGCTTATCACGAAATAGCTGAATCCAGAGGCTAGATGGATGGCCTTCTTGCTTGCGCTTGATAATCGCATTTTCTCGGATAAACACCCGAAGAAAGATTCTTTCCGTGTCTCATTTTTCTTTTCCATCATGAGCATAAAAATGCATTAAAGGGTTCTGTACCTCAGCATCATCACATGAAACGAAGTCAAAAACTTTTAGGCGGGGAATCCTATCAAGCAGGAAGATTGACAAATGAAACAAAGTCAATAAACCATATTTCCTTACCCAATTCCAAGCTTAATATTTATTACATTCATCAAACATTTACTTGAGAATTTCAAGACCAACGAGAAGGGTTCAAAAGTTGAGGTCTTGTATATCAAAATTAGTGAAAATTGCTCTAATGAAACAAGAAAACCTGACAATCATCCAACCCCAAAAATGGGAATCTCACTGTGATCACTAATTGGATTCACAAGAGTTTATATGACATTGATCTTGTTCATCCCTTTCTTCCAAATCCACTTTAGGGCATTCATAGATTCAAAAACAATAAATAAAAAAACATTGGGAATAAAATGCTAAGCGAACCAAATTGAAACAACAACATACAAAGCTTTTAGAGATTGAAATCCAAAACGCATCCACAACCCAACAATCCATAATAACTGGAGTACATAAAAACACATTCATTAAAATGATAAAACAAACTACTACGACATCTACAAAATACAAACCCAATAAGAAATCCAAACGACCTTCCATAACAATTTTAACATATCAAGCCTTTTCTACATAGCACAAACCCAAATTATTAAACCCCATTACAATGACTCATCATCACAAAACCGACTTCTACTAACAATGAAAGACCAGAGACCGCTGGATAGGATTATTGATCAAGGCAGGAACATATCAGCCACGATCTGCTGGATCGGACGGTTGAGCTGCCATGGGTTCATCATAGAATCAGGAATCTCCGGAATATCCACGGAGAATCCACTCATTTCTTCGATCATCTGAAGCACCGAGTTCAAGGATCGCAAACGATCTGTGAGTTCCGCATGCTGAGCTCTGAGAACGTTGTTGGCGGATTCGATCGCCCCGTAGTTCTGCTCCTTGGCGTTGATCTTCTGCACCAGATCGCGATTCGACAGCTGCAACCGAGTCACCTCGTCCGTCAGATCCTCCAGCTGCTTCTGCTTCCTCATCCGAGATCGCCTCGCCGATTCGCGATTCGACAACATCCTCTTCCTCTTCCTCTCGTCGATCGCCACATCGGATCCGGATCCGGACCCAGATCCGGATCCAGAACTCGCAGGTCGTTGAATCGAAGCCATTAATTACAAATTCTTCTTTTTTTTTTTTTTCTTTTTTCTTCCGAACGAATTTGTCAAAATCTATGAAAATTAGGGTTTCTAAAGAGTTAAGACTACAAAATTAAAAACAAAGATCAGGCTTAAAGAGAAATAAAATCAAAATCAAAGATTTAGGGAGTTAGATCTAGTTCATGAAAACACGTAGAACCAGTAGAGAAATACAACTGAAAACGAATGAAGCAATCGAATTCGACGCATGAGGATGGTCTGTGTCATAGAAAAACTAAATTCATTGAGAAAATCAGAAACGAATACCCTAGATTTCGAATTGAAAAATTTTGAGCAAATTGAAAAGCTTAGAACTGAAAGGCTTTTGGGCTTTTGAAGATAAGGATAAAAACAATAACAACTGAGGCGGAGAATACTAGGGGTTGAAAAGTGAGACCAAAGAAGGTAAGAAGAAGCGTGGAATTGTCATTTTATAGAGGAAAAAAAAAACGTGTTGGGGTTATTGTGGGTATTATCAGTTTATAAAATTTTGTTGGGGGTTTTATGAGGTCATTGGTGTCGGTGTCAAGGCTGGCGTGCTAGGTGATGCCAGCTGCAACGTTTAAGGCGCTTCTTACTTCTGGACAACTCTTTTCCATGTTTTTTATGGTTCGAATATTCTTTTGCTCGGTCGAACTTTGCTTTTAAACTCACCTTGGACAAAGTTTTACGTTCTACTAAAAATGCTTTTTGTTATTTTCAAATATATGAAAATTCTTTTTTTATTCCAAAAAAAAAACCTTTCTAAGTGAGGTTTTAGAATGATTCAAATATAGTTTAGTTATTTACTTTTATTTATATATTATAATTTAATCATTAAAAAATCAAATTATTACAATTTTTTTTATTGAAAAAACATTAAAATGATATTATCTATTATGAGATAGAAATGTTGTCAATTTAAGAGAGGATAAATAGAGAAATAATGATGATATGATGACCCTATTTAGAAAATAAGCTAGAAATTTATGTGTTTATCTCAATTTTTGTGTTTATTTTTATTATGAAAATATAAATAAAAAAATTACAGTTGTAATCATAAAAGTTTTAAAAATTATACATTCAATTTTTTATAAAAATAAACTAGATTTAAAGCTTATCTAAATTCCAAACACACTTCTCTAAATAAATAAATAAAATAAAATAAACACACAAATTGAGTAGATGAAAATAATTAATTAAACAAAATGCACATACATATTACTAAAATACTTGTATTATATATATTTTATTAGCAAAAGCAAAATCTATGTGTGTGTGTGTGTATATATATTAATAAGTAAAGCTAAAAGTAAATCTAATTAGATTCTACAATTGAAGTCTAATTTTGCGTCATGTGTCCTGAAGTATTTATTTTTAGAGAGAATTTTATTTTTTAATTTTGGAGTCAAATGTGGGACTACATCATAAATATCCATCTAAGTGAGTTGTTACGTACAAAAACTAATGAGTCTAGAATTAATGAACCTAAAAAATTTTTAAAAAAAATTTAAAAAAAAATTGACAATTTACATTTTCTACCTAAATATTCTTACAAGACTTTTAAAGAGTTAAAAAAAAAATATAAGAATGATTATCAATAATATTTAAATTATATATGTAAGAATTACACTACGCACATTGATGTATATCTTTTAAGTAACCCCATGCAAATGCATGGGGTTACAAGTTAGTCTATATATATATATATATATATATCTATATATATTAATATGTAAAACTCAAAGAGTCTTCCCAAAAAGAAAAAGAAAAAAAAAGGTAAGACTCAAAGAAAGTTTAATTAGAATTTGAAATTAAAATCCAATTTTGCGCCATGTGTCTAAATGTTTGTAGAGAACATACCAAAATTATCCACTTAAGTTTATACTATGTGTCCACTTAAATTTTTTAATCTTTGTGCCAAGTAAGTTAATGAACACAAAATACTAAGAATCTAATATTAATGAACTATGAAATTAAAAAAAAAATAATAATAATAATAATAACATATACTCAATAAAAATCATCACACAACAAAGATCACCACCCATTTCTATCTTATTAAAAATTAAAAAAAAAATCATAAGTAGTATAAAATTTGGATAAGAATTTTAATATGTGACTAATTAGGTTTACTTTTTAAAAATATAATTTGACAAATTATTTATATTTTTATGATAAAAATTGTATTTAATTTTAAATGTATCCATACATATGCTTGTGTTACATGCTATTTTTTTTTTTTTAATAATTTGGTTAATTATTTATATTTCTATAATAAAAATTGTGTTTAATTTAAAATGCATCCATGCATTTGCATGAGTTATATGCTAGTATATATTAATAGCAAAAACTGAGAGAAAATCCAATTAAATTCTAAATCGGAGTTTAATTTTGCACCACGTGTTTGTGTGTCTAATGAATTATTTGGTGCAAAAATCAAAGAGCCTAAATTTAATTAGATTCTAAATTGAATTTTAATTGGAGTCCAATTTTGCACCATGTGTCCATCTAATTTTTAAAAGTTTTGTTACAAGTGAATTATTGGATGCAAAAACCAAAGAGTTTAGATCCAATTAGATTTTAAATTATATATATATATATATATATATATATATTTATATATAATTGTGATTGTTTTTAAATATACTCGTGCATATGCATAGAGTTACACACTAATTTATAATAAAAGAAGGTAAGTGTATTTCTTTTTCTTTTTATAAAAAATCTTAGTAATTCTTAAATTCTATTAAATAGTATTTTCCATTCCATTTTATGATACCACATCTTGATTCAATTTGACAATTTGTTCAAATCGATCCATGATAAGATTATAATAGTTTTGATTTTTAAAATATATATGGGATGTGATGATGATAGAATTGATAAGATTTTAATTATGTTCAATATGGATATGATATGTCCCTAAAAAAATTATGGATATGATATGTAAAATATTTAATGGGTTTAGCTTTGAAAAAATATTATGTAACCACTTTTGTGTTTGTTTGTTAAATTAAAAATCAAAAACCACCCGACACACAGTTGTTTTTTATAATATCATACACCAACCCTGAGATAGGGCACTATAGTACACAGTATTCTTGAAAAACGATGGGCTTATTGTTGATACCGTATTTTGTCTGCCCTCAATTTGCATGCCAGACCTCGAAAAATCCAAAAAATATCATTTTCTCTCTGTGGGGCCGTAAAAACATTCAGACCAACGTGGCACAACCCGTTTGGGCACCGGAGCACCCGAAGTGCCTTTTTAAATTAAAATGACCAAAGTGCCCCTAGTCAGCTCTAGGTTTGACCAAAGGTCAAACAAGGTCAGAACCCTCACAAAACAACATTTTTCTTAGTTTTACATCAAACCCGAGCTTTTCAGAGAATTTTGACAATTTTGACCAAGTTTGACTCGAAGTCGATCTTGGGTGGGCCCAAAAACCTTAATTTTGATCCAGCTGTTAGAACGGGTTGAAATTAGTGCCATTACGAAAATTATCAAATTCTCATTCCAACGATTATTCATGGGTCAAAATTGGAGTTAGAACAGCAAAGATATCACAAAAACCGAGATGACGCACCGATTGATGCACCACAAACTTTCGAGAGCCATAACTTTTGATCCGACCGTTGGATTTTCAAGATCCATACCTTTTGAGAAATAGGAAGTCAAAATATTTCTAGGGGAGTCAAGATCAATCCAATCAAAGGCCTTTTGAGGCCGGCGGTCCTTGAAGGGCCACGACCTCGAAAAACGCGTTGGGGCTATAAATAGCCCCAGGCACCCCTCAAACCAGAGGAACACTTTCTTTTTTAATTTCTTCTCTCTTCTTGGTTTCCCTACACGTTTTTCCCTCTTCCAAACACCAAAAAAACACCAAAAAAATACATCAAAGCCTTTTTATTCTTTTCTCTTCACCAACAACACAAGGTATTATTCTTATACCCAATCTTCCTTTCCTTAGTTCTACACTTTGGATTTGGGGTTTAGGGGTGTGGATGTAACTTTTTTAGCTATCATCCACACCCATAACCTTCTAAATCTTTGCCTAACATTTATCTTGGCTTTTCTGCTTAAATAACATGATTTATTGCTTTTTTTAGCATGTTTCTTGCTTTATTTGTGTTTCTAGTTGAAATCTCTTTATTGTTATGTCTTATGCCATGTTTCGTGCTTAGATCCATGTTCTCACATGTTCATATGTTTAAATCTACAAGCTCAGGGTTTTATGCCATGTTTTTCTATGTTTTGTTCCCCTTTTTGCTCTATATTGATGTTAGGGTTACATGCTCACATGCTTGATATCATGTCTATAGCTATGTCTTGCTTAGATCTACTTGTTTGTATGCACGTTCTATGCTCCTATGCCTATATCTGAGTCTTCACATGCTTGTATGCTTGGATTCATGTCCTTCCATGTCTATATGCTAAATTTCTTCATGTTTACATGTATGTTCCCATGCCTATCTATCTAGATCTATGTTTTCACATGCCTATGTGCTTGGATCTACGTTCTCTATATGCTTTTTGCTATATTTCATGTGCTTGTGCGCTCCATGCCACATTTGTGTGCCTAGACCTAGTCTATGTTTGTCATGCCATGTGCTATTATAGCCCTTTTGTCGTTTTATCTTTCTTTCTTGTATTTTGGCCTAGTGGTTGGGACCCGATCTAGACCAAATGGTCTTCGTCATTGTTTGTACACCTTAGCCCATATCAAAGGGTTTGGATCATCCCTATTTGCATGTCTATACTTGCTTGCTTTTATGCTTATGCTTGTGTTAGCCTCTCTTGTTCTAGGCTTTGCCACGCTTAATGCCCTTAGCGGGTTGTGTGGTTACATCTGACACCCATGAGGCCCTATTTGGATGTAACCACTTGGGATGCATTGCCATGATGCCAGTTGCTTCATGCGTACCTTTCCCCTTTTTCGCTCCATGTGATGATATGCTTGCCATGCTTGTTTGTGCCACCTGTTGGCTTTATATGCATCTTTTCATGCTTGCTATCATATCCATGCATGAGTCTTGCTTGCTAGTGTGTATTCCATGCTTCAACACAATGAAGTTATGGACATTCGACCAAAACCTACATTTGTCCCTTGCAAACACCACTTGTTGTTTGCTTTCTTTCTTATTTGTTTTTTCATTGGTTTGCTTGCTTTCTTGTTATGCTTGCCATGTCTATCATCCTCATCTATTTTATGCCTTTTCATATACTCTTTGCATATTTCCTTTCATTGCTTGTCTACTGGTTGCTTGTCTACTGGTTTCTTGTCTTTGCCTTTGCATGTACACATATGGAGTGAGCACACATAGAGCTAGGGCACAGTCTCCCAAGTGCAAGCAAAAAGGGCATAGACGCAAGCATGTAGATAAGCCAAGCAGCTGTGTTCAGTAGGTTTAGGAGTTTAGCCTTTCCCTTTGGTTATATACTCTTTTAAACCCCTTCTTTCCTGCTCCCTTTCTCTCTTAGATGGTTTGTATTAGATATATCATGCCTTGTACCATTCGTCCTCATTTCTAGAGTATGGAGACCCCTGTTTATTTTCCTACACCTATATTTTGGGCCATGCTCTAGGAATGTAAGCATTTACTTTCCTGCTCTGTGTGCTTGCATTGTGCATAATGTATGTATATATAAATCTGCTCGCCCCTTTCGGTGTGATTGTCACAGTCCATGTCACCTAAGGCAAAGCGATGCCTAATTTCCGTCGTTAAAGTAAGGTGACTTGTCGCCAAATTTTTGTGGCGGAAATCTGGCACTTTGCTCGAATGCCTTAGGAAAGCATAAATTGGGACCATACCCATTCAAAAGCCAAACCTCAAAGCCCTTTTGTATGCAAAGCCCTAAAAGCCAATGACAAAATCATGTTTTTACTGCTAATGTTTGAAAATTAAGGTTTTATCAAAACAAAAAACTATGCTTAGACAAGTGTTGTGGGGTGCCTAACACCTTCCTCACATGTAACCAAACTTTTGGACCTAAGAATCAAGATTTTTTGCCATCCACATTAGATTAGGAAAAATTCCCTTTTTCTTAACCTATGATCGGTAATAAAATCAACTAGAAACAAGTGACTAGTCACACCTTAAAAAACCCCAATGATTGGTGGCGACTCCACTCACCTTTGATAATCCCTTAAAATTTGGCCCAGATTCTTACCATAAAATCAAAGGTAGACAAATACCCTCCTCCACTGAGAGAGAGAGAGAGAGAGAGAGAGAGAGAGAGAGAGAGAGAGAGAGAGAGAGAGAGAGAGAGAGAGAGAGAGAGAGAGAGCACTAGAAGCCTCGCGTGAACCACACCATCATATCGAGAAGGGCCCTCCAACAAGGCCCCGCGCGTGTGGGTGTTGTCACCACGTTGGGTGGTCGAATGAGGGCCCGCGATGACGACAGCAGTTTTTTCGCCCCATTCCATTCGAGGCCAGGTGTCAACTGATTGGTGACTCCACTGGGGATTGATAAATTGGCATTGGCCTCTAAGACTTTCCTTTTGAAAAAAGCTTCTACTATATCCTAGTAAACTATTTTCAAAAGAACAAAATATATTTTTCCAAAAAATCATTTTTTAAAAGGGGGACTCTAAGGTATTTTCACATGGGGCTTTTACCGCTTTCCTCACATGCTTTAAAGCTTTCCTTCCCATGCAAACATAGGGTAGCAAAATTTAATTTCCGCTACACCTTTATCCGCTTTCATATATATATATATATATATATATATATATATATGTATGTATATATATCTATTGTGCTTTGAAAAGGTCTTTCCCCTTCATTAAGACATATACACCCTTTTTGAGCCAAACCCGGGCTCCACGCTACTGGTGTAGTCACATCTCTTTAGGGATTTCATCACCCTATCTATAGATGCCCAGACAGAAACATCGGTAGTGTTACCCATAGTTAGATTCGGGGCTAATGTTGTTGGCACTTCTAGGTCCGTGGATGGACAGGAGTAACAGAAAAGGCCCCCTTGATCCTTTCTATCCCATAACTTCCATGAAGCGAAGGGTATGGCTATTGAGTACCCTAGAACAAGAACAACCTACCAATTTAGCCTATGCATATAGTTAGCCTAGTTATGTCAAACCCGTAAGGACTAGATCAAGCCCAAAGCCCATCAAGACTAGGTGAAACCTAAAGAGTGAACATCCAAGCCTAGGAAATGACACCCTTATAGGGCTAGAGGTCAGGGAAAAGTGTCTTGTAATAGGTATGCCCTCTTTGCTTGCGCCAAAGAAATTGTGCTCTACTCCAGGTTCCTTTTACCCTACTTGCACAACATCCATGATTAAACCCCTAGGAAAAGCAACCCCGTTGCTTGTACATGCTAGATCATACCCTATCCCTAAGGGTTTACAACCTTACAAGGGCATTCATGCATATACTAATTGGTTCCATCACCTAATTGTGCAAAGATAAAATTTGTGGCAAGTAACCAAAACTCTGGTCAAGTGGAAATGTTGCCAAAAAGCTGTCAAGAATTCCAAATCATCAAGAGTTTAAGAATTCTCCTAAGGAAGATCCAAAAAATAGATTGCTAGGAGGCCAAAAGGGTCCAAGAGATCCATGCTGTCCAAGTTGCTAAGGGATCCAAATAGCCAAGATGTCAAAATTTCTAAAAGGTCCTAGATGTTAAGAATCCAAGGGCTCCCCCAAGAGATCCAAAGGTCCAAAAGATCCATGATGTCCAAGTTACCAAGAGATCCAAGTGTCCAAGAGCTTCCCTGAAAAGTCCACATTATTAGAAGTCGGGTTCTCTCTCGCAGTTGCATTTCTTGTAAAAGGGCCCATTATTGGAGCCAATGAATCCAACATTGTAAAAACCAAGTCTTGTACAAGCATGTAATTAAAGGAATGGTAATCCCTGCATTGTTAAGCATGTCATGAAAGTTTCGATTACTTGCCAATCTTGTGCATTAATCTTGCATCATAGTAGAAACTCACCATGATAAAATTGCCAAAAGGTCCTAGATGTCAAGAATCCAAGGGCTCCTCCAAGAGATCCAAAGGTCCAAAAGATCCATGATGTCCAAGTTACCAAGAGATCCAAATGTCCAAGAGCTTCCTCGAGAAGTCCACATTATCAGAAGCCAAGTTCTCTCTCTCAGTTGCATTTCTTATAAAAGGCCCATTATTGAAGCCAATGAACCCAGCATTGTAAAAACCAAGTCTTGTACAAGCATGTAATCAAAGGAATGGTCATCCCCGCATTGTTAAGCATGTCATGAAAGTTTTGATTACTTGCCAATCTTGTGCATTAATCTTGCATCATAGTAGAAACTCACAATGATAAATACCCAATCAAGGGTGCAAAACCAATTTTTTCTGAAAATGGTAGGTGCATATTAAATAGCAAGAACATAAACTAACTTGATTTTGTTGTTGTGTTTCCAGCTTGTCAAATGCACCCCGTTTCTTTCACCTCCTATTCTACACAAGGATCAAAAGATTGCTAAAAAGAAACAAGCTAAGCTACCGCCACGTTGTGATCCCATTGTCACCAGGTCTTGTGCAAGAGAGATGTCTACTAGTGGTACTTCTTCCATAAGGAAACTGTTCAAGAAGTCGCTCTTCTAAAAGAGTAAGTGTCAGAACTGATGCGCATGGTGCAATAACTGGTTGTGGGAGGAGGACTAAACTTTTCCGGCCATAGTCAGGGAGGCCCCCAAACCGAGAACGAAAATTAGCCTCTGCCAGTACAGGACCAAGGCCACAATTTACCGCCTTAAGGCAATGACTAGGAAACAGATCCTTTTAAGGACAAGAATCCCGAATCTAGGTATGGCCAAGTCAAGAGCCAAGTGGAACTCTAGCTGAGAAGATTCGTATCATGGAGGGCTCTAGCGCCCATTGAAGTGTTGATCTAGATAGTCTGACCAATTATGCCTCCCAAGTTTAAGGCACCAGAGTTCGTCAAGTATAATGGTACTGGAAACCCTTGCACGCACTTGCACATGTTTTGTAGGAAGATGGCTCCCTATAGGGATAATCACTCTCTGCTTTGCTAGATTTTTCCTGATAGTTTGACCGGCCCCGCGGCCACATGATATGCGAGATTAGAAAATACCTCTAGCTGGAGGGAAATGGCCAACTCTTTCCTAGAATACTATAAGTTCAACACCGAGATAGCTCTCAACCACACAATTCTTTAGAGGATAGAAAAGAAGAGTGGGGAATCCTTCCGTGAGTATGCCCAAAGGTGGCATGAGCTAACTTCACAAGTGCAACCCCCTTATGATGGAAAATGAGATGATCAAATGGTTCATCGACAACCTCAAGCCTTCTTACTATGAGAAGATGATCAGCACCCAAGTCACTCATTTCGTTAGCCTCATCCCTATTGAAGAGCGCATTGACGAGGGTATTAAGGGCAAAAAGATCATGGATGTCGAGTCTTTGAGTTCCATGGTTAAACAACAAGTCAGGAGAATGACCAACCGTAAGACTAAGGAAGCTGATGTTCATATGGTCGATAATGCATCAGAAAGGCCTAGGGGTGTTGCTTCCACCTATGCTACCCCAACTGCTAAACCTTATCAACAACAAGGTCAGTCTACTCAAGCACTTAACAGAGCCTTTAATTAGAGAAGGAGGCCAAACCCACCTCATCCCTTTAAAAGGGAAAACTGGAGGTACACTCCGTTACCTATGCGCATGGCAAATCTCTATGCTTACCTATTGGAAAGGAAGCTAGTGACGCCAATGTTTCAAATGCCCAGAGAAGGTCCTCTTCCACTGGGATTTTATCCGTCCAAGAAATGCAAACACCATTTTAGGGCTGAGGGGCATACTTTAGAAGAGCGTTACCAATTGCGAGATCGTGTCTAGGATCTCATTGACAACAAATTGATACAATTCGATAACGATGCCGCTCTGAACATCATCACCAACCTTTTGCCTCCCCATCAAGAAGGGAATGTGAATGCCATCATCACGGTTAAAGAAAGGGTTCCAAATTTCACCTTACCGTCATTCCCATAGAAGGTTATGCCCCGAGCTTTGGTCCAAGAAAGCCACCTTGATCTTAAGGGTATAGGAACCTTGGGGTTTGATTGGGGGATCTGCTTATTCTGTGACAATGAAGAAAGGCATGCCTTGTTTGATTGTAAAGTGCTCCGAGCACAAGTCCAGAGTCTAGCTGAACGTGATATCATTTCAATTGAAAGGGAAATTGTGCGAAGAGGCAATTGTATGGCCGCTAGCTTGTGTCCTCTAATCACCCAGTCAATAACTAACTGCAATGCTATATTAGTTGGATCAAGGAAGGATTGGGACGAATATTTACTAAAATGCCTTGGTTAGGTTACTTTCCACTTCAGTAGTCATTAAGGAGAACATAGAAACTCCTGCAGATCCGGGGTCATCAGATTTAGGGAAAAGGCAAGTCTTGCCTGCCATTACAAGATTCGCTCCTTTAGTTCTTACATTGCTTGCAATTACAGGACCAGCTTCATCGTCAATACAGGAGGGGGCCGCCATCGTACTCGCTATCTGAGGTTTCGATCCTCTTATTTTGCTAAAGCCCGGCTTAGAAATCTCTGCGTTATCCAGATCAAAGGCCCTTAAAGCCATTCTACCAAGTCTAGTGGTTATTGATCCAAAGACATTCTCTATAGCGCCCAATTTGCAAACTCGAGAGGGTGTTATCATTCGCATGCCGAAGCCATTCCCTTATAAAGATAATCATCATGTCCCTTGGAAATATGATGTGTCATTAATCTCCATTCGAACCAAAAAAAGAGGAGGTCTGCTCCAATATCTCTTCAGGTCTATCTGGGCTTACTAGGAGTGGTCGCTGCTATACTCCCAACGAGTTAGAAAAGAGAAGGAAAGAGATTGGCAAGGGTACAGCCGAACCCGTCAGGTACAGGGTCACGACCGAAAAGGCTGAAGAATTCTTGAAAATTATCAGAAACTCAGAGTACAACGTGATTTAGCAACTAAACAAGTCACCAGCTCAGATCTCCATCTTGGTGCTATTGCTATCCTCTAATGTCCACCGCAGGGCTCTCTTGAAAGTTTTGAAGGAGACATGTGTTCCTACAAGTGCTACGAAATTCGCCTTTGAAGGTATGGTCTCAACTGTAGGCCACCAACCAGATTTCCTTTATGGATGACAAGCTACCACCAGAAGGTAGAGAGCATACTTTGCCCATGTACATTATAGTAAAGTGTGAAGATTTAATCGTCACCAAAGTACTAATTGACAACGGGTCAGCCCTAAATGTTTGCCTAATGTCCACTTTAGAGCGCATGAATGTGGATACCTCTCTTATCTACCCTACCACCATGATTATTAGAGCTTTTGATGGCACTCTCCGAGAGGTGCAAGGCAAGATCGAGTTAGCAATTGGAATTGGCCCCATGTTTTTCATGGTCAACTTCCAAGTCATCAAGGTGGATTCCTCATATAATATTCTCCTAGGGAAGCCTTGGCTACATGCGGCAGGTGCAGTTGCTTCTACCCTTTATCGGAGACTTATGTTCCCATTTGAGAATCTAATGATCACTATTATGGCTGAGGAACCCCTGACTTTCTTCAAGGAGACTTTTGTCCCCTACATTGGTGCCAATGCCTTTTCGGAGGCAACTTTTCACAATTTCGAGCTAGTCTCCATGATTTCTAGAGCTTCAGAACTTGAGTTAGCATGACCCTTCGCTACTTTAATGGCTGCCAAGGAGATGCTTAAATTGGATATCAATTAGGCTAAGGCCTCGGTGCTATAGGACATGGGAAGGCTTCTTTGATTGAACTCCCAGACAACAAAGGAGGATTTGGTCTAGGCTATGACCCCTCCGACGAAGAACTTTTCTAGGCTTCCAGAGGAAAGAAAAGGAAGTGCATTAGCCAAGGGATGTCTATTCCCCACATCAGGGTCACTTTTCCGGCTCCAGCCGAGGTCATCAAATCAAAAGTAGCACAAGGATCATATGAGGAAGAATTAGATTTGGCTTGTCTCATCCGGCTTTGTCCAGAAGAATTCTTAGTGAATGCCATCATATCCCCAAAGGATGATCCGACTGCCACCATTAGGCCCTACATGCCAGGCAAGACAGTAGGCTATTGGACCGCCAACCCCTACTTTGTGGTTGCACCGGCTAAGTAAGGAGTATTCCATTATCGTGTGGTTAGGTCCTCCAATTGCCCGAAAGAGTTGGAATAGCATATCTAGTTTGTTTTGCATGTTTATTTCCTATTTCCTGCATTTCTTGCTTGCATTTTCCAGTTTATTTTCCAAAGAAAAAAAATGTTTCCTTTTTATCTTTATCAGGCATGAACTTTGTCATCCTCCTATCTATAATCCATTAAGGATATTATCCAGCGTATTATTCAGGAAATCCTTGCATTTATCTCTTTACTTGCTTTCCTATGAATATGTGTGTGCAAATTGTCTTATGTTTCCTTGTATATGTTCTGTTCTATAGGATCTATTCTGATTTCCAAGCGAGTACATCGTCTTGTTGCTATAACGAGGATATTAACGACACAAATGAAACAATAGAGTTGGAACATGATATTGAAGGATTAGAGGAAATTCCAAGTCTGCCTCATGATATTTTGAAAGCTCTAAACAGAGAGAACAAAGGGTCCAAGCCCAACATAAAAGAGACAAAAGTAGTTAACCTTACAGACGAAGGTGAGAATGAAGAACTCGTCAAGTTTGGGGTAAACTTTCCTAAGGACTTGAAACATGAGCTCATAGCGCTACTCAAGGAATTCAGAGAGATCTTCGCTTGGTCTTACCAAGATATACCAGGGTTAGATACTGAGATTGTCATACACAAAATTCAAGTCAAACTCGAGTGCCTCCTAGTGTGGCAAGCCCTTCAGAGGATGAAATCTGAAATTATTTTAAAGCTTAAAGAAGAAGTAGAAAAGCAGTTGAAAGCCGGTTTCCTTATCGTGATCGCCTACTCAAATTGGGTCGCCAACATTGTTCTCGTGCCTAAGAAAGATGGGAAAGTACGCATGTGCGTTGATTACAAGGATTTGAACCACGCCAATCCCAAGGACAATTTCCCATTGCCACATATCAATACACTGATCGATAATACTACTACCAACAAGTTCTTCTCCTTCATGGACGGATTCTTAGGCTATAACCAGATCAAGATGGCCGAGGAAGACAAAGCTAAGATAGCATTCACCACTCATTGGGGAACCTATGCATATGATATCATGCCATTCGACTTAAAAAAATGCAGCTGCTACTTATCAACAAGCCATAGTAACCTTGTTCCATGATATGATGCATAAAGAGATTGAAGTTACGTAGATGACATGATTGTCGAATCCCGCACTGCTAGGGATCATTTGGTAGATTTGAGAAAGCTGTTCAAGTGCCTTATTAAGTACAGATTGAAACTAAACCCTAACAAGTGTGCCTTTGGAGCTAGTTCAGGGAAATTACTTGGATTTATAGTCAACCAAAAAGGAATCGAAGTGGACCCGACAAAAGTCCAAGCCATCCGGGATACGTCGACACCGCAAACTGAGAAACAAAATTGCAGCTTCTTAGGCAAAGTCAATTAAATAGCTCGCTTCATAGCACAGTTAACCGCCACATGTGATCCACTATTTAAGCTCTTAAAGAAAGAAACCAAAATACAATGGATAGATGAGTGCTAAGCGGCCTTTGACAAGATCAAGCAGTATCTGTTAACCCTCCTGTTTTGGTTCCTCTGATGCTGGAATATCCATTAATCCTTTACCTAGCAGTACAAGGAACCTCCATGGGTTATGAACGGTTTAGACCCCTTAAAACAACCAGATTGGTTAGCCTAGATTAATTAGCCAAGTTGTTACTTAGTCAAATTATGCAATTCTAGGTTAAAGCAATCAAATAATCATATCAAGATATAAAGCAGCGGAAAATAAATGAACACAAGATATGATGACCCAGGAAACCACACGGTAAAAACCTGGGGAGGATTTGACCTAGCTATCCTCAAGGTAAACCTGAATCCACTATGCGAAAGAATCGAAGTTCATACAGAAGGACTACAAGCTCCCCGCTTGACTTCCTAATGCTACCCACCAGTAGAACTTACTGACACGACCACGTGCAAGCTCCGAATCCACAGACTCCTTCTTTCTTGGATTCTTCAATCAGCTACAAGCACCCCCACTTGATATTCTTTAAGCTTCAATGGCAGCAACCAAGTTGATCATCAAGATGTAGATATTATCTCCAACTTGAAAACCCTAAACTTTGTGTAAAGGAAAACTCCTCAAAGATCTCACAAGAGATTTACACAAAACAGCAATGTATGAGCAATAATACAATTGGAGCCACCCTCAAAAACGTGGCTAGGGTTTTGTTTATATACCTAAGGTAAAAACATAAAACCCTAAACGTATAATGAAGTAGGGCTGAGTTGGAAATTCTGCAGAAAAAACAACCTGTGCGATTTTCGATCGATCGAGTCTATTCTTCGATCGATCGAACCAGGCCGAAAGTCCCAAGTACTTCTGCAGCCACTCGATTCCAACTTTACAATAATTAACCAACTTTGAGCAAGCCTAAACAAGACTAAATACATTGTTTTGATCATGGTTTGCCAACATTACAAATTAGAGTTCTAAATATATAAAATCCTAAGACCTTAGAACCTAACAAACTCCCCCTTTGGCAATCCGTGACAAAACCCTAATTAAAAGCTCAAAGTTTTACAAGTAAAAAGCCCTTTACAAAGAAATGCTCATAAACTTCAAATTCAGCCTAACTACTATCCATTGGTTGCAAGTGTAGACAGCAGCTTAGTTGAATCAACCTGTATATTCCTGAAATACTCAACAAACGCATAAACGCATGTGTGACAGAAAATAGTAAAACAACAGGTATATCATTCTTGTAAGATTCACACAACACAAAATAAAGACATATATAAATGATCAGCTCATAAATATAAATCAATAAGCAGTGAATCACAAATCAACAAGAATCAATAAAAAAACATGTATATCAATCAATGTTACTCCCCCTAACATGAATATCTCCAAAAAAATGATATACAAAGTGAAGCACCTAGATACAATCTAAAAATTCCACAAGCAAGCTCCTCTCAAACAAAAAAAATCTCCCCCTAACAACAAAAACTCTCTACAAGTCAAAACTCCACTCCCCCTTTTTGTGACGGAATGCCAAAGAGCAATCACTCCCCCTTTTTGTGACGAAATGCCAAAGAGCAATCATGAGTCGCCATCAAAAGGAGGTGGTGAGGGTGAATGAAGACGCGCTAAATCGGCTCGGAGAGTACGAATCTCATCGAGTAAGTCCACCAAAATCTGACCATGAGCCGCCTGAACGGTCACGACAGTCTCCAGAGTACGACGAACATCAAAGTCGGTCGAAGGAGGTGGAGGAACATCAGCAGCAGCAGGATCATCACCAACTGGATCAGGAACATCCTCACCAGCAATACCTGTAGAAGAAGAAGGAGGAGTTGCGCTACTAGACGGCTCGGACGTAGGGTATTTAGAACCAGCTCGAAGATGAGCGGCCCTCTGTCTAAGAAAAGACACACCTATGGGAGCTATCACATGGACGGGCTCAGAGGAAGGGAAGTCATTAAGGTCAAGATGGAGCAAAATCCTATGAATGAAAATAGGATGAACAAGGGCATGAGAAGAAGATGAACTCCTATAAACATCGTTCAAAGAACGAAGAAAGAAATGGGGAAAACTAATAGGAGCATCAGTAACAAGAGCGTACAAAAATACACACCTCTCAAGAGGAATGGTGTGAACATGAGAAATGAGCCAGATGGAATGACATGCTATCCTAAAGAACAGATAGTGCAACCCGGAGAGCTCAGCAGAAGTGATCCTAGGATCAGAACCCCACTGGACAGAAGTCCCAGTGATGTAAGATAAAACATCGCTCAGCTCGGGAGACTCGTCATATGGATAGACAGGATCCCTAACCAACGGTACCCCTAGAGCATCAGCCACTACCTGAGGAGTAATGGTGTACCCTACACCTCGTATCCAACTCTTTACCAAAGTGTTGGAATCATAGACGTGGATAGAGATGTTCGAATAGAACTCTCTAATCAAGGCAGACGGTGGAGGAGGATCAGAAATGTCTAACAAGGGTAACCAGCCCCGACGCTCAAAATTTGCCCTAATGGCAGGATCTAGCTCATCTAATAGAACAGAACGCTCAGCCCAAATCTTCCTCTTAAGGTTAAGTTTCTTAAACAGCTCTTGGTTTTTCTCACTCGGAAACCTCTCACAGTCAAAGGAAGGAGGGGATGGAGAGGAAGAGGGAATGAACCTACGGGCTCTAGTCTTCCTAGGCATGATGCTAAGGAAAGGACAGAGACACAAAAGAGAAAACCAAAAGAAAACACAAGAAGAACAAGACCAAGGGCAGACTGCAAGTTAGCAACAAAAATAATAGAATGAAAATCTATATGATGCATGAACAGATACAATGCCACGATGCATGTACTAATGCAGTGAGCAAGTAAGTTCAATTGAGTTTAAATTGACAAAATTGGCTTGAGCAGGGAATTTCTTAACAAAAGCGCCAAAAATTGAAAGCCACTTGAAATTTTTTTTTAAAACAAATTGATGAATTGAGCATTACAAAACACAACACATAGATTATAATGCTTAATTTCATCAATACAACAAGCCAATTGCATCAAATTCTACCCAATTTAACAAAATCCCCAAATCGGATCAATTAGAAACTCTAGAATTTTCAATTTTTCACCAAACTCAAAATTGATCAAATTAACCACCAAGGATCATGTTTATGATGTGTCCCCACAAAAACCCAATGATCAATTGCATAAAATATGGCTTGAATCAAATGAAAATCCCAAAATTGCAAAGTGCGAAAATCGCCCCTAAATACATGAAAATATGCATGAAATGATGAAAATAAAATCAAAAAGAAGGGCAAAAGTGACTTACCGGCTTGAGGAGAGAGAGATTTTGCAAAAACTACGGAGGAAAACGAAAAAAATCTCAATGTGGAGCCTTGCCAACTCGGAGAGAGAGAAGAAAAAGTTTGAAAAGTTTGAATAGTGATTTTGAAAAAGTCAGAACTGAACTTCTTAAAAGCTTTTTCACGATATTCGATCGATCGAAAATTACATTCGATCGATCGAATGAAACAGTCATTTTAGAACAAACGAAAGCACTTTTTCGATCGATCGAAAAATAGACTGGATAGATCGAAATGGGCAGAGGCTCACTAAATTTTTTGAAAAAAAATCCAGTTTTGAAAGACGCGAACCTAATTTTGAAAAACAACTCCTCAAAGCATTAAACACGGAAAGCAAAATGCATAAGTATGAGATGGAATGCTTTTTTAAAAACCCAAAATTTTTAAACCCAAATTATGTCAAAAAAAGTTTCAATCATTCTTCCATTGAATTTTCTCAAGCAACAAAAATGTTGTGCACAAATCTCAAGATATTTTCAAACTTGGTTGGTCAGACCAAAAACACACACACTAGCATATATAGTGTTTAACAAAGAGTAACTTGTGTAGTGTGTGATACTAGCAAAAACTTGAGATACATGTGAGGTGATATGTGAATAGCAATCAAACACAAAGTCTACACAATTCATCACATAGAATTTAAAAGAGACTATCACCTAAAGAGTTACATCCTATAACTCCCACATCTCCTAGAACAAAAGCTTGCAATCATGTAAGTTTCTTGCATTTTTGCCTCTTATTTGTATGAAATGGCATTCAG
The DNA here is from genome assembly GCA_030445155.1 of Quercus variabilis. NCBI lineage: Eukaryota > Viridiplantae > Streptophyta > Magnoliopsida > Fagales > Fagaceae > Quercus > Quercus variabilis. The sequence continues at coordinate 17,296,372 of CP129456.1, forward strand.
CCTAATAATACACACCGGTTTGAATTAAGTGAATTGGCATCAAGCCTAATAGTACACACCAGTTTTAGTTTAATTTGAGGCTACACCTTATGTTCTTTTTGTGCATGTGCTACACTTTCTCAAGTACAGAATCTTATGATATGCATTAAGGTGTTCATGATTGGCTATTAAACAGTGGTGAGATGGTTATTTATGCCTTTCTCAAAAGAGTCAAGTCCGACAGTCAAATAACATATGACTTCATGATTAAGACAAAGTGATTAAGAACCATACACATCTTTCCCACACAACATGCACTACAAAGTTTCAACTATTCAAGTGCAATGAATAAGTTCATCAAAGTTAAACAAGGTACACAAGTCATGACATGTGTAAAAAGATAGACCAACCTTGTTTTTCAAAAATCAAGAGAAAATAGTGTCAAACATAATTTTTGCTTTCTCCTTTTCTTTTTTTTTTTCTTTTTTTTTTTCTTTTTTTTTTTTTTTTTATTTAAGAGAAAACAAATAAATCCTAGAATGAAATGCATGAATGTAATGCAATGCAAATCCTAGAACAAAACAAGAACAATGGTCACAGAGGAATGAGCAATGAAGCACAAGGACCATGTCAAAAGACTCAATTAGGTTGAGTCTTTTGCATCCAAAACCTTTTAGATGCATCACGAGCATTGGAGTTCTTATTCACTTTCAAGTGATTTCCAACTCCAAGATTGGAATAAAGGTTTAAAGCCTTTACCAATTCACCAATAAGTGCTATAGGATCTTGTGCTTGAGACATAGACACTTTTGGTTTGTTTGCCCTCTTAGCAGCTTGAAGCTTGTAACAGTTAGGACGAATGTGTCCAAACTTACCACAAAAATGACAAACCCAAGCAGGTTTACCATGCATCTTGTTCTTAGAAAGGGTAGGTTTAGTTTCTCTCAGATCAACTCTATTCTTCTTAGGAGGTGAAACTTCTACGGGTTTGACTACCTCACTCACAGGTGGTTTGACAGTTTCACTCACAATCTCACTCGCGGAAGGTTTAGAAGAAGAAGAAGGAACAAAATTCGTGGAATGCGGCGCAGAGTCAAAGATGCTTTCAACATAACCTAAACCAGATTTATCAGAAGGATACTTTTGAACATTCAGCATGTGATCAAGTTTAGAACTAGCAGATCTAGCAATAGATAAATCATGTTCCAAAATTTTAACTTTATCAAGCAAAAGCATGTTCTCAGATTTAACATTGTTCAAAAGATCATTAGCATCAAATAGTTTAACAAGCAAATTTTTCTTTTCAAACTCAAGAGAATCAATTTTCTTCAGGCCAAGTTCTACATTCATTGCATCCCTAGCAGCAATTTTGCAGAGTTTATTATAGGCCTCTTGAAGATCTACATCCTCAAAGAGTTCCCCATCAGAAGGGTTCTCTTCAACAGATATGCTTTCATTGACTACAGCAGTAGCAGTGAAAGCAATGAAGTTTCCATCCTCATCACATCCGGACTCATCATCGGAAACCTCATTATCGCTAAGGGTTATAGCCATAGCTTTACCCTTAGTCCTTAAGAATGTAGTACATTCAAGTTTCACATGACCATATCCTTGACAACCAAAGCACTGAGGACCCAAAGAATTATTTGAAGACTGACCAACTTTTTCTTTTGGTTTTTCAAGGTTATTAACCTTAGTGGGATCATTCTTCCTAAAATTTCTAGGTTCAGCAGTGTATGTACCTCTTGCCTTTCTATTAGTATTTCTAAGAAAGTTTTTGAAATTTTTGGCAAGATAGGCAATCTTTGTAGCAGAGAGCTCATCATCAAATCCACCACCATCAACATCATCAACTGACTTAAGAGCCATTGTTTTGGATTTGTTCACTTTAAGTAGGTCAGACTCATAAGACTGAAGAGATCCTACAAGCTTATCAATAGGGATGGAGTCCACATCCTTGCTTTCAGTGATGGCAGTCACTTTGGGTCTAAAGTCTTCAGTTAAGGATCTAAGTATCTTCCTAACAATTTTAGGTTGATCATAGACTTCACCCAAATTAAAAGCAGAATTGACAATATCATTCAATTTAGCATAGAATTCATCAAAAGATTCATCATTAGACATTCTAATGCTTTCAAATCTAGAAGTCAATTGTTGCAATTTATTGATCTTAACTACCTTTGTGCTTTCATGCACAGTTTGGAGGATTTTCCAAGCAATATGAGCAACCTCAACATTAGAGATCCTCTTAAATTCCTCCATGGAAACAGCGTTGAAGATGGCATTCATAGCTTTGCTATTGAAGCCAGCTGCTTCTTTTTCAAAAGTTTGCCACTCACTCACAGGAGTAGTGGGTTTCTCTCATCCGTACTCAACGGAATTCCAGACTCTCTCATCAATGGATTTCAGGAATTCTTTCATCCTTACTTTCCAATAAGCATAGTTGTTCCCGTCAAAGTGAGGAGGAACAAACAGAGAGTGTCCATGCTCCATGACAATAGGGGTCAAGGATCAGCTCAGAGATCAAGGAATCTCCAACAAAAGAGCAACCCGCTCTGATACCACTTGAACGGTTTAGACCCCTTAAAACAACCAGATTGGTTAGCCTAGATTAATTAGCTAAGTTGTTACTTAGTCAAATTATGCAATTCTAGGTTAAAGCAATCAAATAATCATATCAAGATATAAAGCAGCGGAAAATAAATGAACACAAGATATGATGACCCAGGAAACCACATGGTAAAAACCTGGGGAGGATTTGACCTAGCTATCCTCAAGGTAAACCTGAATCCACTATGCGAAAGAATCGAAGTTCATACAGAAGGACTACAAGCTCCCCGCTTGACTTCCTAATGCTACCCACCAGTAGAACTTACTGACACGACCACGTGCAAGCTCCGAATCCACAGACTCCTTCTTTCTTGGATTCTTCAATCAGCTACAAGCACCCCCGCTTGATATTCTTTAAGCTTCAATGGCAGCAACCAAGTTGATCATTAAGATGTAGATATTATCTCCAACTTGAAAATCCTAAGCTTTATGTAAAGGAAAGCTCCTCAAAGATCTCACAAGAGATTTACACAAAACAGCAATGTATGAGCAACAATACAATTGGAGCCACCCTCAAAAACGTGGCTAGGGTTTTGTTTATATACCTAGGGTAAAAACATAAAACCCTAAACGTTTAATGAAGTAGGGCTGAGTTGGAAATTCTCCAGAAAAAACAACCTGTGCGAGTTTCGATCGATCGAGTCTATTCTTCGATCGATCGAGCCAGGCCGAAAGTCCCAAGTACTTCTGCAGCCACTCGATTCCAACTTTACAATAATAAACCAACTTTGAGCAAGCCTAAACAAGACTAAATACATTGTTTTGATCATGGTTTGCCAACATTACAAATTAGAGTTCTAAATACATAAAATCCTAAGACCTTAGAACCTAACAGGTTACATGTTAGGCCAGCTAACTAAGCCCGATCAAAAAGAAAGGGCGATTTACTACTTAAGCAAGAAGTTCACCAATTGTGTAATCAACTACATCGCCATTGAGAAGACGTGTTACGCCCTAGCATAGGCATCACGCAAGCTACGGTAGTATATTCTCTATTACACCACGCGGGTCATTTCTCGTATGGATCCCATTAAGTACATATTTGAAAGCCAGCTCTTATAGGGAAGAACTCCCGTTGGCAAATGTTGCTCTCCGAGTTCGACATTGTGTTTGTGATAAGAAAATCCATTAAGGGCCAGGCCATAGCCGATTACCTAGTGACCAGCTGCTAAATGATCCAGAACTTTCAGAATCCCTATTCCATGATGAGCATGTCATGGCACTAAAACCAGAACCAGACAGTGTGGAACCATGGTGTTGGAAGCTCTATTTCGATAGAGCTGCCAATTCTTCCGGAAATGGAGTGGAAGCAGTCTTAGTTTCCCCTAAGGGCCAATAAATCCCTATTTCAGTCAAGTTGAATTTTTATTGCACCAACAACATCACGGAATATGAAGCGTGCATAGTCGAACTACAAGTGGCCCTAGAGTTCGGCGCCTATGACTTGAGCATCTTTGGAGATTCCTTGTTGATCATCTCCCAAATCAAAGGAAAATGGCAAGCCCGAGACATCAAGTTGATTTTGTATCAGAAATGCGTCAACCACTTGATTCTGAAATTTTGAAACATCACATTTGCCTATTTGCCCCCGAGCACACAACCAATTTGTAGACGCCTTGGCTACCCTGGCTAGCATGGTCAAGTTATTAGAAGGAGATGATATGCAGCAATTACGCATAGAAGTCTGTGGCATTCTAGCCTATTGCATGAACATTGAAGAATGCATGAGTGTCAAAGTTGAAGCCGACGGAAAGCCATGGTACCATGATATCAAGGCTTATATCAAGAGCAATGAATACCTACCCGGTGCAACGGACAGTGAAAAGAAGTTTATTCAGCACATGGCCTACCAATTTTTCTTGAGTGGAGAAGTCCTGTACATGCAAAAGGAACCATGATTCTACCTTACTCCGATGCGTAGATGCCTCTGAGGCTAATCACCGGATGAAAGAGATGCATGAAGGCTTACTTGGGGCTCATGCCAGTGGACCCTTATTGGCCTACAAGATTATGAGAGCCAATTATTACTGGCTCACCATGGAAAATGATTGCATTAAACATGTAAGGACATGCCACCGTTGCCAAGCCTATCAAGACAGGAAGAACGCTCCTCCTCAGCCTTTGCATTCTTTGGCGGCACCATGGCCTTTCTCAGCCTGGGGTTTGGATGTCATCAGACCTGTGATTCTGAAAGTCTCAAACGGTCATGAGTACATCTTGGTGGCCATTGATTATTTCACAAAGTGGGTGGAAGCCACTTTGTACAAGAGCATCACTCAAGCAGTGGTCGCCCAGTTCTTGAAACACAATATTATTTGCTGCTATGGCGTGCGAGAAGAGCTCATTATAGATAATGGGACAAACCTAAACGGGAAAATAATCTAGCAACTCTGTCAACAGTTTAAGATCGAGCACAGAAATTCGGTTCCTTATCGCCCTCAGATAAATGGTGTAGTGGAACCACTAACACGAACATAAAGAAAATCTTGGTGAAGATGACAAACACATACAAGGATTGGCACGAGAACTTGCCATTTGCTCTGTGTGCATATCGCACTTCTATTCGTACTTCCACGAGTGCGGCCCCATATTCATTGGTATATGGCATGGAGATCGTCCTCCCCATAGAGGTAAAAATCCCGTCTTTCAGGATTTTATCTCAGACAGAGCTATCAAAAGCTGAATGGGCCCATTCCCGATATGAACAACTGAACATGATAGATGAAAAGCACATGACCACAATGTGCCATGGACAGTTGTACCAACTTCACGTCGAGCGAGCATTCAATAAGAAAGTGAGATCCAGAGTCTTTAAAGAAGGCGATCTAGTCTTGAAGAAGTGCAACCAGGCCATGCCTGATCACAAAGGAAAGTTTTCCCCAACTTACAATGGTCTATATGTGGTAAAGAAGGCCTTTTCCGGAGGAGCCTTGATTATAGCCCACATGGACGGGCATGACTTCAATATACCCACCAATTTGATGCCGTCATATGGTACTTTGCACAAAGGAGCCTATTAGTGCGCCTCATTTCTACATTTTTGTATCAAAAAAACAAAAAAAAAAAAAAAAAAACAAAAAAACAAAAAGAACAAAAAACAAAAATATGTAAAAGGGTTAAGGCTGTCCACGGGTCAGTCCGAGTCGGGTTTGTACCTAACCCGAAACCGCCCGCCGGAATCGGGTGGCAAAAAAATGCACCCGCCGCCGACCATCGGAGTAATCGGATCAAGCGAATCAGACCATCAATGGGTGGTGGGCAGGTCGATTGGGGTCAAAAATCCAGAAAACGACGAAAACCGGCGTGAAAACGGCAAAAATCTGTCATGAAAATGGCCAAAATTTGACCAAAATATTTGAGGTTTCTCCAAATTTGGCCTAATCTAGGCCATTTTCGGCAATATCTTGGCTAGATCTGGCGAAATCTCACCGAGATCTTGACAAAAAAGGTTTAGATCTCACCGGATCTACCAAATATTACCGAAAATCTTATGGGTCAGTCGGATCGGTTTGATCGGATTCTGGAGAAGGAAAATCGACATCCGACTCGCCAAACTTGGGTTTTGGAGGAAAAAACCCGTCATCGACCGTCGAAGAAGTCGGATCGGTCGGCGGCAGGTCTAGTTTAGTCGACGGCGGCACGTGGGTCGAGTTGGCCGAGTCTCTGGATAGCCTTAAAAAGGGTATATTGAAAACCCGAAAGGGCGGTCTAAGCAAAAGGAGAGCCAAAAGAAAGAGAGCATGAGAAAATGTAAAAAGGTAGATTGAAAACCCAAAATGGCGGTCTAGGTAAAAATTAAGGCAATCAAAAGTTAGTTGAACTACGTGATGACCTGATCCTTCCTCGTGGAGGTACGTAGGCACCATCTTGGTTCGGTCACATCTTCAAAGAAAAACTAGTCATTTGAATCCCCTCAGATATATGATTAAAATCAAAAACTTAAACGGATCTAGCATCCAAGACAAGATATAAATACAACTCTCTTCTTGTCTATAACACTGCCACGACCCATTGGTTTACTCAAGATGTTTTGGCTTATGCCGATGGAAAATGTACCCCGATGGGAAAAGGAAAAGATCCATCTAGAATAGGATGTATCCTTGGAAAAATAAGATATTGATATGCATGGATTTTACATTTATCACTTATTTGTATAATCTTGCATTTTCAAATTATTTGCCCACATATTCATTAACCTGCTTGTATTGTGCCATTATGTTTCTTTCATACATTCCAGTTTAAAAAAAATGAAATCTCATCTCATAAATATATCTTGTATATCATCATAAACATCACTCTCCACTATCTCAGTTTCTAAGCATGCCTAACATACTAGACTATGCTTTAAGAACTCAAACAAAAAGCGGAAGGCCTTACGCAATTGCCTAGCAATTTACGAAGGACCTTTCCATACATGGTGGGATACTAACAACATAGCTCACGTGTATAAACAAAGTAAACAGAAAAGAATGCCAGCCAGTCAAACATGGCCTAAGTGATCAGACACAGCTTGGCACAACCTCCCAAAACTAGTGTGGAGAATCGGGTCGTCCTGAGCATGAGTACGAAGTAATCTAACTGCATCAAAGCCCAAGTCTCTAGCAATCTCTCTAAGTCTATCATGGGAATGTCAAAGACAGACCAGCTCCCTCTTTATCGTGGAATCAGAAGTAGAGCCCTGTCTTTCAGTCTCTACCAAAGCCTACAAGGTGCCCACCTCTGCAGTAGTAACTCTCAGGGCCTCCTCTCTCTTGGCCAGCTCAGTTTGAAGGCAATAGAAAGCCAACTGCGGCTCACTAGGCTCATCTCCCTCTTGCCCTTGCTCCATGCACAAAGTGGAGTGAATATAAGATCTCGCCTACACGAGCTCTAGTGCTAAGCCATTGGCCCTGCTGCTAGCCTCGGCCCTACTAGCCTCTAATGTGGCTCTCTCCTTATCCCAAGTTTGATCCAGAGCAGCAAACCTCCAAGTAAGAGCTACAAGCTCGTCCTCCAAACCCACAACCTGAGATCTCAACTGAACATACTCTACCTATATGCCTGGAGAGGCTGGCCCTTTCCAATCAAGCTCTGCCCAAAGAGCAATGAGCTCACTCTCTTGTGCACTGCTTATCTCCTCAATATCCTCCATGATTGTATCAGCTAGCTCCCTACTGCAGTCTCTGTCCTTGACAACCTCCCTCAGGCACTCCCTTAGATTCGTAAGGGCCCTTTCAACCCTGATCTCGAACTCCAGAGTATAATCTCTCAAAATATCAGCCGAAAATGGCAAATCGGCTAAAACTGGTAATGATAAGTCAAGCACAAAGACGGATCCCTCATGTTTCGCCACACTTTAAACTCAGCAGAAAACCAATCCTGGTCATCCCTAGAATAGAGGGGGAAGTCAATGCTCGACTTGCGCGCTTCCCAGAACTCAGAGGCACGCCATATCACTGCTACATCGATGTCCACGAACCCGTACTTACAGGTAACAGTAGAAAGATCACTAAGTCGGGGAATATGCTGGATAACCCCAAACTACCGCATGGCTATACCCAAGAAATACCCAGTGCACTCCTAGATGCCCACCAAGGGAATGCCAAGTAAACTGACACAATAGGTCTGCCCCTGCCCTCTAGTGATACCCCACTTGACTCTCCAAGTCCTGTTAGTAGGACTCAGGCTGCACAAGTATCTTAGGAAACCATCAGTATCCCCGGAAAAAGGAAGAGCGAGGGATACAGTAGCCTAGACTCTATTCCTACTCATAAAGCCCATGGGCTGATCCCTGGCAATGACACTCAAGTGGCTACAAAACCACAACTGTAACATGTGAATGCAGCAACCTAGCCTACCCCTACTCGCCTCTCGACACGAGGACAAGGATCTAATGGTCTCAGAAAGTAATCATGAATGAAAAAGGTACCATGAGCTATGGCACTCACCAGAGGGAGAACGGCAAAACTGACAACTCATGAGGGCGAAGGGAACCACGCCAAAAAAGGCCACCAAGAAGGCATGACGCCGATAAGATGCTTACCACTACTCTAAATCCACAAAATCATCTTAGTAGCCAACAGGGCACTCTGGTAAATGGAACCAATCATGCAAGAACTTAAAGGACATGCTCCCTCCTATCCCGCTGCCATACCAAGTCAAGGCCTCCACAATAAGCCTCTTGAAGCCCATTAAATCAGTAAGCCTCTTGTGCAGGGACAGACCCAAGATTTCAAACTGGGGGGGGGGGGGGGGGAGATAAGCAAAAAAAAAAAAATTCAAATATGCATCCATATAATATTAATAAACTATCAACCAAGACAAATACCCAAAAATCATTGTTTCTTAACATATCAAGATCAACTTTTTGAAATTCTGTTTAAGATATATGGTTATTTTCCGGAATTGGGATATCGGCATTTTCGAATGAATATTTCTTAGGATTGGAACATCAACAATTTCCGAAATTGGGGAATGAATATTTTCTAGAATTGGAACATCCACATTTTCTAGAATTGGAATAGCAACATTAGTTGTTGGCAATCTCATGTTGACTTCGAAAGAATTTGAATATTTTCTTTTGAAAATATCAAACATTGTAGTTGATTTTTTCATAATCTACAAATAAAATAAGAATCATATATATTATCTCACAAACGGTTGTTGTTACTAACTAAAGACAAATACTAGAATCTAGGTAATTTGCATGATGCATTTAATCTATGAAGCACGGGTGCGTTTCCGAATTCGGGTGCGGGACTCAGCAATTTTTGAAAAAGTAGGGTACGGGTGCAGCGATTAAAAAATTATTAAAAATATTTTTATTTATATTTTCTATATTTTTACTATTAAAATATTCTTTAAAAAAAATTAGATTCACAAAAAAAAAGAAAAAAAAAGAAGGCAAGAAACACAAAACAAAAAAGAAATGTCCTACACTCTCACCTTATCATGCCAGATCATGCACTGAGAATCTGCCACGTGTACCCATCTAACCACAACGTGTCACATCAAGGTAAAATGACCAAAACAACCACATGACTTTGGGTGCAACTAGGGGGTCCAATAGAATAAGAAGCAAAGGGCACTTTGGGGTAATCAAAGTCTTTTTATATTGTGTGTTCAGCTGGATGTTTATGGCATATCTATTGAGTTCACTTGAAGGAAGACTTAATTAATCTCAAGGAATGTCGGTCCACTCCCAAGCTAATAGAAATTCATCAGTGCTGGTATTTTTTCTCAAATCTTCTCTTCAGCAGTCTCTAACTTTCTCTGTCTCGCTCTCGCGTCTCCCTTTCTTTTCTTTTCTTTTTTTCTTTTTTCCTTCGTTTCTGGCTTTTCCGTTTGGTTTTGGAGTCTTACTGACTGTTGTGTTGGGTTTTCTTCTTCTTCTTTTTTTTTTTTTTTTTCCTTTTTACATATATATATATATATATATATATATTTTTTTTTTAAGGTTTTCATGGGCTCTTGAAAACTCCTAGGTTGGCCGGCTGGGATAGGGATGATTGAGGTGAGGGGGGCTTGAGCTAAAACCCAAGGGGGGCCCGAGCTAAAAACCAAAGGGCCCAAGCCTTTTTTTAAAAAATTTTACATACTAAAAAAAAAAATTTTGGGCCCAGGCCCCTACCTAGGTTTGTCCATGCTCTTGCAGTAACGTGTCCACACTGGCGGAACTAAAACATTGCTCAGAGGAGTAGAAAGAGAAAGGAAACGATCATACTCCTCCAACGCAGGCACCAAGTCAACATCTCCAATGGTGACGCATCTCAAAGTAGGGTCCCAGCAAGAGGTGATGATCTCCAACAAATGCCAATCTAGTATGGTGTGAAGAAGAGCAGTGGCATCTCCAAGAAGCTGCCGGATGAGTGCTTGGTCACCATAAGAAAAAAAGCCCCACCACCTCTTAAGCTTTCTCTCATGGCAGTCCTTCCTCTCAAGCTCAACCAAGGTGTCGTTGGAATGAGCACCAAGAGCATCCATGAACAGATCTTGCTAAAATCTAACAATTTGATGAAGATCTACGCAAAAAATGGTGAAAAGCAGTGTTTTCTAAGTGTTTTGGGTGAAGAAAAAGGAAAAAGAAAGCCCAGAAAAATCACATGTTAGGGTTTTTCAGCTCCCCCAGCACAAACCTACACACATTTTGAGCACTCCCTCCCTATTTAACATGTTTTTTTATCACCTTAAAGCAAAGATTCCCTCATTTTAGCATTTGTCGTAGTACACAATCGACCCAGCAGTAAACCGGATTACTAGACACTCTTGCTCGTGCATCCAAAGCTGCATAAATCCTACACTGTGGCAATTTATATTTGTGTGTCTTGTTTAGCACTCCCAGATGTCTTGAACCTCATTTTCAAAGTCCATTTTAGGGGTCAATTCAACCTCGATAGTCACAATTTACAACAAAAAAAAAAACGCTAGAGCCTAATCTCGGCCACGCAGCAACTTTTGTAACCTATTTGGAGGATAGGGGGGGAGTCATTTCGCACGATGTTGCCTCAAGAGGCTTGTCCTTGGATTTTTAGCCCGCTCGGGTAATAACAGGAACGACCATGCATACCACCTTATGGCGTGTCTAAGGAGATCTCATTCGGAGTGTCCGCATTCGCTATTAGCATTATGGTATGGTCTACAAAGTCGAGGCTACTTTCAGCCAGTCTGCAGGCTCAGAACCTCACAAAACCCTAAACTGGGACAGTTTATTTTGCATAGTTCTCATCAGGGAAGAGGGATTCTAAAAGTTCTTGATCATTCAGCAGCAAGTCCACTAGGTAATCGGCTATCGTCTGGCCCTTGATGGCCTTTCTTGTCACAAACACAATGTCGAACTCAGAGAGCAACATTTTCCAACAAGTGATCTTCCCTATAGGAGCTGGCTTTTCAAAGATGTACTTAATGGGATACATGCAGGAAATGAGCCGCGTGGTGTAGTAGAGCATATACTGCCGCAACTTGCATGATGCCCATGCTAGGGCGCAACATGTCTTTTCAATGGTGATGTAATTAGTCTCACAACTAGTGAACTTCTAGCTTAAGTAATAAATCGCCCTTTCTTTCTTGTTGGGGGAACCAAAACAGGAGGGTTCAACAAATACTTCTTGATCTTGTCAAAAGCTGCTTGGCACTCATCTGTCCATTCTATCTTTGTGTCTTTCTTCAAGAGCTTGAACAGTGGATTACATGTGGCGATTAACTGCACTATGAAGCGAGCTACGTAATTGACTTTGCCTAAGAAGTTGTGAATCTGTTTCTTAGTTTGTGATGTTGGCATGTCTCGGATGGCTTGGACTTTTGTTGGGCCCACTTCGATTCCTCTTTGGCTGACTATGAAGCCAAGCAATTTGCTTGAACTAGCTCCAAAGACGCACTTGTTAGGGTTTAGTCTCAACCTGTACTTGATAAGGGGCTTAAACAGCTTTCTCAAATCTACCAAATGATCCCTAGCAGATTTGGCAATCATGTCGTCCATGTAAACTTCAATCTCTTTATGCATTATATCACCGAACAAGGTTACCATGGCTCGCTGATAAGTAGCCTTAACATTCTTTAAGCCGAATGGCATGACATCATATGCATAGGTTCCCCACTTAGTGGTGAATGCAATCTTAGCTTTGTCTTCCTCGACCATTTTGATCTGATTATAGCCTGAGAACCCGTCCATGAAGGAAAAGAATCTGTTGGTAGCGGTATTATCGATCAGGGTATCGATATGTGGCAATGGAAAGTTATCCTTGGGGCTAGCACGTTTCAAATTCCTGTAATCGATGCACATGCGTACTTTTCCATCTTTCTTAGGCATAAGAACAATGTTGGTGAACCAATCTGAGTAGGCTATCGATAACGCTTCAAAATGTATACTTGTTATATATTTATGTGGCCGTTATCTCCTTATTACTGTGCTTAATTTTTATAATTAAGCTATGATTTGCATTAGTCCCTATTATTTATCTTTACATAATTTCTTGAATAAGATGTATTCATTGTGTGTAATTTTCTACTTTGAGGAAATCATGTGAGAAAGATGAGTTTATAGAAATTTGTGAGAGAATGGAGGCCAAACTAGAATTAAAGTGGAGCTAAAGGACCATACTTAAATGTATAAGGAGGTGCAGCTGGAGTGCTTGGATCGTCTACCATGATTGGAAGCTTCAAATAAGGAAAGAAATCAAAGAGGTGGAATCTGAAAAGGAAAAATCTGATTTGAGCATTGATCAGTATTTTGGGCGTATCTCTCTCTTCAAAAATCCAATTAACACAAGGCTAGATGGGTTGGAACCGTGACTTAAATATCTACCACATTTCAGTTTTGATTTTTTCAAAATTCTCAATTTTTGAATACCGAAATTAACTCACAATTTATTGCTATAAACCTGGACAGAAATTAGAATTGTAAAAGTTTTATTTTCTTTGGACACTTAGACATTAGGGTTTTAGAGGGAGGCTGTGAGAATGAATTTTGGGCAGAGAAAATCTTGTATTTTCCTTTCTCTAATGGCAGCCTAAACTCTTTGCTAGGACTAGGGGTTATGTTTCTTCTATACGGTATGAATATTCAATATGATTCTTTCTAGGATTTTATCAATGACATATTTGAATGTTCAATTAGATTTCTTTTGATGTATTAGTTCTTTCATGCTTTCAATAAGTTCAATCATATTTTTCTTATTGTTTAGATGAATTTCTAATAGTTTCAAATATACATTAGATTTTAAATTGAATGGATTTTTCTGAAAACTTTTCTAACTACATTATTAATCAAGGTTATCATGCATTCTTGAAATGTCTCAGTTCAACTGAATCATTAGTTTTTAATTATATAAGAACAATCAATTATGAAATATATATTTTCTTAGATCACAAAGAATCTCATGTCGATATAGGGAAACACCCCGATGCCCTGGTATTTACATTATTGATTTAAATTAGTTTTTATTATTATTCTTGTTAACAATCACCAAGCAAAAGTATTTTTCTTCTTTACCCAAATTTTTGTTTAATTATATTGTCTTTGAATCTATCCTGCTCCTTGTGGTTCGACCTCGGTACTCCGAGAATTATATTGCTACGATCTTCTGCACTTGGGAGTGAGCAAGCAGCTATCGCGATAAGGAAACCGGTTTTCAACTGCTTTTCTACTTCCTCCTTGATCTTCAAAATGATCTCAGATTTCATCCTTCGAAGGGCTTGCCGCACTGGATGGCATTCTAACTTAACTGGAATTCTGTGCATGAAATCTCAGTATCCAACCCTGGCATATCTTGGTAGGACCAAGCAAATATCTCTTTGAACTCTTTAAGTAGTCCTATGAGCTCAGGCTTCATGTCTTTAGGAAAGTTCACCCCAATCCTGACGGGTTTTTCATTCTCACCTTTGTCGGCAAGGTTAATCACTTCAGTTTCTTGTATGTTGGGCTTAAACCCTTCACTCTCTCTGTTTAGAGCTTCCAAAATATCATGAGGCAAACTCAGAATTTCCTCTAATCCTTTAACATCATGATCCAACTTTAGTGTCTTATTCACATCATCAATATCCTCGTTATGGTAACAGGACGATGTACCTACTTGGGATTTAGAATAGATCCTATAGAATGGAACATATACAGAGAAACATAAGATAATTTGCACACACATATTCATAGGAAAGCAAATAAAGAGATAAATGCAAGAATTTCCTGAATAATACATTGGATAATTTCATTAATGGGTTATAGATAGGGGGAGAACAAAGTTCATGCCTGATAATGATAAACAGGGAAATACTCTTTCTTTTTTTCTTTTCTTTTTTTGGGAAATAAACTGGAGAAATGCAAACAAGGAATGCAAAAAATAGGAAATAAACATGCAAAACAAACTAGATATGCTATTCCAACTCTTTCGAGCAATTGGAGGACCTAACTGCACGATGATGGAACACTCCTTACTCAGTTAGTGCAACCACAAAGCAGGGCTCGATGGTCCAATGGCCTACTGTCTCGCCTGGCATATAAGGCCTAATAGTAGAAGTCAGATAATCCCTGGGGAATATAATGGCATTTACTGAGAATTCTTCAAGGCATAAGCGGATGAGACAAGCTAGATCTGATTCCTCCTCGCATGATTCCTGTGCCATTTCTGATCTGATGACCTTGGCCAGAGCCGAAAAAGTGACCCTAATATGGGGAATAGACATCTCTTGGCCAATGCACTTCCTTTTCTTTCCTTTGGAAGCCTAGAAAAGTTCTTCATCAGAGGGGTTGTACCCCAAACCGAAACCTCCTTTGTTATCCGGGAGTTCAATCAAAGCAATCTTCCCATGTCCTACAACACCGAGGCCTTGGCCTAACTAATAGCCAAATTTGAGCATCTCCTTGGCAGCCATTAAAGTAGCAGAGGGCCATGAAAACTCGAGTTTCAAAGCTCTGGAGATCATGGACACTAGCTTGAAACTGTGGAAAGTTGCATCCGGAAAGGCATTAGCACCAATGTAGGGGACAAAAGTCTCCTTAAAGATAGTCAGGGGTTCTTCAACTATAATAGTGATCAATAGATCCTCGTAGGGGAACTTGAGCCTCCAGTGAAGGGTAGAAGCAACTGTGCCTGCAACATGTAGCCAAGGCCTCCCTAGGAACATATTAATCCACCTTGAAGTTGACCATGAAAAACATGGGGCCAATTCCAATGGCTAATTCGATCTCGCCCTGCACCTTCTGGAGAGTGCCATCAAAGGCTCTAATGATCATGGTGGTAAGGTAGCTAATAGAGGTATCCACATTCAAACGCTCTATAATAGACATCGGGCAAACATTCAGGGCTGATCCATTGTCAATTGTTACTCTGAAGATGATCATGTCTTCACACTTTATCATAATGTGCATGGGCAAAGTATGCTCTCTACCTTCAAGTGGTAGCTCATCATCTGTAAAGGAAATCTGGTTGGTGGCTAACACCATTAAGACCATATCCTCAAAGGAAGATTTTGTGACACCTGTAGGAACACATCTCTTTCAAGACTTTCAAGAGAGCATTACGATGGACATAAAAGGATAACAATAGCACCAAGATGGAAATCTGAGCTCCCGACTTGTTTAGCTGCTGAATCACACTGTATTCTGAGTTTCTGATAATTTTCAAGAATTCTTCGGCTTCTTTGGTTATGACCCTATTCCTAACAGGATCAGCTATACCCTTACCAATCTCTTTCCTTCTTTTTCTAGCTCCTCGGGAGTATAGCAACGGCCACTCCTAATAAGCCCAGATAGACCAGAAGAGATATTGGAGCAGACCTCCTCTTTTTCGATTCAAGTGGAAATCAAGGACACATCATATTTCCATAGGACACGATGGCTATCTTCATAAGGGAACGGCTTCAACATACAAATGATAATGCCCTCTTGAGTTTGCAAATTGGGTGTTATAGAGAACATTTTTAGATTAATAACCACCAGACTTGGCAGAATGGCTTCAAGGGCTTTTAAGCCCGATACCCTAGAGATTCCTGAGGCAGGTTTTAGCAAAGTAAGAGGATCGAAACCTTGGACGGTAGGGACAATGGTGGTTCCCTCCTAAACTGATAATAAATCCAACCCTGCGATTGTAGGCAATGTAAGAACCAAATGAGTGAATCCCTCGATGACTGGCAGGGCTTGCCCTTTTTCTGAACTTGATAACCTTGAATCCGTAGGTGATTCTATGATCTCCTCAATGACTATTGAAAAGAGAGGTGCTGAAGTAACCTTTCCAAGGCGTTTCTATAAATATTCATCCCAATCCTTCCTCAAACCAATTGATATAGGCTAGAGGACATAGGCTGGCTACCATGCTCATCCCTTCGCACAGTTTCTCTTTCAATCCAGATAATACCACGATCGGCTAGACTCTGAACTTGTGCTCAAAGCACTCTACAATCAAACAGGGCATGCCTGTTTCCACTGTCACAGAATGAGTAGATTCCCCAATCAAATCTTGGGGTTCCCATACCCTTAAGATCAAGGTGGCTCTTTTGGACCAAGGCTTAGAGCAAGGCCTTCCATGGGAATGACGGTAAGGAGCAATCTGGAACCCTTTCTTCTACTGTGATGATGGCATTCACATTCCCTTCCTAATGAGGAGGCAAAGGATTGGTGATGATATTCGGAGCAGCTGCATTATCGAACTGTATCAACTTGTTGTCTATGAGATCCTAGACACAGTCCCTCAAATGGTAACATTCTTCCAAAGTATGCCCCTCGGCCCTAAAATGGTATTCACACTTCTTTGATGGATCAAAGCCACGTGATGGGAGGGCCTCCTCTGGGCCTAAAAACATCGGGGTCATTAGCTTCCTTTCTAGCAAGTAAGCGTAGAGATCTGCCATGGGCATGGGTAACAAAGTGTACTTCCGGTTTTCCCTCCTTAGGGGACAAGATGGGTCTGGCCTTCCTCTCTGATTAAAGGTTCAGTTAAGTGCTTGAGTAAACTGAACATGTTGCTAATAAGGTCTAGCAGTTGGGGTTGCATAAGCAAAAGTAATACCCCTAGGCTTTTCTAATGTATTGTCAATCATTTGCACATCGGCTTCCTTAGTCTTGCGGCTGGTCATTTTCTTGACTTGTTGTTCAACCATGGAACTCAAAGACTTGGGATCCATGATTTTCTTGCTCCTAATACCCTCGTCAATACGCTCCCCAATAGGGATGAGGCTAGCAAAATAAGTGACCTGGGTGCTGATCATCTTCTCATAGTAAAAAGGCTTGAGGTTGTCAATGAACCATTTGATCATCTCATTTTCCATCATGGGGGGTTGCACTTAAGCGGCTATCTCACGCCACCTCTGGGCATATTCTCGATTTGGGGACCTCCTTGACTATGACCGAAAGAGTTTTGTCCTCCTCCTACATCTAGCTATTGCACCATGCGTATCAATTTTAACATTGGCTCTTTCATCTGAGCGAACTCGACAGGTCTCACTTCGGGAGTCGAAGGCCCACTGGTAGACATCTTTCTTGCATGGGACCTAGTAACAATGGGATCATGACATGGTGGTAGCTTAGACTATTTCTTTTTAGCAATCTTTTGATTCTGAGAAAGAATAGAGGGTGAAAGAAACGAAGTGCATTCAACAATGTGAAAACACAATAGCAAAATCAAGTTAGTTTATGCCCTTGCTATTTAACATGCACCTACCATTTTCAGAAAAATTTGGCTTTTGCACCCTTGATCAGGTATTTATCATGGTGAGTTTCTACTATGATGCAAGATTAATGCACAGGATTGGCAAGCAACCAAAACTTTCACGACATGCTCAATAATGCGGGAAGGACCCTTCTTTTGATTACATGCTTGTACAAGATTCACTTTTACAACGCTGGGTTCATCAACTCCAACAGTGGGCCTTTTACAATATAGATAAATGCGATTATGAGGAAAAGCTCAGCTTCTGACAATGTGGACTTCTCGAGGGAAGCTCTTGGACAGTTGGATCTCTTGGTAACTTGGATAGTATGGATCTCTTGGACCTTTGGATCTCTTTGAGGACTTTTTGGCAACTTGCACCTTTTGGCAATTTAGATAGCATGGATCTCTTAGACCTTTGGATCCCCTTAAGGACTTATGTCTCCTAGCAATCTTTTTTGAATCTTTTCTAGGAAAGCTCTTGAACTCTCGATGCTTTGGAATTCTTGACAACTCTTCGGCAGCGTTTCCTCTTAAACGGAATTTCGGCTACTTGACACAAATTTTATCTTTGCACAATTAGGTGACAGGACCATTTAGTGTATGCATGAACGCCTTTGTAGGGTTGCAAACCCTTAGGGATATGGTATGATCTAGCATGTACAAGCAATGGGGTTGCTTTCCCTTTGGGTTTAATCATGGATGTTGTGCAAGTAGGATAGAATGAACCTGGAATAGAGCACAATTTCTTTAGCGCAAGCAAAAAGGGTGTACCTGTTACAAAACACTTTTCCCTAACCTCTAGTCCTAGAAGGGTATCCTTTCCTAGGCTTGAATGCTCACTCTTTGGGCTTTACCTAGTCCTCATGGGGCTCTGAGCCTGATCTAATCCTCATGGGTTTGACATAACTAGGCCAACTGTATGTAAAGGCTTAACTTGTAGGTTGTTCCTATCCTAGGGGGACTCAATCGCCATACCCCTCCCTTCTTGGAAGTTGTGGGGCAAGAAGGATCGAGGGGGCCTTTCAACTACTCCTGTCCACCCATGGACCCAAAAGTGCCTACAAAGTCAGCCCCAGATCTAACTATGGGTAACACTGCCGATGTTTGTGTCTAGGCATCCGCAAATGGGGTGATGAAATCCCCAAAGAGATGTGACTATACCAACAGTGCGGAGCCTGAGTTCAGCTAAAAAATGGTGTATATGTCATGCCATCCTTAATGAAAGGGAAAGACTTTTTCCAAACACAACAGATATACATATATATATATATATATATATGAAAACAAGTAAGGGTGCAACTGAAATTAAGTTTTGCTACCCTATGTTTGCATGTGAAGGAAAGCTATAAAGCATGTGAGGAAAGTGATAAAGCCCCATGTGAAAATACCTTAAAGCCTCCTTTTCGGAAAAGGAGTTTTTGGAAAAAGATTTTTTTTTCACTTTTTTGAAAGTAGTCTACTAAGATATAGTAGATGCCTTTTTCAAAAGGAAAGCCTTGGAGGCCAATGCCAATTTCCGTGTTTTTGAAGGCCAATGTCCAAAGATTATGGTTTTATCAAAAGCTCTAAAGGCTAAACTCTCATATATCCCCAGTGGAGTTGCCAGTCTATCGACGCCCGACCTTGATGGGAGCGAAAAACTGCCGTCGTTGGGTTTTCATTCGACCACTCGCCGTGGTGACGCTCTCACGCGTGCAGGGCCCGTTGAAGGCCCTTCTCGATTGATTGGTGCATGGTGTTTGTGTGGAGCTTCAGGTGCTCACTTTCTCAATAGAGGAAGGTATTTGTCTACCTTTAGGGGTGTGGCAAGAATCTTGGCCAAATTTTAGGTGAATTACCAAGGGTAAGTGAAGTCACCACCAATCATTGGGTTTTTCTAAGGTGTGATTGGTCACCTGTTTCTAGTTGATTTTATTACTGATCATAGGCTAAGAAAAAGGGCATTTTTCCTAATCTAATGTGGATGGCAAAAAATCTTAATTCTTGAGTCCGGAAGTTTGGTTACGCGTGGGGAAGGTGTTAGGCACCCCACAACGCCTGTCCAAGGATAGTCCTTTGTTTTGATAAAATCTTAATTTTCGGAGATTGGCAGTAAAAACATGGTTTTGGAATTGGCTTTCGAGGCTTTGCATGCATGGGGGCATTGAGGTTCAGCTTTTGAATGGGTGTGGTCCCAATCTATGCTTTCCTAAGGCATTCAGGCAAAGTACCAAATTTCCACGATGAAAATCCGACGACACGTCACCTTACTTTCGCGACAGAAATTAGGCATCACTTTGCCTTAGGTGACATGAACTATGAAAATCACACTAGGAAGGGCGAGCAAGTACATATATACATACATCACGCATAATGCAAGCACACAGAGCAAGAAAGTAAATGCCTACATCCCTAGAGCATGGCCCAAAATATATGTGCATGAAAGTAAACAAGAGTTGACATACTCTAGAGATGAGGATGAATGGTACATGGCATGATATACCTAATACATCCCATCTAAAAGAGAAAGGAAGGTGGAAGGGAGGGGGTTTAAAAGAATACATAACCAAATGGGAGAAGCTAGACCCCTAAATCTATTGAACATAGCCGCTTGGCTTATATCCACATGCTCGCATCCTCGCCGTTTTTGCTTGCACCTAAGAGACTGTGCCCTAGCTCCATGCGTCCTCGCTTCATGTGTCTACATGCAAAGGCAAAGACAAGAAACTAGCAGACAAGCAATGGAAGGAAAAAGATGCAAAAAGCATATGAAAGAGGCATAAAACAACTAAGCATGATAGACATGGCAAGCAAAGAAACAAGAAAGCAAGCAAACAAGCGAGAAGGCAAACAAGCAAAAAGCAAACAAAAGGTGGTGTCTGCGAGGGACAAATGTAGGTTTGGATCGGATGTCCATGACTTCATTGTGTTGAAGCATAAACGACACACTAGCAAGCAAGACTCATGCATAGACATGTAAGCAAGCATGTAAAGATGCATAGAAAGCCAACGGGTGGCACCAACAAGCATGGTAAGCATATCATTGCATGAAGCGGAAAAGGGGAAAGGTATGCACGAAGCAACCAACATCATGGTGATTTTTGTAAAATAATCGGATAGGGACCATTGACCGCCTATACATTCATAGTTCATGTCACCTAAGGCGGTCAAACTAGCATCTTATGTGACCGCCTTATATATTACTCTCTTCCTCCTTCTGTTGATCATTCATTGGCCTCTCCTTTGGCTGCCTGTCCCATCAGAAGTCGTATCCGTGCTCAAGTGGTTCACCCTGATCGATGTAGCCCTGCCCGGGGGTTGCATCCCCATTAATGCGGCCAGAAGGGTTAGGTGAACGTATTAAGTGTTGAGGTGATAACTCGCTCTGGGTTTGTTTCCCCCCCCCCCCCTACAATTATCCTCAGTATGCCGAGGACGAGGAGGTCCTCGGCGTGGATCCAAAGAAGAGTTTTCTCCCCAAATTGGTCTCGGATAGTCATCCTTCCTCGGATTGGGCCATTTGGGCCTGGCTTAGAGTGGGCCAAGGCTGCACAATTTCCTGGCCCCACAGCTATAAATTAGGAGATCATCTTGTGTGTTTGTCATTTTATCTCATTATTTTTGTTTTTCTCAATCTAGATATAAATTAATGTAATAATTTGTTATTTTCTTTTTTGTGGTTAACACTCAAATATCAAATTGTCAACACGGTCATATGATATTATTTATTATACATTATTATACATATAATTTGTACTTATCACCTTCTTTTTTTTTGAGAAACAATTTGTACTTATCACTTAATTGCACAATTTGTACCTCTCACTCAATTATTATAAGTATTGAAATATAAAAAATAAAAATAAAAAAAACTTATAAAGACTGACATTTATACCATGCAATTATCCTATGATCTAATGAATAACAATCCGTTCACAATTATATATAACTAGCTTGTAACTCCATGTATATGCATGGATACACTTAAAGATATACAATAATATGCATAATATAATTCCCATATATATAATTGAAATACTATTGATAGTCATTTTTTTTTTTTTGTTAACTCTTTAAAAAAAATTGTAAAGATATTATTAGGTATAAAATGTAAATTGTCCACATATATATATATATATATATATATATATATATTTTATTGTGAAACACTTTTTTTTTTACGATTCATTTATTCTAAACTCTTTGGTTTTTGTACTTAATAACTCACTTGGATGAGTATTTATGATGTGATCCCACATTTGATTCTAAAATTAAAAAATAAAACTCTTTGAGAATAAATAATTTAAGACACATGGCGCTAAATTGGAACTCTAATTTGGAATTCTAATTTGAATTTCTCTCAGTTTCACATATTATTATATATATATAGATAGATTCCCCCACTCTTGTCAAAACAATTTCAACACTTTTATATACAAGTTTTTTTTTTTTTTCTAATAAGTCATATACAAGTTCTTCATTCAATTGATGTGAGTCATTTATCAATGATTGTCAATTCGGATCTTCTACAAGACTCCTTTTGTTAATTTCCGCTTTCTTATTATTTCGCTTGCTTTCATTTTCTATCAATATACTATATGATGGAAAATCACTTAAAATATTTATGCATATATCTGTAATTTATAACTTATATACTATATATCTTTCTCAAAAAAAAAAAAAAAAACTTTTATACTATATAATAATAAAAAAAAAGTTAAGTCTTAGAAATCATGATTGTATCAAGTATATACCCCACACAATTGGCACATGTACCACTTTTAATAACTATTAACTTTTTTTTAATACGCGACTTTTGTTCAATCTGTGTAATATTTAGTTATTGTCTCTTCATATATATATATATATATATTGAGAGAGAGAGAGAGAGAGAGAGAGAGAGAGAGAGACTTATAGATATTCAACTAGTTATTGATAAAACAAAAGTTATTAGAACCTTAACTAGCCTCATCACACACGCTTCACATATGCGATGAGGCTTTGTTGGGTTTAGTGTTATAATTTTCCATTTATCTCAATTTTAGTCGTTTCTCTCTTCTATCCAATTAAACCAAATGCATAGTGATTTTTATTTTGGAAATAGAAAATACATTCATTAAAATGAAGAAAAAAAAAATGCAGTACAAATAGATGTGTAGAGAAAACAATTCAAATACCAACATAAATATATATATATATATATATATATATAATTTTTTTTATTATGAGAATCTAATTTATAAGTAGATAAAGAAATTTGAAAATTAAGAGGAAAGTGACCCTATTTTTTAAGCAATGTTTTTGTGAGAGTTAAAGTTGTATTTTTACTATATTGTCTTTTAGTTTTGTCTCTACTTATACATAGGGGTATAGAAACATTTTTGAACAAAAAAAATGAGGATCTCAAACAAGGGAAGCCTCTTAAATAGTAGTATAGATTATAATAGTCTATATTGTCCAAGCTTTTTTAATGAAGTATTTTTTTAGAGACAAAGTATTTAACCCTCACTATTATTTAGCATCTAAATTCTTTAGATAAGACATGATTTAAACCTATAGTACCTATTTATGATGATAAACATAGGGATGAACTTAGGGGGGGGGGGGGGGGGGACAAAAAAAAATTGTTAGGTATTTTTAGACTTTTTTAGGATTGGGTCCCTCTTTTCCAAAACCTTAGCGCCCCCCCCCCCCCCCCCCCCCCAAAAACAACTTAGACATCCTAGCTAGCCCAATTCAAACCCAAGATTACAACTTAACTTAATTCATATGAGAGAGAGAGAGAGAGTGAAGAAGAGAGTGATGTGAGTAAATGACTCTGCCAACCACGCCTCCGCCATCCAAGCCACTACCACCATAGCCGTTGTCCACCCATGCAAGACTCACCTCACTGCCATTGACCCACACCCATTAACCAGCTAATCAACCTAGTGAGGTAGAGACTGACCTAGAGTTCATGCACCTCCAGTCGCCACAATTGCCCTACTTGATCTGCCCACCCAACCTCTGATGTTGGCCGCTACAGTCTCCAACCTCCATTTTGCTTCAAGTATTTTTTTTCCCTTCAACTTCAAAACCTAACATTGATTTTTAATCTTGATACAATTTTTCTCTCTCCATTCTATACAACTATAACGTTTGTGAATCTGTCATTTATGATTATGGTGTTTGTTTTTTTAGTTTTTTTTTTTGTTGAGGATGATTGTGAATTGAAATTGAATATGTGAATTTGTGATTGTATTTGAGAGTTGTTGATGCCCATTTTTGACAAAGGGCCCAACAGCAGAAGAAGCCCAACAATACAGAAGGTGAGAAGGAGAAAACGGTACAGGAATAAGAAAATAAGCCCAATAGGCTAAAATGGCAAGATTGATTGCTAGCAGGCCCACAAAAATAAAAATAAAAAAGGTAAAGAAGAAGTAAATGAGTTGAGGAAGCCCAATGAATGAAGTAGTAAGCTCATAGGAATAATAAGAGGTAAAGAGAAAGTAAATGGGCCGGGGAAACCCAGGAAATGAATTAGTAAACTCAATAGGTTGGCTTAAAGGCCAATAAGCCCGAATCGTAACAAGAGGTAAAGATGTGGTAATTAACTCAAGGAAGCCCAAAGAATCTAGCAAAAAGCCCATGAGAGTAAAAGAGGTAGAGAAGAAGTAAATGGACCGAGGAAGCTTGAGGAATGAAGCAGTGAAATAGGCTGGCACAGTAGGAGTGTTGGCCAACCAAGCCTAAAAGAGGTAAAGATGTGAAAAGTGGGCCAAGAAAGCCCTAAGTAAAAGATTGATGAAGAGGTGGGCTAGCACAGTAGGAGCATCAGCCTGCAAGCTCACGGGGAAACAAGAAATAAAAATAAAGGTAAAGCTATAACAGGCACGATGAAGTGATATGGCAAGATCAGTAGCCAAAAGGCCCACGAACATAGAAAAGGAAGGCATGGGTTCGGCAGGAAAATGAAGGCTTTTGTCCAAGCAACACCCAATTCAAGAAGGAGTGAAAGACAGAGAATATGAGCCCAAAAGCCCACACATCTTCACGCCACAAAGGATAAACACCAACTAGCACGTACAGCAGAATCAAACAAACACAGAAGCAGCAGAAATAGTGTGAAGGCCAAAAAGAAACAAATTCAGACGGAGTGGAGCATGCACAAAGGAGGTAAATATAGGCTGGGACCACTTGATGCATGCCATAGAGATAGGTGATAAGAAAACTTAATCCTTATCTGGATGAGTGAAGTGAAAACGAAGAGAGGTAAAAAACAAGACAAGCAATTTTGTCTGGGAATGGAGAGTGGTGTAGCCAACACATTCTGATCAGAGGTAGTAGCTGGGCAGCCGGCAGGCCAATGGGCAGTCTTGGAAGGACACCCCTAAGGAGCCAAAAGTAGTTGAGGGGCAAAAATGGTAAATCCCACCATGGCAGATGATATAAAAAGGGGTAGTTGTGAATAGTGAAAGGGGGGAGGAACAAAAGGAAGAAGAGTTAGAAAGAAAGAAAAGAAAGAATAGAGAAAAAGAGAGAACATACAAAAAACCAGAAAGATATAAGTGATAGGAATAGAGGCGTGCATCAATGGATCACTCTTTCTCTCCCTCTTGACAGACCCACTCTCTTAGGGATTAGGAATTGAAGTTTAAACCATCTAGGTCATTTTTCCAAAGTGTGTAACTTCTATGCTAGAAGCCTTCCTTGAGGTTACTCGCGTTGGGGATTGGCTTCCTTCTTGGACTTGCTTTTGCTGAAAAGCTAAGCCTACTTTTCTGGCAAACAAGTTTTCTTTTTGCTATTTATGCCTATTGGGTGATTAGTTTACCATTCAGTTATTAAGTTGTTTGTCGTAGCATTATTTCCATTTGTTGTATAATTTTGCTGTAACTTTATTAGCTACCTTCCTTATTGGCATTAGTATTATTCATTCCTTTTAGTATTTTAGTTATTTTGCCGTACTGTATTCCTACTATAACATTTGTAACAGTTGTTCTTGCCGTGGCCATAACATACACCCAGCTTGTGATGTTCTTGCCAGAATGCGTCTATAATGGGATGGCTCGACCTATGCATAAGCTGGCCTAAAATGTAGTCCCATTTAGGCCAATTTGAGCTCTCTTACCTTAGATCTACTGGCCAAAGTGCAGCAGGAGAGATCAAAGCCCAACAACACAAAAAGGCCACCATAAGATTATGTGTTATTTGTTTTGCCAGCTGCTGAGTGTCCAAGATAGTGAGGAGTGAGTTGTGATTTGTGAATAAAGTTATAATAGAGAGAGAGAGAGAGTCTATTGAGAATAGTGTTTAAGACTTTGACTGTTTGTTGGTAGTGGGCCAACAAGATAACTAAAACATTTCTAGTAATAACGATAATACATGAATAACACAGCAAGGGAGAATAGAGTAATACAATCACAAATAATAAGATTACGGCAAATAGTTTAGCAGTAAGATAACGAGTTAGTCATTTATCAACTAAAAAAAAAAAAAGGATTCATCTGCTAAAGAAATGGGTTTAGCTCTTCAACAAACATAAGCCCAAAAAGGGAGCCAATTTCCAATATGGGTAACCTTAGAGGGAACTCTTATTATAAAGATTACACACTTTGAAAAAAAGACCTAGATGGCTTAAACTTGAATTCTTAGCTTATCAGATAATGGGTTTATTGAGAAAGAGAGAAGTGGGTAGCTTATTGATTCGTGCCTCTATTCCTATCCTTCATGTTTCTTTCTTTCTTTGGGATTTCTGTATCTTTCCTTTCTTTTCTTTTTTTCTTTTTTTACTCTACTTTCTTTTTCTTTCTTTTTACCCCTGTTTCTTGCCATTGTTTTTCTTCCCCTTTTTTCACTGTTCAAGCTTATGGCCTTTTATACTGTCTGCTGTGACAAAATTTACCATTTTTACCCTTTAACCGCTTTTGGCTTATTGTGGACGTCATTCCAAGATTGCCCACTGGTCTGCTGGCTGCCCAGCCACTACCATTACACTATGTTGGCTGCACCACGCCTCATTCCCAGATAAAAAAGGTTTTTGTTTTGTCATTTATTTCAATACTCTTATCTAGATAAGGGTTAAACATCTCCCTTACCTACCTTTATGGCATGCATCTACTGATTTCAGCTCATGTTTACTTCTTTTGGGTGAGATGTCATTCCAACAGAACATTTCTCCCCAAAAGAGTTTGAGCAAGAACCCCAAAATAGGCTCCCCCATCTCCTCACTGCTAAACCACACCCTCTCATACTTTTGACTCATGGCCCACTTCTCCTGTATTGGCTGGGTACAGGTAGGTGGTGCTTGAGCCCTATGTGCATGCTCCACTTTCGTCTGAATCCATTACTTTTTTGTCCTTCACGCATTTGTCATTACCTTTGCATTTGTTTGATTTTGTTGTACGTTTTGGTATCTACTTAACTCTTGAGGCGTGAAAGATTCATGGGCTTTTGGGCTTTCGTTCTCTACATTCCATCTCCTTTTTGAACTGGGCATTGCTTGAGTGCAGACCCTCTCCCCCTTACCTAGCCCATGTCCTCTTCTTTTCCATGTCTATCGACTGGTTGATAATCCTACCAAGCCACTGCACTGTTTCTGCTATGATATCACTCATCTTTTTACTTTGTTGTTACCTTTAGCTTTACGGACTGAGGCTCTTGCCAGTCCATTTCTTACATTTTTCCTTCTTTTGGGTTTTACTGGCCAATGCCCCTACTGGGCCAGCCCATTCCATTCCTTGGGCTTCCTCGGCCCATTTCATTCATCAGGCTTCCTCGGCTCGTTTCATTCCCCGGGCTTCTTTAGCCAATTTTCTTCTTCTTTACCTCTTTCACTCCTATAGGTTTTTGCAAAATCCTTTGGGCTTCCCCGGCCCAATTACTACATTTTTACCTCTTATTACTTTTAGGTTTATTGGCCTTTATGCCAACCCTATGAATTTACTAATTCATTTCTTGGGCTTTCTCGACCTATTTTACTTTTTCTCCGTCTCTTATTATTCCCATGGGTTTACTATTTCATTCCTTGGCCCATTTGCTTCTTCTAGACCACTTATTATTTTTGTAAGTCTGTTGACCATTATTCCAACCATTCTGGCCTACTGATCTTTATTTTACTATTTTCTTTCTCCATTTTCTTCATACTGTTGGGCTTCTTCTACCATTGGGTCATTTTGTCAAAAGTGGGCATCAACAGAAGGAAAAGACAACTTTTATAAATATTTTTTTCAAGGAACTTTTGTCTTTTTAATTCATTGTATATGACCATGATGTGGGGTTTATTTACAACCACCATAGTGGTAGTCCAATGGTAAATATATAATTTTATGGTGGCTAATGTTTGTGATAGCCTCTCATTCTCCTTATCTTCTACTATGTACTTATTAAAAGGAAATTCAATATATATATAGGGCAAATTACAACTTACCTACCTGTGGTTTGGTAAAAAATTTAATTGTCTACCTGTGATTTGAAATTTAACATTTTACCCACTTAAGGTTAGCTTAATTAGATTTCCATAACTCATATCTGTAAAAAAAACAAGGCTAAATATGTAATTTTGCTCAATTTTTATGTCCCTCTCTTCCAAAAACACAAAAAAATAATAATATAATAAATACAAGATCAAATAAAATAAAAAATAATCCAAATGAACATTTGCATCATGGGATTTTAAACCACAAATAGATAACTTAAATTTCGGTCAAACCTCAGACGAGTAAAGTATCAAATTTCAAATTAAATGTAGACAACTTAAATTTTAATCAAACCACAGATAGGTAAGTTGTAATTTGTCTATATATATATATGCAAAATTTAGAGAAAATTCAATTAGTATTTGAAATTAAAATCCAATTTTGCACCTTGTATCTAAATTTATGTGTGGACCACTCCATAATTATCCACTTAAGTTTTAATATGTGTCTACTTAAGTTTTTTAATCTTTGTGTCAAGTGAGTTAATGAAAACAAATTAGTAAGAATCTAATATTAATGAAGTATGTTTTTTTTTTTTTTAAACCAATCACATATACTCAATTAAAATCACCGCACAACAAAGATCACAACACGTTCTATCTTATTAAAAATTAGAAGAATAAAAAATGCTCATAAGTAATATTAAATTTAGATAAGAACTTTAATATGTGACTAATAATGTTTACTTAAAAAAAATTTAACTAATTATTTATATTTTTATGATAAAATTTGTGTTTAATTTTAAATGTATCTCACGGTATGCATGTGTTACATACTTTTTTATTATGCGTTTGTATGAGTTCCATCCTAGCATTAGTAGTTATATAAAAAGAAAAAAGAAAATCTGAAAATGAAAAAGAAGAAAATCAACGATATTGTTCAACGACGGTAGTTAAACTCGTCGAGCCAACGAGACACTCAACGACATCGTTTCAGTGTACCGTATCTCTCCCAAAGTCCCCACCGATCATCTTCGTTTCATGATCATCTCCCATAGTCCAAAACTCAGAAGAGTCTCAGTTCAGAGCAAACGAATCCGAAGAGATCGAACCGGCGAAAATGGGAGTCGACGATCTCCCAATGGACGACAAGGCGAAGCGAATGAGAGATCTGCTCTCAAGTTTCTACTCTCCCGATCCTTCAATATCTCCCTCTCCCGACTCGCCGTCGTCTAGATCTCAACAAATCACCCTCGACGACATCAACTCCACCTCCTTCGATCCTGATCACTACATGAATTTCCTGGTACGCCGCCCTATCTTCTTCAATTTGATCAAAACCTTTAAAATCTCATTGCGATTTAGCAGCATACTTGGAATTCTATATAGATTGGAGTTGATGTGAGAATTAAAATTAAAATTTTTGGTTCTTTGTATGTTTTTGTTGGTTTGGAATGTTCAGGTGGAAAAGTCGAATTTAGAAGGGCTGCTGCAAAGGCATGTAGAAATGGCAGCCGAGATTAAGAATCTCGATACTGACTTGCAAATGTTGGTTTATGAAAATTATAACAAGTTTATTAGTGCTACCGATACGATTAAGAGGTAATTATTTAACACATTTGAAGAACTTTCTTTACGCGGTTGTTGTGGATCTTTCTAGTGCATTTTGTTGTCTGTTTCTGAATGCTTTCGAGAATAGAATCATGGCGTATAATGTTGTTGTTGTTTTTTGGTACAGGATGAAAACTAACATTGTAGGCATGGAGTCAAATATGGAAGGGCTTCTTGAGAAGGTATGTGGGATTTTGCTTTATTTGTATCTTGTTGGAAAAGAAGAGTGGAGTAGAGATTATGTTCATGTTGCCTTTGGATGCAGATAATGTCTGTGCAATCTAGAAGTGATGGGGTGAACACTTCGCTATTTGAAAAGAGAGAACACATAGAGAAATTGCATCGCACGTATAACCTTCTTCGTAAAGTTCAGGTATTAAATTACCTATCAAATAATTTTTTTTTTTAAAGTTCAGGTATTGAAGCATTATTAACAATGGAATCTTAAGGTCTGTTGCTCCCAGTTTTTTCTCAACGAGAGTTGAGTCTGTCACTTATGGCATGTTTGGATGTTTAGAAAAGGAGGGGGAGTAGAGTAGAGGGAGGGAGTGTAATGCAATTACCTTATTTGGAAGTTTTTTAAAGAATGAGGGGGAGGGGTTTGGAGGAGTTTGGAGGGGTTTGGACTCCCTCTAGCCCTCCAATTTTACTTCCCCCAAATTGGAGAGATTTGGAGGGAGAGTATAGTACATAAACTATTGACCAAGTAAATTACCTAATTTA
This sequence comes from Quercus variabilis, assembly GCA_030445155.1. Lineage (NCBI taxonomy): Eukaryota > Viridiplantae > Streptophyta > Magnoliopsida > Fagales > Fagaceae > Quercus > Quercus variabilis. The sequence goes on from CP129456.1 coordinate 17,326,786, forward strand.
CCCTTATTATATTAACAAAATTACACAAGGGAAGGGCTAATTACTCCCTTCCCCCTTACTAATTTTAAAAACATCCAAATAAGGTGGAGGTGAATCATTCTCCTCTACTCTCCTCCCCACTACTCCCCTTCCCTCTACTCCCCTCTACTCTCCTCCCTCTCTAAACTTCCAAACAAGCCATTAAGGTGAACCTAAGCTTCCACAGCATCTAGTGCCAAGTAAATGTAGATATAAGTTATTATACTCCTTGTTCCAGCATCATACAAGCTTTTTGAGTAGTGAACTTGTGGGCTCTCCAGTGATGAAGTGCAGTAAACCTTATTGATCGATGTTAGTGCATTTAGAGTAGATGCTCCTACTGATTTTGTAGTAATAATTGTGTGTGTATATATATAATTTTCCTTCTTTTTTTTTTTTTTTTTTTTTTTTGTGGGGGGAGGGGGGTAACTATTTACTACTCAGAGATCAAGTTGCAGTTCTTCCACTCATTTATGGGGTTTGTGCCAAAATTTATTTGGTAAAAGGGTAAAAATTGTTTTCTCTATGTTCACAGGACGGCCATGATTCATTTCTGATAAATGTATGATACTTATGTGTAAATTTTGGAGTTTGCCATTTATGAGCTACACAGATTTCATCTTTTTTATTAAGAGCAGTTCATTTTTGATCTACCCGTGAGACTTGGAAAGTGTATCAAATCAGAGGCCTATGCTGATGCAGTCAGGTTCTACATTGGAGCTATGCCAATTTTTAAGGTTATTTGTTTCTTTATTACGGTGTTCTGATTTCTGGGTCAATTTTTCTACCAACTCTGTTGTTTATTTTGTTATTGGGGCATTTATTTATAGTCACTTTGAAATATCTACATTATTAGTGAATTGTTTTTCCATTTTTCCTGTATTAGGCATATGGAGACTCATCATTCCAGGACTGTAAGCAAGCTTCTGAAGAAGCAATGGCTATAATTATAAAGAACTTGCAGGTATATTTCCTTTCATTTTACACAAGTCAAGTTGGCTTGGTGGAGATTCCAAGTCAAAGTGTGAAACTAAACTCTATAAAAGGAGACCAGTCACCGGTGGCATTATCTTCTTTACATGCCATTGCAACATCACCTTGGTGCCATGATTTCTGGTATCAGAAATAAAATATCTGGATTTAAACTCACCAGTGACTATCAAAATGGATTACTGTTCAAACTTGCATTAATTGTTATTTTATTTTACCAGTAATTAAATAATTCACTATTTAGCGTCTAATTTAACAGTTTTACGATGATACTCTGCTGTCCCATTTTTAGTAATGGATTGTCATAAAATTATTTTCAATTGTGTTTATGCACTCTATATATGGATTGTATCATATACTTGTGAGTTTTCGATTTTTTTTTTTTTTTGATAAGTACAAAAGATGTATATTCAAAAAACTGCTTTATGTAAAGAAGCACAAAGCATGTCAAAGATTACAAGAAAGAGAGAAAAGCAAAAACGGATAAGAGAAACTAATTACAAAGAAAAAGAGAGCTAAGGAACAAAGGGAGAGATAAACTAGATGTGAGTCCCCAAGCTCTAGACCAATCAAAAAGAGAACCAGTAAAAGAAGCAAGCAACTGGTCATCAGATCTATCCAAGTCCTCAAAAGTTCGCCAGTTTTGTTCCTTCCAAATACACCACATCAAACACAACAAAACTAAATTCCAAAGGTTAGATGAGTGCTTCCCCAACCAATTCCACCAACCAAAAAGGAAATCTACAACCGATCTTGAGAGAGCCCACGGAATCCCAAAAGTTCTAAAGACAAAACTCCACAAACGATGAGTCTTCCCACAATGTAGTAACAAATGATCTACTGTCTCCTCACAACAACGACGCATGATGCACCAGTCAACAAAATCAAAACCCCTACTCTGCAAATTATCACCCGTGAGAATCCTATCCCAGGCGACTGTCCAAACAAAAAAAGAGACACGCCTAGATGCCTTGACCTTCCAAATACCTTTCCAAGAAAAAACAATGGAAGAGGAACCACGTAACTTATGATAAAACGAGTGGATATTAAAATCCCCATTGTTCGTCAATTTCAATCTCATACGATCACCACTTTCTATTTCTACTGTTTATGAAACATACGTGCGTCTGTTAGTCCACACACTGATCTATAATGTCAGTAAGAGTATATAAAAAAAAAATGTTTTAGCATAAAGTGACTATGATGGGGAAACGAGTCTTAGCTTTTTACACTGGATATTGATAATGATGCCTGTACTTCAAACATGGAATGAGTATTTATTCCACATGTACATTTTAACATTCAAATTTGAGCCTTAATGTTGAGAATCTCTTCATGATTAAGTAGCATCAAACTCATGTAGGGCTCTTGGAATCTGTTGAAAGTGAACCTCCAAGGAATTTCACATTTTGTCATGTTTACTCCCCACAACTTGTACTTTAGGACCTATGGACAAATTTCATAGAATTTGGAGTCTGCAATATCTGAGAATTGACATTTATGAATACTTGTGTACTACAGGACCACACAGATAACCATTTAATTCTGTTGGGAGCCATAGAATGCGCATAAAATGATGATGGTTGTGTCCCCCGCAATTACTTAGCAAAAATATATAAAAAAAAAGAAGAAAAAAGAAAAAAAAAAAGCGAGAATTGACATTTATGAATACTTGCGTACTACAGGACCACACAAAACCATTTCATTCTGTTGGGAGCCATAGAATGCTCAAAAAATGATGATGGATGAATAGAAGTCTATTTCATGTTGTATAACTTTCTGACAGTCATTGCTATATCCAAAACTTGTCTCCTAATTTATTTATTTATTTTTCAAATTAGGGAAAGCTATTCTCAGATTCTGAATCCATACAAGCAAGAGCTGAGGCTGCAGTGCTTCTTAAGCAGTTAGATTTTCCGGTTTGTACTGCACTTGTTCACAGTTTTTTTTGGGTTCATATTATGCATAACAGGGTTAACATGTTACACTTCTATGTAAAGGAACAGTACTGAATATATCATTGAAAATATTTGAGTGTTATGTGTAAAAGGAGTGGGGAATCGGTAAATCTTCTTCTTCTTCTTCATTGTCCCATTGCTTTTGAGCTATGGTCTATGGTTTTTTTGGTGTGATTTGGGTTATTCCACAAAGTGTAATGAATTTATTTAGAGCTTGGCAAGACCCTTTTGGTAGACATTGTAACATAGATTTGTTGAGGGCTGCCCCACATTGTGTTTTATGGTGTATTTGGTGAGAAAGGAACACTAGATGATTTGAGGGAAAGGAATGGTTGATTCTCAAGATTAAATCTTTCCTCCTCTACTCTTTACTGGACTGGAGTTCTGTTTTTAATTCTTTTTCATGTTCTAATCTTTTAGATATGCTTGATCATTGTAATTTACGAGCTACACTTCTAGTGTACCTAGGTATTTAGATTAATGAACTTTCGTTATTTATCCAAAAAAAAAAAAAAAAAAATCATTGAAAATATTTGATGCATGGATATTTGCTAGGGAAAAAAAATAGTACGCATTGCACAAAGATTCCACTTATGCGGGATCTGGGAGAAGTGATTGGTATGCAGCCTTACCTCCAATTTTGGAGGGCTAATTCCTGGATTTGAACCTAGGGCGCATATTTTCTAATTATATTGGTGAAAAAATGAGGACTCTTCTCTTCGATATGATTGACCATTGTACTTTGAGATTTTGATTGCCCATATTTTACTTCTTCTGTACTTGGGCTTCTTTTTTCCTTTGTAAAGCTATGGTACTTATCAAAGAAAAAAATGAGGACTCTCCTCATTTGTTATTACTGTTATTCTCATAATGCCTACATTTTGTAGCATGTGCTGCATAAATGTGAAATTTTATTTGCTCTAGTGGATTCTACTTCAAGCAAATATCTTATCATGATTCTTCTGATATATTAATGTCATATGATAAATTTTCCCTATACTGGCAGGTGGAAAGCTTAAAGGCTAGACTACTGGAAAAATTGGCACAATCTCTTACAGATCTTCAGCTTAAGACTAAAGAACTAAGCAATGCTTCAGTAGATTCTAAGGATTCTTCTAAAGAAGAAAGCATTCCTTGTCCAGAACCTGCTGCTGCTCATGAGGTAAGTTGTGAAAATGTAGAATCGTTTTTGTCTCTTAATTTTGGCAGGTGGGATGAGAAGATTCATATTCCTCCTTCCCTTCCCTCTTGCCAAACAAAAAAGGAAAAGAGCTTACTTTATGGGCATTGAATAGGAACTCTTACCTTTGTTTAATTGAAGCATCTAGGGGTGTGTGTTTGTTTGTTTGTATATAATTTTTGATATATTATTTTTCAGGTTTTCTTCTTTGTTTAATGCAGTTTATGATGACTCTTTGCTTGTAGTTACGTCTTAATTTTCCTAGCTACCTGTATTATTGGACTAATGAGGCCACACTTGTATTAATTTTCTAAATGTAGGCATCTGTTCGTGAGTTTGCAGAGGCTCTCCGTGCTTATTGTGTGATATTTCCTGATTCAGAAAACCAACTAGTTAAACTTGCACAAGATCTGGTTACCAAGTAAGTGAGTATCTTCATCAAATTTTCCAATTAGTTTATGTTATCTGCTTATTATTTCTTTTGGTTTATTGAAATACATAGAAGCATGCAGAATTTTGCTCACGGACTTTAATGGGGTTTTGTTTCATAGGCATTTTGAAACAACTGGAGAATACATAAAGGAGCGGATTTGTTCTGCTGAGCTATTGCGTGTTCTTCGTAAGTAGAATAATTGTGCTTTCACATCATCTTTTACCCTACATAACTCTGGTGCCCTTATACTAGAACAATTTTTAAAGCCTGCCCATGCAATCCATCCTTCTAAAAAACTTGCTGCACTAGTTCTTTAATTATACGGTCAATTCTCTTCTGATTCTTTTTTATCTGTAACAATGTAGTCAAGGCTAAGTTACATCAAATGCCCATTGTTGCGGTATGTGTAAGACTGCCTTACCAGGGAACAACCATTGAAAGTCCTTGCTGATGCACAATAGCTGCCAGCATAGCTCTAGAGAAGAGCACTATTGCAAAATATTTACCTAGAAGCTCCATTTGTGTTAGCATTACAACATCTTTGGGCAAATTTGCTATACCTACCAACTGGAGTTTGGGTTTGTGTCATTCCCTTTTGATGTTAGGTGTAGCTTTTTCCTATTGGCTTTTGTAGTCCACTAGGGATATAAGAGAGTTTCTTTAGTTTCCTCCCAATAATGGTCCATGAAAAATAGGATGATGCTTTAGAACATTACTTATTAAAAAATAGTATCAAAAGAATTCAACCCAGCCTTTCTTATCAATTTTATTGAAGCTTTAATGAAAATGATTTGATATTGAGTTTGATTTTGAAGTCATTTCCTTCTCATTTTGCAACCTGAATGCAACTTCTTGCAATACCTACCAATGCATGCAGGAGTTATTTGGAAAGATGTGCTTCTGATGGATGAAGTGTTGCACGAGGCTGCACTCCCTGATTATTCTTTGGAGGTTTTTCTTTGACAAGTATTTGAATATTGATTTATTTTAATACATAGCTGCTTTTCATCTACATCCCTAATTACCATATTTTCTTTATAATTTCATGTTGAGGATTGATTTTAGTACACTGACTTCCCCTACATGGTTTCAGGCTGCCATGGTTGCTGTCAAACAGTATGTTGCCAGCAGATTTTCCCATCTTCTACATGATATCTCAGGTTATTTATACTGTCATTTTCCAACAATTTCTTACTTTATAGTTTCATTTTAACCCAAAAAGGAAGTAAATTGGAAAACATAGAATATAGATTGATTTGTGTTCAACAAGTTATGCAAAAAAAAAAAACTGTTTCCAATGAGTTGGCAGCTGGTTTATAATGTGGGATTGTACACCAAAAGAAACACCTTGGAGTGGCAAAGATTCTCATACATAAGAAATTGATGGTTGGCATATTTCATGTTATGTTGAACATCAGATGTTACTTGACTTCAATCTTATCCTCAGAGAGGCTCAAAGTTCTTAGATAAATTCTGTTCAATCTAGCAGATGCCCTTACAAAAGTACATGTTAGACAAAAGGATGGAGGAAAAGAGTATTCCTTGCAAGTTGTTCTGGAGACCAGCAAGAAGGCAGTGCTTCAAGGCAGCATGGATGTCTTACTGGTAATACATATGCTTTTAAAAATGTATCTGTTTATGTAAGCAGCTGTCATTGGTACTTCTATTCCACTTGTGAAGGATATCATTTCAAATTAATGTCCATGTACCTTAGTTTTTTTTCTATTAGATGTACTTCTTTAAAATGTAGTCTGTGCTTGGTTGTGTGTGTGTCTCTCTCTCTTCCTAAATTATTTTGGCAAGTGTTTCTTCAACATTTGTGGATTTGAAGTGCATGATGTACCTTATGGTTTTTTAACATTGATTTTAAGTTTTAACTATTTGGTGATTAGAAAATTTCCCCCGTTTTTGGTTCATGTTAACTTTGTGAGGCTTATTATTGAGTACCTTCACTTTTTTATACATCATCATTGTTAAGCTCGTCTTTTATTGCAAATGCGTACTCCATTTAGGTGTAGTACTCTTATCTGTTTGTTTTTGTCCAGGACTTCCGCCAAATTCTTGAAGACAACTTGGAGCTACTAGTCAACCTGAAAGACTTGATTATCGATTTGGTTCAAGAAGGATTTCAAGATTTCTTCAGGGCACTTGATGATCACTTCCTTCTGCTTTCAGGAAGAAATATTTCACCCAGTCAAGATCAAGGTTTGATAGAGGGAACACAAGGTGACAAAGCTTTTGCTGGCCTTGTCCTGGTGCTTGCTCAACTTTCTGTTTTCATCGAACAAACTGCCATCCCAAGAATCACTGAGGCAAGGAGCCAACTGATTGTTTTATATTAATTTTTTTTTAGAAGCATCAATTACTGCAATTATATTTCTCTCTTTATCCTCAGGGGCTTGTGTTGAAGTTTCATCTTCTACTTTTCAGGAAATAGCAGCTTCTTTTTCTGGCGGTGGTGTTAGAGGCTATGAAAATGGGCCTGCCTTTGTTCCTGGAGAAATTTGTCGAATTTTTCGTTCAGCTGGAGAGAAGTTTCTGAACCTTGTATGAATTAAAGACTTCTGCAGTTGTTACTATTTTCATTTAGACTAGTAGATTAGGGAACAAAGAAATAGGTTTTGGCCATGTGGTAGATGACATCTTATTCTTTTTCGTCATGTTTCTGTGTTCCTCAATTTATTTTGTTAAGTAGGAATAACAAGCCTCTTTTTGGAAACTTAGATTTTAATTACCTTTTGTTGCTCTTTGAAAATAAGAGACAGTTCCCAGATGGTGGATTGCAAAATGGCTTTATGTTAGCCTGCCTCTGTGCAAATCCACTTTGGAACTGTAAATGTGTCTTTATCTCCAATTGGATTGATAAGAGTTTGCAAAGAATGTTTCCCTTGTGATGTCATTTTTTGGTTTGTTTTGAATATTATATCCAGTTGCCCAAAATTTTTGCACAATATAATAATCTTATTTTCTCTTTTCAGTATATAAAAATGAGAACTCAGAGGATATCACTTCTCCTGAAAAAGAGGTTTACAACACCAAATTGGATCAAGGTGTGTTTGTTTTTTGCTATGTATTTATTTTATAGAAAATAACCAGCATAAGAACCATCTGATATTTGTATGATTTGCACAGCATAAGGAGCCCAGAGAGGTTCATATGTTTGTTGATTTACTTCTCCAAGAGGTCAGTACATTGGTAGACTTTTATCATCTATTTATCTGTGGTCCATATCTTTCCAATTAAATGTTAAGATATCTGAGCATGTATTGGTAGACTTTTATCGCCTGTTTCTGTTAAATGTTACTATCCTACAAATACTAATTATTTCCACTTGTATTTGAATTGCATGAACCTGTTCATACCAATTAATTGAGAGCAAAATAAAGACACCTTTAACTTTGATTCCTTTACTAGCTTGGAGCAATAGGACGTGAAGTAAAGCAGATTTTGCCTCAAGGGCTGCGAAGGCATCGACGCAATGACAGCAATGGAAGCACTGCCTCATCAAGGAGCAATCCATTACGAGAGGACAAGTTGACTCAGTCCAATACCCAAAGGGCCAGGAGCCAGCTTTTGGAAACCCATCTAGCAAAGTTGTTCAAGCAAAAAGTTGAAATTTTCACGAAAGTTGAATACACACAGGTTATGAATTCTCTTAGGGTTGGTGGGAAAAAGTTTTCGCTGTGGTATATGAACAACATGAACTGAGCTTGCTTGTAAACTGCAGGAGTCCGTGGTATCAACAATAGTAAAACTGTCCCTTAAAAGTTTGCAAGAATTTGTCCGACTCCAGACTTTCAATCGGAGTGGATTCCAGCAAATTCAGTTGGATATTCAGTTCCTAAGGACTCCTTTGAAGGAAACTGTTGAAGATGAAGCTGCTGTTGACTTTCTGCTTGATGAGGTACAAGAAAAATAGCCTTGAATCTGGATTCTGAACATTTTACCTCCCATAACTTTTTCTTTCTTAATATGATTTTTTTTTTTTTGTTTGAATATCTTTCAAGAGAGATGAAAGAAGGCATTGCTCTGTGTATGTGTGTGAGTTCAGCGCTTAAGTTAGACAATTCATAGGCTTGGGCTTGATTTGTTGTGCAGGTGATTGTTGGTGCTTCGGAGCGTTGTCTTGACCCAATTCCTTTGGAGCCCCCAATTTTGGACAAACTAATACAGGCAAAGTTGGCAAAAACCAGGGATCAGATTCCTAGCGCTTCATAAACATCTGATGGTGGTGAGATTGGTGATCACGGTGACCTTTCATTCTCAGTTGCTCGAGGGATGTTCCTTCTTTAATCCTTCACCAGCATATCTAAATATGAGTCTCCCTAGTTTCTACCCACATCCTTTCTTTTAGAGGGGTTAGTTGAATTCATGTTCAAGGCGTATATTGGATGCTTTTTGATTGTATTGCTTCAGAATGTCTTCTGGAAAAGTGTTTCAACTTTCCAAGTCTTCCAGTTGAGGGCTAATAGTCTTTGGTCAGCAGACTTGCACCCTATAAAGCCAATAATTTTTTTGATCCTATTATAGTTTGTGACGGGGGAACCACATGGTTACTTAGTTCCCTTTTCCCTGTTGTAATTTAGTATTTGTGAAGATTACGGCAATCTTCCTATCATCCATTACTAGAAAGCCCTCTAGCAGTTGTATTTGTACATTATAACGATATACAGGATGTGGCAGTTTTTCTTTCCGTGAGTCATCAATTTAATTTTTTTTACTGTCTTCATTGGTTCAGATATTCTGAATGTCTCCAGGATATTTGGCAAAATGTCATTTCAGATACATGTACAATCTTTATTGACGGAAGTGACCTGCTATATATGAGGTAGCAATATTTATCACCAAGGTTTAAGAGGTTGTTTGCAATATCGCCCTCCATATTCGCTGGTCTGGTCTGATATTTTTTTGTTTTGGCTAAAATGTAGATTGCACCCTCTAAGTTGGGTTAAAGTTCATTTCAGTCCTCTAACTTTGTTTTCATTCAATTCAGTCTCTAAGTTTCAAATTGATTCCATTCAAGTCTTCTGTCCAATTCTGTTAAAAAATGGCCCTTAAAAAATATTATTTCACATAAAAAAAATTATATAAAATTAATAGAAATATATTATAGACATTTTATGTAAGAATTTTACCCTTTTTTTTTCATTAGTTAGTTGCATACTAAACAGAAATTATTTTATTGAAATTGGACAAAAGACCTGGATTGAATAACTTTGAGACTTAAATGACTTAATTGAATAAAAGTAAAGTTAAAGGACTCAATTTAACGAAAGTAAAGTTAATTGCATACTTAACGGAAATTATTTTAACGAAATTGGACAAAAGACCCGAATTGAATAACTTCGAAACTTAAGAGTACTCGATTCAACAAAAGTAAAGTTAGAAGATTGAAATGAATTTTAGTTAAACTTAGAGGATGCACTTTGCATTTTATCTCTTAATTTTTTATTTTTGAGAATCCTGGTGATCTAATATTGATGACTTATTTTGGAGCAAAATGAGTTTTTTCTTTTTGGTAGTCAAAAGTTCAAAAGTAAGTCAATGTTTGGGATATAAAATGGGGACTTGAGAAATCTCAATCAAAGGGAATTTTAATGATGTGTTTGAACTGTCTATCAAAGGGAGTGATCTAATAAATGTAGTTAATGTAATCATATTCTTTTTCTTTTTGTTTAGAGAGATTTTCAATCTATGGGCCATGGCGTTTGCTCTTAATGATAGCTCTTTATCATCATATCAAGACACCAATCAGTTTTTGGTGTAGGCCTTAGATCTCTTATACAACTATCAGAAACTTTACCAATTAAGCTAATTGGAATCAACGTAATCATATGCATTTGATATGAATAATCATGTAGTCAAATTAGAGAGTTTTGTTGGTCAACTGATACCCCTAATATTTTCAACAAAACCATACAAAGTTTAAATCTCTCCCTCTTCAGCTATTGATTTTTATTTAATTTATTTTTTGTTTGTAAAAGAGAGTCTTATTCACTAAGTGAAAAGTTGAATCATCACTTATGTTTTAATAGATTAGCTCATTGAAATATTTTTATTTTTTCCCGTCTTCTAAAATCTCTCTTGAGTGTTTACCTTGATCTCATTCTATCCTTTATGACTTCAACAAAGCTGAGGGTTTGTTTTAAAATTGAATGAGGGGAGATGACAATAAAGAGAAAGGTGACCAAAACATACCAAAGTTTAGTATATTCTGATTACCGTTCTTCTTCCTCTATCTCTCTTTATCCAAATAAAGGATTTGGAGAGCTTATTTTCAGACTATTTTACATATACACAACTTTTTTTTATAATATCACTTGTTTAGGTGTAATTTTTACTCAACTTATTTTTTTAAAGCGGAATAGAATCAAAACGTAGACAAGCACTCACGATAAAGCACAGTAAAATTAGCCTTATATATGAATATATTGTCTTTGTTACTACAAGACAACAAAGTGGCTGTAGTTTAGTGGTAAGAATTCCACGTTGTGGCCGTGGAGACCTGGGCTCGAATCCCAGCAGCCACACTTCATTACTTTTTATATTTTATACTGCTAATATTAATTTACCTCTGTTCGTTCCCTGACCCTGACCCTGACCCGTTTTATATAATTCGGGGCCCCATGTCCTCCGATTCAATCAGGAGCGCAAATCATAGCTCGAATCCCACCATAATTTAACATGCCACGCGCATCAATGACTCTAGCGTAGCCTGTACCATACTTTTTCCCGCCAAATTCTTCTTCATCCTCTTATTTTGCCGCCAAATCCCCCACTCACTCTCTCATTTTCACAGCCACTCTTCTCTCTCTCTCTCTCTCTCTCTCACTCTCAAGCTAAACCATGAACACGAAGGACCTCGATTTCAAGGCAGACAAAGGTAACCAGCCCCCTACCGTCTCTCTCTCTCTCTCTCTCGCACTCTGCAATGGATATTTCCTAATAATTTTAAATTTATATTTCACAGTTCTGGCGAAGGAGTTCCTTTCGAACTTCGCAGATGCAAATGGCGAAGCCAAGTATATGAACATCCTTGTAAGTCTCCCTCTTTTTTCTTTTTCCCTCCCAAAATGCGAATCGAAATTTGAAAACCCTAGATCTCCGTTTGGCTGCTATGGAAGTGAAGTGAATAAACCAACCTTAAATTTTCACTCTTAGATTTGTCTTTATCTCGAACTATATTTAGCTCTAAATCACACACATATTATCTGATAAATAATAGATTATGATAAATCACACTAATCGAGCTTTGTTAGTGGGAAAAAACTAAAATTTTAAACTTAAGAATGATTAGCAGCTTGTTTTACACGAAGATTAGCCCTGATTTTTCTTTTCATTTCAGCAAGAGGTTGCCAACCGCAAATTCCGAGCAATCCAGATTGATCTCGAGGACTTATTTAATGTAAGATTCTCTCCCTCTTTTTTCATTTTGAAATTCATCCATTGATATTCGTTTGATTTTTTTGTTTTAAAAAAAAAAAAATTTAAAACCCCTAATTTTTGTTATAAAAAAAAAAAAAAAATAGTACAAGGACTTCGATGAAGAGTTTCTCAGGCGTGTTACTGAGAATGCGCGGCGGTATATTGGGATTTTTGCTGATGCGATTGATGGTCTCTTGCCGGAGCCCACGGAGGCCTTTACAGATGATGATCATGACATATTGATGACACAAAGGTCTGATGAAGGGACGGAGAATATGGACGGTTCTGATCCACATCAGAAGATGCCTCCAGAAATCAAGCGCTACTTGTGAGTTGAAATGCAATTGTCCCATCTTTTTCAATTTGATCATAACTTCAATTCTTTAGCATAGGTATAATCTATTGTTTGAAAATGGAGAAGTTGTATAGTTTGAGTATCATAGGATAGAATTCGAAGTAAGGATTTAGAAAATCCATTTTAGTCTATTAGTTGTTTGGCTTACATGTGTAACATTAGGTTAGTTGGGGTGAAAATTTTCATAATAGGAGTATATTTAGTCTTCTTTGATTAACATAAGTTGGTAAGCCTAATTCTAATATGGGCTTGTGAAATATGTTTGTAATTTGAATAGGATGAGTAAATGTTATTAGTATCATAATGCTGATTGCATATCTACCATTCACTCATTTCTAAATGTAATGCAGTTCGTTGTTTAGTTGTGATTTATTGATTAGATGCTCTATGCATCATATTTGATTCAGTAGAAACTTCTGTGAGATAATAGCAGATATAGTTAATTGATCATTCATTTGTGATGCAGTGAAGTTTATATAAGAGCATCTTCGAAGGGACGGCCATTTACAATCAGGGAGGTCAAGGCTTCATACATTGGCCAACTTGTAAAGATATCCGGTATTGTCACGCGTTGTTCAGATGTTAAACCATTGATGCAGGTGGCTGTGTATACCTGTGAAGATTGTGGTTTTGAAATTTACCAGGTAATTGTGCATCAATTTTTGTAGACAATATCATATTAGAATGACATCATGAGTCTCTCACATGTCTATATAATTTCCCTTCCATCAATATTATTTTTGTTCTATTTGAAATTTTACTACTGCCACATCTAGCCCAAGCATTTTAAAAAATTGTTCTTTAGTTTTCATTCCCTTTTGGGGGTATAGAGTATTGTGGACTTTAGATGCTACTTGTGTCTTTCTTTTGTACCTTTAGTTGGTTCATTTTTCCTTTTTGTGCCATACAGGAAGTAACTGCTCGAGTTTTCATGCCTCTGTTTGAGTGTCCATCCAAACGCTGTTATACAAATAGAGCAAAGGGGAACCTTATTCTGCAACTCAGGGCGTCGAAGTTTTTGAAGTTTCAAGAGGTTTTTAATTTATACTAATTTAGCCATTAAGAAAAGAAAATTCATGTTCATAGCAAGTAGGAATTCTCTGTGCATTTTTTTTTTTTTTTAAAAATTATGCCACGGCTACACCATCTTCTTCTTCTTCTGCCTCTTCTTTTTTGTGTTTGTTCTTATTCAATAATGTTTATTTACTTTTGGGGTGATACTGTTTTGACATGGTTGAATTGCAGGCCAAAATTCAAGAGTTAGCGGAACATGTTCCAAAAGGCCATATTCCACGGACAATGACTGTCCATTTTAGGGGGGAACTCACAAGAAAGGTTGGTTGTCTTTTATGTCAATTTTTGCTAGATCCTTCAAGGGTGAAAATTTTTGGTTCTTAAAGCTAAGAAATCAACATTCAACTCAGAAGCTGATATTGATGTGGATTAAAATATCACTTACCTTTTAGCAATGGTGTGAACAATGAAACAAGTTTTTGTTACTTCCCATGTAAGGAAAGATAGATATTTATTATAAATGATATATTGGAGATGATAGTGGAGAGAGAAATCTTAGAGTCTGTTTGGGAACAGCTTATTTAACTTTTTGCTGAAAGTATGCTAAAGTATATTTGCATCTTGAAAAAATTTGAAAAAGTGAGAAAATGCAGGAAAAAAATGAGGTTTTAAAAAACTGTACATAAAAGTTTAAAAAAGCTAAAAGCTAAAAGTTGAGCTTATAAGCTGATGCCAAACACACTTAGTTTCCATTTTTGCTTTCTTTGCTTGGAGTGGAATATTTTTGTTTGTTCCTTTCAGGAAATGCATGGTTGCATATAGTGATTACCCACTAATAGGTTTTATGCTGATGATTTCTTTACATCTTTACCTGTGTCTTTTTGAACATTACCAGGTGGCTCCCGGTGATGTTGTTGAATTGTCTGGGATTTTTCTTCCTATTCCATACACTGGTTTTAAAGCAATGCGTGCTGGCTTAGTTGCAGATACTTACTTAGAGGCCATGTCTGTCACACATTTCAAGAAAAAATATGAGGAGTAAGCCATTACTTAGTTCTCAGTAATTACCAGAAGGTTCTTGATTTGACCAAGTTATCCTTTTCTCATCCATTTGTACTATCTCCAACTGAAGTTTTTTCCCTTACCTTTGTCTACCACCTCCAATTATGGATAGGTTCTTTACGGCAGTTCTTGCTAAACTTAAACTATTTTCTACCTGCTAAGATAACTTTGTCAATGGTTAGAGAATTATGGAACTGCTGTGTACTCAGTTTTACTCCACTGCAGGTATGAACTTAGAGGAGATGAGGAAGAACAAATTGCACGTTTAGCTGAGGATGGCGATATCTATAATAAATTGTCTCGATCGTTGGCACCTGAAATTTTTGGACATGAAGATATCAAAAAAGCTCTACTTCTTCTCCTTGTTGGTGCTCCTCATCGGAAGTTGAAAGATGGGATGAAGGTAAATGAATCATGTTACAGCCTGATTAAAACAGACAAGGTGGCTTGGCAGGCTAAATTTTTCTTATCAATTTCTGAAACCTTCATTAGGATATAATGGAAACTTCCCTGGCAATTTGTAGTTGCAAGCAAAATGAAAGATAACCTTTCTTCCATCCTCTCCCCAACCCTGGCCCTCTGTGACCTGGCTATTATGGTCCCTCTCTGTGGTTATTCAAATCAAGTATATTCTGTTATGCACATGTTACAAACTAATATAACTAAGCTTTATCATCATATAATTAAACTAAAAAGAATTTGATATTCTTCCCTTCATCGCAGATTAGAGGAGATTTACACATATGTTTGATGGGTGATCCTGGGGTTGCAAAGAGTCAACTTCTTAAGCACATTATTAATGTGGCTCCCAGGGGAGTATATACTACTGGCAAAGGAAGCAGTGGAGTTGGTTTAACTGCTGCTGTTCAGAAAGATCCAGTAACAAATGAGATGGTCCTGGAAGGAGGAGCATTGGTGAGACAAACTTATTTTTTACTTCCATCTTAGTTGACACTCATATTTCAATTATACTAGTGGGAGATAGGCAGGTAGCATATAAAGCTCTGAATACTTGTGGCCCATTTGCATGGTGTCTGAGTTATATGTATGGTATCCAAAAATGGTACCTGTATCTGTTACTACTTTTTGATCTGAGACAGGAAGCATATGGTGGTTTCATTAAATAACTGAACCACTGAAATATCATCACAAATTTTTGCCCTCCTATCTGGTTGTTATTCAAGGATTTATGGGATTCAATGCAGAAGTGTTGACTACATTTCAGGTGCTAGCAGATATGGGTATATGTGCTATTGATGAGTTTGACAAGATGGATGAATCAGATCGAACAGCAATACATGAAGTTATGGAGCAGCAGACTGTCAGCATTGCCAAGGCTGGAATTACTACATCTCTGAATGCAAGAACTGCTGTTCTTGCTGCAGCTAATCCAGCGTGGTACAAATCTTTCTTCTATTTCTCAGTAAATTTTTACTGTCTCTTCTTTTACTACACACTG
This sequence comes from Quercus variabilis, assembly GCA_030445155.1. Lineage (NCBI taxonomy): Eukaryota > Viridiplantae > Streptophyta > Magnoliopsida > Fagales > Fagaceae > Quercus > Quercus variabilis. Next base: position 17,342,680 of record CP129456.1, read on the forward strand.
CTCTTATAGGTGGCTTTTCTACTGAAAATAGAATCATCTAATTCTCTTTATATAAATAAGCTGGTATGTATCAGGGGGAAAAAAACTTGTCTGTATGCAAACGCTTAATGGTGACTTTATTTGTGTGTGTGTAGGGGAAGATATGATCTCCGTAGAACTCCAGCTGAAAACATTAATCTTCCCCCAGCCCTTCTATCAAGGTTTGACCTTCTGTGGTTGATCCTGGATCGAGCAGATATGGACAGCGATCTTGAAATGGCTAGGCATATTGTCTATGTGCACCAGAATAAAGAATCTCCTGCTCTTGGGTTCACTCCACTTGACCCATCTGTTCTTCGGTACATCTCACTATTGCTTTTATTATGAAAACAAAATAATGACTGAATCTTAGGAGTGCTTTGCTTTAAATATATATACCTAATCAAATAACTTTTACATTATTGCAAGTCTTATTCTAGCATATAATGTTGCTGAAAAAGTCATCTAATGTATCTGTCCATCAACTTTTAGGGCTGCACTATCAATATTGTTTGTGTAGGTGTGATGCTTATAATGCTGTGCGTATTTTGTCCCAGTGTTTGATAAGCTGCTTTCATTTTAGATTGTAGCAAAGTTTGTCTTATGGTTGACAAGAATTTGTGTGTAAAGGCATATGATGAGTAAATATGCTTTTTATTATTACTTCTCCTTGTGCCAATACATAGATTTGTATTTCCAAATTTAGCTGCAGCAATATTCTGCTTCCAAGTTCTTCAGGTTCACCACCAAGAGAGGCCTTGACTTTTTCTGCAATTTTTAAAATATTTTTGCCTTAGCAAAATTCGTGTGTTTAATTTAGAGTACAAGCTGACTGCCCTGTGTGTGGATCTAAGACACATGTTTACTCTAATAGTTTAGTTCATCTACTTGTTAGTATAACACTCTTACCATACTTAAAAAAAAATGTTTTCTCCTGTAGTGCTTATATTTCGGCAGCAAGAAGAGTGTCTCCCTGTGTCCCAAGGGAATTGGAGGAATATATTGCTAGTGCCTATTCCGGCATTAGACAAGAAGAAGCTAAATCTAGTAGTCCCCACTCCTATACAACTGTGAGAACTCTGCTCAGCATTCTCCGAATATCAGCTGTAAGTCCTGATTTCACTCTTATTAAATGGATGTCTAGAAAATGTTGTTTATCTGTCAAAATGGTGTAATGCTTGCAGGTTATTAGGTCCAGGGAAAATCAGACTTTTTAGGTATAGATCTTAGCATGTTGAACTTTTTATTTTTATTTTTTCTGAATACAGACTATGCCAGATTTTAGTTACAAAGATTATTATAAATTGGATTTGTATATATTGTTTGAAGCAACTAAATTGGTTGGACTGGTCATCTGAAAGCGTTGTCGCTCAGGTGGAGCTATAGATATATGTAAGGTTTAGAAGTTTTTTTGACAAACTTGTTTGATTACATTGGTTGAACAAGCTTTACATTATTAGTCGGAGGTGTTCAATGTCACCCATAGGTTAGAGCCATTGAACAAGCATTGACCTGGGTGATTAAAGGGGTTATATGTTGCCCATAAATTGGAGTAGTAGATAACTGTATTGTATGTTCATCGCCTGAATTAGTACAGTAACATGAAAAACTGATTTAACTTGTTTTCAGGCACTAGCAAGACTCCGATTTGCTGATATTGTGGCTCAGAGTGATGTGGATGAGGCACTTAGGTTGATGCAGATGTCAAAGTTCTCTTTGTACTCAGATGAGCGTCAGAAATCTGGACTGGATGCTATCTCTGATATCTATTCAATATTGCGAGACGAAGCTGCTAGGACTAACAAGATGGATGTGAGCTATGCCCATGCACTCAATTGGATTTCTAGAAAGGTTTGTCTTCACAATTCCAGGGTTGAATCCTGTCTGCAATTGTGTATTCTCTTAGAAAGTGAAGTAGTATCAGACTGCAACAAGAATCAGTGCATGGACCAACCCAGCATTATCATGTCAAAATAAATTAGAACATAAATTAAAAAGGAAGAAATATGAACTCAATGAAAAATTCAATGCCCGTTTTTCATTCCATCCAACGAAAGACAGAATGGTTTCAAAGACAATTTTTTAAAAGTAATTATGGGAAATATTTTGAGGGTTGAATTAGGTGGTATAAGGGCTTCACCTGGTTTTCTGTTGCTGGCTCTGGCAGGTCAGGTGTGTACAAAAAACTACAATTCTAGATGACTCATTCTTCCTAACATTTTGCAAATCACACACGCACATGCATACATATCTGAGTGGACACTAGTTAAAAAAAATTTACTTTCAATCTAAATGTTTATGAAATAAAGGGATTTGGGAAATGTAATATTCTAAAGTGATTCTTTTATTTTGGGAATCTTAATATTTTAAAGTGAGATTCCTCTATTTCTTAGAGCATTCTCATCAAGAGTTTTAAAATTTTTAGCATTTAGCATCTAAAAACCTAACTTTATAGCATTTAACACATCACTTTACAATACTCCTACTATCAAAACTTCTATTTTTTTTACCATTTCATTTAAATATTATTTTTTTAATTATTTTTTATTCTTCCTCTCTCTCTCTCTCTCTCTCAGCAGAAAAAGAAAAAAAGAAAAAAACCTTCCATCCTCAACCACCAGCCACATCCACCCACCACTACCACAAACCTCCATCCTCAACCACGACAGCCAAATCCACCTGCAACCACCACAAACAACAGCCAGATCCATCACCCCCTTGACCCACAACCCCATCAGACCCACGACCCCATCGGACCCACTACCCAACTGCCCAAATTGCCCACTACCCAACTGCCCAAATTGGACCAACAAACCATCGCACTGTGACCCAGGAACCAATCAGTCCACAAGAGAGAGGGAGAGTGAGAAAGAGGGCAGAGAACAAGAGGGAGAGTCTGAGAAAGAGAACGAGAGTGATGAGGGTGAGCATGAGTCTGAGTCCGAGGAGAGAATTAAAAACATTAAAAAATTATGATATCTTGCTACAGTGCACTCATTTTTGAGAGCTCACTGTAGCAAGATGTCAAATTTTTTAGCATATGGCGTCTTTGATGAAGTAGGTTTTTGTGGTTTCAGTTGCTAAAAATAGCATTTTAGCATTTATAACACTCTTGAAGAGAATGCTCAGTAGCTATCTTGGGTCACAGTAATGCTTCTGTCCCTTGAAAACCTACCAGTACTTGTCCTCCTGAAACAACAGGGTGCCTGACTGCAAATGTTTTCATTTGAACAGGGATACAGTGAAGCTCAATTGAAAGAATGTTTGGAGGAATATGCAGCCTTAAATGTGTGGCAGATACACCCCCACACCTTTGACATCCGATTTATTGATGCCTGATGCGGCCTTTTGCTTTTTTGTAAAATCACTTAGTGGTGGCACTCACTTTCCAGAACATAGGAATGGTCTTTGATCATCATCATTTGAAGATTAGTTGGCGGGAAGCTTAGAAGATATATTTGGCATATGTTGTAATTGAATTTAACAGAACATTTAAAGGTACCTTTGATTATTAGAGTGACATAGAGTTTCGTATTTAAGCATTGGTGGCTAGATTTAGTATTGTATCCAAATCTGAAGTTGGAAGCAGTTGTTAGTTTGCTTTGTTTATTAGGCATTAGGAAAAAAGGAATCAAATTTTTATTTGTATGTGACTTAACTCTTTCTGTGGTGCAACTTAGGGAAATGTGTTTTATCAATGAGTTTGTGATTGCAGCAAGTGAATCAATAGAGTTGTAATCTATAATTATGATGTGCACACATGAAATATGTGCGCCACCCAGGATAAATGGGATTGTGGAACCAATTCTTTGGGGAAAATGGGCTTTTGCCCTTATTTAAAAATAAAAAAATAAAATCTAGCATAATGTTCCTATTTTGAAACTATTAAGTATCGTGATGTCCCTGTTTTTTAAACTCAATTTTAACAAAGTCGAGTTCTGTATAAAACTCGATATTATCAAAATCGAGTTAAATGTAAATTTTTAATTGAAACTCGACTTTAGCAAAGTTGAGTTTCACTTAAATTTTTTTTAAGAATTAAGTGGCAAAATATTCCACCAGTAACACTGATTTTTTTTTTTTTTTTAAATTGAGTTTCAAAACAGGAACACAGTACTTAATAGTTTCAAAACAGGGACATTGTGCAAATTTTTTTCACAAAATAAGGGTAAATGCCCATTCCCCCACCCCCCCAAAAAAAAAATTCTTTTGGCTTCTATAATTTGTTGAATAAAAAAAAGGCCAAAAATAGCGATCATGTTGCTGTGTCTTAACTCTTACATACTTCTACCTTGTGTTACAATTTCATGTGGTGTCCGTGTTTTTGTTAGATGTCCTAGAAAATTTGAGATTTGAATTTTGCCATGCTTCTTACGGCTATTCTTTTCTCTATGTACTATAGTAAGTTGTGAAATGGCTTAAAGTTTTTATTTTGTATTTTATTTATCATTGTTGTTTGAAATTAATGTTGCCTGAAGCATGGATCTTCCTAATTTCCTTTCAACTTCCAATTAAAATGAGAGATAGAAGCAAAGACTAGAGAGAGGTCATAGTAGAAATCCAAATAAAAGGGGCATGCGAATTTTGTAATTTTAATGTTTGGCACGATAAAGTGTACATTTATTGCATCTTATTTAACAAGCTAGAAACACACATTAGTGACCACACCTTGTGGTGAGAGGAGGGAGGACTTCTATTGGAGGAGTGAATAATTTCTTCACATATTATATCTTTATTTTTGGATGACCAAAGAATGAGATTTATATCAAATGCAAACCAATCTTATAACAAGAGTTTGACTTTATTATAGCTCAACAAAGGTTCCACCACAAATAGTGAGTTATTAAAAGAGCCTCATCTCCAATCTTTGGCCACCATTAGTTGACCAGCTCAACCCTTTCGTGCCTTGTTGGTCAATTGGCACTTTGTAATGTTTTCAACACGTTCAAGATTTAGATTCTCCACTTTCAATAATTGAATTATAAAAAAATAAAAATAAAAAGTTTGTTGAGTCCCTCTTTTAGTTAGAGCATCAATACATTTGTTGGCTTCACAATAAATATGCTCAACAATTCTATTGGGGAAAGTCCTCAAGAGGCTCATTAGTAAGGGTTCCATTACTTGATTACTTCAAAATTCAAGGTATATTCTTCATAAGTTGAATAGTCTGCATCTAGCTTAACATAGATAAAGGTGATACTAATCTCTAAAGCTAGTACAAGGCCACCTTTGAAGGCCCTAAAAGGCTCAACCATCACACTCTTTTTGTCCAATTAATCTGGCAAACCTTTTATTCGGTTTCTTTCATTGTTCCTGAGGAACCCGCCACACTGACCAACCTTTTACCATTTTAATAGTGAAATTATGAAAAAAAAATTGTTTTTAATATAAATTACAAAAAAACTTTTTTTTTTACCAAAATGAATAACGAAATTTCAATGAAACAACAAAGTATTCAAAGATGTAAATGATGCAAAACTTTAAAAGATGTACAAGTGCAAAATTTATAATAAGAAGTGAAATTGAGAACAAAAAAAAAAAACTATCTCTAAAACTACTTGATGATGCCGAAAAATCACCAGTGAGTCACGTAATACTTGCACACTCGGAACAGCACATGCACAGCAAGAAAAAGGACCTTCATAGAGAGCACCGATGTGGTGCTGGCCAAGTACCCTCTGAAGGTCAAGTTAGAATCTCTTACAATTCCAGAGTGCTAGAGAGGGTCAATTGTGCATATCTTGATTTGTGAGGGTATTGAGACTTTTATAGTAGTCGAAAATTGACCGGTTAATTATGTGTACCTTGATTTGTGAGGGTATTGGGGTTTTTATAGTAGTCGAAGATTGACCTCTTTCCCTTGGAGTCGAAGTCCTTTCCTTATAGGAATCCTCTTGAGAAGTCCTAAACGTGATGGACAAGTCTTTTCCTTATAGAGAAGATCTTCATTAATGCGCGCAGCTTCTAGAATCCTCTTTGTGCTAGGATTCTATTTACTTTAAGATTTTATGGTGTGCGCCGCAAGTATTCCCATCTAGGGTTTCTGTCTGACACGTGGCCAATTGATCCGTCTAGGTTGTGTCCGTTCATGATGAATCCGTCCTCAACTGGTCTTGTACACAATGGGCCCGTCCTTCATCGGCCTATGGATGAGGAATCGTCCTGCCCACTTCATTGGGATCCGTCAACTTATATTTTTCCTCTTTAATTGCCCCCTCACCTCGTGGGTCCTTAAAATCAAGACGGACTTATGGGGTGACGGTTCGATAGGGTCTCTGTGAATCGTGTATGATCCTAACAGTCTTGCCTGAAAATCATCAAGTTGTACGACACGTGTTATCTCTCCACTAGTTCTTTTCTTGGATCGAAGCGTCGCTTTGTCTTCCGTGCACTCCCCCTATATATATCACCCATCTCCCTTTCATTTTTACACTTTACGCTAAGAACACATTGTCAGAGTGTATCCATCATCTTTGTCAGAGATTACTCCATCCTACTATTGCTTCCGTTACCAACGTCCTTCCGTCATCTTATTGACTTGGTAAGTATTCCCCTTTTCCTTTTTGCATATGTTTCCTTATCCGTTAGATGTATTCTTTATTTTCCTAGATTTTATACCCCCGTCACCTTTTCTAGACTCGTCATAGTCTTAGGTTTTGTCATCCCGTGTAGGCAATGTCTAGTGCGTTAAGTAATCAATCCATTGTTCGTGATGAGGCAGATTACGAGGAGGTATACCCATCAGGTGACAAAGACCAAGACAGTATGGGGGAAGAGAGGAGTCCATCCGCCTTTACCCAGTCCTCAACAAATGAGGATATGGAGATGGCTGATTTAGAGGAGAGTTCTAATGATAGCGGGGAAGAACCAATAAAGCCGGTCACAGGTGCTGATGGACCTAGGGAGTTCATCATGCTACCAGAGTGAACGGTGAATGTTTTTGTGTCTACCATCAAGGAGAAGCATTTTAACACCCTTAGAGCCAATTACCAGATTCCAGACAATATCCCCATCCGTCTTCCCTATGTGTCAAAGAAATGCTACTATGAAGGGGTGGTAGGTCTCGAAGTATACAAACAGATGCTAAAGGCAGGACTCAGGTTTCCATTAAGTTCCCTTCATCGTGAGCTTCTCAAATATCTAGGCCTGTCCGTCAACCAAGTATCCCCAAATGCTTGGAGGGTCTTCATAGCTATGAAGGTCCTTTATGGTGCCACGTCAAATGGCACAAGAAGGTTGACGGTGCGGGAATTCCTCCACTGCTATCGTCTAGATGAAATTGACAAATCAAGGGGGATGTATAGTTTTGTGGCTAGGAGTCTGTTGTTGAAAGTCATATATGATACCCCATACTCCAATAAGGACTAGAAAAGTCGTTATTTCTTCCTAGAGAGTGACGAGTGGATGTGTCGTCCAGGGACACGGAACACATGCCTGTCGACACAACTTGGGGCGTGTTGCATCCGTCTGGTATGCACCCATCCTAGCATTTAAACTCATAACCCGTTCAGTTATAGTATTTTAAGTCATTTTTTCAACACTTTTTTAACCGTCTTCTTTTCTGCAATTAGACGACGTCCACAGGTTGAACTTGAGGAGTTTAGTTTTCTTGAAAGAATTTTTAATAAGACTACACCAGAGGAAAGGACTTAGGCTAAACTGGTCACACTTGATACCATCTACTGGTATTATGACAGACCTGAACCTTCGCCAACAGCCAAGAAGTACGACGCTAGAATTCGCCAACGTAAGTTTGTCATTCACATTCTGCTTCTTTTTTTTTTTTTTTTGAACTAAGCTCCTCTGTCTACCTCTACAGAGATGGACAACACTAAGAGGAGGGCTCTGATCAAGGCAAATGCTGCCAAGAAAAAGGAGACCGGCGACGGGGACCCTACAAAGCCGGGCTCAAGCAACTAGGCCCAAAAAGGAAGTATCTGCCAAAAGGGGACTGTCTTCCCAAAAAGCCAAAAATCCCCTTGGAGCTCGTTGTAGGGTTAATGGCTGCGGGTTCGAAGATGGTCACCCTAGCCAAGCCTGGGGCAAGGAAAGGTTTAATGAAGGGTTTGTCCTCCCAATAGGAGAATCCACCCGTCCCCCTCCTACAAGAGGATTCTAAATATGCTTTGGAGAAGTTATCATCCATCATAACTTCTGAGGATTATGAAGATTTGAGCAATCACTCGACGGAGGCAATGGGTGAGATGGGGCTGTTTAGCATTGCTTAGGTAGTCCTCCGTCCATTTTTCATCCGTCATATTTTCCAAGTTTAAAACTAATTATTCCTTCCCATTTCTCAGGCCATGATCATGATGAAGGGGCTGATGGGACGTTGTTTGAACCACGAGACCACATTGGACCGTTTACGAGATAAGATGAGGTTGACGGAGGAGGAGTTGGATGAACTGAAGGCCTGGAAGGTTGTCCAACTATAGAAGCTTTTGACAGCAGAGAAAGCAAGGGATGAGTTTTACCAAAGGACAGAGGAGCTAAAAAAGGTTCTTGAGGAGAAGGAAAATGAGATCCGTCTGGCGAAGGAGGTTGCGGTACGAGAGTACTGTGACTTTGACGACTTTCTAACTGAGCTGGGAGTCTCTTATGGGGATTGTACAGTCTCGAGATGACCAAGCCCATTTGGGCCTTGAGTTCAAGCACAAACGATGCGGCCCATTGTTCCCATCCCCCTTCACCCGGTATCCTATCCTAAGCCCACACAGGGTGTAGGCCCAGGTTTTACCACTTAGTATTTGCTCGGGAGACCATTACTGGACAATATGGGAAGAATAACTGCCGAGCATCCCATCATGAATGTGACCGGCAATACCCTGAAGCATTTCTGTCGGGCATAATCGCTGAAGTGGGAACCAAGTTCCACAGCCACCTTTGCCCCACCCCACTCTCACCTAACCAGCCACTTATAACTGATGACATTGGACCTCTTATTACCCTAACTGCAAAAGCAATCATAGCACCCCACTGATCAGAGTGCTATAAATAAGAAAGGTGGGGAAAGTGGAAAGGGGGTTGAAGAATTTTGAGAGGAAGAGGGAGAGAGGGTGAAAGAAAAATGGTAGCCACATAGAAGGAGAAAAGTGATCTCATTGAGTCTCTGTGCCATGGACCACCTATTGTGGGAAATCCTATACCCACTCTTCAAATAAGTTGTGAGCCCAAGTGAGGCCCAGTCCATCAGCCTCTCCTTTGGTCTGCACAATTGGTGCCATCTGTGGGGATCTCCTACACAATCGTGGTTCCGTCGAGACTCCTATGTGAGAGAATGTCTGGGAGACGTTCCGGGAGTGATGCTAAAAGTGGTTCGATGGGATCTTCTTGGGGATCCTCCTAGCGAGAACGAAGGCAAAAAAGGCGTGAAGATAGGGATCGCGAGCGTGAGGAAGAAAGGTCCGGCCTCAGTGAAGGGTCATTCCAAATGCAGCGAATAGTATCCATCGCTTCAGGGCATAGACAACCCGACGAAAGGGATGAGGAACTTGAGCAGTTGCGTAGATTGGTGAGAGATCTAGAGTTGGAAGCAAAGAATCGGCACCGTAGAAGGAACCAAGACGACCGAGAAAGAAGGTCCAATACCAGGGAAAATCGTCAGGAGACAGGATCCAATCAATCGAGATCCAATCACCGCTGAGAACGATCCCACTCACGGGAATCTCGTCGGCAGAGGGGGGAAAGAAGTGTTGACTGTGGTGTCAGTGGAAGGAAATTCGGGTGTGCTGCCTCTGGGAAAGAAGATGAAACCTACTCGAGAGCCAATCGCTTTCTACGATAACGATTTGGAAGGAACAGTCCAACCACACAATGACATATTGATAGTTATGGCCCGGGTAGGTGGCTTTGTAGTGAAGAGAATAATGATAGACTAGGGAAGTGGGGCTGAAGTTATGTATCCGGGCCTATTCAAGGGGCTTGGATTAAAGAATGAGGATCTTTCAAAGTATAGTACGTCGTTGGTTGGATTCGACGGTAAAGTGGTAGTTCCCAAGGGGCAGATCTCTTTGCCCGTGAATATGGAAGGCAAGGAGGTAGTGGTAACGTTCATAGTAGTTGCTTCGTTCTCCCTATACATGGCAGTAGTAGGAAGGCTATGGATCTATGTAATGGGGGCTGTCCCATCCACTCTACACGTAAAAGTCAAGCACCCGGGTCGTGTTGGATGGACCCAATCATTGAGTTCCTCTCCGAGGATCGAGTCCCGAGTGACGAAAAAGAAGCCAGCAAGGTTCGCCGCGTAGCACCCCGATACTGGTTATTGGAAAATCGCAAGCTATATCGAAGATCTTTTCGGGGGCCATATCTTTTGTGCTTGCACCTAGAGAAGGTGGGTGAGATTCTGGCTGAATTGCACGAGGGGGTTTGTGGCAGCCATATGAGGGGGCATTCATTAGCCCACCGAGCAATGACTCTGGGATTTTGGTGGCCACAAATGCAGAAGGATGCCACTGAGTACGTAAGAAAGTGCGAATAGTATCAAAAACATGCCCCGTTAATCCATCAGCCAACAAGGCATCTAAACCCAGTTAGCAGTCCATAGCCCTTTGCGCAGTGGGGGCTCGATATTCTCGGCCTTTTTCCCTAAGCAACGGGTAACCGAAGGTTTGTATTGGTGGCCGTTGATTACTTCACAAAATGGGCGGAAGCAGAGGCTTTGGCCAATATCTGGGACGTGGACATCAAGAAGTTCGTGTGGAGAAACATAGTTACGAGGTTTGGGGTTCCAGACTCGCTAATATCTGACAACGGACTGCAGTTTGATAGTAAAGCTTTTCGTGCTTTTTGTAGTGATCTCGGCATCAAAAACAGGTATTTGACACCAGCCTATTCGCAAAGTAACGGTCAAGTTGAAGCCACCAACAAAGCGATCCTAAGTGGGCTAAAGAAGAGATTAGACAATGCGAAAGGCAGATGGGTCAAGGAGCTACCATGCGTTTTGTGGCATACCGAACAACTCCAAGAAGATCAACCGATGAGACTCTATTTTCCTTAACGTACGGAGCGGAAGCAGTGATACCGGCCGAGGTAAATCTTTGCAGTGCACGAGTAGAAGGTTTTGACCCCACCCAAAATAGTAAGCTGATGACGGAATGCTTGGACTAGATAGAAGAATGTCGAGAATCGGCTACCATACGATTGGCCGAATATCAGCAAAAGCTTGCTCGGCGTTATAACCGAGGTATACAAATAAGGGAGTTTAGCGCTGGAGACTTGGTGCTAAGGAAAGCAGTGGGGAACATGCAAGATACGAACTCTGGGAAGCTAGCCCAAACATGGGAAGGGCCCTATCGAGTTACTGCAATCGCTGGCGCTGGGGCATATTACTTAGAGGACCTAGATAAGAGACCATTACCTTGGCCGTGGAATATCCATAATCTTAAGAAATTTTACCACTGATCCGTTGTAAGCTATGTTGTAAGTTAAAGGCAGTGCCTTGCCTATGTATCACTAATGACGATGGAAAAATTACCCGTGCACAAATGCTTGATTCTATCGGTTGGTCCCAGTTCAATCATCACTACAGAGCAACCGGAAACTTTGGAATTAAAAAAATTTCGAAGGATAGAAACCTGTCCCTGGTTCGATATCCATCACCGGGCAGGTGGAAACCTTAGCCTAAAATTCCTAAGGATAGAAACCTATCCCCGGTTCGATATCCATCACCGGGCAGGAAGAAACTTTAGCCTAAAAATTCCTAAGGACAGAAAGCTTAGTCTAAATTCCCTAAGGATAGGAACCTATCCCCGGTCCAATGCTCATCGTCAAACAAGGAAAAACCTTGGTCTAAGCTCTCGGTTTTCTGCATCCCATAAGTTACTGGGCATTCAAAAAATTGTTTATGCAAGGAAAACAAAGAAACACGATGAGAAAGATATCATGAAAAATAAACCTCTATGAAAACGTTTAAAGCAAACGTTAAGCAAACGAAAGACACAAAAACCACATAAACGCATAAGAAATAAAACTGTTGTCCTGTCACCAAAATCGAGTGACCAAACGAAAGGTAAAACGAAGCAAAGTAATAATTGTTCAGTCACCACAGCCCAGTGACATAGGCAAATTAAGAAAATAAAGTAAAACCTAGTAAAAACTTTAGCTGGAATGAAACAGTAGCAAGCTTGTACGACTTCCTGGTCAATTTGATCTCGCTTGGTCGGCACAGTCGGTTGATTGCTGGTCGGCGGGGTTCTAGGCTAAGTCCTCACCACGCTGGTCGGTCGGGCAGGGAACACTGGTGACTTCTGCATCATCCATTTCTGCATGGGCGTCTATTTGTTCCACCAATTCCCTAAAGCTAGTTGTAACCTCTGCGTCAGTAGGTGCCAGGGGGTTCTACACGACTGGAGTAAGATTTGGGAAGGGTATTTGGCCGGGGTCCCTAAGGGGAGAATCCTCAGGAACCCCCATAGCCTGCAGTGCTGCCAACCAGCTTGCCTCAAAACCCAACTTCCGAGCTTGGTTCACCACTGGCTCCATCGAGTTTTCCGCATCGGCGAACCCTTCTTGGTACCACTTCTCCTCGGCAACCCTCAACGCCGCTCTTATATCGGCTAGTTCCTTGGTTTGGGCGGTGTTCAGATTTTCTGCCTCAGCCAATTTGACATCTGTCTCGTTTTGCTTTTCGAGAAGTTCCGTGCACCTACTCTCTGCCAGCGCCCTGGCCTTCTCGGCAGCATCGACGGTCCTCACTTTTTCTTTCGCCACCCTAGTGACCGTCTCCTTGGCCGCCTTCTCCCGGTCGGCATCCTCGAAAAGTTCCACCACGTGGGCTAGCTGGGCTGCCTGATAAAATTTCGAGTGTTAGTACGCATACCATGTACATGCTAACAGTAATGATAAGTAGTAACAACATATAGAAATTGGTTAGTGAGAGATTACTGCGATAGTAAACCATTGTAGCGCTCTCCCCATAGACTTCTCCGTCCCCTACTCATAAGCGTGAATGTCCTCGGGTAGAAGAAGTCCGTGCGCTAAACTCTGGGCAATACGACCTCCTTCACCTTTCTCCCAAACTCACACATTGGCAGTGTTGGGGAGTGGCTCGCCGTCCAAGAGAAACATGGGCTGCCATGACCTAGCTGCCCTAAAGGAGGATGCCGCGACCGCCCCGGTTTGAGTCCGCGGCTCCTGTATGACGATGCCCTTGGACGACTATGGGGGTACCTGGGTAGGAGCATTTCCCGACCCAGTGGAGGCCTGCTCGCCTACACGTTGCCTTTTCCTGGTCACCCAATTTGCAATGGGGGCAGAGGGGGAGGCGTCTGGCCCTAGCAGGCGCCGGGCACAAAGTGGTCAATGGATAAGGTCTTTCTGATCACCATATCTACACCGTGGTCGAATTCGGTATCAGAGAGTTTGGTAATGTTAACAATAACTTGCTCAGCAGCAGGTACAGGATCCTCGGGATCAGCCGGGCCTTCGGGTTGGGTAGGGGCTTCTTGGACAAGAGCCTCTTGAGTGGGAGCCTCTTCCTCAACGGGAGCGTGTGCAAGTTCTCAGAGGTGCCGGGACACACGTTCCGCCGATTCATCGCGTATCGAAGCTAGCTTGTCCAAGCAAGTGTATCACCGGCCAAGCTCCCGAGCTTCTCCTACAGTAAAGTTCGCGTGCTTGACGTCAATATAAGACAGGAGGGGATTGTCTACCAAGAGTGCTTGCTTATAAGGTTGCCAAGTGGAGTAAATTGGTTCAACTCCAAGAATGAGGTGGGATGCTCAGAGCTGCCCATCCTAGTGAACGAATATCTTGGATCAGAGCACGAAGTTCAAATCCCTTACGTGAACTACCCTGGCATCCGGATAAACACTTTACCATCTGTATGAAAAAGAAATGACAACATGAATGATAAAAAAAATGAAGAAACGATTAACATATATATGGGTGTATTGGAATTCAAGTAATCAGAACAGCTATTAAACAAAGACAGTAAGGTTAGGAGTCTATACGAACCCACTTCGCAAAGAGTGAGAGGAGGGGGGACATCCTCGGCAAACCAGTTGCCGCGCATCCAGACATATTCCTTGGCAGAATTCCTATTTGAGTCAGGTAGGCATGATATCAGTCGTACCCGCTTATCCCTAATCTTTAAATAATAATTTGTGTTTTTTTTTCCGCACAAGCTATACACGTGGTTTATATCATGATGGTTTAACTGCAAACCAAACGTATGGTTCAACCTACTAACACAACTAACAACCCAGTAAAAGTTGGGAGGTAGTTGATTGGGGCACAGCCCGTAGTACTGGAGTGTGTCTAATAAGAGGGGGTCCACAAGAAACCTAACCCCACCCTCAGGGACTGCCATTAGAGGAAAAAAGTCAGTTTGATCCCCTTTGTGGAGTTCGAATTCGCTCTCGTGGCAATATGCCACTTCCACGTCATTAGGAATATCAAATTTCTACCTAAATGTGGCTAAGGATGCTACGGTGTTTAAAAGGTAAGCATGCCCAATCCCAGAATCTAAAATCAAAAAGGGAAACACGAAGAAAGATGCTGAAGAAAAAGCAAAAGGTAGGGAACTTACTTTGGGCTCTAGGGAAGGAAGAGGGGCTCTGGTAGGCGAATAAGTGCGCAAATGAATGCTCAGCAGAGAAAAAAATTCAGAGAGTGGAGAGTTTGAAAATGGAGAAGTGATTTGGAGAGAACAATTTATAGAGGACAAAGGAAGCAGGGAAACGGCGCCTAAACAGTAATAATGAGGCTCCATCAACAAGGAGTTCACGCAGGTGCCAGCTGACACACGCACATCTTCGGTTCACAAATCATCGGGTAATAATGACAACTGAACCTAATGGGCCGAAACAGCACGCCTTTTAATGGTGCATTAATGGGTCTCTGAAACCGCCCTGGCTTCCACCTCTTAACTTCTCTAACGAATGTGCCCACTGGGCTTCTTGATTCTGCCCGCGTATCGGACATGAATCAAGAGGGGGCTAATGTACAGTCTTGAGATGACCAAGCCCATTTGGGCCTTGAGTTCAAGCATAAACGATGTGGCCCATTGTTCCCATCCCCCTTTACCTGATATCTCATCCTAAACCCACACAGGGTGTAGGCCCAGGTTTTACCACTTAGAATTTACTCGGGAGATCATTACTGGACAATATGGGAAGAATAACTGCCGAGCATTCCATCATGAACGTGACGAGCAATACCCTGAAGCATCTCTGCTGGGCATAATCGCTGAAGTGGGAACCAAGTTCCAAAGCCACCTTCGCCCTACCCCACTCTCACCTAACCAGCCACTTATAACTGATGATATTGGACCTCTCATTACACTAACTACAAAAGCAATCAAAGCACCCCACTGATCAGAGTGCTATAAATAAGAAAGGTAGGGGAGAGTGGAGAGGGGGTTGAAGAATTTTGAGAGGAAGAGGGAGAAAGGGTGAAAGAAAAATGGTAGCCACATAGAAGGAGAAAAGTGATCTCATTGAGTTTCTATGCCGTGGACCACCCATTGTGGGAAATTCTATACCCACTCTTCAAATAAGTTGTGAGCCCAAGTGAGGCCCAGTCCATCTACCTCTCCTTTGGTCCACACAAGGATGGTTTCGATGACGCCCTCCATCAAGTAAAGTCCATATATCCTGAGCTTGACATATCCGCCATCAACATTAATACCCAGGACCAGTCGTTAGTTCAGCCCGTTCATTCTGAGAACACAGATGAGCTATCTTCTGAGAATGTCCCCGTCAACAATGCCCAAGATGAAGGAACCAATGTGGAAGTCCAAGATGAATAAGCCCGTCATCCAACTGATGTATTGGTCGAGGAGAAGGATGGGACCCCTGCCCCGGTTGTGCAGTAGTAGTTTTTTTTTTTTTTTTTTTTTTTTTTTTTTTTTTTTTTTTTTATGTAAGAATATTTGGAGAACTATTGATAATCCTCCGTCATAATTTTGTGATTATGTAAACATTTCCCTATGATGGGTTTTTATTCTTTCTTTGTTCTTTCTTCGTGATTTTTATGAGTCCGTCTAGCATAACGATATATTTGATGAATCCGTCTACCTTGTTGAATATTTTTTTTGTATATGTCTGCTATTGGACCCAATAATTTTTATCTTCTTCGAATGATCTGTCCACTTTGTGGACTTTTGTTTATATTCGTCCAATTTGTGGACTTTAATTACATTCGTCTACTTTTTGGACTTTAGAGTTTTCATCCTTATGGGATGATCCGTCCACTTAAGATTTTTAATTTATATCTGTCCTCTTTTTGGACTTGGGGTTTTCATCCTTTTGGGATGATTTGTCCATCTTGTGGACTTAGATTGTACCCGTCCACTTTCAGACTTAGGGTTTTCATCCTTTTAGGATGTTCTGTCCAGTTTATGGACTTCAATTACATCCGTCCACTTTGAGACTAAGGGTTTTCATCCTCTTGGGATGATCCGTCTATCTTGTGATGATCCGTCCATCTTATGGACTTAGATTGTGCCCGTCCTCTTTGGGACTTAGGGTTTTCATCCTCTTGGGATGATTCATCCATCTGGTGGACTTAGATTGTATCTGTCCACTTTGGGACTTAGGGTTTTCATCCTTATAGGAGGATTCGTCCATCTTGTGGACTTAGATTGTATTCGTCCTCTTTGGGACTTAGGGTTTTCATCCTTTTGGGATGATCCGTCCATCTGGTGGACTTAGATTGTACTCGTCCACTTTGGGACTTAGGGTTCTCATCCTTATGGGATGATTCGTCCATCTAGTGGACTTAGATTGTACCCGTCCACTTTGGGACTTAAGGTTTTTTTCCTTATGGGATGATCCGTCCATCTTGTGGATTTAGATTATATTTGTCCTCTTTGGGACTTAGGATTTTCATCCTCTTGGGATGATCCATCCATCTTGTGGACTTATAATTTAAGTAGAAAAAACATAGTTGTGTCTGAATATTCTTTTTATTAATCTAAAAAAAAACCATGCGTTTGGAGAAAAGTACCTGCTCCCTCGGGCTTAAAAAGGCACTTGTAGAAAGAATTATCTGAAGTAAAAACTAGTAACAGTTAAACTAAATAATAAACTTGGAAATTAAATAATAAACTGGGAAATTGGGGAACGTCGATGTTCTTTATATCATCTCTAATGGTAGTACTTTCGTAGGTGCTCTGTGTTCCATAGGTGCTGCAGCTTTCGTCCGTCCAGCGTTTCGAGGTGGTAGGTGCCCATTCTTTGCTATGATGTGATCCTATAGGGTCCTTCCCAGTTGGGGCCGAGTTTTCCCTGCAAAGGGTCTCTAGCAACGCCCATTACTTTTCGTAGTACAAGATCTCCAATCTGAAAGTCTCTATGCCTGACGTTAGAGTTGTAGTATTTTCCCATGAGATTCTGGTATCGCACCAACCTCTGCTCTGCTATTGCCTGGATCTCGTCCACCAAGTCTAGCTGAAGGCGCAAGGCCTCTTCGTTCTTATTTTTGTTGTAGTTCTCCACTCGATAGCTTGTGAGCCCAACTTTTGCTAGGATGACAGCATCACTTCCGTATGCTAGTTGAAACGGCGTCTCCCCAGTGGGTGTTCTTGTTGTAGTACAGTATGCCCACAGGATGCTTGGTAGTTCGTCAGGCCAGATGCCCTTTGTCCCCTCGAGCCGGGCCTTGATGATCTTGAGCAAGGATTGATTCGTAACTTCGACTTGTCCATAGGCCTGTAGGTGTGCGGGCGATGAGTAGTGATTCTTAATACCCAGCTTCGAACAAAAGTCCCTAAATGCTTTGTTGTCGAACTACTTTCCATTGTCGGAGACGAGCATTCTTGGTATCTCGTACTTGCAGATAATATTTCTCCATACAAAACTTCGAATGTTGTTCTCCGTGATAGTGGCTAGGGCCTCTGCTTCCACCCACTTAGTGAAGTAGTCGATACCGACTATCAGAAATTTTAGTTGCCTTATCGTTGTCAAGAAGGGGCCCATAATATCTAGACCCCATTAAGCAAATGGCCAAGGGGTCGTCATAGGGGTCAGCTCTTCGAACAATTGCCTGATGAAATTGCTAAACTTTTGGCACTTGTCGCAAGTCTTGACATAAGCTTGTCTTTAACATTGTAAGCCAATAGTACCCAGCTCGAATCAACTTGTGCACTAAGGAGCGTTCCCCCGAGTGATTTCCACAGATACCCTCGTGGACTTCACTCATCACGTAGTCTCCTTCCTCGTGGGTCAAACACCTTAGGTACGGTCGCAAAAATCCTCTTTTGTATAAGACATCTCTAATTAGCACAAATCATGAGGCTTGGACTTTCAACTTCCTAGCAGTGTCTTTCCCGTCTGGCAAAGTGCCAGATCTCAGGTATGTTATTAATGGCGTAGTCCAATTGTTCCCAGAATTCACTTCCTATACATTTGTTCTGTCATCAATAAGTAAGGAGATTTGGACAAACGACAATACCTGTTCGGGGACAAGTATAAATTCTGCAGAGGCCACTTTTGCAAGACAGTCGGCACATTCATTCTCCTCCCTTGGGATTTGAACTAATCTGACTTCGAGGCTGCCAATCCGATTCTTCACTTCTTCCAAGTACTTCTTCATCCTTTCATTTTTGCACTCGTAGACGCCATTACTCTGACTTGTTATTACTTGAGAATCGCAATGTACGATCATCTTTTCAACACCTGTTGCCTTTGCAAGGTCTAACCCTGCCACCAAGGCTTCATACTCGGCCTCATTGTTGGCCGTGGGGAAGTCCAATCGGATCATGCATTCAATTTTATCTTTCTTCGGGGTTTGGATCACCACACTAGCACCTCCGGTTTGTCTATTTGAAGA
The DNA here is from genome assembly GCA_030445155.1 of Quercus variabilis. Classification (NCBI taxonomy): domain Eukaryota; kingdom Viridiplantae; phylum Streptophyta; class Magnoliopsida; order Fagales; family Fagaceae; genus Quercus; species Quercus variabilis. The sequence goes on from CP129456.1 coordinate 17,361,472, forward strand.
TCCTTCTGTGTGGATGCTCCATTGTTCAAGGACTTCTGCTCCCTTGCCTTCCAATTGAGTATATTCAGCGATGAAGTCTGCCATAGCTTACCCCTTTATCACGGTTCACGGGTGATATTGTATATCAAATTTGCTCAGCTCTATTACCCATAGAGCCATTCATTTGGCAGCCTCAGGGCTGCTCATAGCTCTTTTCAGGGGCTGATTCGTCAAGACTATGATGGTATGGTTTGGAAGTACAGCTTGAGCTTTCGTGCTGCAGTTACCAGTGCGAAGGCTAACTTCTCCATCTGGGGGTACCTCTCTTCTGCCCCTCGGAATGCCCTACTTATAATATAGATGAGTCGTTGGGATCTTTCTTCCTCTCTTACTAAGGCCGTACTGATCGTTGCTTGCGAAACTGCTAAGTAGAGGTAGAGTTCTTCTCCTAGTTTGGATGGGTTGAGCAATGGTGGAGATGAAAGGTATTTCTTCAAGTCTTCAAATGCCTTCTAGCACTCGTTCATCCATTCGAACGATTTTCTTAGAGTGCGGAAGAATGACGGACATTTGTCCGTCACTTTAAAGACGAACTTGTTTAAGGCTGCAATTTTGTCATTCAAGCTTTGCAACTCTTTCACTGTTCTCGGTGGTTTTAACTTCATTATGGCCTGTATCTTCTCTGGGTTGACCTCTATACCTCTTTGGGATACCATGAAGCCCAAGAATTTCCCTACCGTTACTTCGAACACGCACTTGCTTGGATTCAGCTTCATGTTATATGACCGCAAGGTGTCGAATGTCTCTTTGAGTTCGTCTAGGTGGTCATTTTTGTGCAGGCTCTTCACCAACATGTCATCAACGTAAACTTATACGTTCCTCCCAATCTAATGCGTGAACATTTTGATTGGCCTCCTTCATCTTGATTTGATTATAGCCCGGAAAGGCGTCCATGAAGCTTAGGAGCTAGTTTCTTGCTGTTGAGTCTACTAAAGTATCTATTCGAGGGAGGGGGTAGCTGTCCTTCGGGCACGCCCTATTGAGGTCCGTGAAATCAACGCACATTCGCCACTTCCCATTAGCCTTCTTGACCATGACTACGTTCACCAACCAATGGGGGTAGTACACTTCTCGAATGAAATTTGCTTCCAGTAGCTTCCTGACCTCTTCTGGTATCGCTCTATCTCGCTTATGCGTGCACACTCGCTTTTTCTGTCGGACGGGTGAATATGCGAGGTTTACATTCAGACTATGAACTATGACCGAGGGATCAATCCTGGGCATGTCCTCATGGCATCATGCAGAGACATCTTGATTCATCTTAAGGAAAGCTACGAGGGCTTGACATATTGGCTGGCTGGCCAGTGTCCCCACTTTAGTCATTCGTTCAGGTCTTGATTCATCGAGTGTTATCTCTTCTAGTTTTTCAACTGGCTTTGCTATGGTCCGTTGCTCTTCTATGAACATAGTCTGTTGGTGGTCCTCCATCTCTAACATGGCAATGTAGCATTCGCGTGCGGCCACCTGATTTCCTCGTAACTTGCTGACCCCATAGTCTGTAGGAAATTTGATTATTGGGTGGTACGTAGATGTTGCTGCCTTCCACGAGTTAAGGGTGGGTCGTCTGGGGATAACATTGTAAGCAGACGAACAATCGACCACGAGGAATGTCACATCCTTAGTGATTTGCTGAGTATAGTCACCTATTGTTACCGAAAGCGTGACCATGCCCATTGGAAATACCCTTGTTCCTACAAAATCGACCAGCGGAGCATTTGTTGGTATCAATCTTTCTCTGTTGATTCTCATTTGCTAGAACGCCGGGTAGTATAGGATGTCTACTAAGCTGTCGTTGTCAACCAACACCCAGTGCACATTGTAGTCCCCCATACGTGTGCTAACAACAAGTGCGTCGTCATGCGGATGATGAAGACATTACGCATCTTCTTCTGAGAACTCGACGATGGGGCTTTCCCTCCGCACTATCTTAGGTACAGAGCTCGTTAGCTGGACGTTCTGGATCATCCTAAGGTAGGTCTTTCGAGCCTTTTTGGATGAGCCAATAGTCACGATTCCCCCTACAATCATCCTTATGTCTCCAATAGGGGGCCTCAGACACTCATTATCGCGTCGAAGGGCCTGCTCTTGAGGATTTAGATCCGTTCTCTCCTTGCTGACGAACTTCTGCAACTTTCCTTGTTTGATAAGGGCCTCAATCTGTTACTTTAGGTCATAGTAATCGGCCGTGTCATGGTCATGGTCACAATGGAAGCGGCAATACTTGTCTCTAGCTTGCTTGTTTGGATCACTCTTTAGCTTCCCTGGAAACGTTAGAGCTCCTTCGTCTTTGATCTGTATCAGGACTTGGTCTATTGGGGCATTTAATGGAGTGAAGCTTGTAAACCTTCCTCCCTGGGGCTTAGGGTGCCTTTCATCCCTTCTGTCTCCTGTTCTTGGTTTCTTCCGTCCTTGGTCCTGCCGTGCATCTTCCTGCCGCTCTCTCTTCCTGGGCTTTTCCTCCCGAGCCAGCAGTGTGTCTTTCGCATTCATGTATTTGGTGGCCCTATAGAGTACTTTTGACATGGTTTTTGGGTCGTTTTGTATAAAGAGAACAAGAACTTACCCTTACGCAAACCATTCGTGAAGGCTACTACAAGTATCTTGTCATCAACTTCATTGATCGAGAGTGCTTCCTTATTGAAGCAAGTTATGTAGGATCTCAGCATCTCATTCTCTCGCTGCTTGATGCTCATCAAGCACGCCGTAGACTTCTTGTACCTATGTCCCTTGATAAAGTGTGAAGTAAATTGAGCGCTTAGTTCCTTGAAAGTGCTGATAAAGTTCGGCGTCAGTCGATTGAACCATATCCTTGCGAGACCCTTTAGCGTTGTAGGGAAGACCCTACATATGATTTCGTTTGCTACCCCTTGAAGGTGCATTAAGGTTTTGAAGGTTTCCAGGTGATCTAGAGGGTCCTTGACCTTGTTGTAACTTTCTATCTATGGCATGCGAAACTTATGTGGTAAGGGAAAGGAATTGACGGGGGCGGTGAACGGAGAGTCGGTCTGATTGACTAGGTCATCAAGATCGCTGGACACTCGTCCCTTGAGGGCGTTCATCATGACCTCTATCTGTTCCTTCATCGCTTGCATTTCCGCGACAACAGGAGGTGGAGCCATATCCATAAGGGATGGGAGGCTCATATGTTGCTGTTCTGGTCTGCTTAGGGCGTTGCTACCTTCAGGCCCCTCTCGATCTCTTCGCACAACGCTGGTACCTTCTTGGTCCTCCCTCTGATTGTTTGGTGCTGCATTTTTCTGGCGCAGCTGCTCTTCTAGGTTGCGGTTTTGTTTGGTGAGACGCTCCACAACTACGGTGAGAGTTTGGACCTGTCTCTCGAGGGCAATTGTGGGTGGTTCCTCTCCTTCGATGTCATTGGTGGTTGCCATCGAGCGAGTGAGCACCATGCAACTCTTTTGTCCGGGAAGCGTTAACACGGCTTATAAATTGCAAAGAATGAAACTTTCTCACAGACGGCGCCATCTGATGATGCCGAAAAATCACCAATGAGTCATGTGATACTCGCACATTCGGAACAACACCTACACAACAAGGAAAAAAAAAAGACCTTCATAGAGAGCATCAGTGTGGTGTTGGCCAAGTACCCTTCGAAGGTCAAGTTAGAAACTCTTATAATTCCAGAGTGCTAGAGAGGGCCAATTATGCATACCTTGATTTGTGAGCGTATTGAGGCTTTTATAATAGTCGAAAATTGACCTCTTTCCCTTGGAGTCGAAGTCCTGTCCTTATAGGAATCCTCTTGAGAAGTCTTAAACGTGATGGACAAGTCTTTTCCTTATAGAGAAGATCTTCATTAATGTGCGCAGCTTCTAGAATCCTCTTTGCGCTAGGATTCTATTTACTTTAAGATTCTATGGTGTGCGTCGCAAGTATTCCCATTTAGGGTTTCTGTCTGACACATGGCCAATTGATCCGTCTAAGTTGTGTCCATTCACGATGGATCCATCCTCAACAGGTCTTGCACACAATGGGCCCATCCTTCATCGGCCCATGGATGAGGAATCACCCAGCCCACTTTACTGGGATCCGTCAACTTATATTTTTCCTCTTCACTAATAGACCAATTGACCAATTTTTATTTCTCTTTCTATAAAAATACATATCAAATTAATCTCTATAATTTAAAAAGTAACAAATTAAACTCTACACCTCAAACATAGTTAGTTGAAGTTTAATATGTTATTTTTTAAAATCTCGGGAATTAAATTGCTACTTTTTTTAAATTATAGGGTTTACTTTATTACTTTAAAAAAAAAAATTAAAGGTTTAATTTATTAGTTATAAAATTACATAATTTAATTTGTTATGTCTCATAACTTATAGGGTTAAAATTTTTTTTTAAGAGAATCATTGGACTAGCTCAAATATTTTGAGAGGAGAACTCTCTTTTATTTATTTATTTTTAGATAAGGAGAACTCCAATTTTTATAACTTATATTTTTAAAATGCTCCATATTTCTTTTTCTTTTTTAAGGTGGGGGGTGGGACACAAAAATTATCTTATCAAACATTCTTATAAGACATATCTCTCATAATTTTGGAGGAGAACTCTCTTCTTCTTCTTTTTTTTTTTTTTTTTTTTTTTTTTTTTTTTTTAAGGAGAACTCCAATTTTTATAACTTATATTTTTAAAATGCTCCATATTTCTTTTTCTTTTTTAAGGTGGGGGGTGGGACACAAAAATTATCTTATTAAACATTCTTATAAGACATATCTCTCATAATATGTGTAGTCAACCTCATATGTTGTGAGAAAAAAATTTCATGAGATATATTGTTCTTGAATACACATTTTTCAAGACTCTTGATATTAATTTGAAATGCTTAAGAATTGAGACTCTTCCTACAAAGCAAATAGACTTCCATTTATTAGATGTTCTAATTCAATTAGTCCATTAATTTTTACTCTTATTGCCAAATTAGTTCATAAAATTTAATTTTTTTCAAAATTTTCTCTCGTTTTTACACTGGCCATTCTATGCAAATCTATTAACAAACAACTATACACTTTTGTTTTTTTTTTTTTTTTTAAAGTAAAAATTAACATACTAAATTGATTTTTTTTTTTAAATAGATTGAAATTCGGTTCAATTTAGGAGTATTGCACCATGCAATACCACTTAGGCACTTACAAAAGGCTGAGAAGCCTTTAGATCATTTTTTTTTTATTATAAATATTTTAATTTTTTTTTTACATTTTTAACTTTTTACTCACACATTTAAGTGTAATCACATGGTGTAATAGCTGATCCATTTTTTCCCCCCTGGAAACACCTGATCCAATTCCTTAAAAATCAATTGGTGGGACATGAACACAGTGGGCTCTGGTTTCATAACCTGTACCCAAAAGGGCAAAAAGAAATCATAACAGTGGGTCACAAAAATTAGAGCAATATCACAAATAAAGAAAAAAAAACCACACCATTGGAAACGACATAGATAACCCTCACTCTACTAAATGAAATTTTGACCACCATTGCTTAGTCCAAGGGTGTTATTGTCATTTCACATAAGTGCAGCCAAAGTTCTCAGTCTTTAATAATCTCATCCCAAATACCACCATTTACAACTTTAATTCCTTTTAAAATCCCATTAATAAAAAAAATTTTATTTATTTATTTTTCTCAATTAATTTCTTGTCTAGGAAAATTATTTAAGTCCCTCCAATTTACACACCACCATTTTTCTCCTATGTTCACCAAAAAAAAAAAAAAAAAAAAAAAAAAAAGGAACCAAAAGAACCAAAACAAAGAAGCCCCAAAATTTTATAAAAGGAAAGAGCGTTTCCTTTTTCAGACAATCAAGTGAAAACTCGAAATTATCAAAACCTCGTTCGTTGGTTCTTATCCGAACTCTCCATTTAAGGTAACTGCTATAAGGTCTTGTTTGGACACAGAATCGAACTATTTTATTTAATTTTTTTAAACCGATTGTTCAGGTTCTTCTGCATGTGTACCTTTTGATTTGAGATCTTTATGCGTTTTTTTTTTTTTGCTTTCAAAATGTACCCGTACATGTGTATTTATAGGTGCTTTTTTTTCGCATTATGGATTCGGCTAGCTTTACCGTTGTAGCAAAATCAGCTTCTCTTTCACTTTGTTGAAGCAAATCCACCAGGTTCTTCAAATTTGTTTTCTATGTTTTTGTTTTTTGTTTTATAGGTTTGTTAGTTTTGTGTTTATAGTTGAAAGTTTTGTGTTTGGAGTATGGAGATTTTTGTTTCAGTTCGTGTTGTTGATGCTATTATATAACTTACAGTGTCTTGATTTATACACATATGTCACATACCTTGGAAAATGTTATAATTAATTTGTGGGATTCATTTCTTTGTTTGTATTTCTATGTGGGTCGTGTAGTGTATGTACTAATTCATCTAATTTAATCTAAACCCATGATTTTGCTTTGAATGAGAAAAATAAGAAGGGAAATTTTGAGGAAAAGGATTGCCTTTAAACTATTGAAGAATTTGACTGTGGTAAATAAAAAACCTGCGATTTATATGGATTCGGGAGCTATTGAAGTTCGCAGTTACTTGGTGACAAAATTGGTACATTTATTATGGGTTGTGGTATTGGAAATATCTGAATGTCATATTTCTTGATCTTAGATTATGGAATTAGAGTTGTTTCATAGGGTTTATCATTGTCACCTTTGGCTTTTATAACGAAACAGATCAGTAGACTAATTGCTAACAATCTGTACTTATTATAAATAAATGGTAACAGCGTAGAATTAGAGTAATTAGGGTATTTAACATGGTATCGGGATAGAGGCCTTGACACATCCTCCCGATTATATTTAACACGTGTAAAAGTATTGAATAATGACTTTTTGATTATGGCACAGTCCTAGAATACTGGAAACATACAATGGAAGAGCCAAAAAAAGAAAAATCAGAAAGCAGAATAATTAGCATCTAAATTTTAAACAATCCAAAAACTTTATGAGGCTTTTCGAAGATTTGTAGGCCAGTGAAGAATGGAGGGCTAGGCATTCGGTGCTTGAGAAGGTTTAACTCTGCCTTATTAGCCAAATGGTTGTGGCGTTATGGTGCAGAGAATGATGCACTTTGGAGAAGGGTCATTGGGGCGAAGTATGGGAATGAGTGGGGTGGTTGGTGTACAAAATCCGTGTTTGGAGCATATGGTGTTTGTTTGTGGAAGTTCATTAGAAGAGGCTGGCTGAATTTTTCTAAGTTCCTTCGGTATGATGTGGGTGATGGTTTTCGTGTCAGGTTTTGGGATGATGTATGGTGTAGGGATCGTCCTCTTAAGGAGGTGTTTCCAGATTTATATAATATTTATTAGTAGGACTAGGGATGCTTCAATCTCTGAGGTTATGTGCTTTGCTAATGGGAGAATCTTTTGGGACCTTCAGTTTTGCCGCCTAGTGAATGATCAAGAGTCACAATCTTTGGATTCATGTATGGTCTTGATCTACTCCACTATGGTGCAAGGTGTTGGTTCTGACAAACTTTGTTGGAAGTCGGCCAGCAGAAGGGGTTTCGTGGTGAGCATGTATTATCACTCCCTATCCCCCTCTACCGCCATTTCCTTCCCGTGGAAAATGATGTGGCAATCGAAGGTTCCTCTCCGGGCAGCTTTTTTCTCTTGGACTGCGGCCTTAGGCAAGATTCTAACTATTGATAACCTTTGGAAGAGGCACTCTGTTGTCCTTGAGTGGTGTTTTATGTGCAAAAGGTGTGGGGAATCTGTAGATCATCTCCTCCTTCACTGTCCTTTGGCTTATGAGATGTGGAGTATGGTCTTTTGCTTGTTTGGTATTTGTTGGGTGATGCTGCAAAGGGTAGTGGACTTGTTGGATTGTTGATCATGTAACTTCAGTCGTCATTGTAATTTAGTTATATGGAGGATGGTGCCGCACTATTTGATGTGGTGTATCTGGTGGGAACGGAATGCTAGAAGCTTTGAGGGTCACGAACAGTCCTTTCTTGAGTTGAAGTCTTTTTCTTTTTTTCTCTTCTCGAATGGTGTTTAGCTTTACCATCTTTTACTTGTTTTTCTCTTCCTGTTTTATTTGATTATTGTAATTTGGTTTCTTGATGTTTTTGCCTGTCTAGTACATTTCCTATGTACGGGGCTGTGTTCTTTAATATATATTTTCCGTTACTTATCAAAAAAAAAAAAGGATACCCCACTTGCCAAAATGCTCCTTCCAACGTGCCAATAGCTTAATCACTGATCTCAGCATAACCAAACTCTCTCCAAATAAACAAAATACAAGAGTCCACAATTCCCAAGCAATTATACAATGTAGAAAAAGATGATCCATTGACTCCCTGTTTGACTTAACATGTGACATCAGTCCTGTATTTATTATAGTCATTTTCTTAAATTATCTTTTGGTAAATTTCCCCAAAGTGACTAGCCAAATAAAAAAGTTACTCTTGGTAGCACTCAAGACTCTCCATATACTTCTCCATGTAAAAGAATTATCAACCCTGATCTCTTTGCCTTGTAAAACTCTTGACTTGAATCCCTTGACTCTTTGAAGGGGAACTACACTAACTTGTCTTCTCCCTCCTAGAGAATTCTGATAGAATATAAGTCATCCATAAAATCTTCATAGATTCTAACTCACAATGAATACATCCATTTGACAATTCTGTATTGATACATATGGACTTCCTGTATACAAATTGTGGAGATTTTTTGTTGTGTAGCACTTCATGTTTCTCTTTCTAGGTACTTAGTCTTTATAAACCATGAAAGTTCAACTACCTTCAATTATCTTTTAAATATTACTTTTTTTTTTTTTTAATTAATGATAAGAATATTTTGGTAATATTATTTAAGGAAACCAATATGTTTGAAGTTGAAGAGTCTGTTTAGATACCGTTTATTTGCTGAAAATTGAAAACTTATTACTAAAAACAGTATAGAAAAATAATTTTTAAAGGTGTGAATAGTGCCGTGGGACCCAAAAATGTGTATGCGCGTTTTTGTGTTTTTGGCTGGGTCGTGAACAGTGCCGTGGGACCCAGCCAAAAACAAAAACGCAAACGCTAAATCATTTGCACGCAAACACACACAAAATATCATTTGAATTATATTTACTGCGGTTGGGTTTTTTTTTTTTTGGGGGGGGGGGGTGGTTTGCTTACACACACTCTCTTTTTTAAAGGGGTCTATTTGGCACATTTCAGGCTCTTTTGTTTTGTCTGCATATATCATTTGGATCCTTGAAAGTGATAAATAGTATTGAATCAGCACTTTTGGGTTTTTTCAGGTTGAATTCATTATATGGATATTAGGAAGTGCATATCTCCTACTGGTGCACCTTCTCTTACCATGGCGCCTTTGAAATTTTCAAATAGGCTGCATGAGAAGGCTCAACCTGAAAAAGAACAGGGAGCTACTGGTCAGGTTGTTGAGTCTGGAGTTGATATAGACCTTAGAGAAATTTACTTTTTGATTATGCATTTCCTGGCCTCTGGTCCATGCCAGAGGAGTTTTGAGCAATTCTGCAATGAACTTTTAGAATATCAACTTCTACCTAGAAGATATCATGCCTGGTTTTCAAGGAGTGGTGCACACAGCGGGGATGGCGATGATGATGGCATCTCTTTTCCGTTGAGCTACCATAATCTAGTGGAGAGGTATACATGCTTGTTATATTGTTCTACCGTATTCAAATTCTAAATTTATTCATGTTAACAATAAAGTAACAAGGGATTGTACTTATCAAAAAAAAAGTAACAAGGGATTGGAAATTTTTGCTTATGGTTGTTTTCACTTTTCATTTTTATTTTCTAGTTCATATCCTATGTCCCTGTTTCCATTGAGTTCCATATGTTCTACTGTAAGTCATCTGTAATTTTCATTACTATAGGCTGATTGAAAGTTCTAATTTGAAAATTCCTCACTTAAAACCTAGTTTACTCCATGGAAGTCGACTGAATAAAGGGCAAATTATGGGAATTCTCTTTTTTTTTTTTTTTTTTTTGTTTCTGAAGATGACACTGACCTATCAGTTATTTTTCCCATTTCCTTGTTTCTTTTCCCTAAATCACACTGCCTGGCCATGTTGTTGTTGTCAACGTTGCTCATTTGCTATTACTTCTTGTATAGCTTTTGCTTTCTTTTTCCATAATATATTTTTCCTCCAGAATTGGATTTGCCTCCTACAGAGTCATTGGATTGGGTGTTTAAAATTCTTCTCCTAATTGACACAGTTATAATCTAGACAAATGGAATATTAGATAGTCAAACTTTTTAAGAGCTGGTAATTGAACGAATACCAAAAAGAGTGGATGTGGATATTGTTAATGCCAAACTTGAGGGTATAGCCATGTATTTTAGAGCTCTGCCAGGCAGTTTTTCCTTTTTGGTCATATTTTTCTGTTTTCACAACCTCTGTAACCCTCTTGAATCTGGATTGAATCCCAGTTCTTGGTTGCAACCACCAAGAGACTTTATCTTGGAGCTATCTGTCTCTATTCTGTGCGAGGTTTCTTTGGCTGCACTAATTTATTCTTGCGTTATATATATATATATATATATAGCTTTTTAATTAATTTTTCTGATGCATCTCTCATATTACTTCCATATGCTGTATAGGATTTAATGTATTTGCCATTTTTGTAAACCTCTAGGTATCCTCACATTGAGAAGGATCACTTGGTAAAGCTTCTGAAGCAACTAATAGTGAGTGCGGCCCCTCCTTTGCTTGGCAAGGTTGGAGGAAACACTCCCAATGCAGCTGATGTTCCTACGTTACTGGGAACTGGTTCCTTTTCGCTTCTGGATTGTATGTGATATAATATAGTAATTTAGATGCTCTCATTGATTGTCTCCCCCCACCCCCCCACACCAAATAGTTGTTAGAACTTTAAAACCATGGACAACGTGAATTTTTACATGAAAATTTAGGCTAAATATGGTTTTGTTTCTATTAGATTTTGTTTCGTTGAGTTGAGTTGTTCTCACTAAAGAATTATAATAATTATTGAAGGCCTTGATGATTACTGCAGCATAACACCTATATTTGTCAACTCCTTGCCACATAAAGTTTCCTTTTTTGATTGACATTATGACCTGTCTTCACAATATGTTGTACTATCCTGTGTTGAACGTCCATTATAAACTCCAAATTTCTAGTATTATGCTATTATTCTATCAAATTTTCCATAAATAAAGAAAATTATGAAGACATTTAATTAATGCACAACAACTTCCGCAACTTGTTTCTGAAATAACGAGCCAGAAGTGGATTTACTTTGACATCACATTCTTGAACTTTTTAGGTAGCATCTTCAAAGTCCATCATCACCCTTTGCTTCTTTGAAGTGGCTCTCCTTACCCAACTGAATCCAAGTATCATAAACTTAAAGCCACACTGTTGTAGTATACATGTGTAAGAGCAGATTTTGGGCTTATCTTGTTTGCACCCTAATCTTTATATAAGCTGTTCATGGATTTAAAATCTTGGCCTCTTCATTTCTTTACTGGAACTTATTTCGTTGAAGCCTGTCTCTGCAAAGGGTTTTGGATAAATTTCTTGTTCGCCACTACAAGCATAGCTGTTTTTTTCTTCCCACCTCACTATCTTTGCTGAACTGATATACCCCAAGAAGAAAACTTTGCTGAATTGGTCATGAAGCCTACTTTAAAGTATTAACTGACTCCTCGTTCGCACCTTTATTCATGTTTCCCACTAAATTTGGTTTCCTCCTCTTTTTGTTTGGGATTTCTGTTTCAATTGGCGTTGATTCATTTGATGAGTAGGAGTGCCAATGAGCTCCAGCTCAAATGGTGCCTATGAGTAAGGTGAAGGGTGGGGTTGTGGGCTGAAGACCCACCGAGTAAGTTGGTAACTTACCAATAGAAAATAAAGAAGAATAAAAGTGGCATAAGTCAATTTCTTGCAAGGTGGTTTAACGTGATTGGAAGCAAAATTTGAACGTAGGATGTAGTGATCTTGTAAAATTTTTTTAGGTCTTTTTGATCCTGTCTAAGGAAGCATAGAAACTTATATTCACTATACAATACATTACATTATCTGTATACAAAAGATCTCATTATCTGTTTACTTATTTGAACTTTTCTTTCTGGCTTTTGCAGGTGGTAGGAATATGGAAACCAAGCAAGTTAAGCCTTTGCGAGCTTACCTACGATGGCCACACATGCAGGCTGATGAAGTTCGTGGGCTAAGTTTAAGGGAAATTGGAGGAGGATTCACCAAGCATCATCGTGCTCCATCTATTCGCTCTGCATGTTATGCAATTGCTAAACCATCAACCCTGGTGCAAAGGATGCAAAATAAGATGAAGCTAAGGGGGCATCGTAATGCTGTCTACTGTGGTATGGTTATCCCATTCTATGAGATCAAGTTACAACATGTCAGCAGGAAAAAAAGAAAAAAGAAAATCTCTGGAAAAATGATACAGTAACTGGGTCACTGATGATGTTCAGTATTTCCAAGCATTTGTGATTTTACTATTGCTGTTCTTGATTTTAATGATTGCAATATTTCCCCTCCCTGGGGAAGAAAAACCTATCCAACAAAATATTTGCATTTTTCTTTTATATATATATATATATATATAATTTTGAGGTTTCTCAAAAAAAAAGAAAAAAAAAAGTGTTTCACAAATTGTACTTGTATTGTTTCTTTGGAAATTTTCTGAGATTGATGTACGAAACATATGCATTTTATTACTACTCTGCTGCTATTTGTTCAGCACCCCCAGAAACTTTTGGTAATACATGCATGTATGTATTATGTAACATATCTATTGTCCATCATAACATTTTCTGCAATATGAATCTGTGATTCTTATTGTCATAGTGCCAACTTTAGTACAACATTTAGTGGTGACAGAATTATTTTGAACAACTTTGCTTCTATCTTGTAGCCATTTTTGATAGGTCAGGACGATATGTAATCACTGGTTCTGATGATCGTCTTGTCAAGATTTGGTCAATGGATACAGCATTTTGCTTGGCTAGCTGTCGTGGACATGAAGTGAGTTAAGATTGTCCATATAATAAGTGGAGCTTATAATTTGATAATAAAGCCAGCTCTACTATTTTTCTATATTTTTTTAATTTTGTCTGCTCATTATATGATTAAAGGGTGACATTACTGACTTGGCTGTAAGTTCAAACAACGCTTTAGTGGCATCTGCTTCAAATGACTTTGTTATTCGAGTTGTAAGTATATCCTACCTAACATTTTAGTATGCTCCTTTCAAATTCCTGGACATTTGATTAGCTCTTTCTGGTATATTCAGTGGCGTTTGCCAGATGGAATGCCGATTTCAGTTTTGAGGGGGCATACTGGAGCTGTTACTGCTATTGTATTTAGTCCCAGGCCAAGTGCCATATACCAGCTTTTATCGTGAGCCCCATCTTCAGAGTTATCACTCCCTGTTGCTTCCCTTTAGTTGTGCTGTTGATCTGCTGTTATTGTTTGTGAACTAAAAATACTCTGATCAGTTCTGTTTCCTAGTTTCAAGTATTTTCATATTTTGTTCATTCTATGCACCTCCTGACACTTAGCAAGCTCTTTGGCTTTAACAGTGATTTAGTGGAATTCTTTTTGTTTTATTGATAGGTGATTTAGTTGAATTCTTTTCTTTTGTTATCATATCTGTGCTTGCAACATTTGTAGGTTTCTTTAAAATGGGACTGCACACATCCTGTGTCAGCACATTTTCCTTTTCAATAAAATTTTTACTTGTAAAAATAAAAATAAAAATTTGTAGGTCATCAGATGATGGGACTTGTCGAATCTGGGATGCTCGGTATTCCAACCTCAAGCCACGAGTATACATGCCGAAACCTTCAGACATTCTAAATGGTTAGATGATTGCTTCTACATTGTTGCTTATTAGTTAACTAATATTCCCGTGATATGCACTTACATAGGAACTGTGAAGTTTACTGCAGGGAAGAGCAATGGTCTGTCAAGCAATGGATCCTCCTCAAGTAATGGTCCACAGAGCCATCAGATACTTTGTTGTGCTTACAATGCCAATGGAACTGTTTTTGTTACTGGTAGCTCTGACACTTTTGCAAGGGTGCGTTCAAACATACACCCTTCAATTAAGTTCATATGATTCGTCTACCAAAATTTAGCTCACTTGTATTGGTTACTTTGGTTAGATATCTTGTTGGATTTGTTCATCAAGAACCATGTACTTGCAGGTTTGGAGTGCTTTTAAATGTACCCAAGAGGACCTGGATCAACCGGTACCTGAGTTGGATGTGTTGTCTGGCCATGAGAATGATGTCAATTATGTGCAATTCAGGTTAGTCCACCCCAGTTAGTGACTGATCTTACATTTGATTTTTACGATGTTTCATATTATCTGTGCTGCTTACTTTATGCAGTGGTTGCGCTGTTGCCTCAAAATCTTCGATGGCCGACTCTTTGAAGGAGGAGAATATTCCAAAGTTCAAAAATTCCTGGTCTGTGAATATACCTTCATTTTTTTAATCTTATTTCCCTTTCAAAATTTAAGTAGCCCGATATTGTCCCTTGGTCTTTATTTCATTTCAAAATTTAATTAATTAATGTTATCCATTAACATATATTGTGATGAGCTTTTTCACACACCTGCTCTTGTTGTTAAATTTACTTAGCACCACTTCCTTGAATTGTGATGTTCTCAGGTTTTGTCATGACAACATAGTTACCTGTTCTCGTGATGGCAGTGCAATTATTTGGGTTCCAAGACCACGTAGATCCCATGTGAGCCTATTTATGGTTTACCATTATAGTTTCCAAAGTTTTGGTGCTGTTCAACTTCCTTGAAATTTTGTTCTTCCAGGGTTTTTTGCACTTTTATTTATTTATTTGTTTTTAATATTGTTAAATTTGATGTAATAAACTATAAAAATATGTAGCATGTGGAATTTGATTCCCTCTCTATATCATCATTATAGGGAAAAGTTGGACGTTGGACACGGGCATATCATCTAAAAGTTCCACCACCTCCATTGCCTCCACAACCTCCTCGAGGAGGCCCACGCCAGAGATTTCTTCCAACCCCCCGTGGTGTTAATATGATTGTATGGAGTCTGGATAACCGCTTTGTGCTTGCAGCTATCATGGGTAAAGTAAATATATTGACTGGTACTTTACTGTAAAGAAAAATAAGATAAGATCCTCTTGTGTGTACCTGTCCTGGATCTTACCTCAATGAAGCCTTAAATCCAAAACGTGTAGATAATTTCAGGGGCAGTCATTTGCCATCTGGCTTTATCATCACTTGTTATTGTAAGCCATCATGTCTCTTCTTGTTTGGTCAACCATTGTTGTGCAGACTTTTAGTAAATGAGAGAGAGATGCACCAGGGCAAAAATATTATAGATGCAAGATATAAAAGGGGAATGAATGCTTCTTCTTTTTTTGCCATTTTTTCGTCTTTGAATTTTTAATGAACTCACCCCATTCGTTGACACTATAAAATACTAACTGATATTCCTATCAAGGATTGGCTTCTCTGTTATCCTCATAGCAGCTTCAATTGAAGCAGATCACTCTCTTTTTATACTGCATTCGTTGGCCTCCCTTGCACGACTGAATGATTGTAGTTACTTTTTACTTTCTCTTGTTTCTATTTTGTTCCACCCATGGCATCTTTTAGTTAAAATATTTCTATTCTACCATTTCATAAATTTTAGCCTCATTCAGTTTTTGTGCATCCTAAAATTAAGCCACCCAGCATTTTGTACTAAGAATTTTAGATTGCCTGTTGGACATCTTATTAAATCTTCTTTATCTTGATAAGTACTCAGCAATTTGTTTATTCTTCCCCCTTGTTGGTTGTTGTGGGGTGTGGGTTGGATCCCCAGTTATTCATCTTGTTTTTTTATGGGCTACCTTTGCCCATTCTTGCTTAATTTTTTAATTGATAAGTATGCCCATTCTTGCTTTCTTTTGGATAGTCTATCAAGGATTTGCAAATTTTTTTAATTAGACAGAATCAGTTTTTATAACCTATTTTGGGTTATGACTTGTCTTTGGTACTTAACCATGCAGATTGCAGAATATGTGTTTGGAATGCTGTTGATGGTAGCTTAGTTCACTCTTTGACAGGTCACACTCAATCTGTAAGTGGTGTATTAATTTTTTTGAACCTGCCATAGGTAGATTTTGATCAACACGATATCGATTATATGCACAGCTCTTTTAGATGTACGAACCAATTTTGGAGGTTATTTCTTACTTTTAACCCTATGAAAAATTCATCTTTATCAAGCCCCCCACCGCGCCCCCCCCCCCCCCCCCCCACAACACACACACACCTTCCTCTAGTAGAAAAAGACATTTGATCAAAATTGTTTTGGAGAAAACATATATATCGGGTTATTCAATTCACCCTAACATATAACATATTATTGATATATATAGGTCTACATATAGTTTACTCTTTTGCCCCTAGTTTTGTACTCATATAACCACTCCCGTCAAGCTGGTGAGTATATATCATACAATCCTAGCTTGTTACATAATAAAGCCAAACGAGTCTTACATAAAGCTTTGGTAAACATATTAGCAATCTGGACTCTTGTAGAAATGTATGGAGTAGCAATTACACCATCTTCTACTTTCTCCCAAGTAATATGACAATCTACTTCAATGTGCTTGGTTTGCTCATGGAACACAGGATTGGAGGCAATGTATATTGTTGCTTGATTATCACAATGCATAGTCATAGGCAGCTTCACAACAAATCTTAATTCCTCAAGTAAATGCTTAATCCACATAAGCTCACATGATGTGTGTGCCATGGCTCTATACTCAGCCTCTGCACTAGATCTGGCAACAACAGTGTTTCTTACTTCTCCAAGTAATCAAGTTTCCTCCCAGAAAAGCGCAATACCCAGTAGTGGATTTTCTATCTGACGGTGATCCAGCCCAATCAGCATCAGTGTAGGCTTCTACCCGTAGGTGACTGTTAGCTTTATACAAAACACCACGGCCTGGATGTGCTTTAAGATACCTCACAATCCGAATAACTGTCTCCCAATGTGGAAGGCGAGGATCTTTCATATACTGGCTCAAAACACTAATTGCAAATGATATATCTGGGCGAGTAATTGTGAGATAATTCAGTTTACCAACCAGACAACAATATCTCTCAGGATCAGATAACAGCTCCCCCTGATCTTCATACAATTTGACATTAGGATCCATGGGAGTCTCCATTGGTTTAGATCCTAACAAGCTAGTTTCTTCCAAAATATCCAACACATACTTCCTTTGTGATAAACTGATTCCTTCTTTAGATCGTACTACCTCAATACCCAAGAAATAATGAAATTTACCCAGATCCTTAGTTCAAAAGGAGTTTTGAAGGCATCTTTTCAAATCATCAATACCCTACTTGTCATCACCAGTGATTATAATATCATCAACATATACTATCAATAAAATCTTTCCTCTATCAAAGGTATGAGAAAACTTAGAGTGATCAGAGTGGCAATGTCACAATCCAAACTTTAACACTACTTCACTGAATTTACCAAACCAAGCTTTGGGAGATTGTTTAAGACCATAGATGGCCTTATGCAACTTACACACTTTTCGAAACTCCCCCTGAACAACAAACCCAGGAGGTAGCTTCGTATACACCTCTTCCTTCAAATTTCCATTCAAGAAGGCATTTTAACATCTAACTAAAATAATGGCCAGCCCAAATTAGCAGCCAAAGAGATCAAAATCCGGACAGAAGAAATTTTAGCAACAGGTAAGAATGTCTCAGCATAGTCAACACCATATGTTTGGGTATACCCTTTGGCAACTAAGCGAGCCTTCAAACGCTCAATAGAACCATCAGGCAAATACTTCACAGTATGCACCCAACGACAGCCAACAGTAGTTTTCCCTAGAGGACGAGTAACTAAAGACCAAGTAGCATTTTTAGATAGGGCAAACATTTTTGCCTCCATAGCAGATTTCTAACCAGAGACGCAGAGATGGACATAGCCTCCAGTATAGACTTAGGAATAGCAGTAGATGTGGTAAAGGCATGAAGAGATGAAGACAAGTGACCATAAGAGACAAACCGAGAGATAGGGTGAGAGGTACAAGAACTCTTACCTTTCCGCAAAGCAATTGGAAGAGAGGAAGGATCAAGAGGCGGATCACTAGGTGGGGAAGAAGTCTCTGTTGGAGGTTTCTACCGACGACTATATACTTGGAGTGGTTTCTAAGGAGATTCAGTAGGAGACACAAGTGGTAGGAGAGGAAGACAAGGAGGAGAACTATCACCAGCAACCGAAGGAGAGAAATAGGACTGAGATTCATCAAATGTGACATCAGCACTAATGAAACGATGAAGAAGAGTAGGTGAGTAACATTGGTATCCCTTTTGAGTACGAGAATACCCAAGAAAAACACATTTAATGGATCTAAGATCAAGTTTGTCACTCCCTAGACCTAAGATATGAACATAGCACATAAAACCAAAGATCTTAGGAGGTAGATGAAACAAAGGTGCATCAGGAGAGAGCACGATCTGACCACCTAGAACAATGGAAGGCATACGATTAATTAGGTGACAGGCAGTGAGAACAGCATCACTCCAATATGATTTGGGAACACGCATATGAAACTTTAAGACATGAGTGACCTCTAACAAATGACGCATTTTGCGTTCAGCAACACCATTTTGTTGTGGAGTATGGAGGCATGAAGATTGGTGAATTATACCATGATCATCAAAAAATTTGCGACAAAGATGTATGAAAATATTCACGAGCATTATCCAACCGAAAAATACAAAAAGAAGCATTAAACTGAGTATTTATTTCCATATAAAATGATTTGAAAATGGAGTACAATTCAGACCATTATTTCATAAGATAAAGATAGGTGACTCTAGAATAATCATCAATAAAAATGACAAAATATAAATCCCAACAATGAGAGAGTGTTTATTGGACCCCAAATATCAGAATGAACTAAATGAAAAGGACTACTAACACAACTCTCATGCCTAGAGACAAAAGGCACTCTATGGTGTTTACCCAACTGACATGCTTCACATTGTAAAGACTCAATTTGATGACACAACGGAACTAATGACTTCAAATTCTAGAGAGATGGATGACCAAGGCGACAATGATGCTGAAGAGGCGAGATAGACAGATGAGAAGCCACTAAACGGGAAGAACCACATCAATCCAGGTGATAAAGTCCACCGGCTTCATGCCTTCCACCAATAATCTTCCCCGTCTTGAGATCCTGAAAGATACAATGAGTTAATAAAAAAATGGCAGCTCAATTCAAAATTTTAGTAAGCTTACTAATTGACAAAAGATTAAAAGGAAAATTAGGAATATATAAGATAGAAAAGAGAGAAAGATTAGGACCAAGATTGACAGTGCCCAAACCAAAAACTATAGTTGTTGAGCCATTTGTGTAACATTGGGAAGGATACGAGATTGCTTAAGGTCAGAGAGTAAACTTGAGGTACTTGTCATATGATCAATAGCACTTGCGTCAATGACCCAAGGATCCTGAGTGGCAAGACAAGCAGTGGAAGTACTTTGTTGAGCCAAAGTAGCAGTAGAATCAGACACAACAAAGTTGGAATGCAGAGACAAGAGGCGATTGTACTCTTCCTCAATAATAGAGACTACTCTAGATGTTGGTGGAAGTGACTGTGAAGGTGATTCTTCAACTTGAAAACTAGCTTGGTGCGCTGAGGGTTTACCATACAACTCCCAACAAAAGTCTATTGTATGATTCTCACAATGACAATAAGTGCACTTACGAAGACTACATCCTCTACCACGACCCCCTTGTTCACTACCACGACCCCCTTGGTCACGAGCTCCACAGCCTTGGCCCCCACGACCTTGACCTCCACCTCCACGACCGCCTCTATTACTCCCTGTACAAGTGGTAAAGGTAGATTTATCACCAGAAGGTAATGCATCTGTACTGGAGGAAGAGAAAGGGGCCATACTCGAGTCAAATAATGTGGCCTGTCGAAGTCTACCAAAAACTTCACTCAATGAAGGGAGGTTTGGACTAGCTAAAATTTGTGATTTTACCGTCTTCAAACTTTTAGGCAATCCATAGAGGAAGCGAGCAACATGCATAGAATCTCATTGTTTCTTCATAGTTTTAACATCAGAGGAGATGGGTTGATAAATATTGGGTTCTTTACATACACCCTTAAACTTGTTATAGTAGTCTTCCATAGACAAATCACTCAAACTCAAAGGAGAAATGATTTTGATGAAGATTATAAATTCGCTTCAAATTGTTAACACTAGAGTAAAGCTCCTTGGCTTGTTTCCAAACAAGTTTAGCAGTTGGTAAGAAAACCAAACTACAAATGATCTTAGATTCCATGCTATTCCACAAGCAACTCCTAGTTTGTGCATCTTCAGCTCTCCAATCAGCATAGTTAGAGTCCATAGATACTGGGGGTTCACTAATCACATAATCAAACTTCTTTCTACCAAGAAGAAACACTTCAACTGCCTGGGCCCACTGAGCATAATTACTTCCATTAAGACTAAGACGAATGGAAGTAAAGGATAACATATCAGGAGACAAGAAATAATTAGTGGGCTGAACACCACTTTTGGTCTCCATAGCAGCCATCTGATCAACACACTCACAATAAAGAAGAAACTAGTGGACCCGAAGCCAATTAACTACAACCAAACAAATAAAAAATTCAACACCTAAGTATTCCAATAATCAGCAAGTCCAAAGCCATTCATCACAGCCACTCCAACAAATCCAACAAATATCTCCTCGAAAACAAAAACAACATCAAACCCGCACTGGGTATGGATCAAACCACAAATAAAGTGCCAGCAAAGATTACCCAATCAGAAGATCAAAACATATCAGACTGAAACAAAATTTGAATCAACATTCCTCTGCCAGCCACACAAACAATTCCATAGCAATACGAAATATTTAAACTCAGCACTGTAAACCAACCCAAGGCTACCCAACAAAGAACATAGAGAGGCCAACAAGTAGAAAATAAAGACAAATTGGTACCCAAGGTTGGAATTCTGCCGACGGCACAAAGTCGGAGTGACGGCTGGTGGCGAAAAATTGTGCAAGTGGGTTGTTGGAGAAAGAAGACTAGAACTGGTTGGTGGTTATTGGCAGCAGAAAGTGGATGGGTGGTGGTTGTGGGGTTAACGGCAGAGAGTGGCTAACCTTGCTTTGATGCCAAGTTTTGGAGAAAACATATATATCGGGTTATTCAATTCGCCCTAACATATAACATATTATTGATATATATAGGTCTACATGCAGTTTACTCTTTTGCTCCTGGTTTTATGCTCATAACAAAAATCATACACTTAAAGTCAATATTCTCTTCTAATGTTAATTCTGCTATAAACGTTTTCTCATCTAGCTTGATGCTGAAAGTTTACACATACCTTCTGATATGGTTTATGCTAGTTGTCCTGGTCTCTTGATCTGAAATCTTTTCTGCTCCATCTAATAGTTTTTCATCTAAATTTAAACTATTGTTAATTTGCTTTTGTGGCTTACTGTTCAATTTTTGGATTCTTGGTAGTCATATGTTTTGGATGTTCATCCTTTCAATCCCCGGATAGCTATGAGTGCTGGGTATGATGGGCGAACTATTGTGTGGGATGTAAGTTTCCTGCTTTTTAATTCTTGATGCTGATATGTTGTTCTCAAAGTGCTTATTGTTTGTTGGTATATTGTGTTTCCAGATTTGGGAGGGCACACCCATATGGACATATGAAATTGGACGTTTTAAGTTGGTTGATGGGAAGTTTTCCCCGTAAGTGAGCTGTTGAATATACTAGTATTTAATTTTAGCTATATTATTTTGGTTGGATTGACAATGTTGACCTATTTGAGCTATTTGGCCCATTTCTCATCAGTCTCAATCTCTCACTCATGTATATGTATAGCTGTTTGTGCTAGTTAGTTTGATATCTTCCAGCACTACCTAGCTGTAACTATCCTCATTAATAATCAATTCAGTGATTGTAAAATTCTTGTTAGCTGCATTTTTTATATTAAAATGTTTTGTTGAAATTTGGGTGATGATTCTGTATCTCTCCTAGTACTTAATCTGGCAAGATCTTTGTTATGAGATATTTTATATTACATAGGGATGGGACATCAATTGTACTTTCAGATGACGTTGGCCAAATATATTTGCTAAACACAGGTCAAGGCGAGTCCCAAAAAGATGCCAAATTGGACCAGGTACCAGAAAATTTCACTTCATAGTCACCCCTCCCCCCTCTTTTGTAATAGGTAATATGGCAATTGCTTAATGACAATTGTTTGTCTATATTTTCTGCCAGTTTTTCCTCGGGGACTATCGCCCCCTTATCCGTGATTCTTCAGGAAATGTTCTTGATCAGGTCAGTGACCACTTATTATTGCATTCTTAGGTGGTGAATTGATTTTCATTCCAAACTCAAGGAAAAATTGAACTGACATTCCATGCATATCTTACCTTCATTGTGTGCAACGTTAGACATCAAATTTTGATAGTTGGGAATCCTATCTGATCTCAAGCATTTTCCTTCTCAATATTTTTGTCCTGTTTGCACAGATTTATGGCAGTTTTTGTTTTTTTTTTTTTTTTGTTGGGAAACTGGCAGTGTAATTAAATTTCAGAAATATAGGATCTTGAAGTGCCATTAGTGCAAGACTAATAAATTGTCAGATATTTAATGGACCATATTTTTTTTGTGTGTGATTATCTCATTACATTTGATGCAGGAGACTCAGCTTCCTCCACATCGCAGGAATGCTCAAGATCCTCTTTGCGATTCAAGTATGTTTATGGCTCCTATCTGTGCATTTTGCTTTAACATTATCTTTCTGAAAAGCATGTCTTCTCATTTCATAGATTGATGGGTAATGCCAGGTATGATGCCATATCCAGAACCCTATCAGAGTATGTTTCAGAAACGCAGACTTGGAGCATTGGGCATTGAGTGGCAGCCTTCATCAATAAAATACGCTGTTGGTCTAGATTTCGGTCCTGCTCAGGATGATCATATGCTGCCCTTGGTAGATTTGGAAAGAATGATTGAGCCACTACCAGAGTTTATAGATGCCATGTACTGGGAACCAGAAAATGAAGTCATAAGTGATGATACTGATTCAGAGTACAATGTTGCTGAGGAAAATTCTAGCGAAGGTGACCATGGAAGTATAAGTGCCAGCTCTTCTAGTGATCCAGAGTGCAGTGCAGAAGACAGTGAGGTTGAACACAGTCATAAAGATAGCCTTCGCAGATCGAGAAGGAAAAAACACAATGCTGAAGTAAGTTGTGCTTTCAACTACACTGTTTATATTCTTGTTGTGCTTACATGAACAGACTCTTACTTTTTTTCAGGTTGAGTTAATGACTTCTTCTGGGAGGCGAGTCAAGAAAAGGAATTTGGATGAGTGTCATGGCACTATATCAGGGAGTAACAGAATGAAGAAATCAAGAAGTAGTCGGAAAGTTTCAAAGAGGAAGTCTTCTAAAGCTAAGATTATGAGACCCCAGCGAGTTGCTGCACTCAATGCCCTGAATATGTTTTCTCAAATCACTGGAACATCATCAGATGAAGAAGATGAAAATGGGTCAGAAAATGATTCATCAGATAGCGAGTCAGAGCTCCAAGATTCAGACATCCAAAGCAATGAGTCTGATGCAAACTTGCAGAATATGCAACAGAAATGTACTAAAGAGGAACATTCATCATTGGATGAGTTAACTGATGTAGCCAAGCTTCCAGCATCTTCTGAATCTCAATCAATTGTTGGAAACAAGCGAAGATTGGTCCTAAAGTTTTCACTTCGTGATTCTAAGAAGCATGTGTCGCCAGAAGACACAAGATTAAAATGTGACAATGAGGCTGGTTTGGTTAATCCATTCTCTAGATCTCAAGAAGCCACTCGAGAAGACAGGACAGATCAAAGCTCCATAGATCCAATGTCATCTTTCACTGATATAATTGATGTGGAGCTTTCCCAGACTAGAAATGATTGCATGGATAGAGTGCAACATGGAAAGGCTGAAGATCATTTGGGGGCATGCACAGGTGATGAGGAGAATAAGAAGAGGTGGGGAGATGTCATGCCCAGAGATGCACCCACTGAACTGAATGCAAATTTTGATGTCCAAAAGGAAAAAAACACTGAAGTTAATGGGTATGTTAAGCCTGACAACACATCTGTAAAGTTTTCAGCTAGTAACTTAATTGAAAATCATGGAATTATGTTCTCTTGCAGGGATGAGAAACAGTTTGGAACTGATGGGTCACAGAATCTATATGCTGCGAGAAATAAAGATCATGCTTATCCTGATGGTGCACTCATATCTGAGTCATTATTTGAGTCATTATTCCCAGGTGACCACCAACCAAAAGCCAATGCTTCTGCGGCCTCATTTAATGGAAATTTCAACACAGGGTACATAGACGATTCATTGGAAATAAATAAAGTTGTTGGCACAAACTACTCGAACGAACTAAAAGAAGATGCTCCACTTAGGTCAACAAAGTTAATAATTAAGACAAAGAAAAGGATAGTGATGGATCCCAAAACTCCTTCCAAACTGAAATTTGTTAGTGCTGTGGAAGACCAGTCAAGTGCTAGAGGTGTTTTAAAACCAGAAAGTCTACTGTACAGGGATCCCAATCTAGTTTTGAAAGTACCAGAACAGGGTGAAGCTACTGGCAGATTACGGCATGCATATTCGGACATTAGGATGTCTGATGCTGCTTATGGAGATGAAAATACAGCTGTTAATGACCATCATGATTTGGAAACTGATGTCATTGAAACTTCTACTGATGCAATACGTAGAACAAGATCCATGAAGATGAAAGCAACTTCCCGGGATCCAAATGCTGTGAACCGTAACTTTAAGGTGCGAAGGGGCCACACATCAGAGGGCACATCTAGAAATGCAGAAAACCTCTCCTTGGAATTTTCTGGCCAGCTTCTTCAAAGATCAAGATCTACAAGATATCAACGTGGTGGATATAATGATAATGAACCAAGTTTTTCCACTCGAAGAAAACCAAATTATTCTGTCAGGAAATTATCGTGGCTTATGTTGTCAGAGCATGAAGAGGGCTACCGTTATATTCCTCAGCTAGGCGATGAAGTTGTATATTTGAGACAGGTAATGCCTTATTATTCTTAATTGATGGATGGTGGTCCTCTATAATTTGGCTTTGAGTCCAGCTTTCCATAATTGCTGCTTACAGTTATATTTTGACTTCGTTTGTCAGGGCCATGAAGAGTTTCTAGAATCAAGTGACCCACGGGAAGTAGGTAATTTGAGATCAAGAAATAGAAATTTGAGTGCTGTGGAAATTTGCAGGGTTGAAGCCCTTGATTATGGCTCACAACCAGGTTCTGGCGAAAGCTGCTGTAAAATCAAACTTAGATTTGTAGATCGCTCTTCTGTTGGGTTTGATAAAACGTTCAAATTGGTTCTGCCTGAACTGATTGATTTCCCTGATTTTGTTGTTGAGAAAACGCGGTATGATGCAGCTATTGAGAGGAATTGGACTCATAGGGATAAATGCCTAGTTTGGTGGAGAAATCCAAATGGGGAAGGTGGTAAATGGTGGGAAGGTCGAATTACTTTTTCGAAGGCCAAATCTGAAGAGTTTCCTGACAGTCCTTGGGAAAGACATGCTGTATGCTACAGGAGTGATTCTGGAGGTAACCATCTACACTGTCCTTGGGAACTGCACGATCCTGACAATTCATGGGAGCATCCCCATATTGATGACAACATAAGAGATAAGCTCCTGTATTATTTTGCTAAATTGGAGCAGGCAGGAAATAAGGTAATTTTGTCTTAAACTTCTTATCCTGATTCGTGTTTGATTTGGTAGAAAATTAGCATGTAAAGCTTAAACTATGATTAAGGGAGACAACTGCAGATGATTCTGTTAGTCTCAAGGCTCAATTGTGAATCTTGCAGGACTCTTATGGAATTGCAAAATTGAATCAAGCTGCTCTGAAGTCAGAATTCTGTAACAGGTAGAAAAGTGTTAGATATTGTTCCTCATTCTTCATTTTGGTCTATTTACTTAACTGCCGATCTGTTAATTGCTAATGTATTGCCTCTTGAACACAACTGTGATTTATTACTTTATTATATGCATAAGCACTAAATTCCCATCCCACCATTCTTTTGTAATTTAATTAGACAAATGGCTTCATGTTTTCCCTTGTTCATCAACATAGTCTACCATACAGCCTGTGGAGAATATATATATATATATATATATATATATTTTTTTTTTTTCTGTTTGTAGCAGGCATGGCTTGTGGGGATGTTCTTTGATTTGATTCATTGTTGAGAGAAACTTGAATGTGAACAATTTGTGATCCTTGGCTTTGTGGAATTTGTGCAGGTTTCCAGTTCCGTTGTACCCTGAACTCATTTGCTTGAGGTTAAAGAATGACTACTATCGGAGCTTGGAAGCTGTGAAACATGATATAAGAGTGATGCTGTCCAATGCCGAGTCTTACTTCCCAAATTCTGAGCAGGGTAGGTTGAAGCGCCTGTCAGATTATTTTGACAGGAAATTGTCAAAGTTGTAGGAAAGTCCAAAAAACAAGCGTATTTCTTGATATTTGTGTTCTGCCTTTTTTTGTTTTGTATTGTAATTCATTAATCCAATTTTTGAAAAGCCAACCCTTGTAGTAGTTTTAAAGGAAAGGAAGATGCCTGAGCCCTAAGGTTGTGGAAAAGGTTTAATGTCTTTTGTATCAGATATTTATTATTGTATATATGTACACATCATGATGAAGAGGAAAATGGATTAGCAAGGTTGAGGAGCTTACTTTTGTATCCTCACTTTCTAGAGCGGAAGAAGAATACTAACTTGTAGGGTTACCGTAGTGGTATAATTGTTGCTGTAGTCATATTGTTTCTATTTTCTATTTTGTTTCTATATCATTATAATTATTATTACTATTTACTATGTTGTTTTATATGCTTATATATTCCTCCGTATCTACAGCTTTATATTCTTCCTATTTACTATATTGTTTTACATACCTTTATTGCTATTTGCTATATCATTTTATATACATATTGTCTTATATACCTTTTTCTGGTGTTCGGATTCCATTGCCTCGACACAGACTATTTTCCCAATTTAAGCAATTAAACCCTGAAACACATCTATGCAAATATTCTCTTCAAAACCTACTCCAGAAAACATAGCTGCTGGTAACTGTATAGTTGTGGCAATTGTTTGTAGAGGCAAAAAGATATAAAGAGAGGTTTAGCTCATTCTACAATGTCTCAATTGGGTTTATATGATGTTAGCTCTAGGTATTGGGTCTTATAATTTTACTGATCCGCTTTATTTCATTTGATTACTCATGCTTATTCAAAAGCATTGTTGTTTTTAGGATCCGGATCATTCATATAATATATTATATATTCACAGTAAAATTCTTTAGTCTCGTCTTCAACGTTTAAAAAAGAAAAAAAAAGAAGAAGAAAAAAAAAAGATCGTAAATAAACAGAAGAAGAAGAGCCCATTTATCCCAAGATTGGTTGATTAGTCATGTCATTCTAGCTTGAAAAAGAATCTCTTTTAGCCTTTTGCTGAGTTAATTACCACAAAAAATGGAGTTGCTACAAGTTTGTAACGCTGGTGAAGTTGCTTTTGATGGTGAAGGACAGGAAGATGATTCCTTAATGTCGGAGGTATAAATATTTTTAGAGGTGATGATGAAGTTGACGATGATAGTGATGATGAAGACTACAATGATAATAGTGAAGGTGAAGACTACAATAGTAGCAATGATGAAGATGGAGCTATTGAAGAACCAACCTTTTATGTGGGACAAAGAATATATTTGAAGGGGATGATCAGGAGGGAATAGATGGAGATGCTCGGAGATAGCGACAGCAGCGATGATGAGGAGGATGATGATAATAAATACGATTGTGTGTTTAGTGATGATGTTACAGATGATGATGAGACATCATCTTTTATAAGGGGAAGTTATATGCCATTAGCAAAGCAGTGCTCTATGTATGTGACATTAGCTGTACTCAAATTTCTTGGAGAAAATTGCGGACACAGTCACTAATAATGAATCCAGAGCATGATGTTCATTTGGTCTGCAAGTATCTGGTGGAATCGAGTGGTGAACTTTTGATGGTTTTAAGAATTTGGGAACGCTGTTTTGCCTCTAAGACTAGTAAATTCTTGGTATTCAAGTTGAATGTATCAAGTGAACCAGCCAAGTGGATTAGAATGGAAGGCATATATAGATGATCAAATGCTATTTTTAGGTAAAAATCACTCTAAATCTATTTTAGCGATTGGATTCCTAGCAAGCTTTAAAGGGAATTGCATATATTACACCGATGATAGAACTGTCTCTTCATTCACACTAGTTTATCAACACAAAGAGAAACTAAGGGTGTTCTGCTTAGATAAATGCAGAAACAAAAAGTTTCTTTCAAAAAATTATCGATCTTTCATTCTCCCTCATTCACTCAAGAATCCACATTTTTTAACCCTTTTAGATAGCTGTAATAACTAGGTCCCTTCAGTCTATCAAAAAAAAAAAAAAAAAAAAAAAAATGAAAAAAAAGAAAGGTCCCTTCAATGGGATATTGTACTTAGGGGTAGTGTTTATTGCACACTATTTGTAGTGTGCGTAATAGATTTTTCCCTTCAAGGTGGAATTTTAAATTATAAACTCATCTGTCAATTTTTAATTTGGGAAAAAATTTTAAAAAAAAATTCTTGTACTTTCATCATTTTGGTAGAACATAATAATAATAATAATAATAATAATAATAATAATAATATTATTATTATTATTATTATTATTATTATTGATAGAATTTTACTTTAACTTAATTTAAGTGTATAAATTCTCTCTTGAAAACTTAAACTCTGAGCCTTTCCCCCCCTCTTCACCACAAGAATTTATACTTGTGGAACAATTATTACACTAAAAGTGTGTGGTAGTAAAACTTATTATTTTTTTATGGTAAGCTCTATTTGTTTTGACATTAATGTTTTCTATTAAAAAAAAAAAAAAAAAGTTTTACTGCATACAGGGTGTGTGGCAGCTAAGGGTGTGTAGCCAACCCATCAACCTGCCAAAACCAACTCGGTCCAACCCAACCTGCCGGGTTGGTTCGATTTTTATGGGTTGGTGGGTTGGGTTGGGTTATGAAATTTTTTTTTAATAGTTGGTCGGGTTGGATTCCGGTCGTAACAATCACAAACCCGCCTAACTCAACGCAGCCTATCTATATATTTAAAATATAAATAATATATTTAATATATATTTAAAAATATATTATGTAATTAATAATTTTTTATTTAATTTTTTTCCCTTTATTCAGCTCTTCCTAGTTCCTATATAAAACCCAATTACCTTGCAACCCCAACAATCTTATTTCTCTCTGCCGCCTCTCACTCCCACTCTCCCAATCCACTTCTATTTGTTTATAACTAAGTTGTGATACTAGTTCATTTATATTTTGTTTATCAACTCAGTTAGATATATTTTGTTTATAACTGAGTTGGAATATTAGTTCTTGAATATTTTATTTATCAACTCAAGTGAAAAGTGTGATATATTTTTTCTGATCAATTTAATAATAATAGTAATAAATAAATAAAAAATATCCAACCCATGGGTTCAACCCAACCCAACCTGATTCATGAGGGTTGGGTTGAATATCTGTGATGGGTTGGGTTGGATTTTTTTAACCCACCATGGTGGATTTAGTAGAAAAATCCCCTCAACCTTGACCCATTCTTACACCTAGTGGCAGCAAAAGGAAAGGGACATGTTTAAGGATTATGTGCAATGCACATTACCTAGTAGGCCTTTAATACTTGTCTATTTCTTTTTGCTGCCCCATATCCTTGTATGTAACAAAATCTTGCCAAAAAAAGAAAAGTCATTTTTCAAAATATATTTTTTGAAAAAAATATCTCATTTTCCTATGTTTGCTAGTGGCCTCAAAATAAAATAGAGTTATTTCCAATATTTTTCTATTGCCGCTTAATTTTATTGAACATGATGTGAGATTATGTTGTTTTTTGAAAAATTTTAGTACAAAACAATTTTTAAATAATAAGCCATATTTTTAATAGGATTTTTCATTAATCAAAGATAGTTTTTCTATGACTTATTTTTTCTAATGCTACCAAATACATGAAAACATGAAAAATTATCTTCACAAGAGGTTTTCATTGAAACAAGTTTTTTTTTTTTTTAAAACAATTTATTTTAGTGTTTATTATTAAAAATTTTACTCCTCCCTAATTGACAATCGATATTGAATCGCTTTCTAAGATAGAGGAAATTTTCTTGTCAACATAAAGTCTACTCTTATACAATTTTGCTTAAAGTTTTGGTAGGATAGTATACGTAAATGTTATTATGAATCTTCTTTTTTGTTGGTCTCGTAAATTATCTTATGCCGTTAATATCAAATTTATGCATCCGTCCTTGTTCAAATTTCTCACATGTACCTTCACTAGAAAACTGTCCATTTGTATAGGACATGGTTTATCTCTAAACTGTTTGGGAAGAAAATTTTTATAATTCACTACATGAAAAATTGAAGGATTATTTATGTTACTTTAAAGAGTCACACAGTTTGTTTAAATAATTTATTAACTCATGTAATACACGTGGATGATTGTATAAAAATATACACATAATAAGTTGAAAAATATTTCTCTAAAGCTAATTTGGAAGAAAACATTTTCCATTTGTAATTTACAAATGGCTGCTGTTGGGAAACTTTCATGAATGCTACATAAAACCTCATACATGATACAACCTATATTCTCCTCTCACGTCTTACCAATCAAAAGCAGTTCTGGAGACCTCAAACTCAATGATCTATCATTTCAGTCTATTAAGCAGCATAGATCAGATTGTGTGAAAGCTTTTATTAGAGCAACACAGCAAGCATATGATTAAGGTAAGTTTGCAAGGGTTCAGGGTTATTCACAGCCTAACCAAATTTGTCATCAGCATGATGAAACAGTTGTAGCGAGTGCAAAAAATCTACTCTCCTAGTCCTCAGGAAGTTTTTCAGGTCATGCCCTTAATATCTCAGCAGAAAGAGTAAAGATTGTGAGATTTTTCATTTTTGTCACAAACATACATTGGTACTAACGAGCTTAATTACTTGTGGATGAGTCTGACACAACGTATTATTCATCACTTTTTTTTTTTTTTTGGAGAAACATTCATCACATTGAATGCATGAAAACACTTGGTGTGAACATTAATTGGTTTTAAAATAAGCCTTAGATGAGAGTGAGCCCCCCCCACAATAGAAGTTGGAACTAAGAAAGAGATGCGATTGAGAACCTAACTTATCTTTAATGATCGACTAGAAGATGATGAGGGAATAGGTGGAGATGCTGTAGCTCTAGAGCACAATGCAATATTCATTGAAAGCAATAAGCAATGACAGAGATAGTATTGCAAGAAACAGAATAGTTGTCAGTGTGTGCATGTTTTGTTCAAGTAAGAATTATAGAACAATTGTGGTTAGTGACAAACTGGATTTTATCTTTGGTGGGCCAAAGCATGAATTATAAACATTTTACCATAGAATGAGAAATTTACTAAGATTCAGAAATAAATTTTTACATGAAAATCCAAACTATGATTTCCGATATTCTTCTAATTAAAAAACCAAAAAAATAAAACCTGTACAATGATTCAAGAAGAGAGACAACTGAACGTAGTTTTATCCAAAAGTCTTAGCTATATTAGCACCTTATGGGTTCCAAATATTATCGCAAATACAATAAGTCCAACGGAAATTAATGATTGAGAGAGAGACAGAGAATCGTAGAGGTGTACCAGTGCAATCGTGGCTTATGAAAGAAGTGAACATTCATTAAAGGAGCTTCCCATACATTTTTTGGTTTGTTTTTGGGGTTTAAACCATACTGAATTATGTTAACTTCGTCTTCTTGGATTTCACGTGAGTCTTCTCAGGGTTTTCAGTATCATCTTCTGAAGAGCTTTCAACAAGTTCATCAGGAACATCATTAGGAACATTATGTTTGGTGATGAATTCCTTCAATATGCTCATGCTTTCCTCTTTCATTGAAACCAATTGATCGGAAAGAACACCCTCATTCTTGCAAACAACATAAGTTTCAGGCCCAAGGCAAAGTGTGACTCTAACCCGATTATGCTTGGGAGGAAACAAATCATTAGATTCAGCCTCCATCATAGCCTTAAAATCTGCATGTTAATCAGTATAAAAATAGATTTATTTACTGGTCTTGGGCACAAACAACTACATATCAAACCAACAATAACATAAACACATTGACCACAATTGTGACAGGCAGACATCAAAGTGTGGCTTTAAAACCCAAGTTTTGGGAGGATTCACATCATATATATATATATGATTTCATTAATGAAGAAACAAAGAAACATCTGCTTTTCAAGAAAAGGAGCATTTAGAATTAAGAGTATACTTAGCTAAAGCATGAGCTAGAGTTCCCCTTCCTCCTTAGCGATTCAAAACTACATTTTTTTGGTAAGTAAAAAGTATGTAGCAGATGTTGCAGTATTGTGAATGATATAAGATCAATTTTAGCCCATCATGAGTTCATAACTTTCAAAACTCTAAATTTTCATCAATATAAAAACAGAGTTTTATTTTTATTAGTAATTTACAGATGTAAAAACAACAGAATATTAAAATAACAAATTAACAATAATATATACACATTGACCCGCAATAGTTATGCATATGCTAATTTGTGACAGCTTATGCATATACATGCAACAGTAACACAGTAAAGTGGCACGTCATTTTTTGGAACTATGGGCATTATACTGAGAACCATACTAATATCATTTTCAGAAGACAATTTCAAAAACCAACTTGAAGCTGAAAATACTAATAGGGTACTCCCCCCAAAAAAAAACCCACCACGCATAAACCTCAAATTTGGCACTAGATATAAGAGTAATAACTAATAAGCCACAATAGTAAATTTCCAACTTTCAAATATAAGAGACCCAATCGAATTGAACCCAAAGCCTATCAAAGGAAAAATAAAAACAAAGAGAAATACATACTGATTCCGATTGGGTTCAGAGCTCTATTCTAAATTTGAGTAGCCGCCGATTCGAAATTTGGAGGAATCGAATCTCTTTGAGCAGCCTTATTGGCTTTAGGGAACATTTTTGGGCCATTGGGCCTTTTTTTTCTGTAGCCCCTTGTATTTGTAGCCCCTTGTATTTTAACTTATCCAGAGAACCCACGTCCTTATCCTTTTAGGCCCAAGTGAAAAAGATAGCCCAAAATAGCCATAGTTTTATACTATATAATATAATATGATTTTTTTTTTTTTTTTTTTTTTTTATCTTTTGTGTAAATATCAAATTTGATAATTATGGTAGTTAATAGTTATTAACAAAAATTTCTTAAGATAAGATTTCTAAATGGATCTATACCTTCTAAGATCAAGTATTTATTATGATTTTATTTATATATAGAACTATATATTTTAGCATTTAAAGAAAATATGATGTATCAAGATTATAATGGATGGTTTAAACACAAAATATAATTTATATATATATATATATATATATATATATATAATTATGTGTAAAATTGTGAGGTTTCAAAAAGTGTGTATAATATTATAAGGTTAACCAAAAGTTAAATGGTTTCGGTTTTATATACACTAGTCATAAGCTCACGCAATGTGTGGAATTATTACAATTTTTTTTTGTTGATGTATTTTTTTTACATTTTTTTTATTAAAAATTTTGATGCTTCCCCCAACTACACAACAAAGTCATTAACATAAAGAGTTTGCTTCGTGCAGCCTTGTTTTGTTATATTAACTATTTTGAGTGCTTGTATGAAATATATATAATCATTCTTGTTCGAGAATGGAGAGGACAATAAATTTATTTATAAAGAAATTGTTGTCATGGTATGTTAAATAACTTATACATTACAAGATGAGCTTTATAAGTCAATAGAAAAAAGTTTTCATGTGTTCAAGTGAATAATTTAAAAGCTTTTTTTTTTTTTTTTTTTTTTTTGGAACGCAAAAGATAGAATTTTATTCAAGCTATTAGTAATTTAGGCTTGGTCTGGATATGGATGAAAAGCAGACGCGTTTTGCGTCTACTTTCCTCCTTTTTTTTTTTTTTTGCTGTGAATGTTGACTTTTGTACGTGAACAATGTACCTGTGCATTGTTTACGGAACTCGCAAATATCACTTTTCAGCTACTTTTTCATTAAAAATTGGTCTCATGGTACTATTCACACATTTAAAAATTATTTTACTATAGTGTTTTCAGTTTTCAGCTGTGTCCAAATGAATCCTTAGTATAGGCATTACATAACCATCCACCAGAGTACACTAGTGGGAGATACGTGGCCAAATGCATGCAGCTACATGTCTCCCAGCTAAAGCAATACAACATGGTCACGTGCAGGCCCCATCAACACGTTTTAGGCTTAAAGCACTTATCTAAAGCTATAGGACATCTCTGTTGGCGTTGTCTCTCATTTGTACCCAGTCATTGACAGAGACGCTAATAGTCTTGTAGTAGGGTCATCGCACCTCTCAAGATATCACAAGGTTGAGTTTGTTTTTTGTCAAAGAGGCACCTGATTCTAGCAGTCCATATGGACCATGATATTGTAGCAGGGACGAAGTCAGAACTTGGAGTTAGGAGCAGAAGTATAAACAAAAAAAAAAATTGAAACTCTAAATAAACATTCATTTAATAAATCATCAACAAAGAAAAATACACAAAATTATTGTTTTTTAAGATATTACAATGTAGTTATTTATGAAAATAGAACTCGCCATCTTTTTAAATCTTCGAAATCATCTATGATTGAATTCGTACTAATTGTCGTAGCAATGTCTCTTTCAATAAATAACATCATAGTGTCTGACAAAAACTCATCTTCCATTTTGTTGCGAAAGTCAATTTTGATGGCATTTATAGCTGAAAATGCTCGCTCTGTAGTTGTAGTAGAAATGGGAAGAGTAAGCACAAGCTTGACCACTCTATAAATAAGTGGATAATATTCTGATTTTCTAGTTCTCACCATCCATTGGCACAATTCAAAAATATTTTTCAAATTCTTAAACCCTGAATGTTGAACTACGTCATACTTATAAAGATCAAGTTCCTTTTTCAAATCATTCTTTTCATCATCTGTGAAGTCTATTGGATAAAAATTATCTACCAATGAACAAATATCACTGACTCGAAAAAATTCATATGCCTCTCGAGGGTCTAGAGCTGAGCTAAGCATAAGTAACTCCATGTCATGCTCACTAAACTGATGATTTAGTTCCTGTAATTGAGAATCTACTCCTGCATTAAAAATATCTACTTTATAATAATGCTTATTTCTAAAGTCTTCTTGTTGGTGACTAGATCGACCAAATCTTGCAACATAACGAGAATTCATATCAGGGACATCTAAACCACGTTCCTTACAAAATGATATCACAGTAGCTAGTAAGTCATCCCATTTCTCATCTCTAAATTGTTGAATAAGTTTTTTAGTGGATAAAACTGAATGCATAGCATTTAAAATGTCTTGCGATTGGTTTTGTAAAGTTTGACAAAGTTTATCTGCGATCCCCAAAGTTTCATTAACAAAATGCAAGATGAAGACAAATTCAAATGAAATTAATACCTCATAAGCGAACTCTGCTTCTACTTTTTGTGAAGAATTTCCTTCATCCATAATTTTCAATAGAACTTCACATGTTGGACTAAACAACGTTATCAAGTTAGAAACCGATTTATAATGCGAACCCCAACGAGTATCTCTAGGTCGTTGTAAAGTGACCATCTGATCAAGTCCTTTCCCAGTCTCAAGCTCTTTAATATCAATCAAATATGCAATATCAGAAGCTCTAGCAATTTTTAATTGCTCAATACGTTTGCATGAAGCACGAATATTATTGCTAACCAAAATCAATTTAGTGAAAAATCTATTAAGAGGGATAACTGCTTTTGATGCTCCTACTAATGCCAATTGTAAGCAATGTGCAAAACAATGAATGTAGTAAGCATATGGACAATCATTCAAAATCAAAGCTTGTAATCCATTCCACTCACCCCGCATGTTGCTTGCACCATCATATCCTTGCCCCCAAATGTTTTGGATATCTAAGCAACAATTAGAGAACAAATCATATATCTCCTTTTTGAGGGTT
Source organism: Quercus variabilis (assembly GCA_030445155.1). Taxonomy (NCBI): domain Eukaryota; kingdom Viridiplantae; phylum Streptophyta; class Magnoliopsida; order Fagales; family Fagaceae; genus Quercus; species Quercus variabilis. The sequence goes on from CP129456.1 coordinate 17,397,759, forward strand.
ACTGCTGCAATGTCAACAACATGAATAATCCTATAAAATCGTTCTCGCACAAAGCCATTTGTATCAACATATCTTAAAACCACAGCCATTTGCTCTTTTATGGACTCATCACGAGCTTCATCAACCAATATGCAAAACATTGCATCACCAATTTCTTCCCTAATTGCCTTCTTCACTTTGGTTGAAATAACATGTAGAATTTCTTTTTGAATCTGAGGTGATGTGTAGGTGGCATTTTTTGGAGCTTTTGCCATTATTTCAACAATATTATTATTATAGCTCACCATCAAATCTAATGTCGTAAGAAAGTTTCCCCGATAGGTTGAGGTAGAGCTTTCATCTCGACCTCTAAAAGCAATAGCTTGCAAGGCAAGATGTCAAACAACATCAATTGAAGCCTTCAATCGTACTTGATTATTTGCAATTTGTTTAGAAGTGAAATTGCTCACTACCCTGTCTATGTGTTGAGACTAGTTCATCAAATCTAGACACGCTTTATGGGCAATTCTATAAGTGGAGTTAAGATCTTTCCCCATATGAAGACTAAAAGAACAACTTTCACCATTTCTAACTTTCTTCGAACTCTTAAATCCGTTAACTGTGAATGCATTTTGTCCGTCATGCCCAGTTGACTTATGAAAGAGAAAGCATGGTAGACAAAAAGCGGCATCTTTTTTAGGAGAATATTTAAGTCATGACTTAAAGTGATCATCTTCATACCAAGAACCTTGAAAGTTTCGACCCTTCTCAGATTTTTAAAATTTTTTAAAACGAGGCTGGTATGGACCCAACTTAATGTAACGTCGCCGAATCTCATCTCGTTGATTAACATGATAAGTATATATTTGTCTACGCAATCTAGGATCAAGTTCTAATTGCAACGAACTCATATCAACCTTTTGAAATTTTGTTTGAGAATTTTGCTCAATAGGGACATCAAGATTTTCCTTAACAAGTTCATCAGGATTTTCCTCAATTGGGATATTGAGATTTTCCTCAATTGGAACATCAAGATTTTCCTCAACATTAGTGTTTAGCAATGTTACACCACTAGTATTAGCTTCTAAATCATTTGGAACTTTTCTTTTGAAAAAATCAAATATGGTAGTTGACTTTTTCATAATCTACAAATAAAATATAATTTGAAATTATTATGTTATTATATGGTCAATAATCTACAATCATTACACACAATAGACAAATACTATGCACACAAACATTTAACAACTAACCAATAAATTTCAAAGTTACAAATAATCTCTTTAACTATTTATCCAACTTTAATGTTTTAAAAGACACTAACTAATAGACAAAAACACTAAAGACAAAACAAAAAAAAATCACAAAATATCACAGCCTATTCACTATTGCTAAAGACAAAACTACCAAAAAAAAAAAAATTACAAAACATCAAATGCAATAAGTGTTGACTGTTGCGCGTGGTGTTGTGTTTGTCCTTTTTCATTTATAAAAGAATGCTAAAGACAAGTCTTGGATCAGATTTTTACCTTTCTTTTATCTCTTTCTTTCTAGTATATTTTGTATTTAAGTCTCAGACTCTCAGGTCTCTCCGTCCCAGCCACAGCGTCCCTAACTGCCACTGCCATTGGCTTTGCTTCTTCAATTCTTCTGCCGCTGGCTGGCTGTCGAATTCCTCACTGTGTTTAGCCGTAAGTTAGGTTTTTCTTTTTCTTTTTTTTTTTCCTTTTTTTTGAATGGCTTAGAAATTCCCTTCTTTTTTTCCCTTTTATTATATGTGTGAGGTAAGTTGGGTGTTTCCTACTCCTAGGCTCGGTAGATATCTAATTAGAATCGGCTTTAATTTTTTTTTTTTTTTGGGTGTTGTTTAGGCTTATTTTTTGTTGTTGGGCTAAATTTTTTTTTTTTAGCATTTAAAAATATCAATAATATTGTTAAGGGGACAAAGTGTGATTTTATTGAAACAAATTGCTAAAAATAATATATTATGTATATACTAAATTTTTTTTTTTTTGAAAATCTGTCGGGGGGGGGGGGGGTGGGGGGACTGCCCCCAGGTCCAAGAATAGCTCCGTCTCTACTGTAGCCCACACCTCCAGTTCTTTGGTCGAGAGCATAGCCATCAATCCTCACACCAGTACTTAGAAGTCCTCCTCTCCTTAGCTACGCTTCTGTAATTTGCCTGCCACCAACGCCCACACATTCCTAGCCATAGGACAGCTCCAAAGTGCATAGGCCACCGTCTCATCTTGTTGCTGGCATATTCCACAGGCTGGGTCCAATGGTACCTTTCTACGACAGAGATTTATGCAAGTGGGGAGTATATCAAAGCATGCCTGCCAAACAAAATTTCGTACCTTAGGGATATGTGTAGTTGCCATATACGAATTCCACAGCTTCCTATCCTCCCGAGCTGATGAATGCTCCCTTTGTTCCTGTTATTTTTTACAGACCATGACTTTGTAAGCTGTTTTAACCGAGAAAATTCATTTCTTATTTTCCTTCCAGAGTAGTTCATCCTTGGAGTGTGTGTCCCTAAGATTGATCTGTTGAATATTCGCCATAGTAAAGTGCATGAAGTTCATGTGAAGGACATGTGTGCGCCACTGCTTTGTGCATAGGTTGAAAAGGTCGCTCACCCTTAAATCCATATTTGCATTGGGTTGGAATTTAGGGGGGGGTGGTGTAGCCATCTGTGGTCCTCCAGTTTGATACTTCTCCCATCACCCACCTTCCAAACTGTAGCTTCTCTAATCAATTCCCTGGCTTCTAGCAAACTCGCCATACATATGATGGGTTGGAGCCCAGGGTAGCTTCCATGAAACAGTAAGTAGGAAAATAGTGAGCCTTGTAAACTTTGAAAAGTAATGAGTAGCCTCTTTGGATCAACCGCCATGCTTGTTTGTCTAGCATAGCAAGGTTGAAGGCATGATTATCTCTAAACCACATTCCACCTCTATCTTTCGTTGTGCACAATTTACCCCATTTGATCCAGTGAACTTTTTTCTCATCTCGGGTTTGGCCCCACCAATATTTTGCTAATACCAAGTTAATGTCATCACAAATCCTTTTTGGGATTTTGAACGTGCTCATGGAGTAAGTTGGGATAGCTTGTGCCACTGTCTTGATTAGGACCTCCCTATCGGCTTTGGAGATATTTTTTTCCTTCCATCCCATCACTTCTTTTGTTACTCGCTCCTGTACCTCCCTGAAAGTGTTAAACTTGGACTTCCCTCCCACCATTGGTAAACCAAGATACTTCTCACTGCTTGTCATGATTTGAGCACCTAGCATATTCCAAATAGCTAATGTAAGGATAAGGGGCCCAAAAGTATATATATTGGGTCTTGGGCCTTGGCCGAGGATGTTGAGTGGTCCAAGGACATATAAACAGTATTGAAGATGTAAGACTTAGAGCTCCATGAGTAAGCTACAAATGAGAGGGTTGGGGAAGGTAGGTCGAGGAGGGATATCCCCTCGGCTAAACGAAACAAAGATCAAAATGCATGTCTTATCATCTAAGGTGATGTTCTAGGAAGTTCTATTGATAAGAACATGTATTATGAATGTACAAGAGAGATAGGAGCTAAGAAATATTTAAGAGAAAGCTACTACCACCACATTGAATGCTTTGTAATTGACTCTCTAGCCACATTAATGAGGATGTGATATCTGAACAGTGCTTTTCAGCCTTACAGTTATCCCCAAAGACTTCAGGAGGGTGTTGATGGGACAAGGATCAACACAAGCAATCTACAGTCCACATGGAAGGTAGAGATGAAAAGGGAGAAATAGTATAAATTAGAAGGAAGGCCCTAAGAGAAAGGGATCAGAGAATAAAGAAAGAGATACTATAGTAATTAGAACTATATTTGTAACCAACTTCAAGTAATATATACAAGAATTGATCTCCTCAGACTATACTGAGGATAATTTCCCTTAGATAAAACTAGTCCACTTTTACTTTATTGTCATCTGGATCCATTATAACTGTCACCCAACTCATTGTAACCCAGTTTTTCAACCCACTCTCTACAAATTCATTGTATTGGGCTCATTGAGTCTAAATTCACTTACTTTTTGGACTTAGGACTCAAACTGTGCCCTTACAATTGGCGTCATCTGTGGGAAAATTCTTGTATTTTAGTGAGTTTGACGTCCAATTATAGTAGGTTCAGGTCCAAATTTGGAAGAATCTATGGGGTCCCAACGCGAAGATCATTTTGTCAATCTTGAGTGAAGGAGGGACCGAGAGGTTAGTGTGCATACCACTCATGCTAGCAGGAGCTAGTCTCGAAATGGGAGACACCTTTCTCATGAGGAGGATACCAGAGCCTTGCAACTAGAGATTGATCATCTAAAAAGAAAGTTGCACCATGAACGGCAAAGGCAAACTCACTCCAATTCTGACTTCTCTTTTGACAATGAGGAGGATGGTAGTTATAGACCTAGATCAGGGACTCCCTTTAGTGAGTCTTTCTCGTATGATAAGGACTATCACCATGAGTACAGAAGCAGGAACTCGTCTTCCAAAGGCTTGGGAAATGACGCAATAAGTAGAGCGCTCAACCAAATTTCCAGGTCACCTTTCACGTGCAGAATTGAAGAAGGGAGACTTCCTCGACAGTTCACTTAGCCAACATTCACCATGTACAATGGTCGAACAGACCCTGTGGACATGTGAGCCACTTCAACTAGAGGATGGCTGTGCTATTGGGGTTTATGCCCTAAAATCCAATTGGTTTGCATGTCATGAATAATTAAGTTGTTTAATTATATGAGACTATCTATTTATGAACTAATGAGACATTATCTTAGTCCATGAGATGCATAGTATGTGATTTATATGAAAAGTCACAGAAGATATAAATCAAAGTTCTTTGTAAAGTCAGAATTTTAGTTTGTAGTCAGTGATGAAATTGGGCGTTTCATCTGCGAAGACTATAACATATCAACTACGATGATTTATCTTGATCATGGAAGTGGAGACTTCTAGTTAATATGTTGATATGTTTTAAGAGTTAAGACATATTGAACTGGACCGCTGTGAGATTTATTATTCTCCTAGTGACTGTCAAATGAATAATAAATCTCACGACTTCTATTTACATTAACTCTAAATCCTGAGAGAATAATAGACTTGATTATGAGATGTAGGTTGCCTTGATATATCAGGAGTGAGATCTATAGGTAACGGTCAAAACCTCAGTATGTTGGGTAACCGCATTTAATGTTGATGGAACATATATTCTCAAGATGAAATTCATAGTCTCTTAACGGAGATAAAATATTCCCTTGAGATAAGTTTAATGGGTTTGGTTATTCAGAGTGTTGGGTCCAACCACTTTAGTAAGGAATTACTAAAGTATATATTTATGGAATTGGATTTCATAAATATATATTGAATAACATAAATGATTAAACCAAGTACTTAAGGATTAAGATGTAGTAATCTACAAAGTGGCAGTCAACATTCATGACTTTGTATTACTATAAATATTTTAATGAAGGAGTTGCATATATAATAAAGTCTTAGAATATAATTTATAGATAAGACCTAGAGTGCAACTATATTTATATAGTGGAATTAAATATAGTTAATGGTAACTTTAGACTTGTCAAGAGTTGACAGAAAAGCCCAAGGCCCATTAGAGCTAGAGTCTTGTTGGCCCCTTTTAGTCTCACTCCAAACCACATACTAGAGCTCAATTGGAATGGCCCAAAAGGCTAGCCCAATTAGATAATCAGTTGTATATAAGGAGAGTAACATACAGAATTTCATTAAGGCTTTTTCATGAGACTTTTCATGAGAGTTCTCATAAGGAATGAAATGGTTCGTATGTGAGGGTTGGACACTCATTATTCTCTCATTGGAAACTGATTGAGAGACCACACATCTTGGGTATCAAGTGGAATTGGAGTGAAGATTAAAAGTATTCCTAAGTGCTTCGATCTTTGTTTTGAATTTCACCGCACCAAGGTACGCTCTCTTATACTTGAATTTTGAAATTTACATAGTGCGTGTTATAGATTGAGAATCAAGTAGATCCATTAATTTTCCGTTGCGTACATACTTATTTCCTTTATGTGCACTCCAAGAATGAAGCCCTGATGTGCAAGGTGTTCCCCTCCAGTTTAGGGCCCGTGGCCATGAGGTGGTTTGATGGCTTGGGAGTAAGTTCCATTAATTCCTTTAAGGAACTCACTCAGGCTTTTTTATCTCACTTTATTACATGCAGCAAGGTTCCTCGGCCCTTAGATTCCCTATTTTTTATGGCCATGCGAGAAGGAGAGACCCTGAAAACATACTAAGACAAATACTGGGAGATGTTCAACAAGATAGATGGTGACTTTGACAATGTGGCCATCAGAACTTTCAAGGTCGGCTTACCTGCCGAGCATGGTTTGAGGAAGTCTTTGACTGGGAAACTTACTACTAGTGTATGCCAGCTAATGGACCAGATTAACAAGTACAAGAGGGTCGAGGAAGACCAACAACAAGGAAAGGGGAAGGCTAAGGTTGTCCCTCAGGAGAGGAGGGACTTCAGGTCGAACCGATACAACAATAATAAACTCTGAAGGGATTTTGCTGGGCAATCTGGGCCTACGGCTCCTCAAATGGTTAACACGGTGCTTCGAAAACCAGTACATCAAGTCTTGGAGAAGATCAAGGATGAGCCATACTTCAAATGGCCAAATAAGATGGGAGGAGACCCCATGAGGTGCAACCAAAGTCTTCATTGCTAATACCACTAAGAACGAGGACATACCACCGAGAACTATAGAACTTTGTGGAATCATCTGGAGTAGCTGGTCAGAGATGGAAGGTTAAAACATATTTTATATCGGCCTAATGGGTAAGGAGACCAAGCAGTGTCAAGGGCTCAAAGGAATGCTTCTTCAAGGCCTCCTTTAGGCACCTTCAATGTCATCTTTGTGGCCCGGGGAGAACCGGCTCTCACCCCTCCAAGGTGATGTCTATAGCCTGACTATCTGCTGAGGACTCAAGACCTAAGACGAAGAGGGCTAGAGTGGAAAATTGGCTGGCGATGAGTTTCTCTAAGGAGGACAAGGTAGGAACCATATAGCCGCATAATGATGCCTTAGTGGTCACCCTTAGGATAGGGGGGTATGATGTTAAGAGGGTGATGGTGGAGTCCTCGGCCTCTGCTGATAAGAGCTTATAGTAATCAAGGACTCCGATGTTACCTATGGAAGAAATAGCCGAGGGGGCAGAATGTGAGAATTTAGAGAAGATTGCGATAGATGGTGATCTAAAGAAGTTTTTTCAGCTCAGCTACCTCAAGAGAAGGAGGAGCTGATCATGTTTCTGAGGAGGAATATTGATGTGTTTACATTGCTTATGAAGCTCTCGAGGTAGATCCAGACCTCATTTGTCATCATCCAAATATCAACTCGTCTATCCTCCCTAAGAAGCAACCACCTCAGTGCTTATCTAAAGAGTATTCTGATGCTATCAAAAAGGAAGTGAACAAGCTTAAACAGGCTAGGCCTATTAAGAAAGTGTTCTAACTTGAATGATTGGCCAATACAGTGGTAGTGAAAAAGAAGAATGAGAAGTGGCGTGTATGTGTAGACTTCATAAATCTAAACAAAGCTTGCCCCAATGATCCTTTCCCTATGCCTCGAATAGAACAGTTGGTGGATACCACCGTGGGCCATTCTCGGATGAGCTTTTTGGACACTTTTCAAGGGTACCACCAGATACCTTTGGCTTTGGATGATAAAGAAAAGACAGCCTTTGTTACTCCTATTGGGAATTACTACTACAAGGTGATGCCTTTTGATTTAAAGAATGCAGGATCTACTTATCAGAGGATGATGACCAGGATGTTTGAGCCACAGCTAGGAAAAAACATTGAGATTTATATAGATGATATGATGGTAAAGAGCAATTTAGAGTTCGAGCACATTAATGACCTCGGCGATATCTTTGAGATATTAAGAAAACACAAACTGCGCCTTAATGCTTCTAAGTGTTCTTTTGGTATTGGTTCAGGAAAGTTCTTTGGGTACATGGTCACTCACCATGGAATTAAAGTTAACCCTGACCAAATTAAAGCATTTAACAATTTGTAGCTACCTTGGAATCCCAAAGAGGTCCAGAAGTTGACAGGGATGACTACTGCCCTGAACTGATTCATTTCTCTGTTAGCAGATAGGTGTAGGCCTTTCTTCCAATTGTTGAACAAGTGGAAAGGGTTTGAATAGACCAAGGAGTGTATCCTGGCCTTCCAGCAACTAAAGGAATACCTATCTCGGCCACCCATTATGTCCAGGCTTGAGGTGGATGAGGTTTTGTTTGCTTATATTGTTGTGGCTTCTTATGCGGTAAGCTTGGTACCTATACGGGTTGATAGTGGTATACAAAGGCTAGTTTATTATGTGAGCAAATCACTACATAAGACTGAGGTCCGTTACCTACCGCTGGAGAAGGCCATTTTGGCAGTGGTGCATGCAATGCAAAAGCTCCCTCATTACTTCTAATCACACTCCGTTATTGTCCTAACCTAGCTTTCGCTTAGATCTCTATTTCAGAGTGCTGATTACATCAAAAGGATTGCCAAGTGGGGTATAATCCTAGGGGCTTTTAACATTAAGTATATGCCTCGCACCTCTCTCAAGGGCCAAGTCCTCACAAATTTGGTGGCTGAGTTCGCTGAATCCCTATTGGAAGAAGAGGTAGAAAGGCAGAGCATGGATGAAAAATTAGTTGGCATGGTCTCCTTGCAAGAGCCTTTATCTTAGAAGGTATATGTTGACGATGTAGCAAATTAAAGAGGATCTAGAGTGGGGCTAGTTCTAATGTCTCCTAAGAAGATCACTATTGAGAAATCCTTGAGATTGGGCTTCTCAGCCATGAACAATGAGACTGAGTATGAAACTCTGTTGGTAGGGATGACCATAGTTCAGAAAATGGGCGGAAAGGCAGTGGAGATATTCTTGAATTCAAGATTGGTCGTAGGCCAAATGAAAGGGGAGTTAGAGGCTAGGGATGTGAGAATGCAAGAATATTTGAATCAAGTTGGGCACTTGCAATCAAGATTTAAAGTCTTTCAGCTTGCTATATATCCCTAGGAGCGGAAACACACATGTTGATTCTTTGGCCACTCTTGCAACCTCTTCGGCACAGGGTTTACCTCGGGCCATCCTTGTTGAAGACTTGTGCAAGCCTACTGAAGTAAAGAGGGAGACGATCCATATCCATCAGATGGGGCCTAGCTGGATGGACCCTACAGTGCTATTCCTTAAGAAAGATATCTTGCCTGGGGAGAAATCAGAAGCTAACAAGGTGTGAAGAAAGGCTTCTTCATTTTGGCTATCCGAGGACCAAAAATTGTACAAGCACTCTTTTTCTGGGTCATACTTGCTATGCATACACCCTGAAACATTAGAGCTACTCCTTGAGGAATTACATAAAGGAATTTGTGAGAGTCATACAGGAGGCAGATCTTTGTCTCACAGAGCCCTCACTCAGGGATATTGGTGGCCAAACATGCAGAAGGAAGTATAAGAGTATGTGAAGAAGTGTGATCAATGCCAAATATTTGCTCTAAACATTCACCAACTATGAGGAGTCCTTAATCCTCTGTCTAGCCCTTAGCCATTTACTCAATGAGGCTTGGACATTGTAGGTCATTTTCCTAGGGCAGCAGGGAACAAGAGATATTTGCTAGTCGACACGGATTACTTCAACAAGTGGGTTGAAACTGAACTATTGGCAAATATCAGGGATATGGATGCCAAGAAGTTTATTTGGAAAAATGTTGTCACTCGGTTCAGGGTCCCTATACCCTCATCTCAGATAACAACCTTTAGTTTGATAGTAAGGCCTTTAGGAGGTATTGTTGTGACCTGGGAATTGCAAATAAATACTCCACTTCAGCCTATTTACAAGGGAATGGAGAAGCCGAAACTATCAATAAGGTCATAGTGAATGGACCCAAGAAAAGGTTGGATGATGCGAAGGGAAAATGAGTGGAAGAGCTGTCGCACGTCCTTTGGACATATCGGACCACACCTTGTAGATCAATAGGAGAGATACCCTTTTCAATGACCTATGGAGCTAAGGCTATCATTCCTCTGGAGACTGGATTCCCAACACTGAGAATGAGTTCTTTTACTCCGAGCAACAATGATAGGCTATTAAGGAAGAGCTAAAACTTAATTAAAGAGCAAAGAGAAAATGTCATGGTCCAATTGGCGTATTATCAACATAAGCTCAAGTAAAGGTATGATGCCAACTTAAAGCTTGGGTTATTAGCACCTGGAGACCTGGTATTGAGAAAGGTTTTGGGTACTGCAAAAAACTCAAGATGGGGAAAGTTAGGGCGTAACTGGGAAGGGCCATATCTCATCACCTCAGTGGCTGGAATAAGTGCATACTACCTTGAAGATCTAGATGAATATATTATCTCATGCCCTTGGAATGTAAATAACCTGTGAAGGTACTATTATTAATGAAAGTTTTTTCTACCATACTTTTGTTAATAACATTATGTGCTACGTGTTATTCAGAGAAGTATTAAACAGAATTTTAGTCATGCCTGGTCTCTCGGACCACATACTTTGGGTAAATTAAAACTTCAATTCATTTTACTAAGTGTTAAATAGAACCTTAGCCATGCCTGGTCTCTCGGACCACATATTTCAGGTAAATTAATACTTCAGTTCATTTTACTAAGTGTTAAATAGAACCTCAGTTATGTCTGATCTCTCAGACCACATACTTTGAGTAAATCAATACTTCAGTTCATCTATCTAAGTGTTAAATAAAACATTGGTCATGCCTAGCTCCTCAGACTACATGCCTTGGTTAAATTAGCACTTTCTATTTTATTTTTCTAAGTGTTAAAATGAACCCTTGGTTATACCTGGCTCCTTAGATCACTTGCCTTGGGTAAGTTAATGTTCTTGGTTATTTGCCTAAGTACATGGTCATTTTCTTTATTATTTATACATTCTTAATTTGTCTGAGTTAGCAGCAATGCATTACTGTTAACTTTGGTAAAGTCAGAGTAGAAATAAGTCACTACTATCAACATCATCATTAGTTTGAAGTCCCATCAGAGGGAAAAATGATAACTACACCAACTATAAAATAACTATTACAGAGAAAGGAAAGAATCATAAAGTAAAAATTGCAGCCCTTTTTATTAAATAAATTAAAGGTTCATTATATACAATGGCAAACTGCCACCAAAAAAGAAAAGATACAAAAGAAAACTACAAAAAGAAACAAAAATGACAGAAAGGAAATAAAATCCTAAAAGCTAGGCCTTCGCTGGAGGAGGAGGGTCTTCTTTCTTACTTGACTGAGAGGCAGGAGCATCTTTGGCCTTGAGGTCAGCCTCTTTGGATTTGGCCTCGGCCTCCTTTGCTTTGACTGCAGCATCCTTAGCCTTGGCAGCATCCTTGGCCTTCGCAGCGTCCTTGGCCTTTGAGGGGGGCTTGGCCTCCTTTCCTTTGCCCTTATCCTTGGCCACCTTAGCCCCTTGGCCTTGATCACCAGCTTGACTGGATCCTTTGGAAGCCTTGGAGGGGGGAAGAATGGCCTAAGCAATTAGGAGCTGCTCAGAGGATTCTAGAGCAATGGCAGAGGGAGGTGGGAGGTCAGTTAGGACTTCGCGGATGTCGAGAAGGTAGTAAACACTCCCAACCTGCCTTCACTCTAAGGTAGCAGGGACCCCTGCAAGGTTGAGGGCCTCCATCCATGTCTCCTTGCAATAATCCCTACATACCTCAGCCAGTTCCTCAACCAGTCGGATCTCGATTTCTTCTACCTTGAGGTTGTAAAATGCTTGCCTCGAGGCCTCTATAACTTCCTCGGTTGTCCGAGTGGTGGCTTTGGCTTTCTCCAATTCAGCTTTGAGGTCCAAGACCTGCTGCTTCAGTGTGGCCAGCTCTATCTCAATAAGATAGAGCTTTTTATGCTGATATTCAGCTTGGTCCTAGACATTCTTTAGACCAGCCTCAGCACTCCTCCGCTCCTTCTCCTTAACTGTCAGCTTGGTGGCTAATTCCTAATTCTCCTGCTTCATGGCTCCTAGGGTCTTGTTAGTCTCAGCACAGAGGTTGGCCTCAACCCTAGCCTCGTTTCGGGCATCCTTGACCCATTCTTCAGCTACAAAAACCTCCTGGATAGCCTGCACAAAAATGACAAAGGAATCCCATGTAAAAAAAAGAAAAATAAGAGAGAATGGAAAGGGCACCTTAGCATTTAGCTAAAAGATATAATGGTGAAACTTACCATGGCAAGATCTCTCTTTAGAGACATGAAGAGGTTTGGCTACCTCATGTGCCTTAGAACGTCCATGTCTTTTGCCAGGAGGAGGGGCTACTCTAGAGTTTCAACAACATAGGTGGAGTGCCCTCTCTAGAACTCCCTAATGGAGGAGTTCTAGAGGACGGCAACGCCATCTAGCTCTAGCTGAGGGGCCCAAGGACATTGTTGTTGACGCACCTCAGCCATACTTGGGTCCTCCCCACTGTCCATAGAAAAGGCCCGCTTATCCTTGGCTGTCTTTTGCTGTTTGGCCTCCTTCTGAGGGACCACCTCACCCTCCTCAAATTCCTTTTCTTCTTTAGGTTAAGGATGGGGAGTAAGTCGATCGTGGGGGTGGAGGAAGGTGGGGGAGGGGGAGGGTAAGGGGAAGTTGGGATTTAGGGGCCTCTTTGGATGATGACCCTTTATTCTTCCCAGCCATAAGGTCCTTCAAGCCTTTCCTCGAATTCAGAGCCATTGCTTCTTCCTTCTCGGAGCTACTATCTACCTTGGCGATTATCAACTAGGGGGAGCAGGCTGCTGAGGATCTGTCATGCCCACTCTCAGAATTCGAGATCTTAATGGGATCATCTCGCACCTTTTCTTCTTCCTCGAGTTGAAATTGATCTATTTCCTCCTCGAGTGATAGGTGCGAGGAAGTGGTTTCTTCCCTCGGAGCCACTGCCTCAGGGAGAGTAAGAATGGGAGGCAGCTCAGTGGGCATGACGTCCTCTCAGGTAAGGAACCCAGGTACAGAGACGTCTATCCTGCAAAGCCTAGGGTTGCCTGCTCTGATCGCATGGTCCACTTCCTAGAAGTTGTCTGAGATTGGTTCAAAGTCCAAAATGAGGTGGACCGCTCTCAATTGCCTATCCTCACTCACGAAGACCTCGAACCTAAGGACTCTGTTAAGGTCCGCAACGTTGACCAAACTAAGGCTGGGTGCTACGTGCCTTTTATCTACAAAAACAATCAAGGAGCAAATCGTGGTCAGACCAATAATCCCCATCATCAAAAGAAAACGAAATATTAGAGGAAGGAGTAGCAAAGCTAAAAGAACTAAATCCTATGCCAAGGGACCTAACCCTAGGGTACCCCACCTAGCTCTCCCTCCCGAGTTGGGCAGTGAAGACCGTCATGCCACTCCCCAAAGGCGATTAAGTAGTCATTCTTCATGCCTTTGTTGGACTTGGGAAGACACGACACAAGCTTAATAATGTTGACCTGGACTTTAGGTAATACCTCGAGTCAATAAGTGAATGACACTCGTACATATTGACGATGTCATGTCAGGTGAGTCTCAAACCCATCTGCTCGTTAAAAGCGTCGACACTACCTAAAACTCTAAATAGGTTGGGCGCGCACTGGTGAGGACACAGCCTATGGTTGAGTAGGTAGTCTCGGGTTACCCTACCCAAGGGAAATGTCATTCCTTCCTCTATGAAGGCAATCATAGGAATGACAACTTCCCCTTCGTTTTTATGTGAAAGCACCAGATCTTGAGCACAATACCGCAGGGCAACTCCTTGTGGAACGTGATATTTAGCCCTAAAGCCCTCCATATCGGCGGGAGAATCTACGAGGTGCTTGAATCTATCCATCTAAGCAAATTAAGGGGAAGTAAGGGAAATGTTTTTTAAAAGGAACTGAAGATTAGAAGGCTGAGGAGGTTGACCAAGAAGAAAAGAACTTGAAGAACGTAGAGACTTACGAAAATGAAAACAAGTGACACCTCAAGAGCTTCTTGAGAGTTGGGAGATTTGGGAAGTTTTGAGAACTTAAGAGTTTGAAAGGTTTTAAGAGTTTGCAGATTTGTGAAAGTAAAGAAAAAAGTAAACTCACCAAGCGCCTTATATAGGAGGCGGAGTTAAGTAGGAGTTATCTTGCTCAAAATTTAAGGAGAAATACCAGCCGTTGGATCATCATCCCACTGTAGGATGCACGGAACAAAGCACCGCCTGGAGCATTTAATGAGACATCACGGGCTCCGAAGCGTCAGGAATAGTTACAGGACACGCGAAGCGATATTCTCACGTGTGTAAATCAGAGAAACAAATGGATTTAATTCTCCAAAACTTCCCAAATGAGAGGGTTAGGGAAGGTAGGCCGAGGAAGGATATCCCCTCGGCTAAACGAAGTAAAGATCAAAATGCGTGTCCTATCATCCAGGGTGACATTCCAGGATATTTATTGATAAGGACATTCATTATGAACATATAGGAGGGATGGGAGCTAAAAAATATGTAAGAGAAAGCTGCTACCACTGCATTAAATGCACTGTAGCTAACTTTCTGGCCGCATTAATGAGGATGTGATATCTGAACAGTGCTTTTCAGTCTTATAACTACCCCCAAAGATTTTAGGAGGGTGTTGAAGGGACAATGATCAACACAAGCAATCTACTGTCCATGTGGAGGGCAACAATGAGAAGGGAGAAATAGTATAAATTAGAAGGAAGACCCTAAGAGAAAGAGATCAGAGAATAAAGAAAAAGATATTGTAGCAATTAGAACTGTGTTTGTAACCAACTTCAAGTAATATATACAAGAACTGATCTTCTCGAACTGTGCCAAGGATAATTTTCCTTAGATAAAACCAGTCTACTTTTACTTTATTGTCATTTGGATCCATTATAACTGTCACCTAACTCATTATAACCTAATTTTCCAACTCACTCTCTACAAATTCATTGTATTTGGCTCATTGGGTCTAGATCCACTTACTTTTTGGACTTAGGACTCAAACTGTGCCCTTATAGCTAACTTTACCGATTGATTTGTGTTCGGGCTGAAGAGAAGTGTTGTTTTTTGTCTATTGATAGCTTAGCCTGATGCTTTCTCATACATAGCTAGTATATTCATCAGATTTCGGCATTTTCAGTTGTTGCCTCACAAAATAGTAGGCTGTCATCGGCAAACAATAAGTGTAAAATCCTTACTCCTCCATGGTTATAGAAATCTCCTAATTAATTTCTATCTAACTTGAAAATTGTTTTTCAAATTCAAATTATATCATATCAAAACACCAAAATTGTGTAATTTACTTCAAAAGAAAGATAATGACACAAATCATTAAATTAAACAATTAAAAATAATAATATTAATTTTTGTCATCTATATTTGTTAATACATTCTTATTTATAACTAGTATTCTTAACTAACCTGTTTTTTTCTCATTTTTAAGTAAGTGCACTAAAATTAACCAAAATTGACTGAAATAGACAAAAAAAAAAATGATCTTGTTGTCGACCATGTCATACTTTTGTGCCACAAACTTTCTATTGTTAATTGAATTGGGGCCTTTCATTTTAGATGCTAATAGAGTAGCATTAAAAGGGCATGGAGTAAAAAAGTACTATAAAAATTATTTTTTGTTTGGGTTTATTAAGCTTGTAAGTTGTATCCTTTCTTGATAAACAATAACACCATATAGGATGCGTAAATGACTTCATATTTTCACTTAATGTCTTGAACTTTTGCATTCCAAAAAAATGATAAATGACTTTATATTTTTAGTCAATGTTTTTAACGTCTACATTCCAACAAAATGATAAATAACTTCATATGTCAGTCTATGTCTTGAACTCCTGCATTCCAACAAAATACTATAGCATTTCTCTAACTTTCTCTAGAATTTTTGGACCTTAGAACTGGACCTTGAAATTGGGACCTATCTTCTGTTTTCGGAGTCTGTCCTTTTATAGATGAAATGAACCATGGTAATTTTTCAAAAGTAACTCGGGTTAGGTAAAGTGAACCCAAGTTAATCTGTCGGTAGAGTTTTAAATAGTAGATCTTCAAAAGTAACTCGGGTTAGGTAAAGTGAACCCAAGTTATTCTGTCGGTGGAATCTTGTAGAATCCTGAATAGTAAAGTTTTACTTCAGTAACCTGTCTGGAATCTTGTGTGCTAGTAAAGAGTAGTGCCATCTGTCTGTCTCTTGTCTCTTGTACTGTCTTTGAATAATAGTTGTCTTTGAATAATAGTGTGTCGACTGTAAATAGTAGTGCCATCTGTCTGTCTCTTGTCTCTTGTACTGTCCTGGACTGGTCTAGATTTGAAAATCCTTCTTACATGTGGATTGATACTGTCTGTAGTTGTCTGTTACTTTGTCTTGATAATATCATAGCTATTCTGTTAATTTGTCTGAGAAACCTTTCTGATCTCCACTTGAATTCTGAAGGGATATTGTCTCTATTGAGACGCCTTCATGCTTTGACTGAAATCTTATTTAAAGATTTCTGTTTGGGCAAAATATGGTCATAGATTTTAGCCTTAGAATGGCTATCTTGCTTGCCAGGCAATTGACCGTTAATTTTAAAATTAACTAATTAAGACTATTATGTAAGCATTAATATTTACAGGGGAAGTAGTATTTGAGAGGGAACAAAAAAGACTGAAAGTCATGATTTTATAGTACAAGGAGATATCATGACAAAGACAAAACAAGGGATGTTACGTAGGAAGCTAGATACAAAAGGGGAAGGAGGACTAGTGGAGGACAAGTCAACAAAGGGAGGAAAATTCATCATAAAACCTTGAAATTTTTATTTATTTATATATATATATATATATCTCTATTTATTTAGGTACTACTACCACTGGGTAGGATAGTATCATCTATCATTGAACTTGTAGGAATCTCATCATCTGTTATTAATTCAAATTTACTAATACTTGTGTCTTTTGAGATGGAAATTTCTTTCAATAAGTATATATCCTTGGGGATTGGTGGTAGGAGAAATTTAAAGAATACTTCTGTTTCCAAAATATTAGTACTTATTCCATTGTCTGTCGTAAAAAATGGGTAAAGCAAAGCCAAAAAAGGATTTCCTAGTATAACTTTAGAGGACAACTTATCTGTCAGGAAGAAAGGTGTTTTGAAATTGATGCCATTATTATGTATGTATACCTTAGTTAGTTTATTACTTATTTTAAGTCTATCACCATTAGCCTGAGTTAATCTATCAGTTGTTGATTCGTAATACTTAGAGGGTATTAATCCTTCTTGTATACAATTCATATCAGCACCTGAATCAACAAGGGCAATAACTGTCAATAAGAATTCTTTATTAACAACTAAGGTTATCTCAGTGTACCATTTTTGAAATATCATTCTATCAATTTTGTATAAAAATTCATCTTTACAGTCATCTTTATGAGAACTCTCGCCATTATAAGTTTTTCTGTCAAGAAGAGAGGAATCAGCGGAATCTATCAAGGGTTTATTACAAAATTTAATTTTGTCTTTTATGTTAATTACTTGTGCAGTTATTTGGTCAATCATGCCTTTTAAGATGAAATTTTCTGATTTTAATTCCTTCAATTCATTTTTTAAATTGTTAATTTCTATTTGCAAATCTGTCACAGTTGTAGGTTTGTTGGGTTTAAATCTATCAGTAATGTCTGAAAAATTATAAGTTGACTTATAATCCTTTAAATCTGTTTCAAATGTGTCAACCTGGGTTAGGGATTCTTTTAATTTAGATAAATAATCCTTCCTAGTCTGTGAATCTGAAAGTTTGTCTATTAAGCCCATTATTATATCTTCTTGTTTAGTTAAAACACTTATTTTTAATTTTCTTTTACAATAACAATTATCAGGATTATTACAGTTACATAATTTAATTTTTTTCATTATTTGAAGAAGTGTCTGTCGAAGATGAAGTAATATCACAATTATCTATCTGATGAATTTCATTGTCTGTCTCATCACTATCAGTCTGTTCTAATATACTCATTAATTTACCTTTTATTTTTCCTGATAAGTCAAGTTTATTTATTTTTTTTTGAAAGTTACAGTATTTACTAGTGTGTCCTTTTTTCCCACATTTAAAGCAAATAATATCTTTATATCTGTCACTTTTCTTTCTTTTCTTTAGTTCTACCTTTATGATATCTTCTATTATTATTCTTGTATCTATTCGTATCTCTCTTTTCTTTTGTTCTTTTCCTAGATGGAGCAATCAATGGTTCAAAGCCATATTACTCACAAAAGGTTCCTAACTCTTTTTTAGCATACCTTTTCTCTCTTTCTATTTGATTTTTTAGCCTTAAATCATTACATAACCATAGACCTGTTTTATTAATTGAAGATATTATATCTCCATATGTCAATTTAGGATAGTCTATAGTTCCTTCATTATTGGCTATGTCAAGTCTAACTTTTTGAGCAAAGAAATAAGGTAGGCCAGCAATAAATTTTTCTTTCCAATAGGATTGCTGACAGTCATTCCTACTTAAAACTTTTGAAATAAAAACATCTTTATACCATCTAAAGTCTGAAAGTTGTGGACATCTTAAATTAATTAAAACATCTGAAGCTCTTTCTTTATATTGGTTAGGATCTCCAACAAAATGTTTAGTTATAGTGAAAATTAAAGTATTAACTGCATCTTGTGAAGGCTGTCTATCTGTCATTATAACACTTCCATCTGTTTCTCTTTTTACTGCTGATAATATTTCATTTCTATCATCATTATTTAAATAATGGTCCCACCAGCCTTTTAATTGGCCAGTAAAACCAGTGACAATTAAATGAGCTATCTGGTGGTCCTGTCTTCCATGATTTTTATAAACATTAGTTAGCAAGGTCATTTCATGTAAAAGGTTTATTATTTCATATTCTGACATTCCATCTATATTCCATTCATAAATTAAATCTGGTGAGTAAGATGAATTAACATAAGTATGTCTTTCTTCAAATTGTAGATCAGGGGGAGTAGGTTTAGGATACCAATTCTTTTTAGGATACAATTCTTCAATTCTTCCTTTTTTGCGACTTGCGATGAAGATGCTAAAGTTAATTTATTAATCTGTAATTTGTCTGTAAATTGTGATTCTAGATTTTCTACATCTGATGAGTCTATCAAATCTGTCAATTTATTATCTTTTGATTCTTCATCCTCTGAAGAGTCAGTCCATCCTAATGTTATAATATTCTTATTTTTTAATGGCTCCGTGTCCTTTAATGATTCTAGTTTCATTAAATCTAACTTTTTATTTATTTCATTAAGTAAATTATCAGTTTTTTCTGTCTTGGGCCTCTTCAAGGGTACTCTAAGGTGAGGAGGTATTTCATGAGGGATAAATAAAGGGGTATTGGATGCATTTTCTTTCTTTATGGAAGTGGAAAGGGGTGTTATTTTGTCTTCTATATCTTGTAACTTTTGACCAATTGATTTTAGATAGGTATTAGTATAATTATTCTGTTGAATTATGCTATCTAGGTTCTTATTGTCATCACTTAGACTAGGTCTTTTAATAGGAGTAGCCAACACTTGGACTCCACTGTTCTGATTTAATATAATTGATTCAAATGGTGGAAAAGTTTGATATACTTTTTCATGATTTTCTGTCTTCGTCCAAGCAATGTTTTTTCTATTACACTTATCTTTTTGTTATGATAGTCCAAAAAGTCAAAGAAACTAAAATGTGTCTGTAAGTCTGTCACCATTTCATAATATTTGGCTTTTAAATTATTTCTTTCTTGTTCATTATATTCTTTAAAAAATTGGGTTTTTCTGTCATTATTTTCAGGTTTTAAGTACTCATATTTTAGTAATTCTTTATCTAAAATAAATTCCTTGGCTAAAACATTAATTTGTCTGTCATCTGTAAATCCTAATATATCTATGTGGGTAGGAGAATCAGGTTGAGGTTGGGGCTCATAAAGGGCTTGATGGACGTTGGGAGTTGGTTGTGTGGTTTCTGTTGAATAATAGGCGGGTTCAGTCTTTACTGGGGTTCTAGTAGTGTTTATAGGTGGAAGGTGTATAACTGGAGGAAGATTCTGGGGGGGTAAAGGTCTAGAATCTGAGAAAGGTGTTCTAGAGGAAAAGGAGCTTCTAGGGGGTAAACATCATAGGGGTCTTTCTACCTGTAGAACTTCTGGGTCTTATGAGACTGTCTGTATGCCTGTCATTATTATTAAAATAAATAATAACTGTACCATCTGTATTTTGGGCTATGAAGTCTAGTTTAGTGTTTTCTATTTTTGGTGTGGGAGCAATGGCCTCAAGTTGCCATTTTTCAGAAGGGTTATATCTTTCCACTGTATCTGTCGGGGTACACGAAGTCTACTGTTTGCTGTTGAGGCTTGAAGAAGAAGAGTATGGCCTTTGGGGGAAGGTTCAACCATAGATTGGGGATTTATAGTGGTTTTCATGAGTTTATAATAAATCCTATAGATAATAGCTAAAGGTTCTGAGCCTTCTTTCATATAGTAACCATTTGTCTTTATATTTAACGTTAAAGCATCCATGATATTTCTGTCAGTCAAACTTAAAGCAAAATTGGGATAACAATTAAAATATACTAGTCCATTATGTAGGCTAGTTTCCATCATTCCTAGGAGTGAATCATTAAATCTTAAATGTCTGTCATCTCTTAAACAAAGTAAAATACTTGCATTTAAAGCTTCTCTTGTTAATGGTTTTACAGCTACCTATACTAAACCAACATGTAAAAATGCATATTTTTCTTTATGTCTGTCAATAGAGTCTATTGAAAATAATTGAATTGTTTCATATTCATTAAATAAAGAGTAAGTTCTTTCCACAGTTTTTATAGTGTAATCTGTCAAAAAAGATAGTTTAGAAAAAGTAGTCTGTCTGTAGATTTTATCAATTCTTTCTGTTGGTATATTCTATTTATTCCATTCTAACAAATTTCTGTCTATATCTTGCATGCTATATTCCTCCGAATTGACTATCTTATCATTTTCCATGTTCAAATTAGTGTGTGCCTGTCCTAAGTGTGTCCTAGCAACAGATGATGAGCGACTAAATATATTCATTCTACTTCTAAGCAATTAATAATTACTGGCGGAACTTTATTATTAGCCACTGATATCCTTGCTATCGGGACCACCTTCTCGGAAAACTCCATTGCGGGATCACCCAAACAACGCCAGTTCGTCAGCTAACAAAAAACGGGCTGACCAACGCGAATGCTATGGTTTGCCAATGAGTATAAGGCTAACCAACGCTATCAAGGAGCAAGTAGTGGCTATGTTGTAATATGAGTTCCTAGTAACTTCTTAATTGCAAAGAAATAAAACTCATACACCTACCAACAAAATACTATAAAGAGTCACCATTATCTCATAGATTAAGAGAGTCATAAGGTACGCCTATGCATATTTTCATTTAGTATCGATATATCTAATGGCTTCCAAAAGATGTTCCTTTTTCAGTAGTTTGCTAAGATGAACATCCATTTCAACCTCAATTTCCATGTTAGCTTCCCCACCTGATGTATGAGCAGTTAATGCAATGATTGGAATATGAACACCGAAGGACTTCTCCATTTTCCTTATTTGCTTTGTTGCTTTATACCCATTCATCACAGGCATCTGTCAAACACAAAATCATATATGATTTAGTTGGAAAAAAATATATTATTAGGAAATGTGGACAGCTTACATTGTGTGATTAAAATTAAACTATAGTACAAGGAATTATAATAAATTAAATTAAAATAAATATTGAATGCTTAAACATAAAATATAATTGTGCTGAGTTTTATAGACACCAAATGGTCCAAATCCTTAAGATATAGATTTATTAACTAGAACAAGCTATAGGGTTTGCAAAGTGCCAAAACATATTGTAAGTGGCGTTACCTTTGTTGGAGCCATACTAGAAGCTTTCGGCCACTCGGAAATTTTTGAGCCTTTTTTATTTTTTTTTTCGCTGAATAGGGAAATTTTTGAGCTTGGAGCTACAGATACTCACATTCTAATGTTTCTTTCACTTATCTGGTATTAGTGTGGGGTTAGCCTAGTTTTTTTCACTGTATTGCTACTGGGCCAATAAGCTTGTGTTAGCCCAGGTTTTATTCACCTGGTTTTTATAAGTAAAGTTCTATCTTTTCTATCCAACCAAAAAAAAAAAATGCCAAGACATCATAAATTTTACCAAATATCATAGAAACATGTGACATAGTCCAAAGGATATCCTCTAATATATTGCAAATGTTCTAATTGGGAAATCAAGTACTTTTATATATATATATATATATAATACAAAAAATACTTATAAAATAAAAATAAAAATAAAAAACATAAAAAGGTAAAGGAGAGGGAAATCATGCTCTTTACCTTACAATCCATTAAGACATAACTGTATGGAATAATCTTCGAAGCTCCAAGTTTCCTTTGATCACTTAGACCTTTGAAAACCAAATCTAAAGCTTCTTGTCCATTAACACAAGTTTCAGCAGTTGCACCAAGCTTTAAAAGACTAGCAACAGTTAACTTGCACAACAGTGCATTTCGTTAGCAACCGAGAGTTTCTTCCCACTCAATGACTTATCATCATTTGGGTTACCAATTTCTTGTATTTCTTGCTCTTTTGGTGGGTTCCCATTACTCGGAGGACTTCTTGGTATGAACCCAACATGAGATAGAGTTTGAATGGGTGCCAAGATTTTCTTCTTGGTTGTCTCAATGCTACTACCATGGTCTTGTACTTCTACTCGTTGAGTTGAGTGTTTGTTTGTCGGAGAATTCTCTATATAAGACTGACTCCTTGATGACCTAGGATCTCTTGAAACTTTTTCAGCTTGAAACTTGCTTTCCTCTTTTAGTTTGCCTAAATTCCCTTGCAGTGTACCTCCAAACACAGGAAGAAGTCTTACCACTTGATACAAACGAGAACCATGAAATGGCTTAGATATTATGACTTCATTAGGATCAACCAGGTCCTTTTCAGTGCGTTTGAAGTTGATGTTACGCATCATTGGGTTCTCCAACCAAACAACCTTACAAGTAGCATTGTGAAAGCCTTTTTTGAATTCAGCCACAATTCTACATAATTCTAGGAATGGTCCAACACTTGCATCAATCACAATTAATATGAAACTTGATGCAAATTTAGGAGTAGTCCTTTTGAAGACTGATAGTATGTTGTTTGAACCATCCATGCTACTAAAAGGCACATCTTTTTCTACACCGCTAGAGTTATTAGAAGCAGACCTGCTTAAGTAGCCACTTGGAGAACTCAAATCAACTACTTTTCCAGAAGAATTGTGATGAGAATGGTTTTGGTTATGTTTTATCTTTTGGAAAGTAGATGGAAGATGTTCCCATTGCTTTGTTATCGATACTTTTATCCCTAAGTTCTCCATGAATCTTTGTGAAGTCCTTCGCCGTTCGTTATTTTGAATCAAGAGAACAACATCGGATGCCCTTTACCTTGGGGCTAGGTTTTGTGTGAATTGTCAGCTTTGAACTAGAAGTATGTAACCACAAGCCAGGACTAGGTGTGCTAAGAGTTAGTTCAGGAATATGGGTACCATCAACCATTTCAAGGTCTTCTGCTTTTGCATTATCGCAACTAACATTTTCACGTGTACTGAGTATCACATTGAATCTAAAGCAAGTTCCATTTTCATCGATCTCTTTATCCACAATTGATATATCTCCATGCATCAAACGTACCTAGCACAAAATTACAGGAAAAATTAATCGATAAAAGGGATTATAATGAATTTAGACGATTAATCATGTCACTTTGAAACCTAGGTAAGGTTTGGATAGCACTTCTTTTTACTCAAAGTGAAGTTGCGTTTTTTGCTTTTTTTTTTTTTTTTTTTTGGTGCCGGTTTTTTTGACTTTTGAGACCAAAAAATACTGTTCATGACAGTGCGTGCACTGTTTACGCATTGTTTATGTACTGTTCACGCAATAAAAAATATTAAAAATAGGTCCCACCGTATTATTTACACATTTAAAAATTATTTTGCTACAGTATTTTTAGCAACAATCAGTTTTCAGCAACTTTCAGCAACAATAAGTGCTATCCAAACAGACCCTAGTTGATAAAGTTATTTGTGATAGTTATGTGAATCTAATCCAAGTTACAACAACGCATCACACAAATCTAGATGCATAATTGAGTTTTAAAAAATATATGTAGTACAATAAGTGGAAAATGATTCTCTCCATTTAAAATTAGTTCATTTAATGCATCTTTTTGGTACAGACTATCATGTTATTTAAAAATTTAATTGGTCTATATGAAGAAATCTGTGTTGATTTGTGTAACACAATCACAGTGATAAGAATCTAGATTTTGAGAAAGATAAGCTATGTTTGTGAGATAAGAAAAGACTGACAGAAAGGAAAAGAGAGAGAGAGAGAGAGAGATTTGACAAAAGAGAAAATCTGTATTCTTTGTATTGAATGAATAACTTTGGGTATACAAGAGTATTTATAAGTCACTGAGCCTACCTAACAGCATAACTATCATTCCACAATTTGCGGAACTTATAACAGAATCCATAATAGAATTACAACTGCATTTTGGCTCCAGTTTTAACAGCTTCAGTTCACAAGTAATACGACATCGTTTCATCCTTCAGATGCTTTAAATAATTGTCACTTAAAATGGTGCGCTGCATGTTAAGTAAAACGATGCGCTGTGTGTTTTTATCTTTAAGTGAAACGGTGCGTTGCATTGGTCATTTGAAGTTCATCTTCAACCTTGCGCCCACTGTGTGTAAGTCAGCCATTGTCATCCTCTTTTGGTTTCTTCGAACTTGATCTACCATGAACATTAACATCCCCCCTCAAACAACTGGGGGAGGCATCCAACAGGAGTTTGCTGCATTGAAGAAGAAAACAAGGAGAAGGCAAGGGCTTAGTGAAGATATCAGCAAGGTTATCCTTGCCTGAGACAAAACGCACACATAAATCACGACGCAACACCTTTTCACAAACGTAATAATAGTCAACTTCAATATGTTTCGTGCGAGAATGAAAAACGGGATTTGCAGAGAGGGCAATGGCTGAAGCATTATCACACCATAGAACAGGAACATGTGAGAGAAAAATGCGCAATTCCTTGAAGAGAATTCGCAGCCAAGAGACCTCCGCAGCAGTAGTAGCCAGAGCACGGTACTCAGCTTCAGTGGAAGAGCGAGCAATAGTGGTCTGTTTCTTGGAAGACCAAGAAATAGGAGAAGGACCAAGAAACACAAGAAGCCCAGTTGTTGAACGACGATCAGAAGGATCACCGGCCCAATCCGCATCAGAGAATGCAGTAAGAGTGAGAGGGCCTGGAGTAAAGGAAATGCCATGAGAGAGAGTACCTCTGATATATCGTAACACTCTCTTAGCAGCTTCTAGGTGCACTGTGGTAGGACAACTCATAAATTGACACAGTTGATGCACACTGAAAGCAAGGTCTGGGCCTGTGAAGGTTAGGTACTGAAGAGCACCAACCATGCTGCGAAATTCTGAAGGATCAGAAAGGATAACACCATCAGTAGGAAGCAAACGTGATGAAGGGCAGCAAGGAGTCTTGGTGGGCTTGGAGTTTTCCATGTGAAAGCGATGAAGAACCTCTGAAGCATACTTTGATTTAGAAAGGGTAAGACCAAATTGAGTTCTAGAGATCTGAACCCCCAAAAAATAATTGAGATCACCCAAGTCTTTGAGTTCAAATACGGAACTGAGGGCAGCAATCAGAGAAGAGACATGTGTAGAACTATTTCCTGTGATGATGATATCATCTACATAGAGAAGAAGATAGAGAATGGTGCTTTTGGACTAAAAAATGAACAGAGAGCTATCAGCAAAGGAAGCTTGAAATCCAAGATGAATCAAGTGGAAGGTAAATCTCTCAAACCAGGCCTTAGGAGCTTGTTTGAGACCATAGAGAGACTTATGGAGCTTACAAATATAGGAAGGATGGGCTGCATCAACATAACCAGGGGGCTGTTGCATGTAAACCTCCTCTTTAAGATAGCCATGTAGAAAGGCATTGGACACATCAAGCTGCTTCAATGGCCAATTGCAACTAACAGCAATTGCAAGAACCAATCTAACCGTGGCAGGCTTGATAACAGGACTAAAAGTTTCTGAGTAATCAATGCCAGCTTGTCGGTGAAATCCTTTAGCCACAAGTCTGGCTTTGTAATGAGCAATAGACCCATTGCTGTGAAGTTTGATCTTAAAGACCCATTTACAACCCACCAAATTAGCATGAGGAGGTGCAGGAACCAATGTCCAGGTCTGTTGCCTTTGTAATGCTTGAAACTCTGCACCCATAGCAGTACACCACATTGGAAATTTGGAAGCCACTTTATAGGTAGGAGGTTCAGTTTTGGTGTAATCCAAGATGGCTTTATAGCAAAGTTTAGGCTTAATAATACCACTCTTGGATCTAGTCTGCATTGGATGCTGATTAGTCACAGTGACAGCAGGAAGGGAAGGTGGTAATGGTGGAGAAGTATCAGTTGAGGAAGCAGGTAATGAAGCATCAGTAGGAGGTGGTGGAGAATTAGGGTGTGGAGGATCAGTGATGGTGTGAGCAGGAGAGTGTGATGGTGTAGTAGGGGAAGTAGTGACAGGAAGTGAAGTGGGAGGGCTGGATGAATATGGGCCTAAAATGGAGGGCTGATTTGAAGCATGAAGATAAAGAAGGCTAGACAACTAGAGAGCATGAGATAGAGATGAAGTTGAAGAGGGTGCTGAAGAGTGAGAAGAGGAGGTAAGTGTGGGAAATTTGGATTCATTAAATAAAACATGCCTAGAAACATAGAGATTACGAGTGGAGAGATCAAGGCAGAGATATCCCTTTGATCTAGGAGAGTAGCCTAAAAACAAACATTCCTTGGTTCTAGGATCAAGTTTGTGAGAGGTGTAAGGTCTAAGGAGAGGGTAACATGCACAACCAAACACTTTAAGCTGGGATAGGTCAGGTGAGGAAGAATATAATTTGGACCAAGGTGATGTAAAACCAAGAACAGAAGTGGGAAGAAGTTGATCAGAAAAACAGTAGTAAGGATAGCATAAGACCAGTAAACAGTGGGCATTGAGGCTTGAGACAAAAGAGTAATGGTTGTCTCAACAAGATGCCTATGCTTCCTTTCAACAAGGCCATTTTGTTGTGGAGTGTAAGGGCAGGAGAGTTGATGATTAATACCATGTTGAATTAGAAAAGACTTGAAGGCAGAAGAGGTGTATTCACCACCACCATCTGACCTTAAGGTTTTGATCTTAGTAGAAAATTGTGTTTCAATCATGGCTTTAAACTCAATGAACTTTGAAAAGACTTTAGATTTGGACTTAAGAAGATATAACCAAGTGAACCTAGTGAAATGATCAACAAATAGAACATAATAACGAAAACCATCAACAAACACCACAGGGGCAGGACCACACACATCAGAATGCACCAACTCAAAAGGAGAAGAAGCAACAAACATAGAATTTGGAAAAGGTAACTTATGCATTTTACCATATAAGCAATGAGTACAAGATTGAACAAAAGGAGTACACTTATTCATAGCAAATTTTGCATTAGGGAAGACAAACTGAAGGACTTGATCATTTGGATGACTAAGCCTTTTGTGCCACAAGGTTTTATTAACAACAACAGAATTTGAAACAGTGTTGCAGACTTTAGAAGATAAAGCTAGATGTGAGGCTTGAAGAGGATAGATAAGATAAAATCCATCTTCACTCTTGCCTTGGTAGAGGACCATCCCCGTGTCCAAAGCCTGAATGGATAAGAGATTCTCATCAAAATAACACCAGCAATGGTTGTCATGACAGATTTTATGGATAGAGGCCAGATTAGAGGAAATAGAAGGGACCCTAAGAACATTATTCAACTGAAGAGTGGAATAATGTGAAGGAAGAAGAGTTTTACCTATGTGTGTGATGGGTAGATTCTGTCCATTACCAACTGTCAAATGATCTTGACCACCATAGGGCTGAGGAAAGCTGAGTTGATTCAGATTGGCTGTGACATGATCCGTAGCAGCACTATCTGCCAGCCAAGGTTGCTCCTGTGCAAGGCAAGCATTTGAAGCAGTGGCCATGGCAGCAAGTTTAGTAGGTGGATGTTTGCCTTGATAGGCATAATCCATCCTATGATAGCAATCAATTGCTATATGACCAAGTTTACCACAGATTTGGCAAGAAGGTCTATCTGATCTAGGAGCTGAAAAACCAGGATTTGACTGATGTGATTGGAAGGGAGGAGTAAAAGGATTGTACTGATTGTACTGAGGGGAGTGATAACTACTTCTGCCTTCTCTTTCACCTCTATTGTTGAAGTTACCTCTGCCCCTTCCTCTATTGAACTGGTTTTGATTGAAATTTCCACTTGGTTTGGGAGTAGTTGCAGCCATTGCAAATATTGAGTCTTTAATATTCAATCCATCATTTAAAGACTCCTCTTCTGCATTAAGCATAGTTGATAATTCATCAAAGCTCAGCTTAGTATTCCTAGTTCGTATTGCTGACCTAAAAGCATTGAACTCCTTGGGAAGCCCTTTAAGGGTTATATGAAGCAACTCCTTATCATCAATTGTTACACCAACTGCGAGTAGCTTATCTCTCACCACTTTAATCTTCTGCAAGTAAACATCAACAGAATCTGCTCCCTTCTTAAGGTTATGAAGATCACCCTTAAGGTTCATGACATTAGATCTAGAAATTGAAGAAAATCTATTCTCCAATACCTTCCAGACCTCCAAAGCAGAGGTACACCCAACTGTGAGTGCTAAAATTGATGGTGAGAGTGTAGAACTGATAAAAGTCAATAGAGCTTTCTCCTTTGATCTCCAAAGTGTATAGTCTGGATTAACAATTGTAGTATAGGCACCACTCAGATCTTTGAGAAACTTCTCTAGAATCAGTTGTGGCTCTTCCAGTAACTCAAACAAAGAGTAAGTCTCCAAAATCATTGAGATTTGGTATTTCCAAACGATATAATTGGAATTTTCTAGTTTGATTGTCATCATATTTGACATATTTGAGAGAAGGAGGAGAGGCTGATTCATTACATTCATTGTAGAACCAGAGGTTGTTGAAGAAGTAGCATTTGAACTTGAAGATGCCATGGACGAGTTTTGTACAGGAATTTCAGAAATCTCAGGCTCTAATACCATGAAGAAATCTATGTTGATTTGTGTAACACAATCACAGTGATAAGAATCTAGATTTTGAGAAAGATAAGCTCTGTTTGTGAGATAAGAAAAGACTGACAGAAAGGAAAAGAAAATGAGAGAAAGATCAAGAACGAGAGAGAGAGAGAGAGAGAGAGAGAGAGAGAGAGAGAGAGAGAGAGAGAGAGAGAGAGAGAGATATTTGACAAAAGAGAAAATCTGTATTCTTTGTATTGAATGAATAACTTTGGGTATACAAGAGTATTTATAAGTCACTAAGCCTACCTAACAGCATAACTATCATTCCACAATTTGCGGATCTTATAACAGAATCTATAACAGAATTACAACTGCATTTTGGCTCCAGTTTTAACAACTTCAGTCCACAAGTAATACAACATCGTTTCATCCTTCAGATGCTTTAAATAATTGTCACTTAAAACGGTGCGCTACATGTTAAGTAAAACGGTGCGCTGTGTGTTTTTATCTTTAAGTGAAACAGTGCGTTGCATTGGTCATTTGAAGTTCATCTTCAACCTTGCGCCCACTGTGTGTAAGTCAGCCATTGTCATCCTCCTTTGGTTTCTTCGAACTTGATCTACCATGAACATTAACACTATACACTTTTAAACTTACAAAATAAAATAAAATATGAACCATGCAACAAGCATAATGAAAATGACTTGAAATGGAGGGATCATGATTCCGTTTAGATTGCATATCTTGAAACTCTAGACAAATACAACAAAAAAATTGAAGAAAAAATTGACGTTTGTGCTAAAGTTAGTCATTTACCAGAGGCTAAACAAGGCCAAGTCCTAATCCAGTGCCTCCTTGTCCAAGAGCTGTTTCTTTAACTTGAACATAGTTTTCAAAGATTGAGATTTGTTTTTCCTTCGGAATTCCTTTTCCTGTATCATCAACCTCAAAGACAAATTCCATGACATTTGGATCTTGTTGGGCTGCATTCATGACTTCCAGGTCATTATATGCTTCATTGCTCTAGCGAAACAAACACTATAAATATTTCATTAAACCATTCCGATTAGATGCAATTATTGAATTTTGCAAACTAGGTTTCCTAACCCATGCTCGAACGGTTACATGCCCCTCACAAGTAAATTTAACTGCATTGCTTAGTAAATTGCATAATATTTGCTTAAGTTTTCCCCTATTTCCCTTTCACTTGTGAAAATTTGATGGCAAAACCATCATAAGGATCTAATACCACATCTACTCCCTTTTTAATACCAATAGGATGATATAAATCAACTACATCTTCAATAAGTTGGCCCAAATCAAATTCCTCTTCATCAAGTTGCATCTTGCCCGCCTCGATTTTGCTTGTATCAAGAATAGAATTCAATAAACCTAAACAAGTACATAAGTTATACATATTCATTGATAAAAAGAATACTAAATATAAAACAATTTGCCTAATAAGGTGTGAAGAGATTACCTAGTAGGTCCTTTGCACAAGTATCCATTTGTCTCCAATTTAGAACTAGAGGTAGCTTCTTCATAGCACAACTCTATCAAACCTGTAAGGACTGCTAGTGACGCGTGAACGTCATGGCTAGCACTAGCAAAGGCAAGACTCTTGTTCATACTCTTCCTCTCTGCTTGTTGAGTTGCTTCCATTTGTTTTATAAGAACAGCACACAAGTGCATCTCTCGCTTGGCAACTCTAACGAATATATACGCAAAACTTAAAATGGAAACAACCATGGAAGCGATGATTACTGTAAGGAGGGCCAGTGCCACTATCATGTTCTTGCGGACAAGGCTGACTAACCCTTTTTGTGGGAAAGCCAATATATACACCTGAAAAGAAATAGAATTCAGTTATACTACATAAATATATGCATAAACTGTTGAATTTAACTAATCTCTATACTGTTGGTATGACATGATATTTATCCAACTGATTTTTATCAATAAGGTTTTGAATATTATGACAACTTGGCTAGCTACAATCTATAAAAGCCACAAGTTTATCATGTGTGGAATGGATTAATGATCAGTGGAGCATTTAGCACACAACTTAAATTAATTTTTTCTCACCAATATTAACTAGTAACAACTCATCATTTAAGATTTATTGTAAAAATATTGCAATAGTATTTCTCAATTTTAATTTCTTATTCTTTATTTTATTTTTTCCTATCTCTTTAAATTTTTTTTCATCCACACATTTCTTTTATTTATTTATTTTTCCTCTTTTTTCTCCTCCACACTTGTAACTCTCTATCTTCACTTTTACTTTTGCTTTTCTTTTTTACCATTGTCCACTCTAGAACATATGAGTACCAAAAGCTCTCTCTCGCTTTCTCACTCTCACACAGTTACACACACAGAGATCACCGGTGGATGTTCACGTATGCCTGTCCTCTAGTATTTCTCAATTTTAATTTCTTATTCTTTATTTTATTTTTCCCTATCTCTTAAAATTTTTTTTTTCATCCACACGTTTCTTTTGTTTATTTATTTTTCCTCTTTTTTTCTCCTCCACACTCGTAACTCTCTATCTTCACTTTTACTTTTGCTTTTTTTTTCTTTTACCATTATCCACTCTAGAACATATGAGTACCAAAAGCTCTCTCTCGCTCTCTCGCTCTCACACAGTTACACACACAGAGATCACTGGCGGATGTTCACATTAGTATTTCTCAATTTTAATTTCTTATTCTTTATTTTATTTTTCCCTATCTCTTTAATTTTTTTTTTCATCCACACATTTCTTTTATTTATTTATTTTTCCTCTTTTTTTCTTCTCCACACTCGTAACTCTCTATCTTCACTTTTACTTTTGCTTTTCTTTTTTACCATTGTCCACTCTAGAACATATGAGTACCAAAAGCTCTCTCTCGCTCTCTCGCTCTCACACAGTTACACACACAGAGATCACCGGCAGATGTTCACGTATGCCTGTCTTCTTCCCCACCACCGCTTATCCTCCTCCCTATTGTGGCTCAGATGGGACAGATTTGCTTGTCTCTTTTTTCTCCTTTTTTTTTTTTTTTGGGGGTTTGATTAATTTTGAGATTGTATTTTGATTGAGATTGAGTTTAGAGATGTTCGAGGGAGAAGATTTGAAATGATTTTGTTGTTAGCTATTGTAAATATTGAGTAAATATATATATATATAAGACATATTTGGGTGAGAGGAATCTGGCATGAGGTGAGCTCCAGAGAGATGTTATCCTTTGATTTATCAAAGGGTAAAATTGGGTTTTCAATAAAATATTTGGGCAATTTGGTAATTGAACATTGCCTCTAATGGTAATATTTATGAAACGTGCATTGACTTTTGCAAAAGTCTCTGAAAGCTGTCCACTGTTAAATTGTTCTTCCTTCACATTTCAAAATGCAGCTTTTAGAAAAAACAACTTTTAAAACCTTACCAAATGCTTTTTTTTTTTTTTTTTTGGTTTCAAAAAGCGCGTTTCAGCTTCTAAAAGCTTAAACAAATGCATGCATATTCTTGTTGTCAATCAATTTGCTCATAAAGTTTATCATTTTAGGATTTTGGAACTATAGTGGGCTTTGTAATATGTAGTTCTTTAAAGTATATTTGCATGGTTGTGGTATTTAAAAAAAAAAAAAAATTGAATTTTGTTTTAATATTTGTGTTTTGGTATAATGCAGATTTTGTAATATATGGTTCTTTAAAGTCTATGTGCATGGTTGTGGTTTTATTTTTTTTTTAAAGAGAAAAACCTTATTTTGAGGGTTGGGAGACCCTTAAAAAAAGTTATTATACTTTTATTTATTTTTAAACTTTTCAAGGGTTGCCAATCCTTCATAAGGAAAAAACAATTGTTTCAAAGGTCATGTAAGGGTTGCCAATCCTTCATAAGGAAAAAACAATTGTTTCAAAGGTCATGTAAGGCTTTGAAATTTCTGTTTTGAGGGTCACGATGGCCTTCAAAATTTATCTTTTGAGGGAATTTGTTTTAAAGGTTATCAAGGGTCATCAAAAGCCTCAAAAAAAAAAAAATTGAGGGCTATTCATACATATTTCAAGGGTTTTGACCCTTGAAAAAAATCAACTTTTTTATAGGCAGCTTGTGGAAAAAGTTTACTGAAAGAGTGTGCCCTATTTTGGAATTTTTAGAGATAATTACGCTTTTCAGAAAGCAAAAAAACCGTGGTGGAGATCATGGTTTCTTGCTGAGAATGCACCTTTTTTGGCATTTGGCATTGGTATATTGGCTCCATGAAGAGTAAACAAAACAATAAAGCTATGACAATTTTTGGAGGTCAACTGGAAAACCAGTACTTAGGAGTTATATTACCACACGTTAATCAGCACACAGTTTTTAGTTCTTCCTTCTAAAAAATCTTTCAAATCTGAGATAAGCTCGGCAGTTACGCACCTCTTTTAAGGATAAACAATTACTACTTTTAAAAAATTTACCAGTTTATTTATACATGATGAATAATTGAAAGAATACCGATGTTTGAAATTAAAGCATATCAATAAGTTCTGAAAGTTAAATTTAAATTTATTTTTTGAAAATAAAAAGTTAGAATTACTAGAACACAGGAAAATCACAAATTTGTCTGCATCGCGTTTCTTATGTTCATTTCATGATTTTCATCCAATAGCATTTTTATTATTAAGGTGTAGGTGTTATTTTAACTATAAATTAATTATTGGTATTAGCTTAGATGTTAAAATGATAGAGTCCTCAAATATGCTCATTCTAATTTTTCAGATAAGAATGTTCACCCTAGTTGAATATGTGTCTCTAGGTCCCAAAGAAAAATAAAACTAATTCAAAACATATATTTAGAAAATTTGTTTTATAATATAATATTTATTAGGTCATTATATATCCATTTTAAACATAGCCTATTTAAATTTAATACTGTGAAATTCAATTTTTAATATTCCAATCAAATAATTAAGAAATTGTCATCTAGATGGAGATTATTTAGCATCACATGTCGCTTTCAAATGATAGAATAGCGGCAGATTTTTATTTTTATTTTTAAATAGATACAATATACGGCTAATCTGCAATTCAAACCATTTCTTCCCAAGACCCCCAAGTATTTGTTTATGAGGAGATGACAATTAAACTACAAGACTCTTAATAATAGTGTTGTAATAGATACTTTTTTTTTTCTCAATAAATGTAATGCTATTGTAATCCAAGAGGATGCTGTATTAATATGCTAATAATTGCATATTGTTTTTTTACTAGTATTTAGACTTCTTGCCAAACTAATGCATTTACAAACTTATTAAAGTAATAATTACACCAATTTTTTTTTTTTAGGGAAAGAATTCCACGTGAAGGGTTCTAGAATTCTTATAGCAACTTTACTATTTTGTTTAAGAGTAATGCTACAGTCACAAACTATTGATGTGACAAATTCTTATTAATTCTAATATGGGTCCACTACTAACATCACATTTATGTTTATCAATAATTATTTGGAAATTACTAAAGGCACATCAGCAGTTTGTAAAAATGTTGTAAAATAGTTTGTATCTGCAGCATTCCTCTTTGTTTAAATATTGATGATATAGCAAAAGTCAATCCACTTATTTCAAATTTGATAGATAATATTTTAGTAATATCATCGTAAAGTTACTCTTGAACTTTGAAAAATCCACTTCAAAGAAAAAATGTTTCCGTTTTTTTTTGGGGATGACAACTTACTTTTCTATATCGTCTCCCCTTCATAATGTCAAAAAATCCAATCCATTCTTTCCATACATGAGAGTGCATCGGCTCAATAGATTTTTTCTTTTTTGTGGAGAAAATTGGCTCAATAGATGAACACGAAAAAACAAAAAGAAAAGTATATATTTTAGTAGCAACCCTTCTATAGGGATGAAACTCAAATCCAAACTATATTAGGGTCCAAGTCATACAATCTCATTAAAAATATTTGAGAATCCCATCCATAATTGGATGGTTTAAGAGTCAAGTTTTTAGTTCTCTAAAGGAAATATGTGGAATAAAATTTTAAGAGTAAAGGATAAACTACTATCAAAAGCTGGTTGTGGGTGCAACGATTTTCTCCTTAGGAAAAGGGAGTATGTCTCAACCGAGTGAATTGGGGCGGATAAAAGATGGAGTCGCCACCTAGATTAGTTTTAGGAACCATAAATATAGCGCATTTACGTGATTGGACTAATCGTATTACATGAATATGAGTTCAAAGTTTAGATATGGGGATAAGAATGTGTAAGGCACCCAACTTCACTCAACCTATGGGTCAGCTTCTAGTTATTGTATTTTATATCTTAATCTCATTAAAGGCTTATTCAACATTGTTATCTATACTAACACGCACTAGCATACATCTAGCAATCAACATGACATCAATCATCCCAAAACCCTAACATACATCTATCATGGCAACTCATATCAAACCTAGCATATATCTATCATGCATATAATATTATTTCATCTAAGGCAACCAAAAAAGTAGATATCATAAGGGCAGAAACATGTGACAGCAAGGTATTAAAATCAAATATAAGTCAAACATCTAAACATGGCATTCAAGCATCAAACAAACATATTCATTGTGCTCATCATAAAAAATGCACGCTCATGTGAATGCATGACTTACCTTATTTATCTTACTGCCATTACAAGAAATCTAGGTTTAGGCAATGTTTGTGAAATGTCGCTAAAAACCCAAAAAACGTCGCTACAGACACAAATGATCTACAACAACTTTTTTTTTGAGACATACAAAAATGTCACAATAGAGTGGTTGCTATAGGTCTTTTGTGACGTTTCTAAAAACGTTGCTATATGTGACTCTTTACTAGCATTCAAAAAATTATAGTGACGTTTTCTCAAATGTCAATAAATAATATAATTTTTTTATATGTAATGTAGAAAAATACATTTAGCAACGTTTATAAAATGCCGCAAATAGTCAAACCTTTAGCGACGTTTCAAAAACGTCGCTAAAAAGTAAAGAGGGAATCCTTTTTAGGGATGTTTCTAAAACATCGCTATAGGACAAATTATTGCAACATTTTTAAAAATGTCACTAAAACCTACTTTTTTTTTTTAATATTAAAAATGCTATATAAACTTGCTCAAAATTCAACAATAACTAAAATTAACTTGTAATAAATCAAATATACCTATTGATCATAAATATTCCACAATAACAAATGCTCAAACTAACACATTAATCATAGATTCAAATATATATATATATATTTAATATCAATACACGTATCATCTTGAATTGAACAAAACACTTGTCTACATACACAAAAAGAACAACCACCTAAACTATGACAATCTTATAAACAAAGTACAATACTTCCAAAATAAATGTGGTTGTAACAAAACATTTGTCTACCTACACACACACACAAAGACCACCCAAACCATGACAATATTATAATCAAAGTACAGTACTTTCAAAATAAATGTGGTTGTTCAAAACAACTATGTAATGCCCATGGAGTCCTTAAAATATTGCATTTACCGTTATATGCTGGTTTCTTGATGCGATGAAGTTTGCAATCTATTGGAGATTGATGATCTAAACTGAAATCGTCCTAAATACAAATTAAGAGTATCTAATAAGTTCATAAAGAAATCATCTTGAGTAACAAAATAATAGTTGCTATACTTAAAAAATTTAAACACCATGGAAGTAGAATTACGCACACTTAAATATAGTGCACAACATATTCAAAACTACCTAGTTTCATAAACATGCAAATAGGATTACATATAATCTTAAATATACTAAACAAACCATATCAGGTCTATCAATATCCTCATTCACACAAATGGACTAAGTCTTAAAACTCTACAAACTTAAGCAAAAATCATGGAAGTAGAAAACCTATGCTTCTAAGAAAACAAGGCAAATTTTCCAATTTTGAGAAAATGACTTGCAAGTCACACCAAGGTTCTAAGTGTGGGCATAAAGAGTCTAGATTCATAAGTAATTTATTAATACATTTGGTAACTAATCAATATCTCTTGATAATTTTCATTTAGTTTGCATGTTCGACATGTGAAAGAAATGAAATAATCAAACAATAATCCACCACAAAACAATTATCAATGCAAGCCACCCGCTTGCTCCAACTCAACAATCCACTACAAAACAATTATCAATAGAATGCATACAAATATTGAAGTCTAAAAAGTAATCAACAAACATAACTCAACAACAGCCAAATTTTCAAAAAATAATAAACACTTACAATATGAATGTAAACCGCCTTATAATACCATGCAAGCTACCCACTTGCTCTAACACAACAATCCTCCTAATACAATTATCATAATCACAAATATAGAATACTTACAAGTATTGAAGTCCAAAAAGTAATCTACAATTTTAACTCAAAAATATCCATCCAAATTGTCAAAAAATAATAAACACTTCCAATATGAATGTAAACTGCCTTATAGAACCATACAAGCCACCCGCTTGCTCCAACTCAACAGTCAACCCCAACATAATTATCAATATTTCAAGTACAAAGTTTCAAGCAAAAAATACTTACCATGTTCAAACCAAGCACGCAGCACCTTTCTAAAAAAAAAAATCAAACTTATCACAATAGATGAGTGGTTAACCTACAAAATAAAAGAGGACACTTAAATGATGTGGAAGGCAAATAAGGTGTGCCATTGCAAAAAATTTTAATGAGTCAAGACTTAGTACAATTAGGCAGAAAAATTAAGGACCACTTTGCCCACAAAACCCCATATACACTTATAGAGTAAAAGTTCCAAGTTTGACCTGACATAGGGCAAGCAAAATGCATAACAATTAACAAGAGAGTTGAACTATTGAGATAAATTCCAAGCGTGTTAGAGATAGGTCCCATATACAGTTGGAAGAATTAAGTAGGCCTATATAAATTGGATTATATGGATGTGGACCTTACCTTAACTTCTTAATACATGATTTGACTTTTATCAAACACTAAAAATGTAATACCTGGAAAAAATAAAAATAAAAAGAGGGGTATTTAAGTAAATTTGTTTATGGGGTCAACTTTTATAATTAATATTACTAAGGAGTTTTTTAGAAAATAAGGTTGAAACCCTAGTTTACATAGTCTAATTTTAAGTTAGCGTATACTGACAGATGTTTTGAGAGAGTAGACTACCCAAAATACTAAAGTAGAGAAGGTTTAACGGCACAATTAAGGTAAGAGCCTAAAAATCTCTTCTTGTCAAATCTAAACTTTATTTAGAATTAGAGTATTTTTTTTATGTGGGTATTTTGACCAGTAGTGAAACTATTTAATTATTCAAGAGTTTTAATAATGCAAACGAAGAAAAGTTTAGATTTATATTTCGGTCAATTGGACACTACTACCTATAGATTTTTCTGTGCTCAGCATTTTGATATATATATATATATATATACACGCTTCGTTGTGATAAGCATAGCTGGAAGTTGTGGATTTTATGTGTGATGGGTCTGAGGGTCAACTTTCTGCACAGTTTGGTTGTTTAAGAAACTGTGCCTGAATTGATGGAATTGGAAAAAAAAAAAATGAAATGAAGAAGAAGAAAGCTGTAAAGTGTGGCACACATCCTTGTCTAGTGTGACATAGTACTACTTCTAGGTGCTATAGCCTTATCTTTTAAGGCATAAATGGTGGCAAAATATATATATATATATATATATATATATATATATATATATATATATATATATTTATATATTTATAGAAAAAATTTATGATTAGGTGGAATTTAGGTGTGAAATAAGCAAACAATTATGAGATATTTTTAGTAGTCTTTTTTTGGTCGGGTACCATTGTAAGTCTTTCTTGAATTATTTGATTATTGAGTAAATTGTGCTTATAAATTGTTAGGTGAGATCTAAGGAATTTAGAGAAAGTGTTAGGGAGAAGTTCTTTGTGGTGAGCTAGCTGAGGTAAGTAACCTTAACCTGATTGGTTTTATCTTTGCGTATTTTAACTACTGAAAATTGTTTACAGTTGTTACAATTTATTTCTATTGTATTACTGATTTCAAGTAAAGAATTATCACAAATATATCTGATTACCGAATATATGATGTATTTTATTTAATTGTTTTTAGCTATACTGATTCAAAGTAAAGAATAAAGAATTTCCACAAATAAATATGAACATTGAATATAAGATTTTTTTTTTTAATTTTTTTTTTTAGCTATATTGATTTAAAGTAAAGAATATAGAAATATCACAAATATATTTGAATATTGAATATATAATTATATATATATATATATATATATATATGTATGTATTTGAATAAGATATATTTTTGTTAGAAACTATGATTTCATATATATGATTATGGACAATTTGACTATGAATTGATTTTGATACCCAAACCAATGGGGGTTATTCATTGGTAATCTGATACCTAGCCAATGGGGGTTATTCATTGGTACTCTGATGCCCAATCATGGGGATATAGTGTGGCCATAGTCATAAGATTGTTAAGAATATGAA
Source organism: Quercus variabilis (assembly GCA_030445155.1). Classification (NCBI taxonomy): domain Eukaryota; kingdom Viridiplantae; phylum Streptophyta; class Magnoliopsida; order Fagales; family Fagaceae; genus Quercus; species Quercus variabilis. Next base: position 17,437,402 of record CP129456.1, read on the forward strand.
TTATGTTTGAATAATTAACTATTTTGAATCATTAAAATTGCTTATGTATTTTTGTAACCTATTGTAAGTTATAACTTTGATATATGGAAAACTAACTACTTTCTAAACCATCTATGATATAATTGTAAGATTAAAGTATGTGATCTATTTGCAAACTATTATTTTAAGATTATGAAACTTCTTTAGCTATTTTTGAAAACCCATAGCATATTATAACTTTTGAAGACTTATATTACATCTTATTACTTTACAGATCTATTGTTGGATAGAACTTATTCGGACTTTGGTTACTTATTGAGTTGTTAACTCACCCCCCCTCTTTCTCCTTTCAGATTTTGATTAGGAAGAGTAGCATATGTTTAGGCTTCCACTAGGATGTGTGCATGAGTGAATTTTAGGAAATCAATGCAATAGGATTTGAACTTTTATGTTTAAGATTACCATTTATGTAGTCTTTTAGATTTAAAGGATTTAGTTTATTTTTGTTTGATTTTGGAAGATTATTATTTGGAGATCTTTTGAGAATTCCTTTATTGGGGATATTTTTAAATTTATTGATGAAATTTTCTTGAGGATAATTTTTTAATTGTTAAGAGGGTCTTACACACTTGTAGGGTGTAAACTTTATAAGTGTGTGACTGTTGTCACGTGCCCAGCTCTTACTTGGGTTCGGGGTGTGACAAAAAACCTTGTCTAAACAATAAATAGTTGGCTATTTGGACTTGCTTAGTATAAGATAAATTGGTCATTATCATTCCAAGCTACAAGTAAATGTTTCCAATAATATAACATTGGAAAACATAGCAATACATTCATAATTGTAGTATAGATACCAAATACATATTTAAGCTATGGAAGAATAATCTATTTCTAAGCATAGGTGTTGTTATTCTAAGCATAGGTGCTATTATTGTTGGAAGACCATCTACCTAATTTTATTTTTACTAATGTCTAATGATATTAGTATATTACTTCATCAATACATCAATCTTGAGAAATCCATATTGTCCAAGTCCCTATATGCGGCCACTAGTGGGCACTGGGCTCTTTTTAAAAATTAATCTCAAACCAGCTAAACCACAAAACCAATAACAAAAAATTCAAAATCTACAAACTATAGAAAAATTAAGTAGAAAAAAAATACAAGGTTTACAAACTTGTACATGAACTTACAATCATTGGCCCTTGATCCTTAGGTCCTTTTGCTCAAAAAGCCAAATTTGAATAAGAGCTTTTTGTACCAATTTCCAACTAAAACAAAAAAAGAGCGAAAATTAGCACAAAAACTCTGTGACCCATTAAAGAAAAACCAAATCAAAGCAAACTCATAAACCAAAAACAAAGACTTACACTCTAAAGAAACTTTTTTTTTTTTTTTTTTTTGAGAAAGAAACTTGAAACTTGAACAACAAAAACTTTCCAACCAAAATAGAAAAAGAGCAAAAATTAGCACAAAAGCTCCATAACCCATTAAAGAAAAACCAAATCAAAGTAAAGTCATAAGCCAAAAACAAAAACATACACTCTAAAGAAATGGTGGGTCAGCGGTGGCTTGGGGTTGTTACGACGATGGCTAGGGGTGGTAAGGGAGGAGAGAAGATGTGTGGCAGCTTGAGGGAGAAGAGGTGTGGCTGCGTTGGAGATTAGAGAAGTGGGAGAAGAGAGACTATAAAACTAGGAGAACTGGAAGTGTGGGACACAAAGTGAACAAAAGAAAAACAAAATGGAGGAAAAAAAAAAAAGAAGAAGTGGGGGTGTAGGACATGGTGAACAAAAAAAAAAGTAAAAGAAAAACAAAGTGGAAAAAAAAAAAGGAGGGAAAAAAGTGTGGGAAATGAAATGTTGGCAAAAGTTTGTGCGGAAAAGTCAAAAATGGGGGGAACTTAGAGCGATGTTTCCAAAACGTTGTTATAGAGTTTTTCTTTTTCTTTTTCTTTTGCAATTTGTTGGCAGTCTTCTTTAGTACCTACAATCACTTTTTCCTAAAATGTCGCTATAAACAAAAAAAAAAATGCTATTAAAACTATATTGATTGTGGCATTTTCAAAAATGTTGCTATTATTTTGGGTTGTAACAACGTTTTTTAGAGATCGTCGCTAAACGCTCACTCTCTAGCGTCATTTTTCAAAAACGTCACAATATACCACTTATAGCGGCGAATTTAAAAACGTCGCTAAAAAAATGCCGCCTAAAGAAAACATTGGAAGAAAAACCTAATCTAACATGTTAAAGGCAAACAAACAATCAAATAGAGAAATAGAGACTCGAAAACAAAAAGAATGGTTAAAACAAAAGCATATTATATAATGAAATAAAGAAACAGAAGTAGAAAAACTTGGATTAGGGTTTCTGGGCACGAGTATGTATGCGCATACATAGGCCTGCGTACGCAGCCTAGTTGTATGCGAACACATACTTCAGGTCTACGTACACGTGCAAGAAGTATGCGTATGCATACATGCCCAGAAAGCCCTAGCCCAGACACCAGAATGTAGAAAAAAAACATAGCAGAAACTTAAAATAGAGAAACTAACAACCTAAACATGCTTCTAATATAAAAAATAAACAACCTAAACTAACAACAAAGATATCTAAAACAAAATCTATTTCTAAATATGCATTGGATCTAACAACGGACAAGAACAACACTTAACACATCAAAACATGCACATCAATATATCCAATCAATAAACTCTCCAATCAAAACATGATGAGATACAACAAAACAAAATTAAAACAAAGCAAAGCATATTTCTAAGAATATATAACATATAAGTCAATTAAGAATGACAAGAACACAAGTTATAAAAACTATAATCAAGGAAAAGCCATGAAGAGAGACTCACCTTACTTATGAAACACAACTTGGTTGATATTTAACTAGCCATTCAGTGCCTACACAACAAGATTCACTAAGATATCAAAGCAAATAGAAGATTTGTAATCACAACTCAAAAACAAGATTGGTTTTGAAAAGGGTTTGAGAAATTCAAATGAGAACAAGTTTCTACCTTAAAATTAACTAAAAAGAGGTTTTTTGAGGATTAAAAAAGGTGCTTGGTGGCTGTGTATAGAAGATGCAGAGAAAAGAAAGAGTTTTTGAAAGATATTAGGTCAAAAATCCACTCTCTCTAGCTAGGGTTTGAGTTTGGAGGCATAAGGTTGTATTTATATGTTTAAATTGAAGCCTATGATGTCTAATTTCCAATGAAATAAATTTCACTCAAAAATCTTTGTGGATCAAAAGTTATGATCAAAATAGTGAGAAAATGTCATTTTTTAGCATCGTTTTCAAAGTGATTTGAGCACTTTTGAGTTGTCATTACTTCCAAACTATCAAAATAAATTCAATTACCTTTTTGTAGACATGTTAAGCTCATCATTGGGACCAAAGACTAAAATTTATTAACAGGTGCAAAATGCGGTGTCTACATTGGTAGGGAAGTTCTAATCAAAGCCATTGCATAATTTATCTCAACATGATGAGTTAGTGTTGATGGGGTCACTATGGTTGAAGTGGGTGATATGTGCATCACTAGGATTACAGCTTGCTTAACTCACAATTTGGTTTTGGTAGGTTATGGAGAAGGACAAAAGGCGTGTTTTAGATAAATTAATCATTGATTTGGACCTTATGCAACAAATTGTTATATGAGAACGACGTAATAGATCCTTGAAAACTCGCTATGTCTACCTTAAGTATCATAGAGAGTTCAAGCAACACTCAACAACGGCACCCAAATCTAAACTAGATAGCTTAATGTCAAGGGTAGTTTAAGGTAAATTTTGATGGTGTGATAATCAGGGAGGAAAATGTTGGAGTGAGAATGGTTTTATGAGACTCGGAGGGGTTATTAATTGTTGGGATGTCTAAGCAATGCTAACTCAACACATTTTGTGATCTAATGCGACAATTTAAAGTGATGCATTTTATGAAGAGTTATTAGTTGCTTTCAATATCCTAATGATGGTACTTGTTTAACACTTTTTGCAAAGCTTTCAATTTCATATTTGCTTCTTCTTCTTTTCTTTTTTTTCTTTTTTCTTTTTTAACAACTTTATTGGTTTCTTTGTACTAATACAACCATGATCATGCAGAATCATGAAATTCTAACTGTTTTATTGGCACGTTAAATGTCTTTCACACAAATATGACCAAACTTATATGAAGATTTTTCATATACGTAAAATATTTTAAATTTAAATATATATTTTTAAAGATTTGTAAATTATAAATGGTGTATTTTTATTGAATACCTTGATTCAATTTCAAATAGATTCTTTTAAAATCTCGCTCAAATTTACGGCCCTAAAAAATATAGTCTAATCTAGGGCTGACTCAACACATTTTAGGGCCAAATGCAAGTGTAAAATGTATTTTTATTTAATATTTTTTAAGCGATACTTGAATTATAAAAAAAATCCAACATTTTTTATATAATTTATTACATTAATTAGACCATTTTCATATATTTATAAAATGTATTTTAGAATAGTATCATACTAAATATCATATTTTAGATAGTTATAGTCTCTCTTGGCAATGTTGACTTTAGTTATTGAATAATAATTTCAGTAATGAATTCGTCTCAAAAGCAATCTATATATATAATAATAGGTGAAGCAGAGAGAAAATCCAATTAGATTTCAATTGGATTCTTAATTTTACTCCACTTGTCCTAATCAAAACTCAAAAAAAAAAATCTAATTAGATTATAAATTTGATTCAAATTTTGTGTCATGTATCTTATTTAAATTTTCTAATTTATGTGCCCAAATAAATGATGCATTAATATTTAACACGGAAGCCAAGAAAACCACAATGATAATGCTTATTAACCTAACCAAGAACATCTTACCTGTACACTTTTATAGAGATTATAAATTGGACTCCAATTTTGTGTCATGTATCTTATCTAAATTTTCTAACTTTTGTGCCCAAATAAATGATGCATTAATAGTTAACACGGAAGCCAAGAAAACCACAATGATAATACTCATTGGCCTAAGCAAGAACATCTCACCTGCACACTTTATGGGTGATCTTAATAGAGTCTGGACCTCTTCTAATCTCACAACCAGAACCAAGGAGTCTAATAAGAAAGACTATAAAAGTAAAACATCATCTCCTCCGAATTCCATATCGTCATCCCATGTCTCCTCCTCTCTCAACCTCTACCAACTAGATCTACACACTACCCTCTCCTCCTCCTTATAGATTTCTCAGAGTAAGGCCGAGTTCAAACACAATGTTCAATCCCACTCTTCCTTACTTCACACTCTCATACATTAGCGTTTCATTGGCATCTCCAAGAAGATTCCAAGCTTAATTATCAGTTTTTATTTTTTAATGTCCCTTTATATATTTTAAATAATAAAATGCAATATTCTCTTTTTTCTTCATTGTAGCATCACTTAAATAATAAAATGCAATATTTTCTTTTTTTTATTCGTTGTTTTATTTAATGCTATCCTATGCATGATAAAAAAAATTAAAAAAAAAAACCAATAGCATTACTTAAATAATAAAATGCAATACATATTTTTTATTGTTTGATTTAATTTTATTATCCGTGTGATAAACCTCCCAAAAAACAAAAACAAAAAAATTGGCCAATAGCATCATTACAATTAACCAGTCTTGTGCGGTAGCACGGGTTACATACTAGTTAATTATAACTATAATTTTTATAAAAGAGAAAGAAAGAGTAAAATTTTTGGAGGATTGAAAATTTTGATTTCTTAGATTACAACAAACATAATAAAACGTATTAATAAAATGTTTTTTTTTTTGAAGGAATATTAGCAAAATGTTGAATATAAAAAAAGAGTATATTATTTTTTTAAATGTCATTTATTAAAATTTTGGGCTTTAATTAAAATGTTTACATTGTACCATAAATAGACAAGATATTCTATTGCTCAATTGAAGATGTCTTTTTTCCTTTCTATCGGCCTATAAAAGATGTATTTTTTTCTTTTTTTGTTTACTTTTTCCCCAAAGTGAGAGGTTTTACTTTTTTATTTTATTTTTTATAATGTGTTAGTTTTGAGCAATAGTAGAGGAGATAGGGAATTCCCCCTATTTTGATACCATATTAAATTATTAATTGGCCAAAAAACTTAAGTTGTGATAAAATAAAGTTTTAAATTAAGTTAAAATACCAAGTACTAACTGAACTTACAATTTTTGGAACTCTAGGGATATTAATTCAAATCCCTTTTCTCTACTGGTAGCGGTGAAATTAGTATTTTCAAAAAAAAAAAAAATTATACAATTTGTAAGTTAAATAAAAAATACTACTAAATTACTACAACATATTTTTGGTGAGATGATCATATCATAAGTGTAAATAATTGTAGGGTGGAAAAGGTAAAGTTTGGGTATGAATTTTCAAGAGAGAGAGTAAGTACATATAGTCTACACGGGTAATTTTAAAGTAAAATTTATATCTTTGTATTAAAAAAACTACTGTATACAGTTAAGAAGACACAAACACAGGACAGGAAGCCAAGCTTTAGAAAAAACGAGAGGATGGATGCGCCAAACCAAAATTCCCGCCAAAGCCCATGTATCTATCTCCGAAACCCCCAAACCCCGGGAATTTTCCCGCCATACCCAAACTCACACTCCCGAATTTCTATAATCTAAACTGACCTTTTTTATTTGTATTTTTTTCATTTCACTTTCTTCTTCTCATTTCTCACACTCTCTCATCAAACACATTTTTCATTCAAATCACAATGGCACCGTCACGGCGCCTTAGCAATGGCCGATCCCCAATCGTAAACCAACAGCGCCAAATCACTGCCTTCTTCACCAAAACGACCTCGTCTTCTCCTTCACCTTCACCTTCTCCATCTCCCACTCTTTCCAAGCAAAATTCCAAATTTTATAGTTCTGTCCCTAACCCTAGCTCTACCCCCAATTCCAGTCCAAGCCCTACAACCCCTTCTCCTTTCCAAACCAGGTCCAAGAACAAGCCCCTCTTAGTCATCTCCGCATCACCGTTAACTCCTAACGATAAGAGATCGTACGGAGATGATGTTGTGGGGAAGAGGATTAGGGTTTTTTGGCCCTTGGATAAGGCGTGGTATGAAGGCACCGTGAAGTCTTTCGATAAGGTAGCTAACAAGCATTTGGTTCAGTACGAGGATGAAGAGGAGGAGCTATTGGATTTGGAGAAGGAGAAATTTGAGTGGGTCCAAGAGACCCTCAAGAGATTCAAGCGGTTGCGTCGGGGTACTTTGGATTCGAGTGAGGCGGTGGAGATTGTTGAGGAAGAGAAGGATAAGGCGGTACAGAGGCGGAGAGGCGTGAAGGCCGTTGTTGATGATTCTAGTGATGAAGATTGGGGGAAGAATGAGGAGGAAGAAGAGGATGTTGTGAAGCGGTCGAAAGGGAGGCGTGGTGAGAAGTGGAAAAGGAAAGCGAGTGAGGGGGACAAGTTGGGGTCTGCTAAGAAGAACAAGGGAGGTTTCAAGTTTTCATTGGTGGAGCCTACTAGTAATAATGCTGAAAGTAAGTAAAATGGAGTATTATATATGCGTGTATCTCATTGGTTTAGTATTTGGAGACAAGAAATGTTAGGGTGAAAGAGTATATGTAGGAATCGTTTATGTTATAGCACAGCTTGCAAATGGAATAAGTTGTGTAATGTATTATTTGAAGAATTGATAGTTCATATGTGCGGGCTGTTATGTGGACCTCTTTATTTTTGGATGTATCTATTGCAATGAATAAACCATGTTTTTTGTATCGGGTTTTTGCAGTAAATCTGGAAGTTTTGTGCTAAAGTGTAATTGCTATGTTTGTATTTTTTTTATCAAATTAGAAATAGAAAGTGTACAAGTCATTAGAAAACTATGATTAGTTCTTAATTTATAAATTAATTTGTCTGTATTCACTGTTTTCTTATGATTTATCACTTAGTATGTTTTCCTTCCTTAGTTGTTCCTTGTTTTTGGTTCTGATGTATGCTGTGAAAATGGAAGTTACAATTACAGGAGCAGATATTTGCGATTTACATCTTTTTGAGAACTGAACTTGAGCTTGCATTTTCTGTAGGTGGAAAGGCATCTAATGAACTTGGTAATGCCTTAACGGGTGATGCCACAGAGAGGTTTGGTACGCGTGAAGCTGTAAAGTTTTGCTTCCTTGGGGAGTGAGTTCTCAATAATCTTTGTAGCTTATTTTTTCCAATTATCTTTTGTCCAATAACTGCACTTTATGTCTAATATTTTATGGAATAATATACCTCTCTTTACTACTGCATACATATGTAATTGTGTGACAGGATTGGAATGTGTTGAGTGGGAAAATGGAAGTAGGCATTGTTATGCTAAGATTTAGTATAGAAATAATACTATGCTCAAATTTCTATTTATAGCTTTTGTGGCATTCAGATAGTAATGTGGATAGCCTTACCATTCATATATGCTGAAACTGTTAGTCTTGATACAGAGAACGCAGGGACGCAAAAAGAAGGCGTCCTGGGGATGCAAACTATGATCCGAGGACACTTTACTTGCCTCCTGATTTTCTAAAGAGTTTATCAGGTGGCCAGGTGATTGCTTATTTGCTTTCAGACAATATGTGGCTCAATGATCTTTATGTCATTTTCACCTTGTATTTTAATCTAGAGACCTTTATTTTTGTGCAGAGACAATGGTGGGAGTTTAAGTCAAAGCATATGGACAAGGTGTTATTTTTCAAGGTATACATTACATGTAGCTGATTTTAACTAAGCAAAGCTAGATTCTGTTATCCAAGTTGTCATTTTCGTTACTGCAGTTAAACTGTTAAAGTAATAATCATTTCATTTTTGCTGGAGCAGATGGGAAAATTTTATGAACTTTTTGAAATGGATGCACATATAGGAGCAAAGGAACTTGACTTGCAATATATGAAGGTATTAATTAGACCGGGTGCATTCACCACTGATATTCTGTTTTTGTGCAATGTCCATCTTCCCCCCTCCCCCCCCCCCACCAAAAAAAAAAAAAAAAAAAAATCAGTTATTGTTCACTCTGGAGGGTATTGCATCATCTAAATAGTCAGAAGAAAAGGAGAAAAAAATAACAAGATGTGTTTTCATTCTAACACATATAGTTTTGATGTTTGTTTTAGTATATTCATGATGTGCAACCCCCCTCCCCCTTTTTTGTAAGTTGATAATTGACAACTACTTGCATTTGTAGGGAGAACAACCGCATTGTGGATTTCCAGAAAAGAACTTCTCAATGAATTTGGAGAAATTGGCAAGAAAGGTTGGCTCATTCATATATCTCTATTTCCGGTTGGTTGTCTCTATTGTGTTCATGCTGTTTAGATTTCTTTGATGAGCCCATTTTGTACACTGGAGATGAAATTTAATATAAGCTGTCTTGACATAGCAGGGTTATCGGGTTCTTGTTGTAGAGCAGACAGAAACCCCTGAACAACTAGAGCTTCGTCGCAAAGAGAAAGGTTCTAAAGATAAGGTCTGTGTACCTAAAACTACTGAGAAGATATGTAGATATTCTAATATTATTTTGTATAAAGATAAAAATCTGATTCTAGTGGTCTAATGGTTAAGTACAATCTAGGAAATTCCTGTTCAAAGATTAATTAGATGGTTAATTTATTAAACTGACGTGTGGACCTCTGTCTTGATAGCATTAACTGAAAGTTTGAATGCATTTTTGTGACGGTTATAATCATACTACCCTTTCAGAATGGTTTATGGCTTAGGATGTTGATTAAAGAATCATTATGGGTAAAGTATTATATATGGTTGAGTCATCATCTTGTTACTCCACTCTTTGATTGTTTACGGTAATTATTTTCTTAGTTTGGTGTCTATCTTAATATCCCAAGGTGGATTTTTGAAAGTGAAAAAAGAAAAAGAAAAAGAGATAAAGATGAAATAAATGTTCAGCATTTTTGACATTCTTCCTTGTGTTGATAGGTTGTGAAACGTGAAATATGTGCAGTGGTTACAAAAGGAACACTTACTGAGGGAGAGATGCTGTCAGCAAATCCTGATGCTTCTTATCTAATGGCAGTGACTGAAGGCTGTCAGAGATTGGCAAACCAAAATGCAGACCGCATTTTTGGTGTTTGTGTGGTTGATGTTACAACCAGCAGGATTATTCTTGGACAGGTATGAGTCTAGTAGAATCTTCAAGTTCAACAGCTTACATGTGTATCTCCTGTTCTCAGGTGTAACATGTATGCAGGTGTATGCTACGGAAAATCAGACTAATATGATTTTACTGAGACTCTTGTTCTGTATGCTGGGTTGGATTGATTAGTTGTCAAATGAGAAGTACTCTTATGCATCTGATCCTTTTTTTTTCTTCTTCTCCTTTTTGGATTGTGCCCTGCTGCCCAGTTGGGGGGTTGCTTAGGGACTATGTGCATGATTTTTAATATTGTGAAAAAGGTCTTATGGATTGATTGTAGGTTGTCTGTGTGTTTTATTCTTTTGTTAACAATTGGCTGTGACGGGTGGCCATTGCATTCCCTTTTTTAAGCTTCAGTTCTGAGTATTGTCATGATCACAAGTCTTTACATATAATAGACAATGCTCTGCACTTTGCTGTACATTTATCAGATTTTGCATTAATAGCTTGATTAAATCATGCATTTTGTGTGGGATGTGGTTTATATGACTAAGCATGTTACTCTACCAGTTTGGGGATGATGCAGAGTGCAGTGCCTTGTGTTGTCTATTGTCCGAGCTAAGGCCAGTGGAAATTGTAAAACCTGCTAAACAGCTCAGTCCTGAAACAGAGAGAGCGCTGCTGAGACATACAAGAAATCCATTAGTGAATGATTTGGTTCCACTCTTGGAATTCTGGGATGCTGAGAAAACCGTGCATGAATTCAAAAGTAGCTACAGCCGTATTGTTGAACAATCAGTTTCTGGATCTTTAAATGAAACAAATTTGGATGGTCTTCAGTCTCAAGTGGAGGAAAATGGGATGGGCTGGCTACCAGATGTTCTGTCAGATCTGGTAAAGGCAGGCGAGAATGGCAGCTATGCACTTTCTGCTCTTGGAGGCACTATATTCTATCTTAAGCAGGCTTTCCTGGATGAGACGTTACTTCGATTTGCAAAGTTTGAGTTACTTCCATGCTCTGGTTTTGCTAATATCGTCTCAAAACCATACATGGTTCTTGATGCAGCTGCCCTGGAGAACCTTGAGATTTTTGAGAATAGCAGAAATGGAGACTCTTCAGGGTAACCTTTATGTATGCTCATATACATACATCTTTATTGCCATTTTCACCTTCTTCTGATAGTTTTTTCCTTCCTCTTTTAAGGACGCTCTATGCCCAATTGAACCACTGTGTGACATCAATTGGGAAGAGGTTGCTCAAGACTTGGCTTGCAAGGCCTTTATATCATCCAGAGTCAATTAGGGAACGGCAGGATGCTGTCGGAGGTTTGCGGGTGAGTTCCACATCGATATGCTTCTTATATTCCACTATTATTAATTCCTTCCAAGGTTTCTTGGTTTGACATATCCCTCAAGCTATAGCAAAATGATATCGTTGGCTATGGTCTTAAAATTTTCATTTTTAGGATATATGTTAGCAATTTTGTTTTTAATAAATTATCTTTTGATGTTTATGGACTTCTTAAATAGAGAACTTATCAAAAAAAAAAAAAGAAAAAACAAAAAGAAACTTAATTAGAGTAGAACATATTTCAAATCCTAATGATTGCAACTTTTGCCTTTATTTTTTTTTTCTTTTAAATTGGGGAGGGAGAAAGGGTGATTTCATATATTGCTTTTGGTGGAGGGTTTTAAGCGGTTGATAATTCATATGATAACATTGAAATGATAAGTCCAAGTTATGGTCTGAGCCTGTTGCTCTTTGTTGATTCTTAAACAATGATATATATATATATATATATATATATATATATGACCTACATGGACTACTTAAATTGTTACTGTTACACATCATACTATGCTTGTATGAGGCAGGACATGAAGATTTTTTAGCAGTGTTTTCACAGCCGTTCACTTGACATCAAGGCTTTTTGGCAGTATTTGATATTTACTTTTCTTTTTAGGGAGTTAATCTAGCTTTTGCACTTGAATTTAGAAAAGCACTGTCCAGGCTACCAGACATGGAGCGGTTGCTTGCACGTGTTTTTGCTAGCAGGTAAAGCCAATCTGACTAGGAACACACGTTTGTATTAGAATATATATATTAGATAGATAATCTATTGATGGTTATGAAGGATGATTTATGTTATGGACATTAATTTGATGCAGTGAGGCTAATGGAAGGAATGCCAACAAAGTGGTTCTATATGAGGATGCAGCAAAAAAACAGCTCCAAGAGTTTATATCAGTGCTACGTGGTTGTGAATCAATGGCCCAATCATGTTCTTCTCTTAGTGTTATTTTGGAAAATGTTGAATCTAGAGTCCTTCATCATTTGTTAACACTTGGTATGAGCAGCTTTGATTTTTTAAGTAATATGCTATTCAAAGAGTCTAGTTTGGTGTCTTATCTTTTATATATGCAGGTGTAGGTCTCCCTAACATTGATTCGGTTATAAATCATTTCAAGGATGCTTTTGATTGGGTAGAAGCCAATAATTCAGGACGTATCATACCTCATGAAGGAGTTGATCTGGAGTATGACTCTGCCTGTAAAAAAGTTAAGGAGGTTGAGTCTAGTTTAACAAAACACCTCAAGAATCAGCAAAAATTACTTGGAGATGCATCAGTAAGAATTTTTTCACAAACTGTTTGGTCTTTGAATTTTTAGTAGTCTACTTCTTTGTTTATTTATATTCAACAACAATAACCAAATTCTGTTATTTAACAATCTGTAACAGATTACATATGTCACAATTGGAAAAGAGGCATATCTCTTAGAAGTACCAGAAAGTTTGCGCGAGAGAATTCCTCGTGACTATGAGTTAAGATCATCTAAAAAGGTGAAGGCAAAAGTTGTGAATGAAGTAGCTACACTGATTATTTTTGATCCTGTAATTGAACATATTTTAGATACCTGGATTAATTAACAACCAGGTGTAATGCCTCTTTCTTATCTTAATTGCAACTTAATGGAAAGCATTGAGCTCTCATTATGACAATCATATTGATCTGTGAATTTTAATGTGATAATGCAATGAAGTAATCTCTGTCATGTTGAATAACATGGCATAGTTTATAGTAGTACTAGGATTTATTGATTCTTTTGGTTAAGATTTTATCTTTGCCAGTTTCAATCCCTAGTTAAAATAATTCTAAAGTGCCTTATTTAGCAGCACATTAATTTGGGTTTTATATCTCTTAACTATTTTTTATTTTGTTTCTTGCCTGGCATTTTCAGGGCTTCTTCAGGTATTGGACTCCAAGTATCAAGAAGTTGTTGGGAGAGCTTTCACAAGCTGAGTCAGAAAAGGAATCCATGCTGAAAAGCATTCTTCAGAGGTTGATTGGACGTTTCTGTGAGCATCATAATAAGTGGAGGCAATTAGTTTCTGCTACTGCAGGTATGCATACCCTTCTCTTTTTCTCTTTCAGATACACTCAAACATACATGCAAACAAGTGTGATTGTGCATATAGAAGAGTGGAGATGTCACAAGGTCATAGTTCTCTTTTGGGGAAATGTTACATTGTCATAGTCCTCTTTTGGGGTAATAATGGTAGTAGATCTTTAGATCACGATGGATTAATGTCTGCTTTTATGGTATCTCAAAATTTAACTTTATGTCTTGGAATTTTATTTTGTTACTAAGTTATCTGACATATTGTCAGATTTCATGTTTTCATGAATAAAAGAACAATATTATATAGTAGTTTACATTATACAAAATGTATTTCATTTTCTATGGCTAAAATTGGTACATGTTGCAGAGTTGGATGTTTTGATCAGTCTAGCAATTGCAAGTGAATATTATGAAGGGCCAACAAGCCGACCAATTATATTAGACTCTTCAAGTCCGGATAAAGTGCCATGCTTTTCTGCAAAAAGTCTAGGACATCCTGTTCTTAGAAGTGATTCTTTGGGCAAGGGTACCTTTGTTCCCAATGAAATTATGATTGGTGGTTCTAGTCATCCTAGCTTTATCCTTCTCACTGGTCCTAACATGGGGGGGAAATCAACTCTTCTTCGCCAAGTTTGCTTGGCTGTGATTTTGGCCCAGGTAATGTTTTTGTGGTTTTTGTTGTGCAACTCTAAGTTTTATTATTTTGTGGTTTTCACCTAAAAGGTTCTTTTCAGGTAGGAGCAGATGTCCCTGCAGACAGTTTTGAGTTGTCACCTGTGGACCGAATCTTTGTTCGGATGGGTGCCAAAGATCATATCATGGCAGGCCAAAGTACATTTTTAACTGAACTCTCAGAAACTGCATTAATGCTGGTGAGATTTGTCAGTGGATCAAAGGATTTTCATTGCACACTATTGTTATGCCTGTGATTTTATAGATTATTTGTAGAATCAAAGACAACATTTTTGAGGATGTACAAATTGATTAGTCTGCCCATATTGGTTCTGATTTTTAGTACAATTAATTAGATCTTAACTATCAAAGGACAAGCCTATCACAAATTTCTTCACAATTACTTTTTGTTGAGTCGTACTAATAATTTCCCCAGTTACATTCTAAATTTCATTATTCTTGCATATTTGTCCTGTATCTCATCTCATGAGAATTTTCTTCTTACATAAGAAAAACTCACTCTTGTTTGATTATTATGCTTTAGAACTTTTAAAGAATAGTTTGCAAAAGTAAATTTTATAATGAGTTAAGATGAATATGATTGAATAATTTTCATGCCATTGACATATTTTTGATGGTTGATGCAGTCTTCTGCAACTCGTAATTCATTGGTGGCATTGGATGAACTTGGACGTGGAACATCAACTTCAGATGGGCAAGCGATTGCGTATGTGTAAATTATTGGATTAACTTGTCTTTCAGTGAATTCAATATTAATGATCAATTCTCTACAAATTTGCCTTTTCTTTGAGGGGTTGTATCTGGTTGACCTTTGTTTCTACTTTGGTTTTCTATCCATTGCAGTGAATCGGTTCTACAACATTTTGTCCACGAGGTGCAGTGTCGAGGAATGTTTTCTACTCACTATCACCGATTAGCTGTAGACTATCAGAATGATCATAAGGTACCTCTGCTTTTTCTGTTATTTTTCTATTTCATCATAGATGTTGATTCACAAGCTAAGGGTATCTTCTTAATCTTTTCTAAATCTTCAAAAAACAAGACAAATGAGTTTTTAGCATGATTGGCCATGTAATAACCATATCATATATAATAGTATAATAGTTTACATTAGATTCATCATGGTTTAGACATAAAGGCCATGATATTGGCACTCTACCAATGGGCACAAATATTCTGAACATTGTCTAATTTGTTCTTCTTCATGTTTGGAATAGGTTTTGCTGTGTCATATGGGATGCCGAGTTGGGAATGGAGTTGGAGATGTGGAAGAAGTTACATTTCTTTACAAGTTGACACCTGGTGCATGCCCTAAAAGCTATGGTGTTAATGTTGCACGGTTAGCTGGTAAGATTCTTTCTATATTATTGCCTCTTTGTTTAGAAGCTCTCTTCATTAACCAGAAGAAACGTAGCTGAGGTACAATGATTTGGTTTATGTGATTTTAGACTGTTAACTACGATTAGGCTTTCAGAGATAAGGACCTGGGCCTGAGGGTATTACTTGTGCTACCTTAGTTAAGAAGCTCATTAGGTGGATATGGTAGCATAGTTAAGAAGCTCATTCTTTTTGGGAATGATCTCTTTGCTTCCCTGTCCTTTATGCTTTTCAAAGCTACTACTATAGGAGTTAAGACTTAAGGGTACTTTTACGGTAAAGATGAGAACTCGTTTATAGGCCTCATGCCCTCCTTACAATTACTTGGGAAAAAAAAATGCTTACCCCTGCAAATTATAAGTTTTTGTTTATGAAGGCTTTGCCTAATACTACTTACCAAAAGAGATTTTGCCTAAAACTCCTCTGAGCACCAGAATGCTAAATGCCATATTTAAGCATATTTTAGCATTAAGGCATTAAAAGTGAGCAACATTAGGTCTTGTAAAATTGTAAAAAAAAGAATTTTTTTATTCCATGTATTTAATGTATCTGCCACTTTCTCTCTCTTCATTTTCTCTGTTTCTCATCTCTCTTTCTCCACAACGTTCTGGCCTCTCTCTCATCACATCTCTGTCCTGGCCTCTTGCTCTCATCACATCTCTCTCTCTCACGGCGGCTTATACTGATCAGTGTTTAAGCTGCTTCAGTTCCACTGGGTACCACTGTCCGGCTTGGGTCTGGCAGCGTGGTCCTGGTGGTGTGGTTCTCTGATGGCACTCAACCTCGCCTCTGATGGCAGTGTGGTCCTCTAATGGTCCTCTGGCTTATACTGATCGGTGTTGATTGTGTTTGTTTTTTTTTTTTTTTGCTTGATTTCGGCTTTGAATTCTGATTGGCTAGATCAAATGCAAGGTAGATGCTGAGTTTGGTGGGTTTGCTTGGTGGTTCAGCGTGTGTTGTTGATGGTGGATCAGTGGGTTTTTTTTTTGGGTTTTTGATAAACTGTGTTGATGGTGGATCAATGAGGTTTTTTTTTTGGTTCTGTGTTGGTTTTTTTTTTTTTTTTTTTTTTTTTTTTTTTTTTTTTTTTTTAACTGTGTTGGGGTTTTGGGTCTTCACGGTGGTGATGGAGGTGATGAGAGAGAGGGGGAGAGAGAGAGACATAAATATATTTTATTGTGTAAATATATTATTTTAATGTATTGTATAATGAAATAAAAGTTGGGATGTTAGGTGTGTTGGAAAATGGTATGGTATAAATGATAAAGTGAGTTTTGAGATGGTAAAATAGAACTTTTTGTAAATTCTGGATGCGAATGCTATTATTGATTGCCATTTTGTTACTGGGTGTAATTTTATTACTGCTCTTTCATAAAGTCCAGTTACTATTATTTATTTCAGGACTTCCTGACTCTGTACTTCAAAAAGCTGCTGCTAAGTCCAGAGAATTTGAGTCTACATATGGTAAACACCTGAAGACATTTGAAGATAACTTGTATAATCAAAGTTGGATTGGGGAAATGGTAGAATTTGTCAGAAAGTTTATAGACATTACAGAAAATTTTAGTTGCAAAAAGTCTCCGGAGAGCACTGGTGCCAGCTTCCTGACTGAACTTCAACATAGAGCACAAATACTTTTTACTTCTACAGCAAAGTTGAACTGATTGAATGTATTGCTTTGTGAGACTTGGGTGGCCAAGCTTCAGCCGTTAATGATGTAAATTTAGAACCGTTTATCATGATTCCTCATGCCTACTTCCCAGTCACTGTCAATAGTGTTGAAGCACAGTTTTCATATTTTCAGGACTGGCTGAGGGTGTAAAGTGAATATCCAGCCATGCTTGACAGAACTTGCTATATAGAACGACACTCAGTCTAATTTTATTGTGTAAGAATCTCACATTTTAAGTTGGAGTGACCAACATTTTTGTATAGTAATTTGCGAGAGAACTTTTTAGGCTAATTTTTTGGTGTAGCTGCTGTAAATTACAGTTGGATGTCACATTCGATATGGTGGCATCAACTTTCAACCAACAAAACAAAAGTTGTTGGCTTTGTCTTTAATCTATGAATTTGGCTGTTCATCCGACTGACTTGTTTTTGAAGATAACTCATATAGGTTAAATTAGGTTGTTCATCTAACTAACTGGTATAGCTTTCACAATGTTTCAAACTAACTTTTGGTTTTCACTTTCAATTTTTGGATTGATGGGTCAGTAGGGTGAGGTGGATAAGAACTGTTATGTCACGAACTTGATAGTGCAAAATGCAAATAGGGATCTACCTGATCTGAATTTTTCATGAAGGATTCTTTTTTTTCTTTTTTTCTTTTTCATTTGTATCCCAAAAAGGGGGAATTTTGACAGTGAACATTGATACAAGGCTCTGATTCAAATTTAAATAATGATAGACTACTTTAGGAGGATTGGCCTTAGACTGAATGATGCTGCTCTTCATCTTCGTTGGCTCCAATAAAGTTTGAGGTGTCATCATCAGAATCCTGATAAATCAATAAAAATCAGTAAAGCTCCAATACATTTCATATAGCTTCAATTAGGTGTTCCTAATATGTCTTGACAATACAAATGAAAACTCACAATCATTCCCATATTCTCATCCAAGTTTTACTTAAAAAGTAGAACCTATTCACTGTTAGTTGAATTACTCTACCTTTTTTTTTTTTTTTAATTGGAGTAAGAAAAGGCCACCAACCTGGTACTGGTACTGGTACTGGTACTGGTACTGCCTCCGGATACTATTTTGAATTGCTGTGATTGTCCACATCAATATCAACATTGGGAAAATAATTCCAGTAGCCCTTAGAATAAGTACCTGCAAAATACAAGAACATGATCAAATTAAATGATGCCGAATTAAGAATCTAGTTCAGAATCCCAGTTGCAGAACAACACAGGTGAAAAATGAAAAGCGGCTGACTTACAGTAAGAAGTGTGAAGGGGTAATCTTCCGTACCACCATGAAGCACGGCAAACATATGTTTCATTAGCAAGACCACTGTAAACTGCAAAATTCAATCAAACAAATAATCATATATCATATGCAAACTAAGTGGTGGATCATGTTATAAATTTAATTAATTGAAATCTAATATTATGTGAGATGAGAGAGCATTACTCCCAAAATACTAAATAACACTCAACCACAAAGTCATTAGCTTCTAAAAAAGTAACTTAATAATTGATTTTCCTTTCAAAAAATTGTGGGCTTGTGGCCCCAACCGTAAAAACAAACCCAAATGTAGGCAGTCTGAACTTTGAACACATACTTAGCAGACAAACTATCAAATACAGAACAACTGTACACTTAGTAAATCCAACTAAAAAATTTCTATTTTTATATTTAAGGTCAATGTACGTTAATAAGTTTACAGCTTAAATCTATGTGGCTGCCAAATCGCATGCAAACAAATAGTCAACCAAGTACGCAATATTAGTAATCCTATCCATATTTTCCAAATAATCCGATTACAATATGTGTTTATAATAATTGTACTAAATTAATCATCAAATTTTTTTTTTGTTTGTTTAAAAAAAAAAGATTGTATTAATTAACAAATAACAACTAGCTATTATAAGATAAAAATTACACCACGAAGCAAGGTGTCACTATAATATGGGGGTACCCTAAAAATAAGGTAAAAAAGGATTTGAATCAGCCAAACTTACAGTAAGAGCCAGTGATCGACAGCAAGATGCACTTCTGTGTGCGGCGGATGTACACTCGGGATACTCACTTATGGCTACTAATCTTGCCCTTATTATTGTCTCTTCTTCTCCTCTTGGAATTTGCAAGCCATCTCTGTTACTGTTAATTAAAATATAAATACTTGAATTAATTATTAGTGTTTTACTATGAAACCAAAAAATGCCAAAATGGGTTTTGGGTCAAGGCCAAGTTTGCACATTTTAACGTTGCTCCTGGTCCTACTCTATAATTTGACCCAAGAAAAAAAATGTCCCATGTTAACCAAAAAAAAAAAAAAACAATTAGTTGCAAGGCATGTTTTATGGAATATTATCTTTTTTTTTTTTTTTTTTTTTTGAGCAATGTGGAATATTATCTTTTGCGGATTATTACTTCAATCATAAACTACACGAAAATAAAGGTGAGTGACTTTTACTAGAATTTAAAAACGAGCCACTTGTCACGCTCATGCGCCCTTACTTTCTAAGTTGTGTAATAATAACTAATAACAAATAATGGATGGGAAAAAGTACCTAATGGTTACTGCTTCATCAACCAACGACTGAGACTTCTTAGAAGGTGCTGTGTATCCTGGCTCATATTGCTGCGAAAATTCACATTTCATTCTCATTAATAATGGAAAACTTGTCACGTCTCTACTTATAAAAGCTATGGATATGGACAGCAATCAAAACATTCCCCAACTGATTTATTACTGGAAGATGGTTCTATTCTCTCGTTTTTATTAAGGAAATATGATTAAAATTTTCAAAATACAAAATGAGTTTTGTTTGTGTATGTCACGGTGAAACCAAATGACATTTCAAATTCTCATAATTATAAAAAGAGAGAGAAAAGAGACAGACAAAAAGATACTTAAACATAAAGGAAAGTTAGGCAAACGACAAATTTGAGATACCCAAATTCTAAAACCAGAATAAGAGGATGATGATGCAAACTAATTTTAACAACTCAATCTTAAAAAAGACAGACCCAGTTTGAGTTTGAATTACAAGAAAAGAAAAGGAAAGAATTCATTTAATACAAAAGGTATTTTTAAAAACAAAAAGTTTCTACAGCAGAAAAAACAGAACATTAAAAAAAAAAAAAAAAAAAAAAAACCTTAGAACTCAAAACTCAGGTACAAACCTGGAGGCATATTTCACAGGTGGTGTTGCCCTTCTCGTTACACCACCTCTGTATACAATCCCTGTGTGCAAACTGAAAACAAGAAAACAAAAGAAAGATGAAATTTTGTTGTGGAAACACAAATTGAAAAGCAAGATTAAAACACACCCACATAAATAAATAAATAAATAAAACAAGGTTAGAACCTTGTTTAATATTACCAGGATTAAAACACACCCACAGGAACAAAGAAATAGAACAAGCATTTTTTCCTTTTTTTTTTTTTTTTGCTAAACGCAAGCTTTTTCTTTACCTTAACGGTTCCTGAACAAGCACAAGGAGCTTCCAAGCTCTTGCAGCTCTGTAATTCTTCTTCATGGCAAATTCTACAGTATGAAAATGCATAATTTGATTTCAAATCATCCACAAAAACTACAACATCTCCCATGTTAACCTTCTCTCTCTTATTTCAAAAATTCTCTGTTTATTCCTTTCTCTGTCTCTGTCTCTATCTCTATGTCTCCCTCCCTCTATTGAGTTTTGCACTTTAAATAAAACAGAAGGAAGTTGGAGTTACAAAATTGCCCCTGTTTTTTGAAATGGGAAAATGCAAATGAACATTCGCTTTGGTTTTAATACTTTTGTTTATAAATTGTGAGTTGGGCAGGCATGAGGTTTGTCTGAACTTGGAAGCTGGATCATGACGCGTTTTGAAGAAATCAAAAACTTGAAGTGAAATCATTGACATTTGACGTAATAAATTTGGGCACGAGAGATGAGAGGATTCTTAAACTTCGGGTCAAACATGCCTCAGTCTACCATATATATATATATATATATATATAAAGGGAAATTATAAATTACACCTTTAATATTTGAGGTTAATTAAATTTTATAATTTGAAATTTTAGAATTTAGAGGTGTAAAATTTAAACACTCAAAAACTTTAAGAGGTAAAATTTAAATTCTGAAACGTAATGGTGTAAATTTAAATACCTTCAAATTTAAAGGGTAAAATTCAAATTTTGAAATTTCGGAGGTAAAATTCAAATCCTGAAAATTTAGGAAGTAAAATTCAAATTTTGAAATTTTGGGGTGTAAAATTTAAACACCCTCAAACTTTAGGGGTATAATTTGCAATTTATTCTATATATTAAAAGCCAAAGTCATAGAAAACTCATTTAGATTTCAATTGGATTCTCAATTTTGCACCATATGTTTCATTTAATTTTTAATTTTTGTACCAAGTGAATTATTGAGTGTAAAAATTGAAGAGTCTAAATTCAAAGAATAAGCTAATGCCATGTATAGTTTGAATCATGTAATTATGATTATTTTTAATTGTACCTATACATATACATAGGGTTACACACTAGTTAAGAGTTCAAATCCAATTAAATTTTAAATTGAATTTTAAGTGGAATATAATTTTGCGCCTCGTATCCATATAATTTTTTTTTTAAAATTTTTTGTAGCAAGTGAATCATTAGATGCAAAAACCAAAGAATATAAATTCAATTAAATTCTAAATCATATATATATATAAAATATAAGAAATCATTACATATTTTAGAAGTGTATGATTTAAAAAATGTGTAAGCTAATACCATGTATAATTTAAATTGTGTAATTGTAATTTATTTAATTGTACCCATACTTATGCACTGGGTTACACACTAGTTTTAGGAAAATATAGCTTTCTAGGAATTTCATCTGAATATCTTTTTATTTTTTATTTTTTAAGTGCATATAGATCTTTTCTTTAAGTGATAAAATACATTAGTATAACTCCACTGTTACTAGTAAAGTTTTTTCCTATAATTGAATAAGAAATTTGAGGTTCAAACGTTATAGAACATAAGTTCTGTTCTATATTGAAGTTGTATTTTATCTAAAAAATTTGATAAAATAATAATTACCATAAATACTATAGATTTTGTAATATCACAATGGTTTGATATTATCACTTTTTTTATACTATATTTCCATGATTGCTTTTTAATGAAAACAAATATTTTTTTTTTTTTGAAGAATAACTAAAACGTAAATATAATGAACAAAAGCAAATAATAAAAATGTAACCATTTAAAGTTTTATGCAATAAAACTTAGGCGCTAAGGTTGAACTGCATTGATGTTCTTCTATATATATATATATATATATTCATCTGCTAATCTCTTTATTTTATATACATACTAGCATTTAACACGTGCAACAAACAAAATTTTGTTACATATTTAAAATACAATCAACTACACATGACAATACAATAAAATACTTTAAAATTCACCCGGGTAATGTTGTACATCCATTCATTTGTCCTACTTGTAATTATGCTATTTATAAAATTCATTGAGATAAACACAACTTTAATAAATTGTTTATGCTGATCTATAACAATCAAGAAAACTAAGGAGAGCATATTCTTTAATCATATAAGGTAAAATTCCAATGTATAGGTACAAAGAAACAATCTTTCAATTTCTATATGTAGAAATACTCGAAGAAGCAAAATTTAAATGTGGACAAACCGAAATCAACCTTAATGGAATAAAAAAACCACCTTAAATTCTATAAATTTGGTGGTCTGCGCTTGAATCTTGTGTGGTTGCAAATTGTACGAATAATTATGTAGGTTTGGGACTGAGCATGCATGTTTGGTATGAAAACAGTAAAGTTTAAAGTATTTTCAAATTGTGTAATGGTCAGGCTTTTGTGATTTAAATTGTTTTCATGGTAAAATTTTAAGTAGGCTTTTTTCCTACATGACAGAACATCCTTAATTGTAAGAATTAACTTTCTCTTGACTTCTACTTTTATATATATATATATATATATATATATTTCTTCAGTTTTTTGTTGTTTTTTTCCTTTCTTAAGAGGCTAGAAAGTTTCGAAGTTGTGTGTTTGGTCTAACTAGAGGAGCAACAAATATGAAAATCCAACATGAACTTATTTGGAAAAGAGTTATTTTCATTGGTTTGGTGATTTTTTTTTTTTTTTTGAAGTATATGTGGACCTTCTTTTATTTCCCTAAGCATTATCTTCTTCTCATTTAAAATTATCATTGCCGCTTTCAAATTGGGCCTTTTTTTAATGGTGATA
Organism: Quercus variabilis; assembly: GCA_030445155.1. Classification (NCBI taxonomy): domain Eukaryota; kingdom Viridiplantae; phylum Streptophyta; class Magnoliopsida; order Fagales; family Fagaceae; genus Quercus; species Quercus variabilis. Next base: position 17,460,919 of record CP129456.1, read on the forward strand.
ATGATCTCTAATTTTTTTTTTTGAGAATACTAAGTATTTTTAACACACACACGGAGAGAGAGGATAAAGTTTTTTTTAAAGAAACTTACAGTCATGTATATTTAAAAGGGCATAACTCTTGTATACACAGTACAAACTTTCAACCTCCTTAACTCACTCATTTTCCAATGTGAGATTATCCCACTGTTTTTTCTTTTGAGGATCTCAAACATGATTGATTTGGAACTCTCATGGAAATTTTGCATTAGCTACAAAAATAGTTCTACGAAAGACTGCCCTTGAGGCCTTGAGTACTTTGCACAAAATAAATTTTGTTGCCTGTAATATAAAAACAATCATTTTTGTAATCAGCATATGCTGGCAACTATAATAATTAGAAGCTAGATGATGATTACCTATTTTTTTTTTTTAATTAAAGTCGATAGTTTTTATTTAACCATCATTAACTAGTAAATTTATTGAAAAGTACTCTCTAGTATCTACGACTAAGCATATCAACACGAATAGATGGGAAATTTTCAAAGCCCAAATATTCCTACAACATTAGTGAATTTATTTGAAGGTATTATTTAGAGCTTAACTTAAAACATGTTATGCCAAGCATATCCTATATATTCTTAGTATTTCAATTTTATAATATAACAAAGTTTTTTTTTTTTTTTGGAGGAATCTATTCCAATCCATTTTGTGATGACTCAAAAACCATTCACGTGTATTATTTAAATAAGTCATATGATTCATTTAATAGGTCATGCACCAAAACTATACATATATTATTTTATCAATTGTCGCGTGTATGAAAGGAAGAGACAATTTTTTTTTTTCCCTTTATTATATAAGTATAGGGATGCTACACTACGTCATCACCAATCATGTATTGTGCTTAAGCAAAATGACTAGATGAATATCAAACTACATTCTTTCTTCAAAAAAAAAAAAAAAAAAAAAAAAAAAAAAAACTACATAGTACATACATCCCCCCAATAAGACATGAAAGATAAAATTACTATAAAAATTATTTATTGTAAAAATATGCCTTTATCATTTAAAAAAAAAAATATCAATAACTGTAGAGGCACAAAAATTTTACAACAATCAAAGTAAAGTTGTTAACAGTAGGTAGAAAGTATTAATGATGAATCCAAATAAGATTTTTGCTAACCCAATTATTATGAAAAAATACTACTAAAACTTGTGTATTTAGTATTTTTATTTATTATTTACAAAAGCCTCGCCTTGTCCGAAAATCCTTTTAGGGTCTGTTTGGAATCCGTTTATTTTGCTGAAACTAAACATTTTTATTGAAAGTACTGTAGATAAATGTAAAAGTTAGCTGAAATAGTATAGTGGAACTCATAAATAGTACTAAAAAGTGTAGTTGAGCCTATGAATAGTAACAAAAATAAGTTAAATAGTAAAATAAGCTGATTTTTTTTTTTTTTTTTTTTTAAATTTGGAGCCAAACGCACATTTATGGTCTATTTGGAATCTATTTATTTTGCTGAAACATAAATTTTTTTATTGAAAGTATTGTAAATAAATGTAAAACTTAGTTAAAATAGTATAATGAAATCCATAAATAATACCAAAAAGTGCAGTAAAACTTATAAATAGTAGCAAAAATAAATTAAATAGTAAAAAAAAAACTGGTTTTTTAATTTAAATCCAAACTCACCCTTGATATTTTCCATTAAGGACAGAGGGGCAGAGTTGTCACATACGATTAATATTTTCCATTAGACAGACTGAAAATTATTGCAATGAAAATGACCTTTTTATTTTATATATATATAAATGTTATACCCTTTCTTGTCCCTCGTTGCCATTTCAAAATTCTCCTTTCCAGGTTTGAATGTAGAACCTACGATCTCCAATCAACGGCCCCAATCATTTAAACTTCAAAAAAACTTTAAACTCTGGCCCCCCCCCCCCCCCCCCCCCTTCTCTTAGATTAGAAAATAGAAAACGCGGTCACCGAAAAGTATCCGTATGAGTATCCACTAGCTAGCTGTGATTTATTGGGCACACTCGCTAATGATCTATTTTTTCTCCCTCTCAATGTTTTATTTTATTTTATTTTATTAACAATATCTAGAGATTACAAAGACAAATATAAGTTAAAGTAGAATTAATATTTGGTGTCAATAATTTTTTTGATAACTTATTTATTAAATATAAGATAAAAAATATATATTTTTAATAATTTTTATAAAAATTAGTTGAGTCTTAAAAAGGTAGTTTTGTTATTTTTATTTTTATTATTTAAAGCTGAGATGAAAAATAAAAAATCTTTACTGACACATTATTAATATTATTAGTTTTGTTATCATTTATTATTATTATTATTATTTTCCAAAGTAATTTTGTGTTTCAACTTTCAACAAGTTCCAACTATTCATTATTAAGATTAGCTTTATGATTTAGAAAAGAAAAGAAAAGAGATTAGCTTTATGAAAATGGCATAAATATCACGCTTATTACAACCAATCTATTGATGACACCTAAAAAGACAAAGAATTCTTGTAAGTACACGTGGCGTTGATAGCATGGCCTGCAGCGCCACGATTAAACAAAATAATTAGATAATATATATAGTTTTCTCGTACTATTTTATTTCCCACTTAATTAATATATTAATTTTGCATATAAAAAATAAATTTCCATGAAAGTCGTGGACAGCACAATCCTAATCATAAGTGGACGGGTAAGATCAGGTTGATGATGTTAACATCAATGGCCCCACAGGCACAGGGCACACCAACTTGCTTAAAGGTTCAAAAATCAAATGCAATATCCCTTTGGATTGTGCCATTTGTGAGCTCCATAATAAGAGGATTGCATTTGCATATAATTAGACAAATCCAAAATTGTAGGGTAGGCGATAAGAACAAGAAGGGATAAGCACAAATGTCAGCACCCACACGTACCTAAAGATCAAGTGTGTGTGTGTATATATATATATAATTTTTTTTTAAAATTTTCAAAAATACCATAAACAAACACATTTTGAAATTCAAATCATTACACCAATAGACATCCTTTCTTCTTTCTTCTTATTCCTTTTTTCCTCATCTGCCACAAAGTGCTTTGATCATGTGGTTTAGTAAGCTTGATTATCAAAGTTTTATATATATATATATATAGTTTTTATTATAAATTAAATACTATTCTATTTCGATTAAAATTCTATTATCAAAATTTTTGGAATTTTTTTTTTGTTTTAATTTTGTTTAAAATTATTTTAATATGGTGAATTTATGGTTTTTAATAGAACTGTGTTAACCTTTATAATAACACGTGTTTTCAAAAAGAAAAATACATTAGTGATTGATGGATTTCGCATCCTTTCTAGGTACAAATTTAAAATAAAAATAATTTATCACTCTACATTCACATATTCAAAGAAACAAATCTTTTTATAATCCAATCAAAGTAAGTTTTGAGTATTTTTATTGATATTCATAGTAAATTCTGTTTAAATAAGCTTATTTTTTTTTTTTATAATACATTTTTTACTATACAACTTTTTAAGAACTCACTCATTATATATATATATATATATACCCACACACACATAAATAAATTCAAGAATTGTCAATTAGTTGAATCCTAAATTTTTTTTTTTGAAAATATCAAAATGTGTCAACTGGTTAAATTACAAGCCTTATATCAGTCAAACGAGTACTGAAAATACTTTTTTCTTTCAAAAGGGTGGGGGAGCATTTAAAAAAAAAAAATTTAAATGAAATGCTTAGGGGGTGTTTGGTAGAGTAGTTTGAAAATTGTTGTTTATAGTTTTTTGAAATACGTGTGAGTGAAAAAGTGTGTTAAAATGCGTGAAATGCTATTTAAAAACTAAAAAATGTTGTTTGAAATGACAAACCAAATAGGGCCTTAGACACACAAAAGTATTACAGGCCTATTAAGTAAAGGCTGTACTCGCTTTGAGAAACATTAGCGTTGGTCTGATATAAAAGTTTGACGAGTCTCCACTTGTTTATCTTTATCCTCTATGTATCTGGAATTTTTTACCCCTAATAAGAGGTCACTAAGGAAAGAGATTTATGGCAAAGGATGATAGTGAATTTAACAACCTGACCAGGAATGAGAGAAGTTGAAGAAGCCTTAGCTTCAAAGTTCATTTATGGGCTACTATCACAGGGAAGGACTTTCAGATAAGGTGGCCCATGACTTTTGGTTAAATATGTATATTTTAATAAGCCATGGCCCAATATTTTTAGGTTTTTGTTAGGTCCAGTCTAAATTAAAGTCTTACTTTAAAGGTCACGTCCATTTAGATTAGGCCTAGCGTAAAGCCCAGCCTGATATAGTTAGAACATCCAATCCATTGGTCTTTTTCTTTTCTTTTGCTAAACATGTGACTCGGACCTATAAACCATGCAGCAAGATAAACTGATTATAAGTTGTTGCTTAATTGTGCATCCAACACCACAAATAGAGGCCTTGTAATTCAATTCAACTTACACCTCCTAACGTTTTTAATAAAAATAACTGGGGATCAAATACTCCATCTCAAAACTGTCGAATTATCCACACCAAAAAAAGAGCTAATTGTGATTAGGGAGAAAATATGATATTTTTACAATTTTGGTAGTACTTGGCCTTAGCCCAAACTTAAGGATAATTTCTGTATTTACCCTAAAAGTTTTGTATTTAGGTTCATGTTTAGGGAATTGAATGCCAAAATAAAAAATCTTACTTGGATTAGAAGAACCCGAATTAAGTAGTCAAGTTTATTTTTCGTTTAACACTAAGGATTAGTGTCACTAGTCATGGCTAGTTTGGTCTTTGATTTGTCATTCTAGATGGTAAAGTGTCAAGTTCATTCGTTACCAACAAGAGGAGGGCCAAGCCCAAGCAGCTGAAGCTGTCACACTGCAGTAGGAGTAGCCTTCTAAACGAGCAGTCATTATCTAAATAAGAAAAAAGCTCTTCTGTTCCTTCCTTACCTCTTAAGCAAAAATATTCTTTTCTATGCAAGGAAATTTAAGAATACAGTTGTAGGCTATAGGGATTAGCGTGGTTTTGAAACCGCTCGCTAATGGATCAGGAAATGGGGTCCTCCTTTGAAGCTAATACCCTATAGAAAATGACACCACCTTTCATTTCAAGTTGCACAAGTAATATCAAAGACGCGAACCAATTTGGACTATCCAGTGTTTTATTTCAATTATTTGCATTTTTCGGGTGTTTAACATGACCATTTCCTGCAGCAGCCCAATAGTTTCATTTGGTTTGACCTTCATCAACAGGTAAATATGAAATTTCAAAATTTTCCTATTAATTTCTTTACAAGATTTCTCTCCAAACTAGTATAGAGAGAAATCTTTTAAACTCATTATATATTTTTTTTATTTGTTGTGAATTTTGAAAATCGTTCTTCTCAACATGCATGTCAAAGTTCGATTAATAAATTTATTTTTTTATGTACAATTTTAAATCATAAAAATTTGAAAATTTAATATTTTATTGATAACATTGCTATTGATCTTTGATTTTTTTGAAATTTTGCAAGAATGAATAATATAATAAGAACATGTAATTCAACGGTTAGATTTTCAAAATTCACATTCAGTGAACAAAAAAAAATTAGGAAGAATTTGATGAGTTTTTCTTCAAGAAAACTTTCCTTAATTTATAATCATCTTATTTGAAGATATTTGTGATGAAATTCCATTTTTTTTTTTCCATCAATTTATACTCATTTTATTAGGAGATATTTGTGATAGAACCTATTAGGCGTAGTAATTGATCCTCCAAAAAAAAAATGACGCTTTCTATGGTTCAATTTGTGGGGTCTTGGTCTTGAATTATGCGTGTGAATTTAATGAATCTAGTTGTATCACTAGCCCATTATCCAAACGGGTAAACGGCTAGCCCAAATTCTGGAATCTGTCAGGGAAACTTGGTACTTTTTTTTTTTTTTGGGTAGCAGGAAACTTGGTACTTACTCTCTCAAGGAATAAGACAGTATAAAATCATTCATGAAGAATTTGACACCTGCTAGTGGATTATTGGATCAGCTTATGAATGCAACATATATGGTATGCTTAGCTCCACTTGGCTTTCTCTCAAAAAAAAAAAAAAAAAAAAAGGCTCCACTTGGCTTAGATAGATATTTGGTTCAGTGGCTAAGCTTTGCTCAGCAAGATGTTGACCTTTAGATGTACCAGAAAAAAACATAGCATGACTATTGGTTTTGGTTTAATAATGTTCATCCTAACCAAAATGGTTTTTCCACTTGGTTTGTTATATTTTCATTAATGTTTGACTAACAGACAGCCTTTTTAGTTTCGAACCCATGACAAATAATATTGTAAATTAATCTAAAATTCCCACAGAACTTGAAAACAGAAAGACACTGACTAACAAAGCCCACAACAACTAACAGCTATAAATGTTGATTCCTTTTCTCTTTGTTATCAACATTTTAAGGCTGGGAAATTCCTAAGAGCCATATATATTAGAGACTTGAGGCTAAACACTTACTTTTTTTTAAGGTCATAGAGAATGGAAGGAACATATATGAAGAACACAGAGAGCAAGATTGTGGTAGCGGTGGATGAGAGCAAGGAGAGCATGCATGCCTTGTCATGGTGTCTCAGCAACCTTGTTTCTCATAATAGCAGGAACACCCTTGTGCTTCTCTATGTGAAACCACCACCTCCTGTATACACCTCCTTTGATGCTGCAGGTTTGCAATTGTTTCTCACTTTGAAGAAGTTTTTATAGTCTTGATTACTGAATATAAAGTCACTATATGATTTTAGTTTAATCTCGATTTGAACTGAAATGAAACAACAAAATTAGTCTGCAAGAAGTAATTTCTGTGGGCAATTTTTAGTGCATCCATATTAATAGAGAAAGATTACTTGATTTTACAGGGTATGTGTTTTCAAGTGATATTATTTCGGCCTTGGAAAAATATGGCAGTGACCTGGTGAATTCAGTGATGACAAGAGCAGAATCTGTCATCAGGAGCAATGGCACCAATGTAAACCTCTCTTCTTTGATACACCAGCCTTTTTAGTTCAAAAAGTACAGGGACATAAACAATTTCATAACTAATTAAATAAATTCTTGTGATTGGATTATAATAAAAGTTGTGTAGTGTTGGGGTCATATGAAAATGATATTGTTCCAATCACAACTTACCACCTTAACAAGTTATGAAAAATATTGTGAAAAGAAGAGTGTTCCTAGTATTGATCAGTTATTGATGGACTCTGTGCAGATAAACGTGGAGAAAATAACGGGAAGTGGAGAAGCCAAGGATGTGATATGTAGTATCGTGAACAAACTTGGGGCTGACACCCTAGTAATGGGAAGCCATGGATATGGCTTTTTTAAGAGGTACCAAAATACACATTAAGTTTACGGTATTGTTTGAGTGATGATGATCATTTTCAATTAACTCAGAACTCTACCTTATTATTTTGGGTTTCTTTGTCTATTAGGATCAAAGAAATGACTTCTCCTTTTATATTAGCAGGGCTCTTCTTGGGAGTGTGAGTGACTACTGTGCCAAGCATGTGAAGTGTCCTGTGGTGATCGTGAAGCATACAGATGATAAATGAGTTTCTAGATGTACTTTTCTTAGCTTATGATTATGAATGAGTATTCACCACCTAGACTTGGCTTGGTGATTGTAATCAGTGGCTTAAGGCTTAGTACATATTGTCCAAATCTTGCGAGAGAAAAAAAAAAAAAAAAAGACAAGAAATAATAGTGATTATTCTGGTTTTCTATAAGCATATATAGTTGTATATATACTTGCCAGAGAAAATTTTATATGTTAATGTCTTACTAGAAACAGAGCACAACATTGCATAAAAGGATGTGGTTGCCTCAAAAGAAAGATGCGGGAATGGCAAATTATGCTTTGTTCCCAATAGAAAAAATGCATCAATAATAAAACTGAATTGATATAAAGTTTATGGTATGTGATTCCTAGTATTAAATGAAACAAGAATGCTGAGTCTTTGAAGAGAATTGGTACAGCTGTTTGCTAATTCTACAGAATCATATTCTCATCTCACCGTTTTGAAAATCAACCTTTGACTTTAAGCTCCAGAAGGATGCATGACAAGATGAAATTTCTAGCTAAAGACAACTTTCTTATTCGAATTAAAATCAATTGAAAAATGTTAGCAGAGAATATTAGAACAAGACAAGGTATTACCAAAGTTTATATGCAAAAGTAGGCCCCAATACCACTGGCAGGCACTGCCAAAACAACTGGTTTACAATCTAAACAGCTCAGCTAATCAGTTATCTAAACAATACTAGAAATTAATATATTCTCACGCCTCTCAAAGGACAATATGATACATTATAATGAACAGTAGCTATTTATACAATTCTCTCTACCAACCTATATAACATGTGAATCTTGAATTCTTTCCTTTCTTCTTTGACGTAAAGTAAACACAAAAATTAGAGAGAATGTAGTTCTTTAAGACAAAATTTTCCTCAAACTCATTATGTGGGTTTTCATAAAACCATCCATGTCTATTAATCACATGATTCATTAAATTAATTAAATAAGTGGATGGTTGTTTGAGTCTCCATATAATAGGTTTGAGGTATTTTTCTCCAAACTTGTTTGGAGATAAAATTTGTCCTAATTGTTATTTGTTTTCTTTCAATTGAAAAGGAACATTCTTATTACTCTTTAATATCAATAGGCATGACAGAAAGAGCATCTCTCCTCCCCTCTCTCACTTTCCAACTAAAATTCCAATGAGAAAGCAAAGCCTAAATAAAGCAACAAATCCTATCTAATGCCATATCAGAAGGCTTCAACTTCCACCAAAATTAAGGCCACAATAATAGAAAAAAGAAAAAAAAAAAGAAAAAGAAATAACTAGGAAATTTCCACTACAATGTCACTACTTTATACCCAACATTCAACTCTGTCAACCATACTCAAATACAAAGCAGACAAGCTAGGAGGAAGGACTACCTGCGCACACTCGAGGTTCTACCAAACTAAGTCAAACCAGTTGATTGCCTAACATCTGTACAGGATCATTAATACACAATTCCTTATATATTCAGGAGTGTAGAAGTGGACCCTTTGGATGGAAAATCAAATACTTGTGGCACAACAAATCACTACTTCAACACTATACGATGTCCTTAATCATTGTATTCCCAAGACCACCCACTAGGTTTGAGTATTCGGCAATTATTTCCATAGGGCAGCTTCATTTTTCCTCTGAACAAAGATGATCCAGATACAAAACAATAACCTCAACACACTGACAGTTGTAACTACTAAGGTAGCAGGGTAACTCTTAAAAGAATGGTATGCAAAGCAATGGGCATTGCATCTCCAAGTTTTTTTTTTTGGATTGGTAAATTACATGCACTCAATGGGTCTTGAACCCAAAACCTCAGCCCAACCCATTATTATGAGAGGAGGAGGAAGTACCAATTAAGCCATGGCTTATTGGTCAAATTCTACAAGGTTTTTGACTCCCTTAATAAGTGCATAAGAGGTCATTATCACCAACACGTATATACAAACAGAGCCAGTACTCTTGAGGGATCTCTAGATCCCTCGTTTAAGTACTTCAATTACTATACAGAGATTCATGTTGAATTAACCATGAAGCACTCGTGTTGTGGGCCTCTCTACACCTCTATTCTTCAGTTGGTAGCAAGCATCCCTTAGACATGGTTCTTCAAACAAACTCAAAAAAGTGAACTTAAAACTAATCTTCTATGTAGTCTTTCCACCATGAATCTTACTTATTGGAGGTTTCAAAATAAAATAACAAGACACTACAATTAAAAAAGAAGAGGACAGAGAGGCAGTGTTATTTTTGTAGTCCATATTACCGAATCTCATCTTCATTGGTACGATGCTGCTCACAGCCACAGGTCTTGGATCCTAACCAAATCCTGCCTAATTTGCTTTGGACATGAGACCTTGGCCACACAAGGTTTGCTTAAAATAAGTCATCAACAACTAGCCCATTGTGGCTATCAATGACTAGTTACATTCATGGACAATAATGTGGGCGCATAGTGGATTGCAATGTAAAAGCTGCATGACACAATCTAAACACCATTACTCTATTAGATGTGGCAGAACAACTACAAAGACATATTGTGGTGGCACCATCACCTCAATGTTCCTTAGTGCAATCAACCGAGAAGCTTTTCCCGCATAAAATCACTTGGGAAAGCACTAGGAAGACCCCGGAGTAGACAAAACCGACAACAATATCAACCCAGCTCATACTAGCTAAGAAGACATTAATTTTATCACGATCTAATATAAAACGCCCGTAATCTACTACTTTTTAAAATCTCATTTATTCTTTAGATACAGGTTTTTAAAACATACCCACTTTTCTAAAATTCTTGCCAACCGTCTAAAAGCTTTCCTACCCCACATTATATAAGAAAATCAAAGTGCCTTCACCTCTGACAGGCTCATCACAGATAATGTGTTAATGGCTTTTGAGTTGTTGCATTATTTAGATCACAAAACATCAGGAAAAGAGGGCTTTATGGCCGTCAAACTTGACATGAGTAAGGTGTTCGATAGGGTTGAATGGGGTTTCATATCTAAGGTTATGGAAAAAAATGGGGTTTTGCAATAGATGGAGAAACTTGGTTATGCAATCCATTACATCGGTATCATACTTAGTCCTCATCAACAATGTTGCTCACGGAAACATCTATCCTTTGAGAGGTCTCCGCCAAGGTGACCCACTCTCCCCAAGTCTTTTTCTTCTTTGTGCCGAAGGCCTTTTAGCACTCATTCACCAGGCAGCTAGGAATCAGCTCATCACAGGCATTTCCATTACTAGGGGCTGTCCAAAGGTGACCCACCTTTTCTTTGCCGACGACAGCATCCATTTTTTGTAAAGAAATTTCGGGAGAATGCCATAAGCTAAGATCAGTCTTGATGGAATATGAAGAAGCTTCGGGTCAGAAAGTCAACACAGACAAATCCTCTATCTTCTTTAGCCCCAATACAGCCCAAGAAACTAGAGAAGAGATTTTTAATATCCTGGGCCTTACGCAAAATTCGAGGCATACTAAATATCCTAGCCTCCCATCTCTTATTGGCAAGTCAAAAAATCAAGTCTTTGCAATTTGAAAGGAGAGGGTTGGTAAAAAATTAGCGGGTTGGAAAGGCAAGCTTCTTTCTATGGGGGAGAAAGAAATTCTCATCAAAGCGATGTCACAAGCAATTCCAACATACACTATGAGTTGCTTCCAACTACCTCAAGGCCTTTGTGATGACATGGAAAGAATGATGAAGAACTTTTGGTGGGGCTAAAGGCAGCAAGAAACAAAGATTGGTTGGATTAGCTAGAAAAGGATGTGCAATCCAAAGGCAAAAGGTGGGTTGGGGTTCAGAAATTTGCAAGCTTTTAATCAGGCCATGCTTGCCAAGCAAGCTTGGAGAATTCTCACTAATCCGAGCTCTTTGGTAGCCAGAGTGCTTAAAGCCAGGTACTTCCTCACAAGGGATTTATTAAATGCTAAGCTTGGTTCTTCCCCTTCTTATTCCTAGAGAAGCATTCATAGTAGCTTAGAAATCATAAGACGTGGAACCCGGTGGAGAGTTGGAAACGGGAAACAAATCCATATATGGGATGATAGATGGCTCCCAACAACTTCCACTTACAAAGTTATCTCTCCCCAGAACCATAATTTTGAATTCCCTATGGTCTCCTCTCTCATAGACCTTGACACTAAATGGTGGAAAACAGAAGTTCTTCGATCCACTTTTCTTCCCTTCGAGGTTGAAACCATCCTAAAGATTCCACTAAGCCACAATTTGCCAGAAGACAAGCTTATCTGGATTGGAAACAAGAAAAGAGAATTTTCGGTGAAAAGTGCCTATCATATAACCCATAGCATTATTGATTCAACTGAGGTGGGTGAAAGCTCCTCTGGGGACCCTTATAGACAGCTTTGGAGGAATCTTTGGCATCTAAACCTTCTTGTGAAAATAAAATTTTTTGCTTGGAGGGCTTGTGTAAACGGGTTGCCCACCTTCGTGAACATAAGCAAAAGAGGGATTAACAGCAGCAATGCTTGCTCCATTTGTGGCTTGGAACTTGAGGACATCAATCATGCTCTCCTCCACTGTGAGGCTACCTCCCTTGTTTGGAGCTACTAGTCTGATCATCCTAGACCTCCACAGAGTCACAACTGGTCTTTCCTGGACATGACCTTGCATCTAATTTAATCTATTGCCCCACAGGTCTTGGATTTATTTTTTGTATTATCTTGGGCTATTTGGTTTAATAGAAACAAATTAGTGCATAATGATTCTTCTCTTTCCCCATCATAGGTTTGGAACCTAGCAATCAGTACCTTGGAGGACTTCAGAAAGGCCACTTCCTTATACATCCTCCCCCCAAAACAGGTGGGAGACTCCTCCTTAAGGAGTTTTCAAAATCAATGTTGATGGGGCAACTTCAGACCAGGGAAGAAATTCTAGCATTGAAGTGATTATTAGGGATTGCAATGGCCAAGTTGTGGTAGCTCTCAGTAAATATCTGCCAAGTAGATTTGCTGCAGATCAGGTGGAAGCTTTGGAAATGGAGCATGGCATATTGCTTGCTCAGGAATTGTAGTTGTCTCGAGTCATCCTGGACAGTGATGCCTTTGTTGTGATCCAAGCCTTAAATGACAACTCCATAGGAAGTGAATTGGGCCACATATTACAAGGAATTCAGCTTGTGTGTGAACCCTTTGAGCTCTGCACTTTTAAGTATTTAAATAGAGACCTTAATGTTGTAGCACATGAGCTTGCTCAGCTTGCGCGTAGAAATGAGTTAGCCTGCATGTGGAATGGGGTTACACCCCCTGCTGTGTCTATGATAGTCCAAACTGACTTGTTGTATTTGGCCTAGTTGTTGTGTTTGTCCTTTTGATGTGCTCATTTATGATTTTATGATATAAAACTTCCACTTCAAAAAAAAAAAAAAAAAAATACCCACTTTTAAAAATAAGTGTCCTAAAATAAGCTATACCAAACTACAAAAATTTTAGGTTATGTTTGGTAATAGTTTTTGTTTTCTATTTTCAAAAACTTGTTTTTGAGAATATAAAGAAAAAAAAATTTTCTTGTATTTTTGAAATCTAAAACATGTTTGGTTAGTTGAAATTAGAAAGATAGTTTTTTGAAAAAAATAGAAAATATTTAAATATGTTGTTACTAGGATTTGAAATCTAATGCTAACTCATTAAATGAGATAGATTCATTAAATTAAATGTGTGTTTTAATTGACTTTTGAAAATTAGAAACTAAAAACAGCCTTTTACATGTTTTTAGTTTCCTTCACAGATTGAGTTTTAAGAACAATTTTTGTTTTCTATCAATTTTGAGTTGTCAAACAAGGTTTTTTAGTCTAAAAAATAGAAAATTGTTTTTGGAAACAGAAAATAAAGAGAAAAAACAGTTACCAACCATACTCTTAGCTTTTTGCCTTTTGCTTTTGTTCTCATTTTTTTTTAAACAAAAAATTAACTAAATTATATATATTTTTAAGAGTAAACTAGTTTTTTTTTTTTTTTTTTTGGTCACATATTTAACATAAAAACTACTAAAACTATATCTTTTTGTATCATATTTAGCAAATATAGTTCTACAAAATCTAATACAAAACCTTTTTTTCTTTTTTGAGAATCAAATCTAATATGAAACTTGTGGTACCTAAACCTAGTGGTCCTTCCTTTAAGGATGGAGAATTCGGGCTCCCAATTTATTTGTTGGTGGGTTTTCTTACACTCTTACTAGTTTTTGCCTTAAACACTGCTATGATAGCTCAATCCTCTAATCTTCTTTGTATAAGCCTAATCCTTACTCACTTCGATTCCTCCTCTTTCTCTTTTTTTCTCTCGTTATCTCACACTCCTCTCTGTGTTTGTCAACCCCTTTTCACTCTTCCTCCCTTCTTTTTTATAGTCTCCCCTTAGTGGGGACTCAACTGATTACTTCTCTACCTTAACCCACATGGCCCCCACTTTTGCCCAGAATTCCTCGTAAATTGACCCATTCTAAAATTTTTCTTGAAACTTGCAGTAGGCGCGAAACAGCGTTCGGCAGCAAATTCCCCTAAGGCACTAATAGTGTTCGGCTATAGACCACATATTTGACTAGTGAGTCTTCGGTCATCCCCAGCCCATTTGTTGACATTGGGCCAAGCCTAGTTCAACAACTACTAGCTATCCCCGAGTATTGATCCTATGTCCACAAATTACGGTTACTGAGCTGGGCCTATCCCAATAATGCTAGGTCAGTCTTGGTTACTGACCCCAGGTCCCTACAAAATTTAATAACTTTTTTTTTTTTTTTTTGGTTGAGAAAGTAAAACTTAATAACTTGGTTAGCTAACATTGACCTACTAGGTAGTTCTCAGACGCAAACAATGAATCAAGCTATAGAGAAAGTCGCTACCAACAACAATACCTTTAAAGAGGAATATTGTTAGCTGAGCATTCTAAAAAATAAAAGAATTGCATATATAGAATAAAAAATGACAAAATTTAGTTACAAAATTGGTTGTAGCCTAAGATTACAACTTTACCTAATAAAATAAACATTATTTCATATTTTGAAGATCTAATTATTAAATTACATGTTCTTTTCACTTTTAATACGCATGTTTTTTTTTTTTTTGAAAAAACTTTTAATACGCATGTTAAGTTTTGTATCAATCGGATATTATTTACTCTATGATCTATAAACTTATATTTTATGTATAATTTTAAATTATAAAAACTTGCAATTTAAACAATTTATTGATGACATAGCTATTGGTTTTTAATTTTCTAGAAATTTTGCAAGCATGAAGGATATAAGAAGAAAATGTAATCTAATAGTAGATTTGTCAAAATTTACTTCCAATAAAAAAAATATTAAGTAAGGTTGCTACAACTAATTTTGTAGCCTAAGTCTATAATCAATTTTATAACTAAACTTTGTCTATTAAAAAATTAACAACTTTATTGAATTATTTGACAAAAACTATCTCATAATTCTCATTGATAAACAGAACTGTCACAACTATATTTTAATAATAATACCTCTTTTTATAACATCCACTCCTCCTCAGTTGCTGATCTACTGTTCCGTTCGTCTTTTTGTGCTTCCTTGAGTACCTCTGGTTTCTCAAAAACTTGGGATTTATCTATATCACCCAAAAAAAAAAAAAAAACCGTAGGTTAAAACTATGAACACAATTCATGTATTAGTATTATGTAATATGCATATGCGGTGAAAATGGACGCGTAAATTGTGCCTGTGCTTCTTGATTGTGGGCCTTGTAATAGAGTGGTTCTAAGCGGTGTGGCTCTTCTACTTTTGCTATTCCTCTGAATATTACAGACCAAACAATTGCTGTTATTTATATGGTGGTTTTGTAAAAAGTTATTATAACTGTAAGTCGTCGGTGGTGGTTTAGGGCCTGAAAAGCGAAGAGGGTTATGCCATTACGGAGGAGGCCTTAGGTAGGAAAAATTATTTTATGCCCCTGTCCTATAAAGCCCACCAACGTGCTCCACACTAAAAAAAAAACATAGTTGTGTTTGAATTTAAGAGTACCTATGGAATAAACATGCATGTAACGCACTAATTCTAATTATTGTGTTTGAAGCCTCAAACAATCATCAAAGCCTACTTACATAAAAAGTCCCAAATTTACCAATAATAAGCTATCCAAAATGTTGGTCACTGTTTGGGCTATTCACATGCTTGTTCAAGCAATGAAGTCTACCATGATTGGTCCTTCTGCAGTTCCTGTGGCGTATTATACGTGAGTAGTGGACTGCTCTTAACAGAGTGAGGTTGTGAGTTATCATGATGTTAGAAAGTTTAAGGAATATAAGGGGATGCCAAAAGTGGGCATGCCCGTCCGTATGCCTCACCAAGAGCAACGTTCAGGAGAGGAGTTAATGGAGTAAAGCCTTGGACCGTACTCCACTCCACTCTTTTGCTCTACGTTCTCTTAGTGTGTGTTTGGTATTGATTATTTTTGTCAGTTTATTTTACTATTTTACTTATTTTTTGTACTATTCATTGGTTTCACTGCACTTTTGGTTAATATCATGGGTTGCATTATACTATTTTAGCTAATTTTTACTTTTATCTACAGTATTTTCAACAAAAAGTTTTCAGTTTTAGCTAAATAAACTATTTTCAAATGGACACTTAGTATGTTTATAGTGTGTTGTAACGCTCTTAAGCTATGGGTAGAGTTTTTATCACTCTAGTAGTGTGCAACCATTGGTAAATTGATTTGATTGTGGGTTACTCAAGTTGGAACACAGAACAAGTTTGAAGTGCTAGTCTATGTGGAAGCCATCTATGGACAACATAGAACAACCTCGAAACTCATGTAAGAGCATCGGTTTAAGCCAAAAAAGGTAAACTAGAAAAAAAAAAAAAAATCTACAATGTGATAGGAATCTAGGGAAAGCAATCTTGTCTTGTGATTTGGGGGGAAAAATTGGGGTGAGTTTCATTCCACTAAGAAAAATACATGGTGTGTGTGTGTGGGGGGGGGGGGGGGGGGTTCAATGTTACATTTATTTCTATTTGCTATTAGGTTAGTTGTATACAATCATTCATCAAAAAAGGTTAGTTGTATACAATCTTGTCTCTTTCAAACCTTTTATTTTTTAACTAATAAAGATTAAAGCTTACTACAAGTTTAGTTATTTGATCTTAAGACAATTTCATGAAATTCACTCCATTTCTAGAAGAGAAAGAGGAATAAAAACAAAAATTGAATTGTTTCTAAATTTTAACAAACTAAATTTACAGAGTTGATAATTTCTCTTTCTGTTTTTTTAATAGAAATTAAGGAATGGGGTATGGATTAGGGAAAGCAACTATTCTTTTGCTACTTTTATTATTATTATTTTTTAATTTTGTCTTTAAATTTTAACATTATTATCAAGTTGGTCTTTATGTCTGTTGTAATTTATAAAATTTCCACTTTTTTGTGATATGATATTGTTTTGCTAGAATTAACAATAGTGTTATTAGCGAAAATGGACAAAAATGATAAAGTCTAAAGACTTATTAAAATGGCAATGAATAAACTTTAGGGATGAGACTGAAAATTCAACAAAATATACTAGGGGTTTAACTTAGAATTTTGACAATTTTGTTTTTATTTAGGGTAAATTTCACAAACCTACCCTGAGGTTTGTGATACTGCCAACTAGGTCCAAAACATTTTAAAACCCACCAATTTGGTCCTCAAAAGACAATTTTGTCCCTAATAGAACAAACATCGTTTCTCTTCTTTCATTCTCTCTTCTCTGAGTTTTTTTTTTATCAAAACTCTCTCTCACTGAACATTAGTCACAACAAAACCCATGATCTTAGTCATTCAATAGCACCATCATGCAAGGGTCATCCTGATTCCCATCGCAAGATTGATGTCATCAGCACCGTCAAAGAACTCTCGTCACTCTCTCAAATCGGAACAGTGGTGGTGCTTCGATCTAGATCTTAACTTCAACGGACTCTCTCATCCTCTTCGTGGTGGCATAGTGGATTGCGGCCCGACCTTTAGATTTCAGATTTGGGTAGTGCTTCTTGTAATACAGTATGTGTAGGGACACAGTTTACAGCCCAAGCCCAATGTGCATGGGGTTGTGGGTTAATAAGCCCAATACAATAAATTTGTAGAGAGTGGGTTTGAAAAACTAGGCCTTGGTGAATCTAACAACGGCTAGGATAGGTTTGAAAAAACATAATGCAAGAGCAATACACGTGAGGTTAGGTGAATGTGTTGTCTGAGGAGGCCCATATAGACTAATAGAACTGATTAAAAATGCAATTCTGGTTGCTACCGTATCCTTTTTCTATTCCCCCCCCCCCCTTTTCCATAGAGGGTCTTCCTTATTATATATTCCCTCTTAGGCAATTTTTACCCTATACTTGTCGATAATTTGGGTTGCTACTTGAGTACTTGTCCCATTATACATCCCTTTTGGCTTCTCTGGGAGTTGTGGTGACCAAGGAGGCACTATTCAAGAGTCTTCTCCACATAAATGCGGTCAGAAAAGTAGCTATAGTGCATTCAATGCGGAGGTTGCACTCTTTCCTTAGATATTTTTGGGCCTCCTTCCTTCTCGTGTGTTTACATAATGTGTCTCTGACATTGGCGCCTCCATTGAGGGCGTTTTTGTTGCTGGAATGCGCATCGGACTGTCTTCTACTCCTTTTTTATTCATGAGGCACTGAGCTAGGATCCTTCTATTACTCGTCTCTTCTCGGACATTCCAACGCTCTCGGGTAAGGCCTAGGGCCCAATATATTGTTTTTAGGCCTTGTCCCTATAGTATGTTTTTTGGTTTCTTTTATGAGGTTTACAGTTGGGGTTGTGTTGATTTTCTGTGTTGTTTGGCTGGAATTTTTGTTGTTTATTGCTAGATCTTCTGCGGCAATGTGGGTATGAACTACAGCAGTGTGGGTCTGAGAGCTTAATGCGATACCACTTCGTCTCTAAAACACCACGTGATTTGGCCGGATTATAACCACAAAAAATGATCTCAAATTCATCATTTTCCCCTTTCTAACATCATCGATGAACCAGCTCTAGTCTCCTCCATATCCATAGATGCTGATTTCATTTATTTATTCAGAAAATAGGGGTTGGGTATTCGGATGAGAGAGAGAATATGATAATTGGTGTAGCAAGTTTGGACTATATTCCCTCATTTTTTGTGCATTTTTTTTTGTAGAGAGTTTTGAGAGAGAACTTAGAGAAGAAAGGAGGAGAGGAACAAGATAGAAGAGAAACAATGTTTGGTTCGTTAGTTTTGAGGATCAAATTAGTAGGTTTTAAAATATTTTGAACTTATCACAAACCCCAAGTAAGTTTGTGAAATTTACCCTTCTATTTATTTCCCGCAGGCCCAAAAAGATAGAGTAAAATTGTCGGTAGTAGTTGTATTTTGGATATAGTCAAAAGCGAAACTATTACACAAGACAGTGGACTGGGGCCCCACCATGAGAAACCAGGTCCAGCTGAGCCTGAGCCAGCCCAACTAAAATTTTTTAAGTTTAACTTAAAAAAAAAACTAGTACTACTCCACAAGACAAGACTAGAAGAGTAAAATAAAAATACCAAACCAAATAAATTTAACAGAACAAACAAACAGAACGGTACCGTCTCTATCGGGGGGGAGGCAGAACTGAAAGACCTACCCGACCTCAGTGAGGCTGAGGTGAGAGACTCTTTGAGCGAGTGAGGCCGTGAATCCAAATCGGACGATCCGCCTTTCACTCGGATCCGATAATTGAGAGAGAGAGTGATGTTTCTATTCGACTGGTTCTATGGTGTGTTGGCGTCGTTGGGTCTGTGGCAGAAGGAGGCAAAGATCTTGTTCCTAGGACTCGATAATGCCGGCAAGACTACCTTGCTCCACATGTTGAAAGACGAGGTTCCTCTTTTCTCCTAAATTATATATGCGTCAATTTTTATTTTACTTAATTTTAAATTAATGATCTGATTGGGTTTTTATTAATATCATATACAGTTTAATTGATTACTCATTTACTTTTTTTGAAATTTCGAGGTTCAATTTGGAATTTGAAACTGTTTCTATATGTATATATATTATGTCTATGAACTTAAGAGCTCAGTAAATTATTGTGAAAGGCCTAGTTAAAGCTGAATATGTATCGAGATTTAAATTAGTGGATGATATTTGTTTTGGAATATTATGTTCTTCGTGTGTAATTTAACCCGAGTAAATTGTTGTTCAAGGTCTTGTTAAGCTGAATAGATTGTTTTGGAATTTCTTCTTTTTTTTTTGGTTGATAATTATTATTGTTGGGGGGAGGGGGATTTGAACCTGGTTGGGAACAATAGCAAGTGCCAATTTAGCTTCAAGGCTCTCGGCATTGTTTTGGAGTATCGTGTTCTTTTTGCAAGGCCTAGTTAAGCTGAAAATGTGTGTGAATTTTATGAATTATGAAGGTTCAATTAGTGGGATGATATTTGTTATGGAATATCATGATCCTTGCATTGTCGTATGTCCATTTGGGCAATTTTTTTTGGGTGTCATGGGGTGATGTTGAGCCTTCTTTGATTGATTTTCAGAGATTAGTACAGCACCAGCCGACACAATACCCTACGTCGGAGGAGTTGAGTATTGGGAAAATTAAGTTCAAAGCATTTGATTTGGGAGGTCATCAGATTGCTCGCAGAGTCTGGAAGGACTACTATGCCAAGGTAAGCCATTTGCAAAAAGCCAAGCTAAGCTAGTTTTGTAGCTATGTATTGTGTTGTCTGTGCAAAGTTTTCTTGCAGCATCTCTTTCATCCAGATCCGCGTTCTGTCCCCAGTTGTTATTGTAAAGCCGATTGATATTTGTGTGTTTGTGGAGCTATCTATGCTTACACATTATTGCTGTTTCTCATTGTTCTTTAAATTTGAGATAAGGGGGGAAAAACCTGCATTCTATTGTTATGTATTGCTTTTTGTGCCATATGCTTTTTATAATTTATAAATTACTTGACTTCCTACTCTTCATTGGCATTAACTCTTTATGCTTGCTTTCTCAGTACTTGCAAGTACCTTTACATTCTCTACTTTTGTCTTGTCACATAGTTGCTTCAGGTGATATTTTACATTACTTGTTAGTTCCAGTTTTTGCCATAGAAAATGTACTCATTTTCTGAGGCACCATGTTTATTAGTTCTTTCTCTATCTAGGAATAAAGTGTCTCTCCACTTCAATTGTAAAAATAACTTCATGTTGGCTTTCTCTTCCTTACTAGTCTTTCCCTTTAATAGTTTTTATTTTATTTTTGGGTCCTCTTTCGGGATTGAAACCTTGTTTATAACCTTTTTCCACTTGTATAATTATCATAATTAGCCAAGAGTCTCTTTTTTTTTGGAAAGATCATATTTAGCCAAGAGTCTCGTACCTTAGTAGCATCAATTGACCTTCTTTACTAGGAGAACAAAGGTTTGAATCGCCCCTTCCCCCACTTGTTGTAGCAATTGAGTTGTAAAAAAGAATCTTGTCTTATAGATCGATGCCAAACCTCAAGTTATTTTCTTTAGAACCTTATTGGATTGGTTGTCAGCTTTGTGAAACCAATCATTTTCTTCTATTCTTGATTTATGTAATTTTTGTACTTGATTTGTTGACCCCAGTACACTTCCTGTGTACTAGGGTGTACTTTTTATTTTTTATTTTTTTTATTTATCTATCTGAGAGACATCCTTTTTAACAGTAGAAAATAAAAACCAAAATAACAAAATCAAATTTTTTTTTTGTTTGGTATAAAAATTGAATTTCATTAGAATAAATATTAGGTCGGATTAGGACCTGTGCGTTGATCTCAAAGTGGTTTGGATGAGAAAGGGTTATGTACCTCTTCAAGATCCTTTGGTAGCAGCAGCTCGTTCTTGTCTAGGCTCTCATTCTTTCTAATTGGCTAGACATATGTTAGAGCATTTTATCAAGTTGATGAGTTGGACCTTGATACTTTAGATGGTTGAACATTCTTAACTTATTTTTTTCTTCCGGGTTGTGCCTTCCCACTTCCTTAGGAAATTTAAGTTTGAAATTTCAGTTCCTTATTATGGTTTCATATGATGTTTCAACTACCTACATGCACTTGTGTGAGCCTTCATTCTTTCTACCTGGTTAGATATGTGGCAGCACTTTATTAAATTGATATGTCAGATCTTGGTACTTTAGGTGGTTGAATGTATTTTTCTCATGATTTACACCTGGGTTGTGCCTTCCCAGTTGCAAGGGGCTTTTAAAATTTGAAATATCTGTTTCTTAATTATACTACAAACATATAATCATTTAAAAAATATATAATATATACATGTGCTGGCAATATGTATTTGTTTTTACGTGTGGCAGGTTGATGCTGTGGTGTACCTTGTGGATGCATATGACAAGGAGAGGTTTGCAGAATCAAAAAAGGAATTGGATGCACTCCTTTCTGATGAGGCCCTTGCTAACGTCCCTTTCCTTATTTTGGGAAACAAGATTGATATCCCATATGCTGCCTCCGAGGATGAGTTGCGATTCCACCTTGGCCTGACCAACTTCACTACTGGAAAGGGGAAGGTAAACCTAGCAGACTCAAATGTCCGACCATTAGAGGTATTCATGTGCAGCATTGTACGGAAAATGGGGTATGGTGATGGTTTCAAGTGGCTTTCTCAGTACATCAAATAGAGTAATGGTCAGCAAGATGGCCCCCTGAACCTGGAAATCCCACCAAACCACACCCCACGCAACCCAAAAAATGTATCAATTCCTGTTTGTTTCGGCCCCAAACTGGCTTTAAATTGGATGTATTATGTTTGGATCTGTGTGGAAGGAGGTTTTAATGTCAATGTTCTGTAAGTTTACTTGTGGCTGCAAATCTTTCTTGGCACTCTAGTTTGTTATTTAGCTTTGCCATCTGCTATATGTTGCGATAGTCATAAGGTAGGATACTGCATTTGTTTATATATTTTGTATTTGGAATGATGTATTGATACGTTTGAAAAAAAATTGACTTCATCTTCGTTATTTCTAGCCGTATCTGGAATCACTGCAAGCAAAAAAATAGTGTGAGGGGTTCATGAAAGTCAGGACTGTGTTATGTATGTGTGTATGTAGTCTCCCCATGAATTGCAGGAGAGACTAATTGTTATTATTTAGCAGCTCTTCTATGAACCTTTCTCAGCCTTGACTGTAGTATAATTTGGCGTGACAATAATTTTTCTTTTCAGCGTATGTTTTAAAGCTGGATGAAATAGTCCGATGGGACATGGGTTATACTCGTTCAATTCCCCACAGCGATGTTGGAATTTACTTGGTCTCTCTAGATCCTGTGGCAGTTTGGTAGCAACTTAGTTCTGCAACATACTCACCTTGCGGTCTCCGTTGAAAGTTGGCTAGGAATTATCAAGGTAGTAATTATCATAATATATTCCAGTCTCACAATTTCGGTTAAATTTAATTACTCTGGCTCATGTGACAAGGCGACTTGAGGTTGGTTGGTTTCAAATTTTAATCTTGGCCCGTTGAGAATAGCATCGTTCTGGCAAGATTTTTTTTTTACTGGTACTTTTTTTATTCTTTGGATGAATATTTAACTGGTTGCAACTTGCAATTATTATAACTTGCAATTATTACAACACAAATTTTTCTTCCTCAAATCTCTTATTTAATGACAAGAGACTTTAACGATTGAGCGTATTGAAAGCCAACTCAATTTAGTGCAATTCAATTTCCATATTAAAAATTCTCTAATATTTTTTTTAATCGACATTTTTAATACAGATTAAACTATTTCTCTTGATAGTTCTTTTGATTAAAGCAATTTATGTCAGATGCTTTATGAATAGTGTTATGTAATTCCGTCAGATCACTCTCTTCTCATGTTACTATACTATTACTATTAGAGCATTTATATTGGTCTAGTCAAAATTTTAAGCAAATCCGAATTTTTTTTTTGAGAATGTGCAAATCCTAACTTAATAAGTTAATTTTTTTATTATATATATTTTAGTTAGTTTCAAATGCGTAACCCATCCTACTAAATATTTTTTTCTTCCTTTATATTGAAATATTACTTTTTTTTTTATTATTATTTTTAATTGTGTGCTATTCAGTCTTCCCATTTCTCTTTCCCTTTACTGACACACACCACAACCCAACGCCACACTACAGTCTACATACCTTTGTCCATTCAGCCACTCACACAACGCAAAACAAAGGTGACATCAGGGGCGGAATGCCCCCCTCCCGCCCCACAAAAAAAAAAGCAAGTACCCAAAAAAAGAAAAAAAAAAAAAAAAAACTAGGAATATTGGTCAAAAACATGGCTCTCATTTTAGAAGTTTCATTGAATTTAAGGTGAGCTATTCTCTCTTTTGTTGCGAACTTGATGTTGTACCAATCATCTATTCATCGTTTTTTACTTGTAATTTCATCTGTTTCACATGCCATAGACTATAGAGTTTGTGGTGGTAATTTTAAGTCTATATTTCATTTCCTGAATAATGTCCCCAACAGAATTTCTTCTTCTGGGCTTCAGTAAGATTTTAAATCCATCATTTAAATTCATTTCTTTTCCAACTTTTTTTGTTCATTACTTTTGTTCATTATTATTATTTTGTTCAATCATAGACAACTTTCGAGACTTAAAAGAGCATCGAGTTCTATTTTGATAAATGTGTTGAAATGTTTAAAAAACACTTATTTTGTATGTTATATTTTGTCGACATTTTTATAATATCAAATGTTTAAGAAACACTTATTTTATATGTAGTATTTTGTTAAATATGAAATAGGTGTTAGTTTTTATTTTCATTAAAAAAAAAAAATTGTTTTAAGCTTTGGCCCCCCCTAGTTCAAATCCTGGTTTCGTCCCTGGGTGTCATGATGAAGACATCAGAATTGTCGTCCAATTTTTGTTGGGACGTTTGTTTCAACCTTGGTGTAGATATTTTTCCAATTACAATTCATCGTGTTATACAACTAAATCTAATGTAGTATGTTCAAAACAGCCAATTACCAAGTGTCGTTGTTATTCAAAGACCAAGGAAAATTTTCCAAGTATTATTTGAATAAAAATTATAAAGAATATTCAAAAGTCAATCACACGTTGAGGCATTTTAATATTTAATTTAAAATGATATAATCAGTCTAATTATATATTACCAATGTTTTTTTAAATTAAGACACTTTGGATAATCAAATGATGTTATATGTCCCTTGAAGAATAAGGCTTAGTCCCTCTATTTAAATTATGGCACGTCACCAATCATATGTCATTAAACCTTCTCAAGACTTCTATAAATAGAGGCTTTTCTCAGTCTAGTAGAGACATTCAAAAGTCTTGAAACTTTATTAGAATAAAACCTCTAAAGCCTCCAAACTCCAAAGAACTTCAAAAACTTCAACCTTTGAAACTTTGTCGGATTCAAGCTTTGAAGCACTAAAGAAATTCTACATCAAAATTTTTGAATACAGAGAACATTCGTCCCTCCAAGCCTGACATTTTCACAGGAATCAAGATCCAAAGCCTTTGAGAACTTTAAGAATTTCAACCTTTGAAAATCTTTCAGATCAAACTCCAAAGCCCTAAAGAACTTCTACATCAAACCTTTAAATACAAAGAACATTCGAAGAAAATTCATCAAAATCATCGTTTCAAGTCTCAGGGTTCTATTGAAATCAAGTTTCAAAGCCTCCATAAACCCAAAAGACTGTATTTCATTGAAACTTCATCAAATTCAAGTCTCTAAAGCCCTAAAGAAATTCCACTCCAAATCTTCAAAGACAAAGAACATTCAAAGAAAACTCAAGTTAGAGATTCATCATAATTTTGTTTTAAAGATCTTTTGATCCATTTTCCAATCAAATTGAAGGACACTTTGGTTATCAAAATAAAATTGTATTTGAATCAAAGAATCTTTCAAGGAGATTGAATTAGAAGATTCTTCTATTATATTAGAATATAAATACAGAGAACTGTACTAATTTATTCATTAATACAAATTTAAATTTGTGAAACTCTTTTCAATCGTTTTGAATTTCAAACTTGAAATTTTTTTGTTTAGGCTTTGTTTTGGCCCTGACTTTGTAGACAACAAAATTGAAATCCAAGTCCCCAATTGGTGTTGCAGAGCATGCTCATGACAGTCACACTGTCCCCTTGACGAAGATATATAGTTTTGGACTGCTTATGAGACAACAAAGGTGCTCTCTTCGTGTAGATGAATGGCTATTCCCCAACCTCCCCCCTGAGAGAGAGAGAGAGAGAGAGAGAGGATAAACGTAAATTTTATTTTTATTTTTTAAAAAAAAGAATCAAATTTTTAAGCTACATTGCTAGTAAAACATGAATTATCAGTTTATCAAGGTTGATGATGCCAAAATCGTCAGTCAAAGTGATCGTTTAGAAGGAGGATGGCTCAAGATCGTCCAAACACCTGCAAAGGAAAATGTGGGAAGAGAAAGAGGTGAAAGTCATCGGTGTGGTGCTAGCCATCGAGCCTTCGATGATAAAGTTAGATAACTAAGAGAGGAAAGAATGCTTGATGAATCAAGTGATGAGTATTAGAGAGTAGGGATAAAAATTCAGTACCTCCTCCAAGGTCTTGAGGCACCTATATATACATGCATCTTCTTTCTAGCCGTTTGAGGTGTTTAATGGTGGTATCAATGTTGTATCTGTAATGCTTCTGTGTGGTTTGAATGAGAGGATCCCATTTCTTCCAACGACTGGAATACTTATTACTGATGTGTAATGCCCCTCCATTTATTGTGGCTTGATGGTCCTCCCCTCGTCCAGTGATGATCATTATGGATGAGGGTCTTTCCTGAGGGAAATATGTCAGGCTTATCAGTTGCCCCCCTATTTCGAGGTCGTCTAATTGGGGATGATCTCAGGAATCTGTAAAATCCAATTTTTTGTTTTTGTTTTGGCGGTTGTGGCACTTAGGGTTCCACCCTTACTGCATTTTTTGTGTAGTGGCGATGTGGCGTGCGTCTTGCTCTAGTTAGTTAATGGGTTTTTGTTCTGATGAGACCCTTCATTTTCTCGCACTTTTCCATTTTTCGAGGCGGCCTTTTAAGCTTCCTTACCTTCTCCTCTTTCCTCTTCACTTTTCTTCTTTTTGCTACGTGCCTACTCCTTTGATTTTCAGTTTCCTCCTTTCTCTTAGGTATGCCCCTTTTTTGCTCCCTTTTTCCTTTTAGAAATTCTTATTTCCTCATTTTTCTTGTGCTTAATGGTTGAATACTCCAACATTAGGCGTATTTCCCCCTCTGTCGCGTTCTTCTTTGCTCGTTTGGGAGCATCCTTAGATTCTTCTAGTGGCACTGTCCGTGGGTTGGGGATTTTGTCTTAGGTGATAGTAGCTTAGGCTTAGTGTTAGGTGACTTGTATCCTTTGTTGCGTCGATCCTTGGATTGGTTTGGGATTGTGCAGGAAGTTTTGAGGAGGGAGAGAATGGGTTCTTAGGTTAGGTCGAGTGATTTGGAGACGGAGCTATCGTCTAGTGCTGGTACTGTTGGGGCTGAGACGGACACTACCGCCTCTATACCCGTGTCTTCCCAACCTTCTGTTTCGCAACCACCCTGATCATTTCACGCCCTTAAAAAGGAGTGTTCCCTAAATGAGGAGACCCTTGGTAGATTTAGGGATAGGTTCCAATTCCTTGAGGAGACTAGGATTCGTCTCTTTAGGTCAGGTGAGAAATCTTGTGCCTTCGCCCATGGCGAGGTGTGTTTCTATGAGGCAATCTTCTTGTGTGGTCTCAGATTGCTTATCTATCCCTTCATAATGGAACTTCTCCATTATCTAAACATTGCTCTAGGATAGCTTATGCCGAATTCATGAAGAATTATCATAAGTTGTATGGTGATTTGGACGATAATAGCTGACGGGGACATGATCAGGCTTAATGAGTTCATCCATTTGTATTGTCTGAAAGAATCTAAGGAATTTAGGTACTATGAGCTTGTGCCCTGGGATAGAAGGTCTCGGCTCATCATCGATCTTCCTTTGTCCTTCTGATACTAGAAATCTAGATATTTTTTCGTTTCGGGTGACGGTTGGGAGACCCTTTCTGACAACTTTTGGGGGAATGTCCCTAGGTTGCTGTGGCGGTGGGAGACCCCTCAACTTGGTGCGTTCACCTCTTGTGAGAAAATCTTAATTTCGTTACTTGCTTTGATCGTCTATTCTGACCTTGTGAATATTTCCACTTGTTTAGTAGTTAAGAAGTGTCTTGAACTTGAGAGCATATTTGAAGGGCGTATTTGAGCAACCGTTGAATACGCGAGTACTATTGATGATTTTGACGAGCTGGTTGATCCTCGAATCTTAGCTCGTCACTGCTTGGGTTCGGAGCCTTCTCACTACGTCCTTTATGCTATATGAAGAGAAGAGAAAAGTGAGTTGGTCTAGGATAAAACTGTTCTTCCTTCCTTTCCTTCTCCCTTTTTTTTTTTTAAAAAAAAAACTTTATGCTCTTTCTTTGTAAAGATGATGACCAAATTCAATCAGGAGTTGTATGCTCGTATCAAGGCAAAGAAGAACGAGCCACTCTCCAGCATCGGTCAGTGGAGGGTGAGGGTCATTGAGAAGGATGTGGTCGAGAAAGGTTCGTCCACTCCTATCCCAGAGGAAGGTTGGGCTGCTTCCCTAGCTATTTCTATTGAGGAGGTTACCCTTCATCCGAAGAAGCGCCAGACGGGGGACAAGGGGAAGGAAAAGGTTGGAGCCAGCGTCTGGGCTGACGCAGGGACGGCTATAGCAAGGTTGTGATGCCTGAGGAAATGAAGGAGATCTCTGGGGTACCTTCCTAGGAGATGGTGAGCTGCCATATCCACAAGCTCATCCAGGTAATCTCCATTCGTTATTTATTGTTCGTCTATACACTTTAGTGGCCTTGGTTAATTTTGATCATTGTATGGTTTGGTTGCTAGGTGTTGGGGGTGACGATGCATATCACCTCTCAATACCTGATAAATAAGGACAAGGCAGTGGTAGCCAACTCTAAGGTGGAGCGCTGGAGGCCGAAGGTTCTCGTTTGAGGAAGGACCTTATAGCTGCGATGGACAACAATAACGCGTCCAAGGAAAAAATCAAAGCTTTGTTCGAGGAGCTGAAAGCGGAGAAGCTGTTAGTGACGCAAAAAGATAAGCAGCTCATGGCAGCCAACCAAAAAGTGAAGTCCGTTGCTACCAAGGCCGTCCATGCCTTCCAACTCATGGACAATATAATACAATCTTGTTCAGCTGGTATTATAAAGGTTTCGAGTTGCTGAGAAGATATTTGGTGAAGTATGGTCCAGAGACAAACTTGGAGGATCTGGAATTTGAGGCCATTGAGAAGGAGATGGAGGCTGACGAGGCTGTGCAGGTTGCTGTAGATGCTGACAAGAACCCTTTAGAGCCTGACAAAAGAAGGAATGATGCTCCTACTGTTTAGTTGCCATGCTTTTTCCTTGTTTTTATTTTTGTGTATTTTTGGATGCCCTGCATGTTTTGGGGCTTTTAAATGATCTTAAATTGGAACTCCTTTTGCATACTTACATTTCATCATGTTTATGTTGCCTTTGAATATTGCTTGTTTATATTCTATTCTGTACATACTGAATGGCAGGCAGGGTCATCTAGTTGTTGGGGAATTTATCCAACGACTTTAGATTATTTTGTCAAAAATGATCCACATCCTTTCTAGGAATCTTATTTTTGCCTTGTCGAAATGACTTACACCTAATTATGGAATCTTGTCATTTTTGTCTTGTTAAAGAATGGCTTTCATCCATCAAGGGAATTTTACCATTTTAACTCCGTTGGAATGATGTACATCCATTCAAGGAATCTTATCGTCTTAGTTTTATTTGGACGATCTACATCCATTTAAGGAATCTTATCGTCTTGGTTTTATTTGGATGATTTACATCCATTTAAGGAATCTTATTGTCTTAGCTTTATTTGGACGATTTACATCCATTTAAGGAATCTTATCGTCTTTGCCCTGTTAAAATGATTTACATCCATTTAAAGAATCTTATCATTTTAACTTTGTTGGAACGATGCACATCCACCTAAGGAATCTTATCGTTTTTGTTTTGATTAAAATGACTTACATCCATTTAAGGAATTTTATCATTTTAACTTTGTTAAGTGGTTTGCATTCAGTCAAGGAGTTGGTTAGACAAGCTCGTAAAGGACAAGGGGAGAAGGATTAACGAAGTATGTTAGACACTGAATAATACGTTTATTAATATGCTTAAAAAATCATAAAACATAATCAATCGCTTACAAATGAGCTATAGTTCCTATTTGTAATACCTTTTCAGGTGTTCAACATTCCATGGATGAGGCAAATTGTTCCTGTCCAAATCTTCTAGGTAATAACTTCCTTGTCGAGAGTAGTGGATGACTCGATACAAGCCCTCCCATGTTGGCCCTAACTTGCCTTGAGCTGGGTCTTTTATTGCAGGTGTCATTTTTTGTAGGACGAGATCTTCGATGATGAATCTCTTGAGCTTGACCTTCTAGTTGTAGTACTCGATCATCATTTGCTTGTTCTTGGCCATTCTCTGAGAAGCCTGGTCTCTGACTTTGTCTAAGCAGTTCAAGTTCAGCTTCAATTGGTCGTCGTTGCTGTCTTTACTGAAGAACTCTTTCCTTAGGTTGGTGAGTCCTATTTTGATGGGGATGACTGCTTCTGTGCCATACGTGAGGTTGAAAGGTGTTTCTCCTGTTGGGGTTCCTGCTGTGGTTCGATAAGCCCACGAAATACTTGATAATTCCTCGGGCCATGCTCCCTTTGCCCCTACTAATTGAGCCTTGATGATTTTCAACAATGTTCGATTCGTCACTTTTGTCTATCCGTTGGCGTGAGGATGTCCTGGTGAGGAGTACTTGTTTCTAATGCCAAGGTTTAAACGAAATCCTTGGCTGTTGAACTGACGACCATTATCTGAGATGATCATCCGAAGTATTTCGAACTTGCACACAATGTTCTTCCATACAAAATTTCGTATTTTTGCTTCTATGATTGTGGCTAGTGCTTCTGCCTCCACCCACTTTGTGAAGTAGTCGATTGCGACGAGCAGGAACTTCACTTGCTTCTTACCTTGTGGTAGAGGCTCCATGATGTCGATCCCCCACTACGCAAATGGCCAAGGCGAGGTGATAGCTGTCCTCTTTTCTCCTGAAACTCGTTGGATGTTTCCATACCTCTAGCAGTTGTCACACTTTCTAACAAACTCTGCTACTTCTTGCTGCATTGTAGGGTAGAAATAGCTTGCCCTTATGATCTTCCTTACCAGGGACTTTGCTCCCATATGGTTACCATAGATGCCCTTGTGAACTTCTTCCAGAATGTACTTGGCTTCCTTTTCTTCAACACACCTCAAGTAGGGTTGTAAGAAGCCTCTTTTGTAGAGCTCTTCATTCAGTACGGTGAATCTGGCAGCTAATTTCTTGATCTTCTTGGCTTCGTCTAGATTAGGTGGCAATCGTCCATCTTTAAGGTAGGACAAAATTGGGCTCGTCCAGCCAGCGCGAGTGTGCACCGGGAAGGTTTGAAATACTTTGATGCTGGGGGACTTCTGTTCTTCCAACTTCTAATCAACCAACTTTACCTGATCGTTGGATGACGCGCTTCTGACCACTTCGTCAGCTTCTGCATTTTGATCTCGTGGGATTCGAGCAAAACTTACCCGATCAAATTTGCTAATCAGTTGATTTGTTAATTTTAGATACCTATACATCCTCAATTCCTTTGCTTCGAACTCTCCATTAACCTGCCCTATGACGAGTTGTGAATCGCTTCTCAGCAAGGCAGTTTTGGCCCCAAGTGCCTTAGCAACCCTTAGTCCTATTAGTATGGCCTCGTACTCAGTTTCATTGTTGGTCACAGGAAATTGGAGTTGGACTCCATACTTCAAGGTGTCTCCTTCGGGAGTAGTGATGACAATGCCCACTCCTCCTATCTTCTGTGTTGATGATCCGTTCGTATGGATCGTCTAGAGACTTGGTTCTTCTTGGCTGTCTTTGTGTTCGGGTGTGGTGAACTTTGCTATGAAGTTTGCCAGTGCTTGGGCTTTTATGGCCGTCCTAGGTCGATACTCTATGTCAAATTGACAGAGCTCAATGGCCCACTGTGTCATATGTCCTGTGGCTTTAGGTTTGTTCATGGCTTTCTTAATGGGCTGGTCTGTCATTACTATGATCGAGTTCGCCTAAAAGTACGGATGAAGCTTCCGGGAGGCCACCATCAGGGTGAAAGTGATTTTCTCCATACGTAGGTACTTGGCTTCAGCTCCTTGGAAAGCTTGGCTAATGTAATACTCTAGGCGTTGAACCCTCTGTTCTTCCCTAATTAAGGCTGTGCTCATTACGGTTGTGGATACTGCCAAGTACAGGAATAGGTCCTCGCCTTCTTTGGACAGACTTAGGAGCAGGGGATTGCTCAGATATCGCTTTAGCTCTTGGAATGCCACCTCACACTCATCCGTCTAGACGAAAGCTTGTTTCAAATTTTTTAAGAAAGGAAGACACTTGTTTGTCACTTTAGAGACGAACCTGTTGAGGGTTGCCACCCTTCCTGTGAGTGACTATACCTCTTTGATCGTTTTTGGGGAAGAAATCTTAAGGATGACTTTTACTTTCTTTGGATTTGCCTCTATTCCTTTTTGCAACACCATGAAGCTGAGGACTTTTCTTGAAGAGAACCCAAATACGCACTTGGTCGTATTCAACTTCATGCTGTACTGCTTGAGCATGTTAAACGTCTCCTTGAGCTCGTCCAGATGACTCTCATCTTCTCTACTTTTGACGAGCATGTCGTCCACATACACTTCTATGTTCCTTCCAATCTGTTCGCTGAGCATTTGGTTTACTAGCCTCTGGTATGTGGCCCTTGCATTTTTCAAGCCGAAAGGCATAACTCGATAACAATAGAGCCCCTGGCTAGTAATGAAAGCAGTCTTCTCTTGATCTTCTTTAGCCATTTGTATTTGGTTGTACCCAGAGAAAGCATCCATGAAGGTGAGGAGCTTGTGTCCTGCCGTTAAATCTACAAACTAGTCAATTCTAGGTAAAGGGAGCTGTCTTTCGAGTAGGCCCCATTTAGATCCGTGAAATCAACGCACATCCTCCATTTTTCATTTGCCTTTTTGACCATGATGATGTTGGCCAACCATTCCAAATAATAAACCTCCTTGATGAAGTTAGTAGTGAGCAGTTTGTGAACCTCGTCCATAATTGCCCTTTTCTGTTTAGGGGTGAAGACTTTCCTTCTCTATTGGACTGGTTTTCTTTCAGGGTCTACCTTCAGGTGATTCTGGATGATGCTTGCCGGTATGCCAGGCATGTCCTTATGGCTCCATGCGAACATGTCCAGGTTGTCTTTTAGAAAACTTATGATTTCTTTCTTTATTCGGGGGTCCAAGTTCGTCCCTGCCTGGGTGGTCTTCGTGAGGTCTCCTTCCACCAACTCAATTTTTTCTAGGCCTTCCATGACTTCTAGGGTCCTCTCTTTGATCACCCATGTATGGTTTTCCTTCGATGATAGCACTACCTAGTAGCATTCTCGTGCTAACACTTGGTCTCCCCTTATCTCTCCAATTCCTTGTTCCGTCGGGAACTTCACCTTCAGGCAATATGTGGATGTGGCCGCTTTCCAACAATTGAGAGTGGGCCTCCCTATAATAACATTGTAGGATGATGGTGAATCCATTACCAAGAAATTATGCTGATTAGTTACCTAGAAAGGGTATGAGCCGGCTGTGACTGTCAATGTTACTATTCCCCTTAGGTACACCTTATCTCTGTTGAAACTAACAAAGGGAGATTCGAACGGATGAAATCTCTTCGGGTCTACCTTCAGCTGCTGGAAAGTGAAGAGGTAGATGATGTCTGCTGAGCTCCCATTATCTACCAAGATTCTTCTGGTGTTGAAACCTTCTATCATGAGCATGATAACCAAGGGGTCATCATGAGGTTGCTTTATTCTCTGCGCATCTTCTTTCGAAAAGGCCATACATGAGCTCTCCCTTCGTTGGTGTTTGGACTGATGCATTGCATGAACACTGTTCACTTATTTTTGTTATGCTTTCTTTAGGGACTTGAACGATACTCTTGTTGTGGGCCCTCCGTTGATCATCCTTATTTCTCCTATAGTACCCTAGATGGTCTTTCGGATGATCCTCACTCCTAGGCTCCTCACTTGACTTCATCCGAACATTCTGCTTCATCTGCCCGGCTCGTCCTTCTTTACGAACCTTTACAATTTTCCTTTCCTAATCAATTCTTCTATCTATTCTTTAAGATTCCTACAATCCTCTGTGTAGTGACCATGATCTTTGTGGAACTGGTAATACTTCCTCTTGTTGCGGACATCAGGTGAAGAGTGTAGTGGTCTTGGCCACTTAAGTGCACAGTCATCTTTGATCTGCCTAAAGGAGTAAATTTTACCGTTCTTGAGGGCTTGTCGTCTCTTCTTTTGACAAAGTCTCTACTGGACGAGGAGGAGTTTCTTTCTCTTTTTCTACTCTTCTGCTTGTCTCGAGTGTTCCTTCTTTGTGGGCCTTCGTGCTCGATCGTAGTCAAAGCATCCTCAGTGTTCATGTACTTTTATGCCTTCAATAACATCTCTGCATTTACTTGGGGGGACTTTTCGCGAGTACGACCACGAAATCCTTTGATTTCAACCTAGCTTTAAAAGTGGTCAATTGCACTTTGTCATCCACTTCGTCCACCTCTAGCACTTCCCTATTAAATCTTTTCACATAGGACTTCAGCGACTCTCCTTCTCCCTGCCTGATTGTGAGGAGATGATCTGCTGGCCTTTTCTGGCGTTGTCCGCCAACAAAGTGTCGGACAAAGGAATTGCAGAGTTACTCGAAGTCGTTGATGGACAATCTGGTGAGCTTGCTAAACCACACTCTAGCGGCCCCCTTGAGGGTGGTCGGGAATGATCTGCACAAAATCTTATCGATGGTTTGTTGTAAGCTTAGGGTCATCTTGAAAGAGGTTATATGATCTAAAGGATCTCTCAGACCGTCGAATGACTCTAACTAGGGAAGGCAGAACTTGGGCGGCAAAGGGTACTCCAGGATTTTGATGGTGAATGGAGAGTCAGTCCTTTTTACCATCCCATCCAAGTTTTTGTCCGTCTTTTCTTTCATCGCATTTTTAGCTTATTCATCTCCTTTTGCATGCTCTTCAAGAGGTCATTGTTGTCTCTGTTTGACAAGTCTGCTCTTCCTAACCCATTCCACCTGTTGCTGTTCTCTTCGTCCTCATTCCTGTTGATGTTGCGATTGCCCTCTTGCTGCAATTGTGATTTCATCTCCTAATTCTGCCTGGCGAGCTCTTCCACATTGGCCGTGAGTGCCTAGATTTGCAAGGCCAAGGCTGCTGGATCTTGAGAGGCATGGGCTTCCATCTGGGCGCCACAGACGGTAGAGCTACACTTCTAATCGGAGCGTTTCGTTTCTCCCTACAGACGGTGCCAAATTGCTGATGCCAAATCGTCAGTCAAAGTGATCGTCTTGAAGGAGGATGGCTCAATATTGTCCAAAGACTTGCAAGGAAAATGTCAGAAGAGAAAGAGGTGGAAGTCATCGGTGTGGTGCTAGCCATCGAGCCTCCGATGATAAAGTTAGATAACTAAGAGACAAAAGAATGCTTGATGTATCAAGTGATGAGTATTAGAGAGTAGGGATAAAAATTCAGTACCTCCTCCAAGGTCCTGAGGCATTTATATATATACATGTGTCTTCTTTTGAGCCGTTGGAGGTGTTTAATGGGGGTATGTTATATCTGTAACACTTTTGTGTGGTTTGAATGAGAGGATCCCGTTTCTTCCAACGACTAGAATACTTATTACTGATGTGTAACACCCCTCCATTTATTGTGGCTTAATGGTCCTGCCCTCGTCCAATGATGATCACTATGGACGAGGGTCTTACCTGAGGGAAATATGTCGGGCTTATCAAGGGTAATTAAAATACATTTTTGCCTATGTGTAACCTAGCCCAATATTGGGGATTGACATGCAAATTTAGATGGACAAGCCGAAATGGTTGAATTTTAGTTCAATGCAAGCTAGTCCAAGGTGCTCTTAACAGATACCTAGAATTGGTTGAATCTTGGATTTCTTTTTATAATAACTTATTGTTTGTTCTCCCAAAAATAGTTCTGTGGATATATTGTACTAAATGACTCCAAGCCTTCTTGACCAAAAATAAAGTTCTCCAATATTTCACAAAAAAAAAAAAAAAAAGTCTTCCCTTTTGGCTCTTACAACATTATTAATATTATAGTGGGATTCCATATTGTGTCATCCCTTAAGCACACAGCCACAAAAAACCATTAGTAAATCATATTATTGTTGCATAATAAAGTTTTTATGTTCCCTACTAAAATCCATTTTGTGGAATCAATACTCATCCCCACCAGACAAAATCCTTGTGTAGCCTATTAGTACAGTCTACACCACACACACAACACAAGCAAACCCAAGTCAAAGTCCCCGACATGTATGTCACCATCAACAATTTCACACACAACAATCACAGCGGCATTTCCACGCCCAGACCAACACCAAATGGACAACAAGGATCCGCGTTTCTAACACCATTTCTCTATACGCGTAAAATACCAATCCTAACTCTCCTGATGAGTCCTAACTTTTACTTTGACACGGACACACTTCTTTCCTTTCTTTCCAATTCCAAAGCTATATATATATATATATATATAATCCCAAACCCCAAGCTTCACTACCCATCACCCATTAGCCTAACTAAATATTCATTACACCTACAACTCTCTCTTTTTGAAAACCCAGATGGGAAACCATACTTCTTGCTTCTTTGTTGGATCCTCAAACGCTGAAACAGCAAAGCTCTTTGATTCTCAAGGTAACCTACAACGAGTCAATCTCCCTATAAAAGCTGCGGAGCTCATGCTTGAACAACCAGGCCATTTCATCACTCGGGTGGATGAGCTACGTCAAAGTAGACGCATGTCAGCCATGCGAGCCGACGATGAGCTTTTGGTGGGAAAGGTTTATGTTCTGGTTCACTCCAGTAGGGTTAACTCTAGGGTCTCCGAGTTGGAGATGGCAATCATAGACTTGGCTTGTAAGAAAAGAGGAAGTGTAAAACCAAATGGTTCTAAGGTTTTACCGGCTATGACCGTGGAGTCGAGCGAGGAGGGAGAAGGTGAGGTTAAGGTTTTGGGAGGGAAATTTACTGGACTTTCGGGTTGCCAGTTGGGGAGCCATAGGAAATGGAGTCCTGCTTTGGAGCCTATTTTTGAGTCTTTTTGAGAAACTGAGTTCTGGAGAAATTGGATAATGTTATGATACTGAGTTACAAGAATTTTGGTCAAATTGAAGCTATTTTTGTGTACTTCTGTGTTCCTGAGCAACCAGCTTGGTGGGAAATATGCATATTTAAGACTTCAAATTAGACCGATGGAGGATTTCATTATATTTGTACGTCACCAATTGTTAATAAATTTCATATTCAATTCGTTTATTGATTCTTTTAAGTATATATTTTTAAGTACCTTCAAGACAACCAGTGCTCGAAAGGAGAGGATTGTTCCAAACTATAGAACAAAATTAATAGAATTATGAGCTGAATAGGATAAAAGCATTGTTGTATATCAGTTGAAAGTCAATAACCTTACCAAGACAATGTCTTCTTAATGGTTAAATGACTTTATGAAACCCAAATGAGACATGAGGAAGTGGTTTGATTAATTCTTCTAAGTTTTTGACAATTTATGGCAATATGGAAGTGGAGTAATACTTAACTAATGCTAGTCTAGTGTGCAATTATTTGTAATGTCTGTATACCGGTTATAGTTGATGAATCATGAATCCATATCAGAGCTTAATGCACTTATAACGATATTAATTATTTCGTTACCAAAAAAAAAAGATATAAATTATTTCGATAACGAGCAAACAATTACTCAAGTAATATTATGGACACAATAATTTTAAGTTTTTCACCATTGTTGAATTAGGAGGCAATTATTAATGCTCACATGAACCCATCACTGGCACAACTGTATTAGTCACGAGACACACTGTTAACAACTTATCACCTCAGTTGTAAAATTTGTTGACTCTGGACTTACTGAAATCCAAATAACAATCCATGA
The DNA here is from genome assembly GCA_030445155.1 of Quercus variabilis. Lineage (NCBI taxonomy): Eukaryota > Viridiplantae > Streptophyta > Magnoliopsida > Fagales > Fagaceae > Quercus > Quercus variabilis. The sequence goes on from CP129456.1 coordinate 17,498,622, forward strand.
CTTTTGGGTGGTATATGGTCAGCCGATTTTGAATAAATTAAACACAATGTCATTGTAGATCGAATTAGTCTACTTACTCAGGGAAGCAAGCATTACAGACTCTGGTTTGCTAACTGCTAAGTTGGACCTGGACCGCCAGCCACGGCTGGATAGTCAAAGTAATAAATAAATAACAAGTGTCACATTATGATAGTGGAACAGTCCAAGCCTCGGTTGAAGCTAGCATTCAATGGGCCAGAATGCCCCAGATTCGCTTGATTCAAGCCCGTATTTGCTTGTCTGGCTAGGTGCGTGCATGGTTCTACGCAAAGTGAGTTTTGATAATGGTTCTTTGCACCACTTTGCTTGCAATTGCAAACGTGTAAATTTCTAGAACTCTCTCTCTCTAAATAGAACTTCTGATCTTATTGATTGATGAAAGAATCCAATGAATGAAAGAATACATAACTACTTCTATATATACAATCTAAGCAAGTAAAGAAAGTAACTAACTCCTTAATTGGAGGGAAAATCTGTTACAAAATATGCTGTCTATTAGACCACGTGTATATTGACTAAACTTTGTAACTGCCTCTTCTATCCACGTGGTATTGCTTCGTCAAATGTGTGAATGAACTGTTCTTGGTAAGGGACTGCTTCAATCAAGTCTAGCAACTCTGCACTGTGTGTTTTGGTTGCTTCATCACAACACTCTTCTTCAATTCTGTTTTTATGCTTGCTCTTGTCCTGAGTACATTCCTTCTTACTTTCAACAAAACGCTCTAGTATATACAAAATATTTGGTTCGGGTGAACATCATCAAATTGTTAATTGCTTATAAAATTGTTCATGGCATCTCTCATTGTCTTTGTTCAAATATTATTATCACCCACTCTCATTCAAATAATCTAATTGATAGACCAAGATATCAAACACCTACCACTTGATTCATAAAATTAAGGTGTATATATCTGCTCGCCATAATTAATCATATAAGCACAAAGTCAGCCTAACTCATAATGTTGCCTTTTAATTACAAAATGTGAGAACTCTTATTTTTCAGATAAGAATTTAATTAAAGAGCAATTCCAAATGAAAAACACATAGTATTCCCTTGAATATGATTTAAAAACTACGCACATGGGAGCCATATAGTTGGAGAGTCCAATCCAACACCTTCATTGTGTATAATTTAAGGATTAGTTAATACAGTTACAGTTGAACCACTTATTTTTCTTATTAGGTACACAAAATTTGTAGATCACTCCACATTATGGGACCCCGTAGATCCAAAAGCATCCGTTAGATCAAACCTCAGACTTTATTACATTGGATCAGTGCCAATGAGGAGTAGGTCAATGTCAATGTCTTTCACTAATTATTGATCTCAGCTCAAAAGCCAACAACCCCATCTAAGTTTAATTTCAAGTCCAATGTTATGACCGTCACAAAATGGAGCGGTTAAACAAACACCTAAATATTTCTACACACCCAACTTCTTAATAAAATGCAACACAAACTCATCTTGTACACTCAAGCCTCACATTGCTCTCGTGAAGTACCTAATTACAGATTTCAAGCCCTCAAATCTCTTCGAGATGGGAAACTATATAACATACCGTCCATCTAATGCCAAAGTTATTCTATGGGATGGCACGGTTCATGAATTTGATAAACCTTTAACCGTGGCTGAGCTCATGTTAGAGCACCCACAACAAGTTGTGGTTGAATTGCACTCAGCTGTGAATGAAAGAAGGCCAACTCCATTGGCTGCTGACAAGAATCTAGAGATGAAAAAGACTTACATAATGCTTCCAATGAAACGGGGGAAGCCGGTCTCATTGTCCAGTGAAGAAGCTCGCCGCCTCCTTTTAAGTGCAAATTCAGTTTTACATTCAAAATCTCTATTGTCTTCATCAAAGTTTCTCCCTTTGTTTGCTCTGATGTGCCCTGCCAGAGTAGGCAATGAACAAGAATTTTTGTCACAAAAGAAAGAAAACGTGGAGAGGACAGAGGAGAGGTTTGTTCCGGAGTTTTTGCCCGAGATATTAGATGGGAGACCAGAATATTTGAGTAGGGAATTATCAGGCAAGGGGTGGAAACCCAATTTAGATACTATTAAGGAGAAGAAGGTTAAGAAGAAGCTGTCTCGGTGGTTATTTTGAAGATATTGTCGAAGTTCGTGAAATTTGAAACGGTACCATGTATGGCAATGCATTGTATTTTATGAAATTAATTAGGAAAAATGTCTTAAAGGATGCTAGTATGAGTTTGTCAAAGAATCTAAACCTGTAAAACTGATGTTGCTGTTATTTTCATGCATGGACTTATGGATCTTTCAATTTGGAAGTACTTTTGATTCAATTTAAATCAAAAGAAGCAAGCTAATCTCATACCATTAAAATTAATTAAAGAGATGCTCAAATAAATAGAGTTAAATTTTCACTATTATTTTTTTTTGGGTAGAATAAACACATTTTTTTGCAAGAAAACAAAAGAAGAAAAAGGGGCTGCCCATCTACTCTATAAGAGAACAAAGTAGTAGGGATAGACTGACATGATGGGAATGGAGCCTTCCACATTACTAGCAGAGGTCAAAAGGGCAATATTATGAGCAACATTCATTACTAGGTGTATTATTTTGGAAGGACCCCTCATTCATAGAGAGAACTCTTTCATTTTTTGCTGGTTGTTATGATAAGATTAGCCAAGTTGACAAACAATGCCAAAATGAAGGACATAAAATATTACAAAATTTCGTGTAAACTATAAAATGGGACATAGTCATCTCCATCCAAAAACATCAGGAATTTTCGTTCCTGATATGATTATCTTGAAACTTTATATAGCACGTATTTTCTATTTTTGTTGTAGTGAAAACTAGCAGGCATTTTTGGTGGTGCTCAAGCTGGAAATTAAGGGCTGACCTTCTCATGCCATCTCTCCTTCTATTAATTAATTTGGAGTAGGCTAGCCATCCGTTGCAATAATTTTTGTATGAGTGCACACTTTTGTTGAACTTTTGGTTGTGCTCAAACTTCAAAGACTGTAGACATACTTTTCAATTACTACATTTTGATCCTAAAGTTTGATTTTAAATGAAATCACTAGGGGTCACTTGCCCCACGCATATGTAAACACACTTATTTTAGGTGGAAATCTGACTTAATCCAAACATTAGAGTCCAAATGCAGTGATTGAAAGTTTATGAACTAAATTATACACTATATATATTGTTACTAAATTTTTTATAAAGTTGAATAATGAGTTTTATTTCACAAAAAAAAAAAGAAAAAGAAAAAGAAAGTCGGCCCACCTTCCCCTATCAGCACTAAAAGAACTGCTAGTAGGAAATACAATTGGGCCTCCATCCATTACAAAAGAAGGCTAGGGAATACATTGCAGTAATGGCTGTACTAATTTCCCTAATTGGGTAGGTGACTTGGAAAACAGATTCCAACAAAAAGAGTCATCAAAATGACATTGATAATGTGATGCTTAAATTAGAGGTCAAGCTTTCTTCGTAAAAGAAAAGAAAATATTTTTTTTAAGGGATTTGCTTGTGTATCTTCTCTTGTCATTTTCCTAAGGTTGTTCTAAGTGGATATTGACAGAGAACCATTTTCTTCAATTTTAGTGTCAAATGGCATGGCTTGTATCCGCTGGTGCTGATCTTGGGGCATAATTTAGTTTGTGCCTTTATTGATTTCTCATGTTGAGATCACTGTTGTAGGTTGATGTCAAATAGGTCATTTGATAGACTGGTCTTACAAGGGTTGAAACTATTAGGCATTACTTTGTTGTGATTGGGCAGTGTAAGTGACCTGATTTCTTAATGAATTGAGTGGATGACGTGACCTTCTCTACCGAGCATATCCGTGTCATATATTTTAGATGAAAATACTAATAACATTACTATTAGCGAAAATCAAAGTAAGATACAAAATCGAACCATTATTAACTCTAGTTAACCATCTTTAATACTAGGATCTAATGAAGCAGATAATTGCAGCTCGTCAGTATGCTCCTCGCCAACGGTATGGACAACCGTCAGTACTTGTTTCAAAGGAACAATGTAAGAGGGCATTTGAGGTCCCGAGGGAGCTTCCGATGCTTAAGTCAGTTTATCTCTTTGAGAAATAAAATAATGTAATAGATAGTCTGAGTATAGTGTGTAAGCGTATGTGTAGATGTCCTGCTTACCTGTTGTTGTTTGCCTTATATAGAATGTTTGTGAATAAATGCTCGGGGTATTTATTGTGCCAGACGTTGGAGGTTTTGAATAGCTTATTGAATGCCATTATATCCTTATTTAAAGACTTGTAACAGTTTTACAACGATCAGCTTAGTTGTCTAAAACTGATAGGCCAAGAATGTATTGACCCCTTTGGTAACTTAATCAATTAATTTAGCTAAGTGAAATTAATTAAATTAAATTACATGCAATGAGCATGGTAGCACAAACAAATCACCAAATAACTAAATGCACTAGAAATTTAATTTGATACGGGTGATTTGTTTACGAATGGGGAAAACCATCGAGGCAAAACCCCACCGGGTGAATTTAAGGTCACCACTTTTGAGAATCCACTATTATCAGAACAAACGGTTACAAGTAAAGAAATCCCAGTACCTTATATTAACCTACAGTTGAACCCTTATCCGAATACACAATTTAGACTTGTAATGTAGTGACAATTTCTCCTTTCAATGCACGGCTCCAAGTACGTGACTAACCAATTGATGCACGGATCTCAGTACGTGACTAACACACCAACTTGAGAAGGATGTTGGTAGCAAAGTTCTTCAGTTCATCCACACGATGAAGATCAAGAAGCTCCTTAGATACAAAACCTTACGGCGTATAAACGCAGCAGCTTCTTTAAGAGAAAGATGAACTAGGGCAGATTGTCTCCGGTCGCGATATGCATGTAGCAACAAGTGTGACAACCTTTGCATCAATAGAGATGACCCTTAAAATAATCCTTATATATGTCTAGGGTTGTGAGAAAAGAAACCTTACACAAATAACTTGAATATGCGTGAAAAACAGATTTGAAAATATAAATTTCGTAATTCTTGATAGATACAGCTGTCGAGCTATCTGTCGAGCTTCAAATATTAAATCTCGATAGATACATTTGTCGAGCTTTAATGAATAGCACTTCTTCACTTGATTCTTAGATAGATTTGCATGACTTCAATGCTTGGACTTGAACTCTTGTTTCTTGAAGTATTAAACACATCCTATATCTACTCAATTACAAGTAAAGTGATTTTTGTCAAAAGATTAGCCAATTCTAAATGACATATGTTCATAACATGTTCCACATATGTCCTAACAAAGGCTTTTTGCTGGAGCCTGTAATGTTTAGACCTTGTTAAGCAAAGGATTTAGGGCCGGATCATTAATGTGCGTAACGGTCATTAGTGTTATTGACAACCTATTTTATTGACGGTTTGCAATATCTCAGTCGACCAAATTCACTAAAGGTCCGCTGATCAAATGTGGCTCTTTAGTTGACCCCTTATTCCTTAATTGTTCATTCTTTGAGACAAGTAGAGTAATAACTCTGGCGCTTTCTGATTGCTTTTCCTCTTCCCAAAATTCCCGCCCTATCACATTAATGGAGATGTGATTTTTTGTCAAGTGCTGGCCACATATGGAATATGCCTTGGTTGTGTGTGTGAGGGTTTTTATGGGTTTTGAGCTTTTGGTGCCATAAACCAAGTTTTACTTTTTAGAAAAGAAAACTCTTCATCTTTTTTCTTCCTTTTTTGCGCCGATTCCATATTTGAGGTTTGAAGTATCAAAACTCCCTGCTTCTCAAAATCTTGATAAGACTTTCCTTTCTTAGAACTCTATTTATGGTTGATTTGTCTTTGGTTTGGTGTGAATGTCCTTCGGTTTCCTTCTTTTTTGCTAGATTAGGAGTTTTTCTTTAGAAGTCTAGAGGAAAATGTCCTCGAGTTGGGTCATTTGTTCCCCGTGATTGGGCTACTTTTAGGCCAGTGCTTCTTGATTTTTACCCCTTGATTCGTCATTCCTTGATTTTTTATCACATAGAGATGGGTGATAAAGAAATTGAGACTAGGGTTAGTGAATCTGAGTCTAGTTCCTCTTCTAGCAGTGATTCTATTTTTGAAATTACTCTGGTGAAGCCATCCTCTTCTTTGAGACCTTTAGTTCCTTCTAAAATTCCCAAGTCTTCTACTCCTTCTTTGTGTACTTGCTCTTCTTTGTGAGCTTCTTCATCCTCGTCTATGACTCCATTTCATGATCTTTCTAAGGAATGCGTCTTGGATGATTTGGAATCCATTAGGGGGAGATTCGAAATTCCTAGTGAGGTCATCTCTAGGTTGCCTCATACTAGTGAGAAAGCTTGTAGCTTTGCTCATGGGGGGGGGGGGGGGGGGGGGGGGGGGGTGAGCTTTTACGAGGATGCCTTCTCCTGTGGATTGAGGTTTCCTACTCGCCCTTTCATACACCATCTTCTATCCAATCTTAATGTTGCTCTAGGGCAGCTCGTTCCCAATGCCTGGAGGGTGGTTGTCAGTTGTATGGCCATATGGTTCATAGTTCATGACAGGGAGATGATCACCCTGAATGAATTTTTGTTTTTGTATAAGTTGAAGCCTTGTACCCATTATGGGTACTTTGAACTCTTTCATTGGGATAAGCAGACCAAGGTAGTCCATGAATTTCCTACTTCCTTTCGTGATTGGAAATCATGTTGCTTTTTTTTGTCTAGAGAATTTGAGATGTTGAGCAAAGACCTTTGGGGTCAGGTCCCGAGGTTATTGTGATGATGGAAAATACTCACTCTTGGTATGCTATTTTTCTCTTCTTGTTTCTGTTTTCTTTTTGTTTTGCTCATTTTTGATTTTCTAACCTTCTTTCTTATTTGCTTTGCAGCTATTGAACGACCTGAGTTAGAGGAGCGATACCAAAGACGCATTGAAGTTGCTCTGGGGTTTGCTCTTACTCTCTTGTCTGAGGATTTTAAGAGTCTTGTAGGTGCTCGTCGGTTATACGAATGTTGTCTCGGACCTGAACCTTCTGAATTGGTGCTGGAGAAAATTGCTCTTGAAGAAAGGAGTGCTCTCTCTCTCTCTCTCTCTCTCTCTCTCTCTCTCTCTCTTTAACAAGCAATTTTCCTTATACTGACGATTATGCACTTCTTATGACGAGGAAGTATTTTTATTATGACGAGTGTTTGTCTTTTGTAGAGATGGCGACTAGGCAAAGCAAGGATAAGTATGCTTTTCTAAGGAGCATGAAAAATGAGCCTCTGTCTTCGTTGGCCCCTGTTGCCAAGAGGTGTAAATTAGGCAAAGGAAAGTTCGAAGGGCTTGTGCAAGCGCACAGAATCGTAACAAGTTGTAAAGTGTTTTTAGAAAACAAATTTCGAACCCACAAGGATTAACTATGTTATTGAATACCAAAATTCACTAAATAAATTACTATTTGGAAATTCGAAAACAAATGGAATGTTCTACTATCTCAATTAAATTAAAATATTTAATAAAAATAAATCTACGAATAAAAAGAATTAACAAAGCATAAAACTCTAACAGTGTAAAAATATAATAAGAATGGATATAGAGCAGTTGATTTCACCTAACAAATCCCACACAATTTATTCTTCCTAATTATTAAATTCTAATAATCTCCCGTTGATGATTAAAAATTCCTTAAGTATTCAATATTTTCTCTCGAATAATATCAAAAATATCTTCAAATAACAATTCCATATCTCTATGTGAATTTAATTAATTGGAGACTCATTACGTACTTTAAATTTTCTGAAAAATCACACTAGTCGCGGTAAAGCGTCTTTACTTTCGCTTAACTAATGGTGTTTAATTCTAGAACTAAAATAACAAATCACCTCTTGGTCTCATTGTAATTCAATTGATCAAACTATAATTCGTAAAAAATAGTAAGCATTAAGAATAAGAATTAAACACTCAATCATGGAAATATTAAAAATAAAATAACTCAGAAAATAAATTGTGTGTTCATTGCTAGACTACATCAATGCTCTAAAAAATAAAATTTAGTTGATAATAAAATTGAAAAGAAAACAAATAAAACTTATGTCTTTCATCCGAATCATTAAGTTCTCGCCTTTGTCCTCAGATACTCCTCTTTTGAAAGACTCCCAAAAGCAAACTCTTCTATGCGGCACCTCCTTTTCCTCTCAGGTTTCTCTCCTCTTCTTTTTACCCTAAAGAGCCTTTATATAGGTCAAGAAATCCTATTACAAGTTGAATTCTCGTTTGGAGAAAATCCCAGATTTTTAGGCTTCATTTAACAGACAATTTTGGCCCATTTAAATTCAGAATTCGGACTTTTGGTAAACTAAAAAGTTGTAGCCCTTTAAGTTAATTTTCCATCCCAACTTGAATCATCTCGATTGGATATCTGAGCCGAAAGTTATGCCAAAAATACTAACCGATGTGCAGGCTGGAATCCTAATCCGAATTGGACTTGAATTTAATTGGCCTAGCCCCACTTTGCATGTAAAGCTCTTGTTACTTACAACACAAAGATATTATATAATCAGTAACAAAATAACATAAAAGTAAAGCTAAATATGTAAATATGTGAGTACTTTATTGTATATATTTCATGCACATCAAATACCCCCAAACCTACATTTTTTGCTAGTCCTCGAGCAAAACAGATAAAGAGTAAAACCAAACAAAGAAAATATCCTAACTAATCCACTTTCGCTGGAAATTTTGATTGCATTTAGCGTATGCAACAAGCCTTTAAACCCCTAGCTTACACTAGTGGACGAGTTGTAGTCTCGTGAGGGTTTGCAGGGAATATACCCATAAAATTCTAAGAATGAATACTAAAATAAACAAAACAAAGAAAATCAATTTTTTTTTTCAATTGCCTTTTGCAAAGAGGATTAGTTCAAGTTCAAAAACACTACAAATGCTAAAGAAATTTCTCATGCTATCAAAACTCATTATGAGTGAAAAGTGGTAGCCAACCCAAACATACTCTTAGTTTTAGAATAAACTTGACTTGAATTTCTATTTGAAAATATGCTTCAACTCAAACCTTTCCGGTGTTATCACTCAACAAATGAAATCACTTTGAAATGGGGTGTAACATTCTCAACAATATATGAGTGGAATAATGTAAGAAAAATAAAAATCTCACATATAAATCACATGAAAAACACTTAATCAAGAAAGAACAAGTAGTCTCATGAAAAGATGCCAAAAAAGAATTTATACCACACTTTTTATTCAGTCATATCAATATCTGAACTACACAATTTTCAAGATCACATAAGGACTTTATTAGGAAGTAATGTAGGGTAAAAGTAAAGGGTATGAAATAAAAATGGGTAAAGGTAAATATAAGAAGTGTTTTCAAGATTTGTCGGAATGCCAACTCTTTTTGGAATTTCCATTCAACAATTTTTTTTTTCAACTCTTCTTCTTCAAAGTAATACTCCTTTACATTTCACTTTTCAAAATTTGATGAGAACGCTTTTTATTTACTTCTTTTTGACACTTTTCATTTTTATTTTTTTTAATTTAATTTTTTTTTTTTACTTACTTCAAGTCATCATTTATCTTTTGACGTGAATACAGGCATTTGTGATGGATGCACCCAGTTACTCAACAAGTCACAAAATTGAAGTGCTTTTGCATACTCATATTTCAAGTTACGGTTTGACGTAAGAGTAAACATTGGTAATGAATACCCCTAGTTACTAAGGAACTCAAAACATTGGAGTAAATGGAACTCTGTACAATTTTTTTCTTCTTTGAACCATTACATTGAAACAAACTGATCAAATTCCATCTTGAAACACTATGGACAAGGGCTTTAAGAAAGAAAGGCCCATTAAAAGGCTCAATGGGGTGACTAGCGATGATGTATCCAAAAAAAAAAAAAAAACACATATATGGCTCAAAGTAGACAAAAATGGCCTAATCTCATCTCTCAAAGACTAATATAGTTCATTCAACATCAATGACTTCAAAAGGTTCAAGTGTGGCATAAAATCATTTTTTCTTGGCCAAAAGCAAGAACAATGAGACTACAACAAGGGAAATATGTTACGCACTTCCAAATGAACTTTAAGATTAGAAAAAAATAAATAACCCTCCAAAAATAATGATTGGCTCAAAACTCACAAGGTTTATAGTCTCCACATTGTTATCATCAAGATTTTCTAATCATTTTTATCATTCAACAACAAGTTGTGTTTAAGTGGATATGTGCATGTGCAATAAATTGAGCATGAAAGCAATGAAATTCTTTAAGCAAGAGTAGTATAATGAACTTAAAACACAAACCTCAAGCTAGGCAAAAGAAAGTTTTTTTTTTTTTTTTTTGAAATAAATAAAATAAATTCCCTTCTCCCAAACTTAAATTTCACATTGTCCTCAATGGGAAAAAGGAAGAAAAACTAAATAAAAGAATGAGAAAGGAGAAGAGATTCTCCCCTGATTTTAATTGAATATTTTTCCTTGAGGTGCAGCCGTGTACCCATTGAAGATTTCTTTGGAAAAGTAGAGTCTTGACCTAAGAAAGTGTACCTTAACTTTGATGGAAGCGGTTTGAGCTCAAGTTTAGGTGGTTCCTCTGGTGGAGATGTTGGCTGACATGATTTTAGGTCTTCCACTTTTGGTTGCATTGAAGGAGGAAAGAGTGGTGTAGCCTCCAAATATCTTGCACACTCTTTAACCTCTTCATCATTGAATTTAACAGGTGTAGAGTGAGTAAGACATACCTCAAGTGGTAACTTTTGAAAATCAATTGCACAAGTCTCATCGGCCATGATCATGTCTCAGTCACTTATTTGAAAACAAGAATGTGTCTCGGAAGGAAATTCCATAGACTTAAATACATTAAAAGTGACCTCATCCTCTTTGAACCTCAAAACAAGTTTTCCTTGCTGGACATCAATTAAGGTTCTCCCTGTCGCAAGGAAAGGTCGACCCAATATCAAAGGGATCTCCTCGTCCTCATCCATATCAAGGACAATGAAGTCAGCTGGGAAGATGAACTTGTCAACTTTTACTAATACGTTCTCAATGACTCCTCTTGGATATTTAATGGATCTATCCGCCAATTGTAAAGAGATAGTGGTCGACTTTACTTCTCCAAGACCCAATTTCCTGAAAACAGAGAGAGGCATTAGATTAATACTTGCCCCTAAATCACATAAAGCTCTATCAAAACAAGATTTCCTATAGTGCAAGGGATAGTGAAACTCCCCTGATCTTTTAGCTTAGGTGGCAGCTTCTTTTGTAAGATTGCACTACTCTCCTCTGTCAGCATTACTGTTTCATGCTCCTCCAATTTCCACTTCTTTGATATAATATCCTTCAAAAATTTAGCATATTTAGGTATTTGTTCCAAAGCTTCAATGAGAGGAATATTAATATGCAATTGCTTAAATACACTTAGAAATTTAGAAAACTGATCATCCACATTGATTTTTCTTAATCTTTGTGGAAAAGGAATTGGTGGATCATAAATTGAAGGAGAATAAGTCTCAAAAGTAACTTCCTTGGATTTTTTGGATTTTGAAGCTCTGTCATTCTCCTTAGTCTTCTCAGCTTGCTCCATTTCTTTCATCTCTGACTCGGCTTCCTTCATCTTTGACTCCTCATTATCCACAGCTTCATCTTGTTTGGCATTTGTTACTTTTGGCTCCTCATATGTTCGTCCACTTCTCAATGATATTGCCTTTACATGTTCTTTCGGATTGGTGACAGTGTTGCTTGGCAAAGTTCCTGCAGTCCTCTCTATGAGCATGCTTGAGAGTTGACCGATTTGCACCTTAAGATTGCGGATTGAAGCTAAGTTGTTTTGGATCGCCACATCTGTCTTCTGCATGTACTGCATGAACATGTCCTCAAGTGTCGGCTTCTTCTCTTATTGTGGAAATTGCTGAGGTGGTTTAGCCTGCCCTTGGTTATTGCTCCATGAGAAGTTGGGGTGATTCCTCCATCTAGGATTGTACGTGTTCTAGTATGGATTATTTTGACGCTGAAAATTTGACACGTAATTTTTCTGTCCATAACTCGATTAGGCAAAAGGATTTCCCACTTGGCAGTCGACACTTGAATGATTTCCTACACAATGATCACAAACAACATTAGTTTGAATAGCATTAACATTCATTTTACCTAGTTGTTGAGACAAAGTTGCCATTTATGCCGCCAATGAGGTAATAGAATCAAGTTCTAAAACTCCAGCTGCCTTTCTTGGCATTGCTCTTTCTGTAGGCCATTGATAGTTGTTGGATGCCAATTCTTCCAGAAGTTCATAGGCTGCCTCATGAGTTTTACTCATTAAAGCTCCACCAGCTGTTGCATCAACCATGGACCTGTTTGTAGCTCCTAGACCATTGTAGAATGTTTGCACTTGAAGCCATGTTGGAAGATCATGATGAGGACACCTTCACAATAAATCTTTGTACCTCTCCCATGCTTCATATAATGATACACCCTCAAATTGGATGAACGTGGTGATATCATTCCTTAGCTTTGCTGTCTTTGCAGGAGGGAAATATTTTGCTAAAAATTTTTGTGCCAACTCCTCCCATGTAGTAATGATGCCAGGTGGCAAAGAATTCAACCAAACTTTTTCTTTATCCCTAAGTGAGAAGGGAAAAAGCCTTAGTCGGATCGCATCATCTATCACTCCGTTATGTTTAAAAGTATCACAAATTTCCAAGAAATTTGCAATATGGACATTAGGATCCTCTTGTGACAGCCCCCCGAACTGGACAGTCTACTGTATCATCTGAATGATGGCCGGCTTGATCTCAAAATTTTTGGCTTGTATGGCCGGCCTCCTTATGCTCGATGTAGCTCCATTTACCAAGGGCGTAGCATAATCTCTTAACACCTTTTGCTCTTGATCAGCCATCTTAGATAGAGATGCGTTGGCCTCTTTCTTCTTTTCTTTCTTAAGCTGACGTAAGGTTCTTTCAATTTCAAGATCAAAGAGTGTATGCTCTAATAGTTTAGATCGGGGCATGCACTTCTAATTCCTGAAAGAAAGAAAACAAAATCAGATGCACTAATTTAATTTTTTTTTTTGAATAAATAAAATAAAATCCAAAGTAGTAAATATCTAGCTAGTATCAATATCAATAACAAATAGTTAGTCCCCGGCAACGGCGCCAAAAACTTGTTCGTGTAAAATAATCTGCAAGCGCACAGAATCGTAACAAGTAGTAAAGTGTTTTTAGAAAAAGAATGTCGAACCCACAAGGATTAACTATGTTATTGAATACCAAAATTCACTAAATAAATTACTATTTGGAAATTCGAAAACAAATGGAATGTTCTACTATCTAAATTAAATTAAACTATTTAATAAAAATAAATCTACGAATAAAAAGAATTAACAAAGCATAAAACTCTAACAGTGTAAAAATATGATAAGAATGGATCTAGAGCAGTTGATTTCACCTAACAAATTCCACACAATTTATTCTTCCTAATTATTAAATTCTAATAATCTCCTGTTGATGATTAAAAATTCCTTAAGTATTCAATATTTTCTCTCGAATAATATCAAAAATATCTTCAAATAACAATTCCATATCTCTATGTGAATTTAATTAATTGGAGACTCATTATGTACTTTGAATTTTCTGAAAAATCACACTAGTCGCGGTAAAGCGTCTCTACTTTTGCTCAACTAATCGTGTTTAATTCTAGAACTAAAATAACAAATCACCTCTTGGTCTCTTTGTAATTCAATTGATCAAACTATAATTTGTAAAAAATAGTAAGCATTAAGAATAAGAATTAAACACTCAATCATGGAAATATTAAAAATAAAATAACTCAGAAAATAAATTGTGTGTTCATTGCTAGACTACATCAATGCTCTAGAAAATAAAATTTAGTTGATAATAAAATTGAAAAGAAAACAAATAAAACTTATGTCTTTCATCCGAATCGGTTGATCAACATAAAGCTCTCGCCTTTGTCCTCAGATACTCCTCTTTTGAAAGACTCCTAAAAGCAAATTCTTCTATGCGGCGCCTCCTTTTCCTCTCAGGTTTCTCTCCTCTTCTTTTTACCCTAAAGAGCCTTTATATCGGTCAAGGAATCCTATTACAAGTTGAATTCCCGTTTGGAGAAAATCCCAGATTTTTAGGCTTCATTTAACCGACGATTTTGGCCCATTTAAATTCAGAATTCGGACTTTTGGTAAACTACAAAGTTGTAGCCCTTTAAGTAACTTTCCATCCCAACTTGAATCATCTCGATTGGATATCTGAGCCAAAATTTATGCCAAAAACACTAACTAATGTGCAGGCTGGAATCCTAATCCGAATTGGACTTGGATTTGGTGCAAATTTCCTTTGATTTCTTGCTCCAATTGGACTTGAATTTAATTGGCCTAGCCCCACTTTGCATGTAAAGCTCTTGTTACCTGCAACATAAAGATATTATATAATCAGTAACAAAATAACATAAAAGTAAAGCTAAATATGTAGATATGTGAGTACTTTATTGTATATATTTCATGCACATTGGCTTGCCCCTTTGGCCTTGTTCCAGGCTCCTGTTTCCCCAACCCTTTCTTCGGAGGTGGTGGCTGCCCTTCCTTTATCAACCGTTGCTCCTCACGTCATTCGTTCCAAAGGGAAGGGCAAGGTCTGGAAGAGTGTTTGGGAAGACCTAGCTACTGCCGTTGGCCAAGCCCATAATGTCATCACTGACGAGGAGCTGATGGGCTTTTTTGCTGTACCTTCTCACGAGCTCGTCAGTCGTCATATCCACAAGTTGGTGTAGGTATGTTGTTTATTTTTCTTTTCTTTCCTCCTTGGATTTCATTCCACAAAAATATGAGATTTTAGTCATGTCTTTGTCTTCTAGGTCCTTGGTGAAACCCTTCAACTGATTACTGACTACTTGAGTGTTGAAGAGAAAGTGGTTGTCGCTCAATCTAAGGCTGAGTCTGCTAAGGTTGAAAGTTCACGACTGAGGAAGGATTTAGTGGAAGCTATGGACCAGGCCATGAAATCCAAAGAGAAGGCAGATGAGCTCAAGAAGGCCTTAAAGGTTAAGAAGAAACTCGTCGCTCAAAAGGACGATCAACTCCAAGTTGCTCTCCTTCGGACTACTGAGGCCAGGGACGGGGCGATTACTCAGTTCCAAGAGTCTGAACATTATTTTGACCTTCTATTCCATTGTTACTTCAAGGGTTTTGAGCTTCTACATAGGTGGATGTTGAAGTATCAGGGGGAAGCCATTGACTTCTCATCTTTGGATTTTGAAACTGTTGACATAGAGATGATTGCTGATGAAGCCAAGGAAGAGGAAAATCGAGCTACTGAAGGGGTTGCTTCTGTCCTTGCTGATATTGAAGCTGAAACTGCTACTACAAATGTCACTGCTGGTGGAGGAGGTGAGGCTATTGATGAGGGTGTTGATGGTTAGACCGTCATTACTTCTATAGATCTTCCCTCAGAGCAAGCTTAGTTGTTTTTATGTTTTTATTTTTTTATTTCCATTATTCCAAAGTTATGAATAATGGGTGCCTCCTATTTTGAGGCATTTGTTTCTAAACAATGGTTGCCTCTATGTTTTGAGGCTTACTTTGCTTGACAATACTAACTGCCCTAAGGCATATTTTGTTTAAAAACAACGGTATTATTTCCGTTTGAAATTTTCCGTTTGAAACTTGATATTATTTCCTTAGGAATTTTACAACTTTTGAGGTTTGTCATGTGATCACTAGAGTTTGTAACAGTGTTATGCTACAAATAGGCTATCAAAACTTTATAGAGATAACATAAACTTAATCATCTTTAAACTCATCAAATAGAGTTGGGATGACATGTATTTGAGCTTTAATTTCATCAATAAAAGACATAATTCAAGCTTGTTCATAAAGTTTAGCTTACCAATTGAGTTTGAGCCATCAATTGTGGTGAAAACATGCTATTGAAGCTTTGTAAGGACGTTACAAGCTAGTTGTGTGAATTTGTGCTTGTCAATGAAGTTTGCAGTTCTGAGATGACATAGACTGGCTACTGAAGATTTGATAGTAGAGTTCATATCACTGCGTAGGCTTAAATTGGCTACTTGAAGATTTGCTCTTTCATAGTAGTGAAGCTTTGTACCTCAGAGCTGTTCATGGCAGTAGAGTTTGTATCCTAGATTTTTGACTTAAGTTGATACTCATTAGTGGTATCCGTTTTGATGTTGATTGACTACTTGAGCTTATACTCTTCAGTAGAATCTGTATCATTGGTCTGATGTAGATTGACTACCTGAGCTTATGCTTATTTGCAGAATCTATACCGACAACTTGATGTTGATTGACTACTTGAGTTGATACTCGTCAGTAGAATTTGTGTTGATGATTTGATGTAGATTGACTACCTGAGCTTTATGCTCGTCGGTAGAATCTGTATCATGGACTTGCTACTGAAGCTTTGTGCTTGATAGTGGAGCTTTGATTAATCGTCCCTAGAGCTCATATTACTTTTGAACAATCAAGTACTTGAATAGCTTGGAAGCTCTTTTATTTCATTCACCATAATAAAGGGGTTGTAAGGGAAATAACTTGGCTGAAAAGAAATGCTCAAAAGAAATGTGCTTTAATAAAATTTCTACTTATCTAATGTTTCGACATCTTCTGCTGGTATCGAACCACTCCTCGTTTTTGACTTCAAGTAGGTAGTTCAGTTTTTAGCTTTGGTTGTTGAAAGCCTCATCATACTCAAAAGAAATTCTTAAAAGAAATGCTCATAGCCCCCTTTGCCGCTTCAAGTCAAGCTTTGATGATCTTTATTGAAGTTCGATTTGTGACTTCTGTTTGACCGTTTACATTTCCACAAAATTTTTTGATGACCATTATTTAAGACAATCACTCTTGGGATTCGTAACCTACAAATAATAATCTTCCTTGAATTGGAAAAGTTTGTAGTCTTTCCATGCTTGAGGTCGTCTGTATTTCCAAGTGTACTCCTTATTGGTCTGTGACATTACTGATTAGGCTAGCCTAGCCAATTTTGTCAACTTCGAAGTTGCTTTCCCTTGGGATCTGTTCGACCCTGACATCATCAAAGTAGTTAACCAATTATTGATTTAGTCTTAAATACTTTTGCATTCGTTCCTTTTTCTCCTTTCATATTCATTGGTCATTTGTCCAATGACGAGCTTAGAGTTGGTTTTCAGTTTGAAGTCCTTTGCTCTTATGTCTTTGGCAGTTGAGGACGACCTCATACTCTGCATATGCTATCCAGTATTTCGTCATAAGGTCTCATTTTGGAAGCATGATTTCAACACTGAAGTCTGCCTAAGCTTGAGCATTGACTGTTATCTTTGGCTTGTGCTCAACATCAAGTTAATTGAGCTCTATTGCCCATTGAACCATGTGCCATGCTACATCAGGACTGCTCATAGACTTTTTAATAGGCTGGCTCGTCATTACAATGATGGCATGAGTTTGAAAGCGAGGACGAAGCTTCCTCAGTGCGACGAGCAAAGCAAGTGCCAATTTCTCCATCCTTGGGTATTTCATCTCAGCCCCTTGAAAAGCTTGACCTGTGTAGTAGACCGATTGATGGATCTTGTACTCTTCACCAATCAAGGCTGAATTAACTACTGTCTGGGATACAGTCAGGTACAAGAACAGATCTTCTCCTTGCATTGACGGGCTTAGGAGTGGAGGTTTTGCTAAGTACTCCTTGATGGTTTGAAAGGCTGCTTCGCACTCGTCCGTCCACAGGAAGACCTGCTTAAAGGTTTTAGAGAAGGGCATGTACTTATCTGTAGCTTTAAAGACAAACCTTTTCTGGGTTTGCTTTAATCCCTTGTTGAGAGACCATGAAACCAAGGAATTTTTCCGAAAAGACTCCAAATACATATTTGGTTGGGTTTTGCTTCTTTTGATACCTCCTAAAAGTATTGAAGGTCTCCTGGAAGTCGTTAAGATGGGACTTTGCCCTTCTGCTCTTTACGAGCATATTGTCCATATAGACTTCTATGTTTCTGTTTATCTGCTTGCTGAACATGTGACTTACTAGCCTTTGGCATGTTGCTCCCATATCCTTCAGACTGAAGGGCATAGCTTTGTAATAGTGTAGACCTCAATTGGTTACGAATGAGGTCTTCTTTTGGTCTTCCTCACTCATGAGTACCTGGTTGTAACCTTCTCTATTATTGCTTTGTTTCACTCTGGGGTGAATATTCGTCATTTTTGCTGAGTGGACCTCTTGGTCGGGTGGACATTCAAGCGGTATTCAATTACTTGTCTACCAATTTAATGCATGTCTTCGAAGCTCTTGGCAAAGATGTCTAAGTTTTCCTTTAAGAAGTTTGTGATTTTCTCTTTCAATGGAAACTAGACCAGTTTTACTGGCTTAGATTCTTAGACGATTGTCTCTAATTCTTCTTCTATTATTCAAGGATGGTTTGTATTTGGACACCAATACTGTATTACAACATTCTCTGTCCAAGGGTTGACCTCCACAGATTTCTCCAATCCTGTTGGGAATTTCACTTTGAGGCAATGGGTGGAGATTGCTGCTTTTAGATGATTCATAATTAGTCATCCTAGGATGACATTATAAATAGGAGGACAGTTGATCGCCAAGAAATTTACTTGCTTTATTACTTGCGTTGGATAACTGCCCGCCGCGATGGATAAGGGGATGACGTCCTTTGGGTAGACTCGAGACTTCAAACGGCTAGAGTCATTTCTGATCCAGCTTCATTCATTGGTAGATCGTCATACACATGATATTAGCAGATCCTTTGTTATCCATCCATACCATTTTGTATTGAATTCCTCGAGGGCTAACACGGTGACAAGGAGATCATTGTATAGTTGCCTAACTTTTCTTGCATCTTGTTTAGAGAAGGGGACGTCATTTGCACAACAACACTTCGACATTGGCCGAGTCACGTGGACATAGTTAACTTGTCTCTTTAAGCTTCCTTTAGTATGAATCTCCGGTAAATGGTCCTTCAGTAATCATCTAGGTTCCCCTACTATCGGTTTTGGATGATCCCTGATGGTGAACTGAAAATTGAACTAACTCTAATTTTTCTATGAGAGTCGTCCAAGTCAAGAAGACAAGGATGGTCATCCCTAGTAGGATGGTCGCGCATGGGCATGAGGGTCGTCCATCAGGAAAGCGCCTAGATGGCCCCCGACACTTGGGAAAGTTCCAGAAAGATTTATCTACAAAAGCTAGTGAATCGAACCACGTGTTATTATTTTGAAGCATGAGCAAGATCCTAGTTCATCACTATAACTTTCTACTAAGCACTTAACTTCCAACGACAATTGTAGAAGAAAAGATTGAACATTCTAACTCCTATAGCGGTTGTGGAAGTTAACCTTGAACCTTTTGACTTCCTCAAATATAGGGGAAGCTACGAGACAAGGAACTGCTTTAAAAGCACACTATATAAGCACTCGTCCACATCAAATGGAGGTAAGTTTTCATGACTCCTAAAAAGTTGGAACTCTAGAATTTAAGAGAGAAACTAACTTAAGCATCGAAGGGTTCTTGGTTGGTTTACCCCGGTTACCTTTGATCGTGTGTTTCTCTTTTTAGGCCTTCCAAACAATTACTAATCCATTGAAGCCCGAAACATTCAGTCTACTGATTTTCTTTGCATCATCAGTTGGCGCTGTCTATGGGGAAGATTAATTTTGTGTTTTGCAATTTATCTTCCTTTGACAAAAGGCTGCATGGTTCGGACAAGATCAATGGCCACTAGTCCAAGCCACCAGAAGAGTAGGAATGCTTCTAGTAATCCCCATCGCGATTGTCAGTCAACACTTGTCATGCAACTGCCTTCCATCCACATACAGTCCATGGTAGCCGCCATGGCAGAATTAACCCGTCAAAACTAAGAGTTGACTAGGAAAATTAGCCTAAGGAGGCAACACCATGAAAGATATGCGGAAGGACAAGCCCAAAGTCAAGAAGTTAAAGAAGGAGAAAATGCTGAGTCTGAGAACCAGTCAAGGGGTATTGCTTCACGAAGGGTGCCACACTTGGAGAGGGAGATGGATTAGATGAGGAAGGCCAGTGACAAGATGAGGGAGAACATGAGAAGGGTGAATCCCGTAGATGATTTAGTTCTTTGAACAAACTCCCCTTTTATGGCTTCCATCAATAGTCATCCCTTGCCTCCTAAGTTCAAGATGCCTTCCTTGGAATCATATGATGGAACGCATAACCCTTTTGATCATATTGCTACTTTTAAGACTATGATGCACCTTCAAGGGGTTCCAGACAAGATTATGTGTAGGGCCTTTCCTATCACTCTTAAAGGGCTAGCATGAGTGTGGTTTAGCAAGATACCTCCGAACATTGTGGGTTTTTTCGAAGAATTGAGTAAGTTGTTTGTCAACAATTTTATCGGAGGACAAAGGTATAAACGTTTGTCGTCCAACCTATTAACCTTAGAGTAAGGGTAAAATGAAAGCTTGTGGTCCTTTATATGAGTAAGTTACTTGTTTCAACAGGGAAGCCCTAATGGTAGACGAGATGGACGACAAGTTGTTATTGGTAGCCTTCCATAATGGAGTTCATTCCAATTTATTCATCCATAAACTTTGTGAGTAAGAGCCTTAAACCATGGCTAAACTCGTCCATTCAGCCCAAAACTTCATGAATGTAGAGGACGCAATCATAGCTAAGAAGAGGAAGAGAGCCGAACGAATGGAAGTAGATCTCTCGCACCATCTTGAGTAAGGTCCTCGTCCAAAGAAGGCCTGGATGGGAGAGAAGAAAGATCGAGACAACAAGAAAGCAAGTTCTTCAGCATGGAGTCAACAATATACGCCCTTAAACATGTCACTTGAATAAGTGCTTATGCAAATCAAGGATGATCCATCCTTGAAGTGGCCAAAAAAAAAGAAAGGAGATCCTAACAAGCGCAATAGGAACAAGTATTGCCGCTTCCACAGAGATCATGGACATGACACGGACGAGTGTTTTGATTTGAAGTAGTAGATAGAGAATCTAATCAGGCAAGGAAAATTGAGAAATTTTCTTGGATGAGATCACAAGGATGAGAAGTTGAAGGGAAAGATAGAAGAGTCATCACGACCCCCATTTGGAGAAATAAGAGTTATTATAGGAAGGACCCCGACAGGGTAATCTTCCAAGTCAAGGAAGACGTACCTAAAGGTGGTACAAAATGTTCAACTTTTTGGACGATCCCCAAGGATGAGAGTAACGGACAAGCAAACCATTACATTCATATACGAGGATGCTGAAAGGGTTCACCACTCACATGACGACGCAATCGTTATCACTTTGCTCATTGTTGATTATACGACTAGAAGAGTGTTGGTAGACAATGGAAGTTTGGTGGACATCATATATTATCTTACCTTCCAACAAATAAGGCTTGGACGAAATCAACTTTGTCTAGTAAATTCACCTTTGGTAGGTTTTGGAGGGATGAAAGTGCAACCTGTGGGTACCATTACGTTACTTGTGATGATAGGAGCATATCCACAAGAGATAACTAAAGAAGTAAACTTTCTTATTGTGGATTGTTTGTCATCATACAATGCTATCATTGGAAGATCGACTTTAAACAGTTGGAAGGTAGTAACATTTACTTACCTTTGTCTGTTAAGTTTCCAATAGATTATGGAGTAGGTCAAGTGCAAGGAGACTAATTAGCCACCAGAGAATACTATCTAGCCATGTTGGCTATGGACAAGCACGTACAAACGATGAGCATAGACGAGAGAAGGGTTACCACAGAGCCCACGGAAGTGCTAGGAATACGTTCCTTTGGACAAGAGTAACCCCAAGAAGTTTACAAGGATTGGTGCAAGCATGGAAAAAAAGACGAAGCAAGACCTTGTCCATTTTTTAAAGAAGAGCATTGATGTATTCACATGGAGTCACGAGGATATGCCGGGTATTGACTCGAGTGTCATCACACACTGTCTGAACGTGTATCCTTCCTCCAAGCCCATACGTCAAAAGAAGAGAATTTTTGCTCCCAAACGAGATAATGCCATCAAAGAAGAAGTCCAGTGGTTGACCATGGCGAAATTTATCCAGGAAGTTTATTACCCTGACTGGTTGGCTAATGTGGTGATGGTCAAGAAAGCTAATGGCAAGTGGAGGATGAGTGTGGACTTCACCGATTTGAACAAAGCCTACCCAAAGGATAGCTATCCATTGCCATGCATTGATTAGCTGGTGGACTTAACTGTGGGTCATAAATTGCTAAGTTTCATAGACACCTTCTCAGGCTATAATCAAATAATGATAGATGAGGTGGACCAAGAGAAGACATCCTTCATTTCTAGCCAAGGCTTGTTTTGCTATAAGGTGATGCCCTTCGGTTTGAAGAACGCGAGGGTGACTTATCAAAGGCTGGTTAACCATATGTTTCATCCACAGATTGGACGGAATTTGGAAGTTTATGTGGATGATATGCTAGTAAAGAGTTTGGACGAGGAAAAGCATCTGGACGACCTTCAAGAGACCTTTGATACACTTAGACGATATAACATGAAGTTGAATCTGAGCAAGTGTGCTTTTGGAGTTTCGTCAGGTAAGTTTCTTGGGTTCATGGTTTCACATAGGGGAATTGAAGCAAACCCCAATAAAATCCAAGTGATATTGAATATGGAGCTGCCAATGAATATTAAAGAAGTCCAATCTCTCACTGGACAAGTTGCCACCCTTAACAAATTCGTCTCAAAAGCTACTGACAAGTGTTTACCATTCTTTAAAGTTCTTAAGAAGACATTCAAATGGACGGACAAGTGTTAGAAGGCCTTCCAAGACCTCAAGACTTTCCACACTATAACTCCTTTGCTAAGCCTGTCCATACTAGGTGAAGAATTATATTTGTATTTAGCGGTGTCCTTGCATGCGGTGAGCTCAACGTTGATTAGAGAAAAAGGGAAGATACAGAAATTGGTTTATTATACAAACCGAGCGTTAAGAGGGGTAGAAGGATGATATCCCATGATGGAAAAGCTAGCATTTTCCTTGGTCACGGCTTCTAGGAAGTTAAGACATTACTTTCAGGTTCATGTCATAAATGTCTTGATAGATCATCCATTAAAGAAGGCGATGAACAAGTTGGAAGCTGTAGGACGATTAATCCAATGGGCCATAGAACTCAGCGAGTTTGATGTTAGGTACCAACCAAGAAGCACGATAAAAGCACAAGTATTGGCGGATTTCATTGCAGAGTTCACTCCCAATCAAGGTGACCTAGATAAGATGGATGAAGCTCAGAGGTGAGTCGTCAATGTGGATGGCTCATCCATGTTATATGCGGGAGGAATTGGAATTATACTCAATTCCTAGAAGGAGATAAGTTGAAATACACAGCTCATCTACAATACCAAACCACCAACAATGAACTGAATATGAAGCTCTCCTTAAAGGATTGGAATTGGCTAAGTCCTTAGGGGAGAAGTCAGTGGTCGTCCAAGGAGATTCTTTGTTGATTATCAATCAGGTGAATGGAATGTGTGAAACTAAGGAAGATCGGATGAAGAAGTATCTTAGCAAGGTAAAGAGGCTTCTCAAAAAATTTGAAGAAGCCAGTTTTGTTAAACTCCCAAGGGAGGAATACATGGAAGCAGATGCTTTGGCAAAAGTAGTTTCAGCAAGGGAAACTACGGACGAGTATGATAAAGTCCAATACATGTCAAGCATAGATCTTCCAAAGGTACAGCAAATTGAAGGAGAAGAAAATTGGATGACTCCAATAGTAATTTACCTCTAAAATGGAAGGCTTCTACAGGGCAAGGATGAGGCTAGAAAGTTGAGGATCAAAGTTGCCAAGTATGTCCTCATAGACAAGGTATTATATAAAAGAGGCTTCTCTCAGCCTTACTTAAGGTGCTTAGCTCCGGGCGAATCAAACTATGTGTTGAGGGAAGTTCATGAATGAGCATGCGAAAACCACTTAGGAGCAAGAGCACTAGTCCATAAAGTCGTCCATGTAGGTTACTACTAGCCAACTATTCAAGTAGATGTTAAGGCTTATGTCAAGGTGTGTGACCAATGTCAACGCTTCAGCAATGTCCTTAAAAAAAAATCGGAGTATCTCACCCCGATGATGGCCCCATGGCCTATTGCACAATGTTGATTGGATATCTTGGGCCCCTTTCCACTTGGAACTAGATAAATGAAGTTTTTAGAAGTAGGGATCGATTACTTTACTAAGTGGGTGGAAGTAGAACCCCTAGCAAAGATCACACAGCAAAATGTCAAAAACTTCATTTAGAAGAGCATTGTGTGCAAGTTTAGGGTACCTAGGGTACTAGTATCAGACAATGGATGGCAATTTGACAACACACTTTTCAGGGATTTTTACGAGCAACTTAGAATCAAGAATCATTATTCCTCACCCTTCCACCCACAAGTAAATGGGCAAGTAGAAGTGGCAAATCGATCCTTGTTGAAAATCATCAAGACTCGGCTTGAGAGGGCAAAGAGAGCATGGACAGACGAGCTACCAGGAGTTTTATGGGCTTATAGGACGACTATGAGGACCCCCACAGGAGAAACTCCTTTCAAACTAGCCAATGAAAGTGAAGTAGTGATACCTACAGAAGTGCATGTGGCAAATTATAGGGTGATGAAGTACCAAGACAAGGATAACGAGGAGCAACTTCATCTCAACCTTGATTTGATAGACGAGGTAAGGATGAACGCGGAGTAAAGGACAGCGAGATATAAAAACCTCATGGCTAGACAATATGATGCAATTGTGAAACCCAGGCACTTCAACATTGGAGACATTGTCCTAAAAAAGTTCTCTTTGTCAACTAGAAATCCAGCCCATAGGAAACTTGGACCTAATTGGGAAGGACCCTACAGGGTTATTAATTGCAAGAGACAAGGATCATATTACTTAAAAGCCCTAGATGGGAGAAAGCTAGAGCACCCCTGGAATGTCGAGCATTTAAGAAGATATTATCAGTAAGATATCAGCCTAGACGAGCATCAACTTGGACAAGATCATCCTAGACGTTTTCACTCTGGACGAGATAAAGTTTGTGTTGCTTTCTATTACCTGCATGTGTTTGTTATTAGCATTATATGTTGTATTTTAATTCCCTAAGGGTGTATTAGTTTTTAAACAATGCGCTATAGATGAAGTCATAGACTTGGTCCATCTGTTTGTATTTTTAATTCCCTAAAAGACACTAGCTTCTAAGCATGTGCCATGCTTATGGACTTGTTTATGTTATGTATATGCAGTTTTGATTTCCAATGTATGTGATGCATAAATCTAATTTTCATAATTTCATCCACAAGAAGGCTAAGGCCCAAGACGAATAAAAATCTCTGGATGTAAGGATGTAACGTCTATAAGCTTTCCTCGAAATAAGGATAAAGCAAAGAAGAATAAGCTCAAGGCGTATTCCTCCAAGAAATGGACGAGAAAATGCATGCACATGAGAATAATCAAAATCCATGGGTAAAAATATAACTAGCTAGAACAATCCAATTTTTGGACAAGTAAACACTGGAAACGTCCAGCCAATGGGCAAAGAGCAAAACCAACTACTAAATCCTTGGACAAATAAAGCTGGTAAAAGCAACGCCAATCGTAAGACAAGTTATACTTGTAAAATTCAAAGAATGGTAAAAATGTTGAACATGAAAGAATTCTTAACAAGGACGAGCTAAACTAGTATAATGTGCTATAAAACACATCTGGACGCGTTCAAGATAGGATTTGCTTAAAGACAGTCATTTAACAGCTAAAAAACAAAAAGAGGAAGAGAAAAGGGTTACACGACTATAATCAAAAGATAAAAACACAATATATAATAATAGTACTAATAATAATAATAATAAATAAATAAATAAATAAATAAAAAATATCTTCTGGACGAAGGTTCCCTAACTCTCCAGTGTAGGGGGCAAGTGGATCCCTGCCAACCTCAACAGGGTGTCCAGCCCAAAAACCAAAGACAAAGAAAAACTCTGTCTTCCAGTTCCTATCTGATGTTACAAGTGATTTTATTAGTCTACAATCTTTCCCCCTAGCTAAGAATTGATAAAAGCCAAGAGACTAATTAATCTCTGAGGGCTTGTAGCAGTAGAGGAACTCGTTCCAAGTGAGAGGATGATCCCCTTTAAACACCTCCCTCTACAAAACTTTCATAAAGATGACTAGCCTCCACGTATTAGGGTTAAACTAACATATTCCTAAACCTAACCTAGTGAGTAACTCCCTAGCAAAGACATTAAGAGGTAACCTAAGTCCCCCTAAAAGGTAAGCTTTATAAACGCCTATGCCAAAATGGGGTTGACAGCACCAGTCCTCACAAACAACTAACCTAGGGTTAAGGTTGTCTGGAATTTGGTACCGACTCCTAAAGGAGGTAAGTCTCTTTTCATCTGTCTTAGAGTGGACTCCTACAGCATAACTATATACTGTCTCAACCTCGTCTAAAGGAGTGGATGAAGGAACACTCGTTAAGGTACTAGCTCAAGACCCAGACGTTGCCTTCGTCCTAAGCTATTCTTGAAAAACCTCTAAATGAATCCCAGGAACACCAAACGTGTATTGCTCATCTATGGTATTCCCCCCACTACTACTGTTACTACTACTGCTACCATTACTGGAGCCACTATAACTAGTAGTGTCATGGTATTTGTCTATAGCCTTATTAACACTAATACTAGACGAAGAAACGACAATCTCAGACATCTTGAAATTTGAAGGAAAATTGAAGAACGAGGATGAAGAGGCTCTAGACGAAGGAGGACTAAAGATGCAGAAATACCTCTAGACAAGGCACTAGATGACGAATGCCAAGGGAGAAAATTTGGGAAATGTGAAGGGTAAGGGAGGAATTCCAATATTTATAGGTAGTGAAATTTGGCATTTGAAACGACGCAACCAACCAGAGAACGACACGTGGCATATTCCTTAAAAAGGTAAATAAACGCAACTAGTCACCAATGAGGTCATGACACATGGCACGACATCTAACAACTGACATAAAGACACATCCAAGAGAACAACAGTAAATTCTATAGTGCTCTGGATGACCTTTGGACAAGGAGGCAACTGATGGTGAACTGAAAATTGAATCAACTCCAATTTGTCCATAAGAGTCGTCCAGGTCAAGAAGACAAGGATGGTCATCCCTAGTAGGACGGTCATCCATGGGCATGAGGGTCATCCATCAAGAAAGCGCCTGGATGACCCCCGATACTAGGGAAAGTTCTAGAAATATTTATCTACAAAAGCTAGTGAATCGAACCACGTGTTATTATTTTGAAGCATGAGCAAGATCCTGGTTCGTCACTATAACTTTCTACTAAGTACTTAACTTCCAATGACAGTTGTAGAAGATAAGATTAAACATTCTAACTCCTATGGCGGTTGTGGAAGCTAACCCTAAACCTTTTGACTTCCTCAAATATAGGGGAAGTTATGAGATAAGTAACTACTTTAAAAGCACACTATATAAGCACTCATCCACATCAAATGGAGGTAAGTTTTCACGATTCCTAAAAAGTTGGAACTCTAGAATTTAAGAGAGAAACTAACTTAAGCATTGGAGGGTTCTTGGCCGGTCCACCCCGATTACCTTTGATTGTGTGTTTTTCTTTTTACGCCTTCTAAAAAATTACTAGTCCATTGAAGCTTGGAGCATTCCACCTACTGATTTTCTTTGCATCATCAATCCCGTTCTTCCTTTTGGTTGTCATTGGACATGCCGTTCGTATTTTGTCTAGGCTGATAATCCTTTTTGATGAACTCCTGGAGTTTGCCTCTCTGAATGAGTTCCTCACTTTGCCCCTTCAATTCAAGACATTCGTCAGTGGAATGACCATAACCTTCATAGAATCGGCAGTACTTCCAAGAATTTCTACCCTTTGGCCTCGAGCTTAAGTGCTTTGGCCGCTTTAGGGTTGGGTCGTCCTTGATCAGTATAAGAATCTTATGAACAGGCATCAATAGAGGCGTAAAGTTCAATCTCTTCTTTATTGTCTTTGGGCTAGTCTTGCTAGTTCAACTATCTAAAGGATTGAGTTTACAGTCCTTCTTTCTGTTCTGCAAATCAATCTCCTTGTCCTTCTTTCGCTTGCCTGTTAGGCTTTTGACGGCCAAGACATCTTCCTCATTCACACACTTTTGGATTTTGAACAACAGGTCTATCATTGACGTTGGTGTGTTTCTCTTAGAGAGGAAGTGAGATTTAGATTGACTTGCCCTGCTTGGAAGGTCGTCATTATAACTTGGTCATCGCCTTTGTCAATCTCTAGCACTGCCTCGTTGAAGCACCTTACATATTCCTTTAGGGTTTCTCCTTCTTACTGCTTTATGGTCAGTAAGTATGAAGTGAGCCTTTTGTGTCGCTAGCCACTAATGAAGGACGAACAAAAGAGTCACTTAATTGCTTAAATTTATCAATTGAGGCCGCTAGTAACTTGCTGAACCATTCTCTAGCAACCCCCTTAAGGTTAGCTGGGAAGGATCTGCATTTCACCTCGTTTGGTGTTTGCTGAAGGTCTAGGATTGTTTTGAATGCACTAACGTGATCAAGAGGATCTTTCATGTCGTCGTAGACGTCCAATTATGGAAGTTTAAACATGAGGGGAAGAGGGCATTTGAGTACCTTGGCAGTGAAAGGTGAGCTTGTCTTCTTAAGCATGCCACTAGGGTGTGGTTTTCATAGCACACCTTACTTCATCCAGCTCTTTTCTTGTGGCTTCCACCATCTGATGTTTATTGAGCTTGGTTTGCCTGGTTCGTTTAGAGGTAGCTTTGCTACTGGTTGGGCTGTGATCTTCGCCATTGTCCCGATTACATCGCACCAGAGAAGTGTTCCTATTCTTAGGATGTCCTCAGTTCTTAAGACATTCTTGCTGTTTGAATTTTGCATTTTGCTTCATCAACTCTTGGACATTAGATGTCTGAGCTCGAATCTACTCAACCATGATGGTTGAATCCATAGGAAGTGATGAAGTGAAAGTGTCCATGTATCACAAGGAAATTTGTCGATAGAGATATGATGACTTGTCGAAAAGAATTACAACTCAATCGTTCCCCACAGATGGTGCTAAACTGATGAAGCAGAAAATTGCAACTCGTCATTATGCTTCTCGTTAATGGTATGGACGACTGTCAATACATGTTTCAAAGGAACAATGTAAGAGGGCACCTAAGGTCCCGGGGGAGCCTCTGATACTTAAGTCAGTTTATCTCCTTGAGAAACAAAATAATGTAAGAGATAGTCTAAGTATAGTGTGTAAGTGTATGCGTAGATATCTTGCTTACCTGTTGTTGTTTGCCTTATATAGCATGTCTGTGAATAAATGCTCGGGGTATTTATTGTGCCAGACGTTGGAGGCTTTGAATAGCTTGTTGAATGCCATTATATCCTTGTTTAAAGCCTTGTAACGCTTTTACAATGGTCAGCTTAGTTGTCTAAGGCTTTCTGTTGCAGCCCGTAACGTTTAGACTGTGTTAAGGAAAGGATTTAGGGCCGGATCATTAATGTGCATAACGGTCATCAGTGTTATAGACAACCTATTTTATTGACGATCTGCAATCTCTTAGTAGACCAAATTCACTTGAGGCCCATTGATCAAATGTGGCTCTTCAGGATCTTCTAAAGAAACATTCACACAATATAATCAAAGCAATAACTCCCCTAATACTAAATCTGGTCTTTGTTAACCTCCATTACTATTAAAGCCCTCTAAAGAAGCAATCACATTATCTCCTCAAATAATCACTCTTTTATAATTGATTGCATATTTTTACAATTCTTACTATGTAGAGATGTAAGAATTTTTGTATTATAAAAGGAGATGTAATTGAAAGAGGAAGACAGTTAAACAGTGCTTGCAACGATGAGTTGAGCAATGTCTATTTTTTGAATTAGTGAGGCACGTGCAATGACACCGTTGAAGTTAGTGAAGCATGGGTCTTATTTTGATTTAGTCAAGATGGCAGTGTTTCATTTAAAGAGTACGACGTCATTTTACTTAAATCAACACAGCTTTACTAACTTACTCAACTTTTGCTCTTCACTGATCTTGTGCTCAAAAGTCTTCATTCCTAGACAATATGTAGAATTCTTATCCTTATCTAGTTTAAGATATTTTCCCTGTAACAAACTATATATTATTCCTTCCTTTAGATTTTGTTAGAATGATTAGTTACAAGTTTGTTAGGATTTAATACACTATATATGGCAGAAACTGGTACTGAAGGTATGGCAAAAACAGGTGCTACAGGTGCAGCAAGAGAAGTGGCTGTAGGCATATTTGTGTCTACTGCAACTCCTGGCTCCTCAAAGGTCTCTGCAATCAAGAGAAGGGACATGCAAAATAAAGGGAGATCACAGCGAAGGGGTGACACAAATATATATGCATAAAAAGGAGATAACAAAAAAAAAGAAAAAAGAAAAAAGGAAGAGGGAACTTAGCAAGATAAGGAGACATATACCCATGAATTTGGCCTCATGTTCAGCACCTTCCTCCTCCTTAAAGTCAGAAACCCTCTTTTTCATGGTAGGTTTGTCATCAGGATCCTCGAGGACCTCCTCAGATTCCTCAGGAGACAATTCTACATCAAGTCCATATGGGGTAGAGCTTGGGATGGAAGAAGGAGTAACCACCAAGGAGGAACCATCCTTCACGACCTGAGACAGAGCTGCGAAGGGATCACCGGTAGAGATAATGAGAAATGTGGTAGGAGAAGCAACCTCGATCTGAGCAATAGTGGAAGGAATGACTCCCTCTTGGGGAGTAAGTGCCTCGGTAGGAGCAGGAGCAATCTCACTAAGCCTTTTCATATGAGTACCCTCACCTATGAGTACCGGCTCAGTGGAAGGGATAGGAGCCTCAGCAAGAACTCCATGTGCAGCAGTAGGAGGGGCAAGTGTTGCAAACACTACATTAGCCCCGTCAAAGAAACCTTCCATGGGAGTGCCCATGGAGGCAGAAATCTCCTCAGTTGTGGGGTGGTATACAGAAATAGTCTCGGGCTTATCTTGGAAAAAAGAAAGAAAAAAGAAATGAGGAACAAAGGAATCCGTAACTAGTAATGATGCTAAAAGGGATATGGACATGAGACAACCAATGGCATATGACAGAGGAAATATGGGCAAAAGAAAAAAAAATAAAAAAAAATAAAAAAAATAAAAAAAATAAAAAGAAGAAGGAAGAAAGGGAGGAGACATACCTCAAACTCAGGCTCATCAAGTGATATAGGGCGGGTGGTAGATACATCCTTCTTATGCTTAGATTGCAAAAGAAAATAAAGCAAAAGACATAGATGAAGAGATGAGTTAACAAGTGTATGAGGGCTAACCACAGGAAAAGCCCTATATACATACATATATATATATATATATATATATATATATAAAGGGGGCAAAGTTAGAGATAACATACTCTCCACTTAGTGGAGGTGGCCGTAGGGAGAGGAGAGGTCTTGCTCTTACTGCCTCGTGTCCTACTGGAAGGGGAAGCATCGATAGACGGACGCGGAGTAATGAATTTAGGCTAAATGGCAGTGGGGCGCACGCTAGAACAGGTATGGGTAGAAGTAGGAGAAGGGCTCTCCAAAACTATATTGCCTATGGAAGGGAGGCCACTCTCAAAAAGTACAACGTCTGAGCAAGCCTCACAAGAATCACCACCCATTTTGGCGGACTTAGGCTTGGCAGAACCTTTCTTACTTGGCACAGGAATGTTTATCACCTTTACTTTTGTTAGGTTCTAAATGTTTAGAAAAATTGGCAAATCGTGAACACAAACTTGCCTAGATATAGATCTTAGAGTCTGTAGATTTTATTAGACAATACTCAAGGTGATTCAAGTCAAGATTCAAGAACATACAAGCTGCAGGAAGAAGACTTCATATTCTGCCTGATTCGATCGATCGAAGAACAGGCTCGATCAATCGAAAATCGTATCTACAGAATTTTAAGTCGGCCCAAACAGCAGCTTAAGCCCATTAAGGATTAAGGTTTCAGATCTACTTCTCCCACTATATAAAGGAAACCCTGAGCCACATTTTTGGAACTTTTGAGAGAGAAAAGAAAGTGCCTCTTTTGTATCTAGGGTTTTGTACCCAAACCTCTCTAAGTCTTTGTTGCTCATATTTTGTGGTTTGTGTGAATCTCTTGTGAAATCATTGAGGAGCTTTCCTTCACATAAACTTAGGGTTTTCAAGGTAGAGATTATTTCAACATCTTGATGATCAACTCGGTTGCTGCCATTGAAGCTTGAAGAATAACAAGCGTGGGTGCTTGTAGCTGATTGGAAGATCCAAGAAAGAAGGAGTCCATGGATTCGGAGCTTGCACGTGGTCGTGTCAGTAAGTTCTACTGGTGGGTAGTAGTAGGAAGTCAAGCGGGGAGCTTGTAAGTCCTTTTGTATGAACTTCGATTCTTTCAAGATAGTGGATTTAAGTTTACCTTGAGGATTGCTAGGTCAAATCCTCCCCAGGTTTTTACTGTGTGGTTTCCTGGGTGATCATATCATTGTGTTATTTATATTTTTGCTACTTTATATTCTTGATATGATTGTATGTTTGTGATAACCTTGATTTACATAATTTGACTAAGTTAATCACTTGGCTAATTAACTAGGTTAATCCGGTTGGTTTAAGGGGTCTAAATTTCTATCAAGTGGTATCAGAGCGGGTAGCTCTTCTGTTTTAGATCTTTTGATCTAAGAGCTGATCCTAGACCCCTGTTGTCATGGATAATTTAAAGTGTCTTTCTGATCATGTTTCTGCTCATGCTTCTGCTGATTTTATTGATGCTTGTGATGTTTTGAATAAAAAGGACACTATTGTTTATGTTGATTATGTTGATTTTTTTGATGCTTTTGAAACTCTTCGTAAGGAATTATCTAAATCTTTGAAAATTGCTAAGAAATTTAAAGAAGTGTTAAAATTTGCTAATCTTGAAAAAGAGGATTTGATTGTGAGATTAGATGAGTCTAATAAAAAAAATGAATTTATGAGAAATCAAATTTCCTCTCAAGATGAGAAGATGAAAAGCTTGGAACAAGAGTTAATTGAATCTAAAACTAAAATTGAAAATTTGACTAGTACCAAGCCTGTTGTTGATAATAGAAGTGTTTCTGTTTCTCTTAAGCCTAAAACTGAGAAAGTTTATATCCCTCATTTCAAGAGAAATAATAAAGAAAAAGCTTATTTTGCTAGGTTAGACAAAGGTAAAAGTTCTGATGTAGACGCTGAAGTTTCTAAACCTATGTCTAAACCTATTGTTAGAGAGTATAATAAATCTGTTTTTGTGCCTACCTGTCACCTTTGTGGTGTTGTTGGTCATATTAGACCAAACTGTTCTTTGTTGAGGTAAAAACCAAAATCTGAGACTAGATTTGCTGTTAGGAATATTGATGTTCCTAAATTTGTTCCTGTTTGCCACTTTTGTGGTGTTCGTGGTCACATTCGTCCTAATTGTCATAAATTAAAAATTAAGCATTCTTTGATTCAATCTAGAATAGGTGATGATATTTCTCCTGCCATAAGTCCATATAAATTGTTTCATATTCTTTTGAAAAATTTGAGCTTGTTGGCTTGTGAAAGGAATTTGCAGGATTTTAGTCTTTTTCAGAAGATTGGTGTAATTCCTCAAATACACTCTGCTTCTCATGGATTTTCACCTACAAAGCCGAAGACTCGTGCTAAATGGGTGAGAAAAGATTCTCTAAGGTGAGTGTTGCTGACTTATCCCTGATTTAATGCTTTCAATTATTTGTGGACATGTTTTGTTTCTGTTTTTAGTTGTTTTGTTTTTTAGGTTGTTTTTATTTTAAAAAAAAAAAATCCAAAAACATTGAAAATTTCAAAAAGACAAAAATATTTTATTTTGTGTCTAGTTTTTTCTTTTTGAGGATTACATGAGTTATGATATCTCTCTCTTGATTTAGAACATGCTTGACATTGTGGAGAAACTTGAATAGTGTGTGTTATATAAGTGCTAAGCTTTTTCTGATTTTGTGAGTATGTACTAGTTTGTACATGTACTCAAGGGTTAATTAAGAAATTGATATTTCTTGTTTTTGTACCCTTTATAGCTTAGTAAGCACTATCATGCATAGCTTTGCATTGTTCATTTAGCATAATGTGTGCTTTTGTCTTTGGTCATAAATTTTTTTAATCCAAAAAGTTTTTTGTGTTTTGTATTACACATCTTGGATTTATAATCAAGGATTGGCCATATTATATTTACATAACAAGTTTATGTACCTTGTTTAACTTTGATGAGCTTATTTATTGCATTTTACTAGTTGAGCTTTGTAGTGCATGTTGTGTGGGAAAGATGTTTATAGTTTTTGATCACTTTGTCTTAATCTTGAAGTCACATGTTATTTGACTGTCGGACTTGATCCTTTTGAAAAAGGCATAAATAACCATCTCACCACTATTCACTAGCCAATTATGAACACCTTAGTGCATATCTTAAGATTCTGTACTCGAGAAAGTATAACACATGCACCAAAAAAAAAAAAAACATAAGGTGTAGCCTTGGTTTAATTGCTTAATGCTTAAAATTGGTGTGTACTATTAGGCTTGATGCCAAATCACATAATTAAAATTGGTGTGTACATTATGAGGCAAAATTCAAGAAACTTACATGATTGCAAGCTTATGTTCTAGGAGATGTGGGAGTTATAGGATGTAACACTTTAGGTGATAGTCTCTTTTAAATTCTATGTGATGAATTTTGTAAACTTTGTGATTAATTGCTATTCACATATCACCTCACATGTATCTCAAGGTTTTGCTAGTTGCACACACTACATAAGTTACTCTTTGCTAAACTTGGTATATTATATTGTGTGTGATTTTGTTGTGGCCATCCAAGATTAAAAGTTTCTTGATTTTAATGCAAAATGTGTTTAATGTTTGCACTTTGAGGAAAAATTGATTGAAAATCTTGATTTTGGAAGATCTGGGTTGAATTCAAGTATTTTTGAAAAACTTTTCGTCTCATACTCATGCATTTTTTTTATAAAACAATGTGCTTTGAGGAGTTTTTGCATTAAAATGTTCTGTTTTCAAAAATCTGATTTTTCCAGACTTTCGATCGATCGAACCTATTTTTCGATCAATTGAAATTGCGATTAACATTTTTGGTTTTAGTCTGCCTGACTCGATTGATGTTCGATCGATTGTCAATCGATCGAAATTGAAAAATTTTCAGTTTCTATGTTTTTGACCAAATTTTTTTTTCATGCATCATTTGTGTTTAGGATTCACATGCATTGCATTGTTTTTGTATCCATCTTGCAGTTTTGTAGTCATATCTCTCATTGTTTTCACACATAACATGCATACACTTTACTAAATTGGGTACTCAACTTGATTTAAAAATTGATTGATTCATTTTTAGTTTTGTACATTCTAGTATATGCTATTTCTTATGTGTGAACTACAGAAATTTTTTTCTTAAAAGATATGATAGATAATTAATGTGCAAATATTTTCTCTACTCATGCAACTGTTTATGGATTACATAGTGCCATGTTTGCATTTTATTGAAAGAGAGAATATTTTTTTTTCATGTGTATCCTCAACTTAGTTTTTTTAAAAACTTGGTTTGTGTCTTTTTATTTATACCCACCCCCTTTATTTTTCCCCAAAACTGTTTTTTCCAAAAACTTGTTTTGTTTTTCCTATTTTTATAGGGGGAGATTTTTTTTTTAAAACCTTTGTTGTTCTTAGGGGGAGTTGTCTCTATTTTCTATATCGTTGAAGTGGTTTGTGTCCTCTTGATTCTCTATTTTCTCTTATCCTTTATTGCATATGGTGACTGTTTACTCTTTGTATGAGTTGTCTTTGTCAATACATGACAAAAAGGGGGAGAAATTATTGATTTATGGGAATCATGTTTGTCTTCTTTAGGGGGAGTTGAAATTATTTTTGAAATGGGAGAATATAAATAAAAACTTTTTGTTGTATCTAATTTAGGGGAAGAGTTAGTTTACTTATGTTTTTATTTCTGTTTCTTGTTCACTGCTCATTGATTTATATTTATGAGTTATTCATGATATATGTCTTTGTTTTGTGTTTTGTGAAGTCAAGAATTTAATTTTGATTTACTTGTATTTTTTTCCACACATGCGTTTATGCGTTTGTTGAGTATTTCAGGAATATACAGGTTTATTCAATTGAGTTGCTGTCTACACTTACAACTGATGGATAGTAGTTAGGTTGAGTTTATTGTAATGGAAATTTTATTGTATTGGGTTGTTCTTGTATTTGAGCATTTCATTTTGTATGAAAGTTTTGTCACGAATTGCCAAAGGGGGAGTTTGTTAGGTTCTAAATGTTTAAAACAATTGGCAAATCATGAACACAAACTTGTCTAGATATAGATCTTAGAGTCTACAGGTTTTATTAGATAATGCTCAAGGTGATTCAAGTCAAGATTCAAGAACATATAAGTTGCAGGAAAAAGACTTCATATTTTGCCTGGTTCGATCGATCAAAGAACAGGCTCGATCAATCGAAAATCGTATCTACAGAATTTTAAGTCGGCCCAAACAGCAACTTAAGCCCATTAAGGATAAGGGTTTCAGATCTACTTCTCCCACTATATAAAGAAAACCCTAAGCCACGTTTTTGGAACTTTTGAGAGAGAAAAGAAAGTGCCTCTTTTGTATCTAGGGTTTTGTACCCAAACCTCTCTAAGTCTTTGTTGCTTATATTTTGCGGTTTGTGTGAATCTCTTGTGAGATCATTGAGGAGCTTTCCTTCACGTAAACTTAGGGTTTTTAAGGTAGAGATTATTTCAACATCTTGATGATCAACTCAGTTACTGCCATTGGAGCTTAAAGAATAACAAGCGTAGGTGCTTGTAGCTGATTGGAGAATCCAAGAAAGAAGGAGTCCGTGGATTCGAAGCTTGCACGTGGTCGTGTCAATAAGTTCTACTGGTGGGTAGCATTAGGAAGTCAAGCGAGTAGCTTGTAAGTCCTTTTGTATGAACTTCAATTTTTTCAAGATAGTGGATTCAAGTTTACCTTGAGGATAGCTAAGTCAAATCCTCCCCAGATTTTTACTGTGTGATTTTCTAGGTGATCATATCATTGTGTTATTTATATTTCCGCTGCTTTATATTCTTGATATGATTGTATGTTTGTGATAACCTAGAATTGCATAATTTGACTAAGTTAATCACTTGGCTAATTAACTAGATTAATCCGATTAGTTTAAGGGGTCTAAATTTCTATCAACTTTCTTCTCCCAACCACCAGGATAGTCATCGGCATGCCATAACCACCCCATATTCTCCTCATCCCACTTAAAGATGGCAGACTGACTCTGCTTCCTAGCATATGCCAACATAGATTTAGAGGGTAAAAGCAGCCGAGGGTTGGCTGAAATGACTACACTAAACCTGTTAGGAGGAATAAGAGAAAAACCCCGGCTACCCATCAATTCTTGCTCAAATGAAGTCATCACAGCCTGCCAGTATCCGTGCATAGCAGGAGTACAAATGCCCTCTCTTTGTGAGCCAAGAATGATAATTGCAGTGAAACGCTTGCTTCAGAACTCAAAGCATCATGCTGCAGGAATGGTCGAGTGGAGGTGGGAGACTCCATAAGGGAAGAAAGATCATTAGGGATGTCCTAATCTAGGCTGAACTGTCTTTTCACCTTATTGGCAGGATAATGCACAAACTTAATGCCCTCGTCAGCCAGATAAGGTAACTACCCAGCGTTGGTGGCTGCCAAGTAAGTAATCCCTCTCTCCTTGAAACCGGTCAATGGAGTGGTGGTCTCGGTAGTGTCAACAAATGGACCCATAACATAATCTGCGCATGTGTAACCTATACCTAGATTCTTGTATGCTCTCCAAAAAAACTCAACACCTTTATGAAAAGACTTAACGGCGGAATGATCAATTGGCTTTAAACCAACCCAGCCAGTAGAAAGTCAAACTCAAATCTACCACAAAAATTGATAATGACTCTCGGGCACGATTGATATTTCTCCTTAATAAAATGGACAGGCTTACACTACGCCAAGTGCTTTGCACAACGCTCATACAACAAGTGTTGCAGAATAGTACTGTGAACAGAAGAAGTGACTATGTGGCAAAAGCCTGCATAACTTTCATCGCTCTGTAGAATGTCTAATTGAACATTCAAATGCCCCAAGAGCATAGGAGCCAATGGCATACTTATCTCGGTAGATATCTTAATAGCTAATTGAAAATATAAAGGTTTCACAACATAGTGGGGATGAGAGCCAAAGATAAACTTACAAAGCCAGAATGTGATAAAAGCTGCACAGCGAACAGCAACAGAAATTTTAGAAGAAGAACTAACCTAAAACGACAACTTTGCATTACCACTTATCTTTTTCTTCAACTCGGCCTCCACGGCCTCTTCCTCTAGGGAAAGCTCTAAAGCGCCAGGATTAGCATTACCAGGGATGGGCAAGAGCAACCGATTTGTTACATCTTCCAAATTCACGGTGACTTCACTGCAGGAGAAAAGGAAAGTTTGAGTGGTGGTACACCACCAGCGGACCAAATGGCAGAGGTTGAAGAGGTCCCTATAGTTAGATAAACAACGGGATGAAAAAATAGCCTTCAATACACCGACCTGTTGTAGCAACCCCATAAAGCTTGTGTCAAAAAAGTCTCTGTCTACCCACTCTTTCCAACCCAAAGTGGTGCCTTATCCAAATTTGAAGTGAATAGGCACGGGGAGTGAAGTGCCTTGGTGGAGACAAGGTTGGGGATTGAGGAAGGCAATAGAGCCCAAAAAACATTCATATTTCGTCGGCAAAGAGCAAGCCACACATAGCCTGACAGCAGCGGCATGTAATCACCAGGAACCTTCGGGAAATGGGGATGAATGTCGTACCAAGGATTTATAAGAGAAGCGCACTCACTATTGGGGGCACGCTGCTCTTCCTCTTCATCGGAGTGGTTTGATTCGGAGTACACGGCCTCTTCGCCTACATCGCGTGTGGCGAGAGGATCGAAGACAATCTATTTTCCTTTACAGCAGGAAAATCTCTGGCCTTTCGTCTGTATCATGGTGCAACGGTTGATCGGAGTAAACGGATGAAAGTGTTAGAAAGGGAGAACGCGGTGAAGAAAGGGAAACAGGGAAAGTGTTTGTGTTGGAAGGGGAGAGAGTGCTCATATTTGGAATGCGAAGGGAACTTCTCTTAAATTCCATTGTCATTAATACCAACATGAAAGGATGCAACGAGTTAGCCATCGGATAAGAGATGGAATTAATGAAGCAGCTGCTGCATTTCATAATAACTGCTAAATTAGGAAATTCGAAGAGACAATACTGTTCATGGCAAGAAAAAAGATATATATATATATATATACGCACACACATGTGTGTGTAAGTTAAGGACCACTGTTTGAAAAAGCCCACAAAGAAAAAGAAGAAGGAAAAATATAAAGGACAGGGAAGTCTTTTACTCACATATGAATCGCAGGAACGTTTCATATGCTTAGGGGGCTAAATGTTGATGCTCATTTTAGGAAGCCTAGTAGAAGGAAGAAGCCCAGCAACATGGACAGAAATGAGTTAGTAATTGGATAGAAAAGCTATTAAGTCCAAGCGGCAGGAATAATGGATCATAGGTCTATAAAATAAATAAATGGGCCTTGAGGAAGCAAATGGGCCTCAAGGAGCCCGAAAAGAGAGAATTAACAAACCCATAGGGGCTGTAACGACCCCGCCCCAACTGTGTAGATATTGTTCGCTTTGGGACCTATACCCCTTACAGTTTTGTTCTCCCCCAAATCATACAGCAGTGGGGAAAATGCCTCTACACATTAAAGGAAGGTCATTCCTTATTAGCACATTCCAATGTACTTCCCTAAGCGATGTGGGATTCCATGGATTGCAAGACCCTCTTTTGGGTCACTGCAATCCACCCCCTTACGAGCACACGCATCCTCGCGTGTGGGGCCCACACTTCCGGCTAAGGCATGGCTCTGATACCATATGTAACGACCTCGGCCCAACTGTGTAGATGTTGTTTGCTTTGAGACCCATGCCCCTCACGGTTTTGTTCTTCCCCAAGTTGCGCTGAGGAAAAGGCCTTTACACATTGAAGGGAGGTCATTCTTTATAAACACATTCTCATGTGCTTCCCTAGGTGATGTGGGATTCTATGGAATACAAGACCCCCCTTTTTGGATCACTACAATCCACCCCCTTTACGGGCACACGCATCCTCGCTTGCGGGGCCCACACTTCCCGCTAGGGCATGGCTCTGCCATTTATAACGACCCCGCCCCAACTGTGTAGATATTGTCCACTTTGGGGCCTCATACCCCTCACGGTTTTGTTCTTCCCCAAGTTGCGCTAGGGAAAAGGCCTTTACACATTGAAGGGAGGTCATTCTTTATAAACACATTCTCATGTGCTTCCCTAGGCGATGCGGGATTCTGTTAGGTTCTAAAGACTTAGGATTTGATGTATTTAGAACTCTAATGTGTAATGTTGGCAAACCATGATCAAAACAATATGTTTAGTCTTGTTTAGGCTTACTCAAAGTTGTGTAATTCATGTAAAGTTGAAATCGAGAGGCTGCAGATGCATTAGTGCATTTCGGCCTGACTCGATCGATCGAAGGATAGACTTGATCGATCAAAAGTTGGCCAGAATGTTTTTCTGTAGAATTTCCAACTCAACCCTATCTCATTAAATGTTTTGGATTTTATGTTTTTACCCTAGGTATATAAGACAAAACCCTAGCCACGTTTTGTGAGTTACTTTGGTTGTATTGTTGCTCATATTTTCCTTCATATAAACTTAAAGTTTTCAAGGTAGAGATATTATCAACCCCTTGATGATCAACTCAGTTGCTGCCATTAGAGCTTAAAGAAACATAAGCGGTAGTGCTTGTATCTTGTGGAGAATCTAAGAAAGAAGGAGTCCATGGATTCGGAGCTTGCACATGGTCGTGTCAGTAAGTTCTACTGGTGGATAGCATTAGGAAGTCGAGCGTGGGTGCTTGTAAGTCCTTTTGTGTGAACTTCGATTCTTTCATCTAGTAGATTCAAGTTTACCTTGAGGATAGCTAGGTTAAATCCTCCACAAGTTTTTTACCGATTTGGTTTTCCTGGGTGATCATATCTTTGTGTTCTTTATATTTCCACTACTTTATGTCTTAATATGATTATTTGATTGTGTTAACCTAGATTTAGATAATTTGACTAAGTTAATCACTTGACTAATAAACTAGGTTAATCCAATTGTTGTGTTTTAAGGGGTCTAAAAACCTATCAGATTCCATGGAATGCAAGACTCCCCTTTTTGGGTAACTACAGTCCACCTCCGTTACGAGCACACGCGTCCTTGTGTGTGGGACCTATACTTTTGGCTAGGGCATAGCTCTGATACCATTTGTAACGACCCTGCCCTACCTGTGTAGATATTGTCTGCTTTGTGACCCATATCCCTTACGGTTTTGTTCGCCCCTAAAGCACACAGCAGTAGGGGAAAAGACTTCTACACATTAAAGGAAGGTCACTCCTTATAAGCACATCCCCATGTGCTTCCCTAGGCGATGTGGATTCCATGGATTGTAAGACCCTCTTTTGGGTTACTACATGGGCAGCGTGTGATGTAGAAAAGTGAGAATGAGCTACAGCAAGCCCAAAGTAATGCAAGTAAAGAAAGTAAGGGGTTGATGGAAAATCCATAGACCCCAAAGATGAAGGATAAAGTAATTGGGTTAGGGAAGCCCAAAGGAATTAGTAAAAGCCCATGGGAACACAAAATTAGAAAGAGTTAAGGATGCCTAAGGCAAGTAAATAGGCCAAGGATGCCCAAGAGAAAATGGGACACAAGAGCCCGCAAGCAATGTAACAAAAAGCCCAATGACCATACTAAGTCATTGAAAGAAGAATAAGCAGCAGGCCTAAAGAAGCCTAGCAGGCTTGGGTCCAATAACATCACAGCAGGAATGGCAGAATGGTGCAACAGGAAATGCAAAGACTGTAGAAAAGAGCAAAAGAATGGGTCGAAGGAGGAAAGCCCACAATTAAGTAAGACCCGGCCCCCAAAGGGAGTGGGCTATAGAGAATGAGGAATTAGAAAGTAGCTCATGCCATAAAAAGTTAAGGATGGGCGGAAAAATGTGTAAAGGAGCCTCTAGACCATGGCAAACGCAGCAGGTAAGTTTTGGACACACGCAGAAGTTGAGCACGCGCAAGGCCCAAGCTTCACCAACCTGTACCCAGCCAATACAAGAGGTGTGTGTTATGGGTCAGAATTAAGAGGGTATGGTCTAGCGGTGAGGAGAGGGGAAAGCCTATTCTGGGGTTCCTGCTCAGGCTCTTTTGGGGTAGATGTTTTGCTGGGATGAGCTAGAACCACTAGGTGCATGCTATGAGGGATAGGAAGAAAGAGAGCACCCACACCGTAGTAGGTAAAAGTGCCACGGTAAACAAACAAACAAAATAGTCTTCTTTGTCTGGTGGTATAGCTAGCACAGGTAAGTGGTGGTGGCTAGGTGACTGATAAACCAGTAGGTGGTC
Organism: Quercus variabilis; assembly: GCA_030445155.1. NCBI lineage: Eukaryota > Viridiplantae > Streptophyta > Magnoliopsida > Fagales > Fagaceae > Quercus > Quercus variabilis. Next base: position 17,541,135 of record CP129456.1, read on the forward strand.
GACAAGGATACCCAGACTAGACAAAGGTAGTTAAAAGCTAAAATATTAAAATTCGATCATGGCAGGCATTATATAAAGGACCCTGTTGTGCACAGAGGGAAAGGACGGTAATAGTAACCTCTCGAAAAAACCACGAAACAGAAACAAGTATTGAGAAAAGATGAGAAAAAGAAAGAGAAAAGGAAAATTAGAAAATAAGAAAAGAAAACAGAGAGTTAGAACAGTAGGCATACACCAATAGGTTGGTCCCCTCTGTCCCTCTAAAAGTCCTGCTCTCTACCAAAAGCAAGAGGATTCTTTTGGGCACAAGCCATTCAGGTCCGTTTCTCTCAAAGTGATTAATTTCAACAGCAAGATTTTCCCTGGGAGATTATTCACATTGACGAAAATGGTTCCCTCCTTGGTCTTGGTCCTGTGATATAACTTGGCATAACAGATTGACCTTTTCTTTTTCTCATGTCTTACTTATTTATCTCCACCATTTTCTTTACAAGGTGTTTCTTATCGTTGTGATTATCATTTTAATTAGGGATTATTTGTTCACTTTGTCTAAAGGTAAAAGTACTTTCTATTATTATTATCATGTCTGCTTGTCATGACACATTTGAAGTAGCTCTGCCTGCCATGGGCATATGAACGAAGTTCTTGGCCAACGAGGCATAGTTTGTGCACAAGTAGGACCAAAGTGTATTGTAGTTGGACCGGTCTCAACTCCCTTACTCAGAACACTTAGGCCTAGTACAGTAGGAGGCAACCCAGTCCAACATTGCAAAAAGGCCCACCACAAGGGGCTTGAGTGAAAATGGAGTCTATCCAATCTACTCAAAGCTTCAAGCCAAGGGTCCTGCCTTCATACACACTTCATTCAATCTTGCTCAAAGAAATTCTGTTTTCACATAAGCTCCATCTAAGTTTGCTCATACAGCTTCTTCCTTACCTTTCAATGTTAATTGGACTAATAAATGGTTGCTTTGGAACCATAGACTAGGACATCCTAATGACAATATATTACATTCTGCTATTTCTAATCTTGAACCTTCAAATGTATTCAAGTTCAATTCTGCAATTGTAACACATTGTAAACATTGCCTTGGTGGCAAAATGCACCAATTTCCTTTTGTTAAATCTGGTATTCAATCTAAAGCACCTCTTAAACTCATTCATGTTGATGTTTGGGTTCCAGCCCCTATTGTGTCTATTAATGACTTTAGATACTACCTTGTGCTTGTTGATGACTTTACTAAGTTTGCTTGGGTGTATTTGCTCAAACTCAAGTCTGATGTTCTTAATATTTTCAAACACTTCAAAATAACTATAGAAAATCAACTTGATCTAAAAATCAAGATTTTTAGATCTGATGGAGGTGGAGAATTTTCTTCTAAAGCCTTAGTTGAATTTTGCTCCTCACAAGGCATTATACACCAGTTTTCTTGTTCACATACTCCACAACAAAATGAAGTTGCAGAGAGAGAACATAGACATTTCATTGAGTGTTCTCTCACTATGTTATCTCTTTCAAAACTACCTCTTTCTTATTGGTCGTATACAATAGCAATTGCAGTCCATATCATCAACAGGCTTCCTTCACCTTATCTACATAATCAATCACCATGAGAACTCTTGTTTCATTCCATGCCTGATCTTTGGTTGCACATGCTTCCCTCGACTTAAACCTTACATTGATCACAAATTACAACCTCATATTAAGCCTTCTATTTTTCTTGGCTATCCTGCCTTCTCAAAAGGCTACATCTGTCTTGAACCTATCACTCACAGAGTTTACATCTCTAGACATGTTCTTTTTAATGAAAATGAGTTTGTGTCCTAGTTCCTCAATTCCAACCGCAAACTCTCCTTTTTGTACTTTTCCTACTTGGTTGTCTTATATGTTGCACACATCTCCACCTCCTACTTGCACATCACTACCTAATTCTACACCTCACATGTCTACTTCTCCTTCACTTTCACCATAACACTCTAATTCTACTCTTGGTCAATCCATATCACCATCTCCTCCTATCACTACTCCCTATATCCACATCTGCCCCACAACATTCATCATCCATCCCTACACCCTTAACTATACAACCTGCTGCCCCTATACCTGCTCTCGAGTCATCTGGCATTAACCTACACTTGCTCATGCCACAATCACATCTGATTCTAATCCTATCTCTACCACAGCCACAAATGACTTTGAACCTATTTCTCCCATAGACACAACTGGCCTTGCTCTTGTTCCCTTCAAAAATACATATCCTATGGTTACTAGATCAAAGGTAGTTATATTCAAACCCAAGGCCTATGCTAATAAACCTTCTCCCATTGACTATACCTTGATTAAGCCACTCACTTACAAGATTTCTACTCAATTTCCTCAATGGTGTACTGCCATGGATGAGGAGTTTGAAGCTTTAAAGAGACAAGGAACCTGGTCCTTGGTCCCTTTTTCCCCTTTTCAAAATGTTGTTGGTTACAAGTGGGTGTTTAAGCTTAAACACAATAGTGATGGCACTATCAGTAGATACAAGGCTAGGCTGGTTGCTAAAGGCTTTCACCAACAGTTTGGTGTTGATTTTGAAGAAACCTTCAGCCCTCTGATCAAGCCACCCACTATGAGAATAATTTTGACATTGACAGTTCAGTTCAACTGGCCTCTACGGTAGCTTGATGTAAGGAATGCCTTCCTTCATGGTGTGCTCAAGGAGGAAGTTCACATGCTTCAACCCCCTAGGTACATTGATCCTATTCATCCCAATTATTGAAGGATTTAGGCATCTTCCTTTCTACTCCTCCGAAACTCTAGTGTGACAATGTCTCAGCTCTAGCAATTGCTTCCAACCGTGTGTTTCGTGCCAGAACGAAGAATATTGAGGTAGATTATCACTTCATTCATGATCGTGTGCTTCGCAAGGATCTTCAAGTCAAGTATATCAGCACAAATGATCAACTAGCTGACATTTTCACAAAGAGTCTTCCCCAGGGGCGGAGCTACATGTTAGGGGGGGGGGCCAAAATTTTTGAATTTTTTTTTTACTATATAGAAATATTTAATATTTTAATAATTAGCCCTCAAAAATGGGACTTGCCCCACCCCCCCCCCCCAAACTATTTGAGTTGGTCCAATAATGTTCTTAAAAAAATTGTCCAATTTGTCTAGTAGTTATAGAGAACGTATTGTTTCTCAAATTCATTTTTTATGGTAAAATGTATTCTTGTATTTTTTAAAATTTGGATCATTTATGTCTTTGAACACTTCATTAATTCAATTGAAAATTTTTTACTCACAACGGCAATTTGGTAACTTATATTGAAAATGAAAATTGTAAGGATTTCACTTTGGAAAATGGTGAAAGATTAATTTAATTCTATGAAATATTTAATTTTAAGGATTCATTATGAAAGATACTAACTTTTTGTGTATGTGTATAGATACATGTGTTTGTGTATGTGTATAAAAGTTTGTATAGACTAATAAATTAGCAACACAAATCGGCCCCCCCAAACAAAAATTTCTGGCTCCCCCCCTGGTCTTCCCACTGCTCGATTTTTTTTTCTTCGTTCCAAACTCATGTTACCAGTAGCTCCCTTGAGTTTGAGGGGGGATGAAAGAGGAAGACAACTAAATAATGCTTGCAACGGCTAGTTGAGTAACGTCTATTTTTTGAATTAGTGAAGCACGTGCAACGACACTATCTGACTTAGTGAAGCATGAGTCTTATTCTGATTTATTCAAGACGGCAGCATTTCATTTAAAGAGCACGACGTTGTTTTACTTAAACCAACACAACTTCACTAACTTACTCAACATTTGCTCTTCATTGATCCTGTGCTCAAAAGTCTTGATTGCAGAACAATATGTAGAATTCTTATACTTGTCTAGTTTTAGATATTTTACCTGTAACAAACTAGATATTTATTCCTTCCTTTAGATTCTGTTAGAATGATTAGTTACAAGTTTGTTAGTGAAAGTTCAAAATGTGTCTAAAACACCCTTGAACGTTTAGATTCCAAATAATAAAATATCATTTTAAGCTTATAATCAAACAATTAATGTGCAGAACATGAACATAAGCCAACCACAAAATTGATAACTAATCTATGCCAAATATAAACACATCCACAGTAGTAAATACAAGGCAAAGATAAAGGGAAGGAAGATACAAACACACGGACAACACACGATGTGTTATCGAAGAGGAAACTGAAGACCTCGGCGTAAAACCTCTTCGCCGCCCTCCAAGCGGTCAAATAATTCACTAAAGAATGTAGTTGGGATACATGAACAGCAGAAGATCCTCCAAGCCTAATCTACCCAAGTACCTAAGCCCTCCAAGCTTCCTGCTCCAACGAGGTTACGCCGAACCTATTTCTTCTTTAGCTTCCCGGATTCCGCTACTAGACCATAGCATCAACCAATGTATATTGGTTCCTTCCAAACTACTTCCCTTAGCACCAAATGAACCTTCTCACAGACGTAGGTGTGGTGAGATAAGGATTTGGTCAATGACCTCTAAGGGGTATGACAATGGAGAGGAAGAGAGTAGAGGAATTTGTAGAGTCTCTAAGGTAAAGATTGGGGATGAGGCAATCTTGATTTTCTCTAGGGTTTCTCTCACAAAAATTCTCTCTGGAAGCTCTCTACATTTAGTGGGTATAAGGGTCTATATATAGTGGTGTGTGTTTGAAATACGAAGAGTCAGTTTTTGTTAAACAGGGCTGATTGGCGGCTTGACCTTGTGGCTTGTCCAAGTCATGAGTTCAAGTCGCGACGTAATGGCCTGGCCAGCCTGGGACTTTTGTCCTGTAGTGCGATAGCTGGCGCGACCCTTCAGCTCCCCATGTGTGCTTCTCACGTGATTGCATTTGGCGGCTTGCCAGTCGCGAGCCGGCCGTGAGTCCTAGCCGCGAATCCCTACTTTCTTGCATATACTTGAGCTTTTTTTCACCGCTTCTCACACACTACCCTTACAATAATCCCACCTAAATACAAGGTTACTAAATGCTAAAATATAAGCAAATTGGCACGGAATAAAGCTAACAAGATGGTTGATAAATTTCAACCTTACAATCTCCCCCTTTGACTATTCCGTGACAAAACCCTAAAATAAACTCTAGACTTAACGCGTGAGTTGGGAACAGTTGAAAAACTCACTCACACCTAACTCTAGAATCTGTGGAGCTTTAGAACCATAAGAACAAGTAACTCTTGAAATATAACAACACAATAAGTTCATTGTATGCAGAAAACTTGTAAAGCAAATGGAACAAGCACAATGCGATCAAGCACAATAGAATAAAGCAATATGCCATGGCAAGACCAAAACATGCAATCACTATAACCAAGTGATCACAATGCTCATTCACACTTGGAATGAACATCCAGACATTCAAGATGACAAACACAAGGCAAATCACTTGAATGACCAACACTCAACCAATGCATAATACAAGAATTATGTGCATTTAGGAAAAATCCTACACGGGCACAAGAGTGACAGTACTTAAAAAGGAATGCATAGCATTAGCTTAGAAGTACTGATTTAACAAAGCACAAAGGCTGCATATAGCATGGCACAAACCACAAAGGCCTACAAGTGTGCATAATCAAACCCTTAAAGCTTACATAAGCAACATGGGTACAAAACAGAAAATAAACCAGAACATATGCTGACTAAACTGACTAGACATCATCAATATATAAATAAACCAAGTATAAAACACATTCAAGAGTTATGAGTTTAAACCAAAACAAGACTAGGACCTATAATAACAATAGTTAATCAACAAACTATCAAAGCTACAAACAAAACATTAAGTGATAAAGAAATCTCCCCTTCAAAACAAGCACTCCCCCTCAAGAGCTGCCCCAAAAATTCTCCCCCTTTTTGACCAGAATGGCCAAAGGGTCACTGCTGCAACTTGGTGAAAATGCCATCAACTTGAGCTGCCAAAACATCGATCTGGTCCTGCATGACTGCCAATCTCTCTGACTGCTCTCTCTGGCCATCACTGAGAGTCTTTTCCACTTCCTCAAGACGCTTGTGGAGGTTCTCAAAAAGCATCTCCAACCTATCAGGCTGAGGGGTAGACTGTGCTTGTGTAGTGTGGGTTGCTGTAAAACATGGGTGGCATGTACAAGTGAATCTAGCTCAGGAGTGGAAGAAGTAGCAGGAAAGAGATGTGCACTTTTTGGAGTTTTGGATGAATGACTTCTACTGGCTTGTAGAGTGAACATAGAGATTGGTCGAGGACGAGCAATCATGTTCCCAACTGAGGGAAGAGTAACACCTTCACTTACAATGAATTTCATAATAAGACTGCAGAAAGGAAGACACCCTCGTGCTACTGTTCGGGTTGCTGTCTTCCTTATGATATGAAAAATATGGGCACAGATGTCAATGGTGGTGCCTGTGATGAGATCACATAGAAATTGAGCCATTCCAAGATTGATATACACCATGTTGGTCAATGGATAGAGGTTGGAAAACATAATCAGCTTCAATGTTGTTAACTCAAGTGAAAACTTAGTAGTACTTATGGATGTGCCAGCACTGGAGATGTCATGGTCAGGACCAAGAACTTGGAGAATGTCCTGAATCACTGGAGTACGATCATCATAAGGAGTTAGGTCGGCATTCGCAGGTCGAGTGATTTTGAGAAGTTTGGATATGGTGTCCGAACTAATAATGAACTCCGTTCCTCTGACTAGACAGTGTAGTTCAGTTTCAAGATCAACTGTGTTGGCGAAACACTCCTTCACTAGTTCTAACATTGGATTAACAAAATTTTCAAATAATTCTGCCCAATCTTTTGCCTCGAAGATCCGAGGGACAAAAGTGGTTTCCAAGGTATCAAATCTAACCTCCCATTCCACTATTGGAGTTCCCTGATCAAAAATGCTTGAGTAAGCATCTAGGTGTTGAGGAGTTCTGAACAACTCAAGATTGAGTTCAGTGGATGGCTGTGATGAAGAACGTGTTCTTTTTGCAACAGGTAATGTTTCTTCTTCAGTCATAATCTATTTTCCTTTGGATGATCGTCGAGATATCTGTAGAAGAGCAAACATACAGCAAAGTACCAAATCCACAACCCACTTATTTTGTTAGATCTAGTCAAAGGATGAGAGTGTAAAGACCAAACAGTTCTAGAAGACATAGAATGACAAAGTACGCATTTCTGAAGACCAGAAAACATATGAAACATGAAACAGATGCCAAACACACAGAGAGTAATAGGCATTATAGCACACACTGTAAAAAACGAGTAGTAATGTGTCACAGACAACAAGCATTTCAACACAATATCATGAAAGAGATAGGTGCAGATATTAAGGTGAGAACACTCAGATAAGTCAAAAACATCATGTGAGGCCACACTGAACAAGTCATTGGCAACAAAAACCCATTCAACAAATCCAGCATATTTAAACAAAGCCATGTTCGAACCCAACATTTCACAATGCACAATAGCAACAACACATTCTCACATTTAAGAAAATAACACTCAAAAACAAGAAATTAGAAATGAGGGAAAGAAAACCCATACCTTTTTCTTGAAGATAGATGTGAAAATGATGCAGAAATGAAGGTATTTCACAGATGAGCACGGTGAGTTTCAGAGATAGAAATGGAAGGGACAATGAACAGTCACAAAGTACGAGGGAAAAACTGAAATTTTTTTGAAAACTGACTTTAAAAACGCAAAACACGCGTTTTTCGCGACTGGATCAAGTCGCCAGTGTAAGTCGCAAAACACTATGAAACAAGATTTAAAAAAAAAAAAAAAAAAAAAAAACTTCTAAGTGTTTTTCGCGACTGGAAGGTCTACCCACGAGATAGTCGCCAGGGGAGCCGCGAAAATCTCTGTGTACCCCTCGCGACTGGACCTTCCATCCACGAACAAGTCGCCACACTGAGCCGCGAAAACCCCAAAAACTCAAATTTTTGAAAAATTTCTAAGTCTTTTTCGCGACTGTAGCCTTGACTCGCTAGTGACCCGCGAAAACTCTCGGAGTGAGCTTCACGACTGGAGCATGGGATTGGACCTACCCGCGACTAAGTCGCCAAAACAGGGCAACACTGTTTTTGAAAATTTTGACATTTTTGTAAAACAAAATACTTTCCAAAAACAAACTAAAACACTCAAAAATCTTTTTGTGTTTGATCAACAAAGATTGAGCTTGTGAAAACACATTTAAACAAGTACAATCACACAAATGAATATGGCATTCATTGAACATAGACTTGTGTGTTGTGTGTGGATATCAAAAATGAGATAGTCCTTAATCTAATGTGAAGCTTCAATGATCAATTCAATCAAGGCATACACAACTAGCACTAGATAATGTGACCTATCTCAATTATAGAAACATGCATATATGACATCCCACAAGCACTTGATAACAGTTCTTTGAAGCTTTTCATTTGGCTCCATATTCAACATTACATTTGCACTTTTAGAGCAAAGAAAATCTCATTGTGAGATAGATGCCTGAAATTTTTTATATTTCAATTGATAAGTTAGCCTTTGGCTTTTTGGGCATCATACAATTCAGTTTGGTCACTTTCCCTTTTTCCTAGTCGAATACTAGTATGTGCGACAGGCTTTTGCAGCTCTATATCTCTTTTCATTTGGAGATTTACATTTAGAGAGCTCTTTTAAGCATAAAAATAAAAAGTGGGAAGATATATAGGCATGAGTCTATGCATGTCTCAAGATCAACAAAACCATTCGCTAATCATTCATGATAAGGTTGAAGATCTATTTACAACAATCACATAGATTTCAGAATTTCTTCCACAATGATATGAGTGCATGAGAGACAAGCTAAACTCGTTAAATGCACAAAGCCATTAGTACAAAGGTATAAGGCAAAACATGCTTTGAGATAAAACTCAACAAAGTTGATCAAACTTTTTGGATTTTTTACTTTTTATGTGTTTTTTGAATTTTTGACACAAAAGCAGTAAAAGATTGATCAGAAACATAACAAAAACGTAAAAACATTTAAACCAAAGACAAACACACATAAAAAATAACAACCTAAATACTAGCAAGAAGCACACAACCAAGCAAATTCGCAAACATGGGAAGGATTGATGCATGGACATGTTGTAATGCTTATGCATGAGTAGCCTTCGTCACCCACACATCACATGCGTTTGGGGTGATAACCTTAACGGATTGGGTACGTGAATTAGGACTGTCAAACCTTCGTGTGAAGCTTTCCAGGCAATTTGTGAAGGCACCGATCATCTTCATCACATCCATCATTCCTGGATTACAGTTTTGACTTCTTGGTTGCTCACTACCTTAAGACCTATTGTCGTTTCTTCTTCCTCGTGACCGAGGAGCACTTGCATTGTTCACTGCTCTCAGCTTGTGACAATTAGATCTTGTATGTCCTTGTACTCCACAATAGTGACAGAGATAGTTCATTCTAGGACCCTGCTGAGATCTTGGAAGTGATCTTCCTCTAACTCCATATCTAGAGTTTGATTAACTATGGGACTTATTGAACACCCGTTGATCAACCACATTGTTCATCTTCTCAGCTTTAATTTTCTCGGAATAGACTTATTCACAATCATCTCTTTAGCCTTTACAAGCTTCACTTCTTTGACAACCATGGCTGATGTGCTACTCCCTCCGGTGTAACCCAACCTGGACTTATCTGAGGAAGGTTTTTGAGATGAAATAACATCTTCTAACTTCTGGAAGGAGACTCTCTCTATCTTGGCATGAGCTTGCACCATCTCTTGCTTAAGAAATCTTACTTTGGTATAAGCTTCCGACAGCTTATCATTTACTGTCTCAATTTCACACTTCGCCTCCTTGTATCATCCCAGAAGACTTTTGTAATCTTCCTCAGCCCTCTTCATCTTCTTAATGGCTGCATTAGCCACCTTAGCATATTCACCGGTCTTCTCCAAGAGTGAGTTGTAAGTCTCTTGCAATCCCACTGTTTTTTCAACTTCCTTATCTTCAGACTCCTCAACTATTCCAATAGACTCTAAATTAGAATGTCCCCCAAGCTCCTTCACAAGTGAACCCAAATCATCCGAGGGTTCTACATGTGCAATGGTCATGAATGCGGAGTAATTTCCTTCTCCGTCACAGCTATCTTCAGAGTCAGAATTTGATGAATCAGTATCACTCAAGTTAGTGGTATAGACCTTTCCTTTTGCCTTCAAATAATTAGGACATTCCTTTTTGAAGTGTCCATGTCCATTACACTCGAAGCACACAATGTCCGCAGGAAATTGAGAATCCTTCCCTTCACTTTTCTTAAAGTCTTTCCTATCACCTCTTGAGGATGAAAACTTCCTTCTGTTGAATGGTTTTCCACTATTCTTCATCTTTAGAAATTTTCAGAAGTTTTTCACAAGATATGATACTTCCTTCTCCACTCCATCTTCTTCGGAAGGATCATCCATTCTTTCGGTGATGGTTTTAAGAGCAAGCAATTTACTCGTCTTGTGGGAAGGCTGTCCCAGCTCATAAGTTTGGAGAGAGCCTATCAACTCTTGGATTTTGATCTCATCTAAATCTTTGCTTTCTTTTATGGCTGTAACCTTTACTCTAAAACTTTTAGGCAAGGACCTCAATATGTTTCTCACCACCTTAGTATCTTCAATCTTCTCTCCAAGATTGAGTTTAGCAATTACAATTTCATTGAGCTTCCCATAGAATGAATCAAATGGTTCATCATCACCTATCTTGAGTTCTTCAAATTTGGTGGTAAGCATTTGGAGTTTTGTGTCTTTAACCTTCTTTGTACTTTCATATGTAGTCTCCAAAATCTCCTAAGCTTCTTTGGCTATAGTCATATGAGAGATCCTGTGAAATTCATCAGGAGACACACCATAAAAAATAACATTTAAACCTTTACTGTTAGCATTGGCTGCCACAAGAGCTGCCTTATCCTAAGTGGATTTGCTGCCTCCGGCTTAGTCCAACCTATTTCAATCGCATCCCACACGGTGTCATCAATAGAGCATAGGAATGCCCTCATTCTAACTTTCCAGAAGGCATAATTGTTTCCATCAAAAAATGGTGGAACATTTAAGGATTGAGATCTATCTATCTCAAAAAGGGTCAAGGATCACACTCAGGTATTTAAACCACAACAAGTGTACCCGCTTTGATACCAATTGAAAGTTCAAAATGTGTCTAAAACACCCGTGAACGTTTAGACCCCAAATTATAAAATATCAATTCAAGCTTATAATTAAACAATTAATGTGCGGAACATGAACATAAGCCAATCACAGAATTGATAACTAATCTATGCCAAATATAAACACATCCACAGAAGCAAATACAAGGCAAAGATAAAGGGAAGGAAGATGCAAACACACAGACAACACACAATGTGTTATCAAAGAGGAAACCGAAGTCCTCGATGTAAAACCTCTCTGCCGCCCTCCAAGTGGTCAAATAATTCACTAAAGAATGTAGTTGGGATACATGAACAGCAGAAGACCCTCCAAGCCTAATCTACCCAAGTACCTAAGCCCTCCAAGCTTCCTGCTCCAACGAGGTTACGCCGAACCTATTTCTTCTTTAACTTCCCAGATTCCGCTATTAGACCATAACATCAACCAATGTATATTAGCTCCTTCCAAACTGCTTCCCTTAGTACCAAATGAACCTTTTCACAGACGTAGGTGTGGTGAGATAAGGATTTGGTCAATGACCTCTCAAGGGTATGACAATGGAGAGGAAGAGAGTAGAGGAATTTGTAGAGTCTCTAAGGTAAAGATTGGAGATGAGATAATCTTGTTTTTCTCTAAAGTTTCTCTCACAAAAATTCTCTCTAGAAGTTCTCTACATTTAGTGGGTATAAAGGTCTATATATAGTGGTGTGTGTTTGGAATATGAAGAGTTAGTTTTTGCCAAACAGGGCTGATTGGCGGCTTAACCTCGCGGCTTGTCCAAGTCGCAACGTAACGGCTTGGCCAGCCTGGGACTTTTGTCCTGTAGTGTGATAGCTGGCGCGACCCTTCAGCTCCCCATGTGTGCTTCTCACGTACCTGCATTTGGCAGCTTGCCAGTCGCGAGTCAGCCGCGAGTCCTAACCACGAACCCCTGCTTTCTTGCACATACTTGAGTTTTTCTTCACCTTTTCTCACACACTACCCTTACAATAATCCCACCTAAATACATGGTTACTAAATGCTAAAATACAAACAAATTGACACGGAATAAAGCCAACAAGATGGTTGATAAATTTCAACCTTACAGTTAGGATTTAATCCACGTGTATTATTATGAAGTCCTATAAATAGATACTCAGTATATACTTCAAAAGATCATTCAATACAATTTAGAGGGAGTTCTTTTCTCTGTTTTTCATTCTCTTTCTCTCAAGCTATAGCTTTTCTTTCAGTAATCACATCATATAGGCAAGAAAATATACAATATTTTTCCTCTAATATTTGATTTCTTTCATGGTATAAGGGGAGTTCTTGCTTGGAAGATATTGAGAAATTGCTTTCTTAGAAAGTCTCAATATTAAAGCTGGTTGATAATTAGAGTTCGGTACGGTGTAATGGGATTGTCTACATTTGATAACTTGCATTGATTTCCGCTAATAATTGCTCATTTACTTGAGATGTAATTCATTAATATAGTAAATTTTATGGTTACCATCAAAAACAAAAGAAAATACACAAAAAATAATTCTTCTTCTTCTGACATTGACATTTCAAATTTTTGTATCTTTAATTTCATGAACTCAGTGTCAATTTGAAAATTCAAAATGCTTTTGGGAACTAAGAAAGCTCTATGGGGGACAATTATTTTGTTTTTCAGTTGAGTTGTTCTATGGAACACACGAGCTACTAGTAATTTTCAACCAACTTATCTCACACACTGCAAGCATTTAGCCATTACTTCCATTTTGTCTCATACAGGAGAGAACTAAAGCTTGGGATATGATGGTTCTTTTTGACCTCTCTCTTTCAACTTGGGAGCCAATGGATAAGAGGAGGATTAATGGTTCGCTGGAAAGCATATATGTCAGTCTGGGACAAGTACGTTGATCCTATTTTGCCTGTTGCTATTTGTTTTCATTCTCACTCAATTGATTCTGTTTCATATATCAAAGGGTCCACAGCTTTAATGACACCATTTGGTGATTTCCTGGTGCATCTCCAGTTTATCATTTATGATTACCATCTTACTACTCGTCATTACCTTTCATTAATCATTATTGTCCTAACTACCACCATCATTCTCAATGTGATTTTTAACCAACTTCATGCTAGTGCTAAGTGCAAACAAGTAAAAACCTCCTCCTTCACTCCGATGAGTAATGAAAGCAATCAATCAAAGCAATTCCCAAAAGGCTTTGAGCCTTTAATACTATAATTATTTTCTTCTCAAAAAAAATAAAAAAAAAATTACTAGAATTATTCAATAACTAATTTTAACTTTTAAGACAATCTATATCATTTCAACTAAGTCTTAATAATTTCATTTAATTACATTCAGATCAAACGTTATGTATTCTAATGAAATAACAAGGGAAAAAATAATAATAATCAATGATATGATATACGATAAATGTTAAGAGCCTTATAATTCAATTGATTGAAATTTCCTAAAATTTGGGGTCTCCTATACATCCAAGATTCAAATCTTTCTTATTTTGTTGTAACTATTGAATTATAAAAAATAATTAAAATTTTTTTTTTTTTTTTGAAAAACATTAAAAAAAAAAAAGAAAAAAAAAAGAGAGATGTTATGATAACTAATTTACATCATAGCATGGTGGAAAGTGATTCTATTTGCTGCTTTCTAATGAATGCTGAGGAGGAAATTATAGGTAATGACGTGGAAAGAGATGCTAGCTAATATATATTATATAGTCTACTTAGACACAATCACACGAAGATGGTTCAAACTTGTTTCTCAAAAAAAAAAAGATGGTTCAAACTTCAAACTAGCTCGACTTATAGCCAAGAGAAGGGGCAAGGCATCAAAAAAAAGAAAGAAAGCAAAGGCTCTAAAGGGCAGGGAGAAAAGTTGTGTGCATGCAACGAATGGATAACTCTTACTAAAGTAGGGCTTACTGTTGATGATGCATCACATATTATCCATCGAAGTCAAGGAAGCGGGTAGAGTAGAGAGAGTAACAACACGAAAGGAGTAAAGAGGATAATATTCTGTTACCAAAAGGAATAACTTACTGTTAATTAGAATTTTTTGTTTCTTTTACTTTATAAAATGTAAATTCTATTAAAGAATAGATGGGTAATTCAGTGGTAGATGCTTTCTCATTAGGACTAAATAGCTTGTGTGTTGGTTGTGTTACATGTTATGTGGAGAAAAAATTCTTTGCTTTAGGCTACATGCCTCTTTGTTTCAGGTAGGAGTGTGCTCGGTTTGGTTTCGGTCGGTTTTTATGGGTATGGCCAACCAAAACCGAATATTTCGGTTTGTGAAATTTTCAATCGAGACTGGCCGAAATGGCTGGAAATCAATCGGTTTCGGTGTATTTCGGTTTCAGTCGGTTTCGGTCAGTTTTCGATTTTTTAAAGAGAGGGTTATTGAGATTTTCAAAACCCTAACTTTAATCACATATAAAAAACAAAGTAATAGAGCAACAGAGAGAGAGAGAGAGAGAGAGAGAGAGAGAGAGAGAGAGAGAGAGCTATTGAACAAATCAAAACAATAGAGAAAGAAAAACTTGCAACAATATTTGTTCAACAATTTACACACAAATTCCAACAAAAAATTGAAAATATTTTGAATTAGCAAAAGGGTCCAAACAGAACTTTACCGTTGCTACACCATAGCTAGAGCCTACCACCATGTCTTTGTAGTGATTTTTAATCTGAATTGAAGAAAGAACAGAGATATGTGACTCAAAGAGAAAAGAAAGGCATGGCCATGGTCCATGGGACTCAGAGAACAAAAAGAAAAGAAAAGAATGAGGCAGTTGAACTGAGAAGGGCAGAGACTTAGAGAGAAAATTGGGGAAGGAGGCAGCTGAACTAAAGCGAGAAGGGTAGAGAAAGATAGAGAAAAAAATGGGGAAGGGGGCGACTGAAGAAAAGAAAAGAGAAGAATAAAATAGGGGTTTTTCCATATTTATATCATGCTACTGCTAGGGTTTTAAAAAATTAAATAGAAAAGCCCACGTCCCATGCGAAGGCTCGAATTTAGGATCAGCTAGCCAAAACACAAAGAGCATACCACTAAGCCACTGATCAATTATGTCTTAAAGTTACATAAATATATATATATATATATATATTAGTCAGTTCGGTCGGTTTCGGGATGAAAAAATCTAGCACAAAAACTAAAACCAAAAATTTCGGTTTTTAAAAAATGAAACCGAAACCAAACTGAAATTTTGGCAACTGTTCGGTCAATTTCAAGCGATTTTTTCAATTCCTCGGTTTTTTGCACACCCCTAATTTCGGGTGTCTATATATCATTTGGCCAAATTGTTTCTGAAAGCTCGAAAATGTGTTGAAAACACAAGAGCTGTTTAGACCCCCCCAATTAAAATTATGGCTCGATATATTTTACACAACTTTAATACAAAGTGCGGAATAGTATAAAAGCGAGCGGATGAACAAGTAAGCTACTCTAATCCATAAACTAAGCAACACAGCAGTATAATGGAATTAAACAAGAGTAGGGAAGAAGGATGCAAACACAAAAAACACCGAGACATGTTCTCGAAGAGGAAACCAAAGAACTCAACGAAAAACCTCTCCGCCGCCCTCCAAGCGAAAATTGATCCACTAGACAATCAGTTGGGATACATGGGTTAGCAAGAGACCCTCCAAGCCTAATCTACCCGATGTACCTAAGCCCTCCAAGCTCCTACTCCAACAAGGCTTCTCGGAACCGTGTCTTGTCTAGCACCCCGGATCCCGCAACAAGCTCCATGTTGCATCTCCCATTCCAGGCTTCTTCCAATGCTTCTTAGCAGCACCAAAACGTCACTCAACACTCTCAAAGGGTGTGGTAAGTGTTTGGACTATCAACCTCTCAATGGTATGGAAATGGAGAGGGAAGGGTTGAGGAGATACCACAAGCAATTGTATAAAGAAAGGTGGGGATGAAAATCTCTAATTCCCAATGTGTTTGACTAAGGTTTTCTCTCTGAAGCATTCCTCAACATTTGTGGGTAATGAAGGTATATATAGGATAGGTACAAAATGTGTGAGTCATTCAGTACAGGCTGGCAAAACAGCTTGTCTTGCGGGTGTCTCGCGGGAAGGCCTTACCTGCGAGATACTCGCGAGAGACAGCTGTCTCCACTTGGCCTGACTCTTCGCATTCCAGCACGTGCAGGGCATATACTTCACTTCACGGGAAGCTAGGTCGCGACATACCCGTGAGAATCCTTCAGCCTCCAAATTGCTTGAGTCTTCACACACTCTCTATCACACAACCCTTACAACAAATCCCACAACAAATACACGGTATAAACGATTGAAAATAATTACAATCAAATTTGGCATGGAATAAAAGCCAACAAAATACATAGTTGTAAATAACAACTTTACAATCTCCCCCTTTGGCTATTCCATGACAAAACCTTAAAAACAGACTCTAGACTTAAACGTGAGTTTGGAAACAAAGGCAAAACTCACTCACACCTATTTCTAGATTCTGATGAGCTCTTGAAACATATGAACAAGTAACTCCTAAAACACAACAACAAACTAATATCATTGTATGCAGAAAACTTGAAAAGCATATGGAGCAATAAAAGCATGATCAAGCAAAATGAAATAGAAACACTAGATTATGGCAAGATCAAACAAGTAATCACTATACACAAGCAATTACTATGCTCATTCGCTCAAGAAATGAACATTCGGATATGCAAGATGATAAGCTCATTTGAAGAGTTCCATTTCCAAATCCAACACTCAACCAATGCAAAATACTCGAAGTATTTGCATCTAGGAACAATCCTACTAGGACACAAGAGTGTTCATCACTCAAGCAATGCATAGAACGTATATGAATCTAGGAACAATCCTACACAGGCACAAGAGTGTTGTACTGAAGTAAAATGTATGACATGAAACTTCAATAACACATGCAGAAAGGCTGCATAAACAATGTACTACATATGCATGGCACAAACCATAAAAGCCTACAAACCATTAAGCAATGAAACAAACCCTTAAAGCTTACAAAAGCAACATGGGTACATGCAAAGTATGCTACAAAGCATAGAGAATATCACAAAAGAAACATCTGAAATAATACTTAGATAAAACATAGTATCAAAGCTCTAAAACATAATCAATAAGCATAAAACATCAAACATAAGAACTGTTGACTTCTTCTCCCCCTATCACCATACTCCCCCTATCAATGACATCATCTCCCCCTTTTTGTCATGGAATAGCTAGTCATTCTCTTCTAGCTTCCGTTGAATTTCATCCAGCTGAGTTTGGAGTGATGTGAACTGTGAATCAAGACGTCGATGGTGAGTGTACATGATAGTCGCCAGTCCGGACATCTTTGTACTCATCTCTTCAAGAGTAGTGAAGATATTGTTGAACCGTTCATCATAGGTACGAGTTGCAGAACTTGAGGTTCCCGATGGTGTATGACTTTCTTGCTTGGTGTTCTTCTTGGTGTGGCTCATACTCGCATGGAGAGAACGAATGTTAATTGGACTTGGCCTTGGATATGGACGTTCATCTTCCAATGGACGGACACCTTTGAGCTTCAAAATCTTTGAAATAAGGCGAGAGAAAGGAATACAATTCCTTGAAGCAGTCCGGTTAACTGTTTTTGCCAAAATGTGAAAAATATGAGAGCACACATCAATCTCTACATCCGTGATCAGATCATTCAAAAACAATGCTCGACCAAGATTCATATATCCGGTGCTGGACAAGGGATAGAGATTGCTACACATGATCATTGAGAGAAGTCGTAATTCAGAAGAGAGGGATGCCACATTGATTAACTTCTTATTGGAGGAGAATTCCAAATTGGCTCCTAAAGACTATTTGAGATACTCTTCATCTAGGTTCAACTCATCATATACCAGTGGTATGGGGAGTATTGGCCGGTTAATGTGTAGAATTTCCGTCAAGTACATTGGTGTGACAGAAAGACTCTTTCCCCGAACCCAACATTTAATCTCTTCTCCGACAACACTGGCATTGGCATAGAATTCCTTAACCATGTTCTCGTATGTATCCTCGAAAGTTGAAAGCAAATAGTTCCAATCTTTCGTGGCAAACCAAATGGGTATTTTTGCGTCCCTGAGTGATGGCTGATCAACCCCCCTTTCAACTATCAAAGGAGCACCCTGAAAGTGGTTCTTGTAGGATTCAAAAGCAGCATAAGATTTAAACAGGTGAGGATTAAAAACTCCTGTTGAGCGGCGAGCTCTTTTTGGTCTAGGTGAATCAGCATCAACATCAATGATCGGCTCTTTCCCTTTGTTGCGGCCTTCTTTCACAGCTGAAGTCTTGAATGGAGATATCTATGCAACAGAGCACACACACAAAAAACAGGAGACAAGTGCACAACACACAGAACACAGAACCCAGAATTTGATTAGATTCAAGTTAGGTCAAAACAAAAGTAATACTGCATAGAACAAGACATAATCAACTCCAAGCAATATGCTGAATGCATAGACACAATGCATGGAACTAAGCAAATGTGCATGTGTGTGTATATGTGTGCATGTGCTACTATGTGTGTGGCACGGGATGCATGAGGGTGCCTAAGTGTGCCTAGTTGTGTGCCAAGAGTATGTAACTTGAGCAAAGTGTACGAAACACACAATCAATGAACAAACGAAGTGAAAATTGGTCAAACAAGTGAAAACACATAGATTGAAATCACTTGATTTCAATTTGGCACAAAAATGTCATTCGGACATTTTGACAAACACCTAGCATGCACAAATGCAAATATAACATGAATAATGCATGAACATGGGAAAATCTACCCTCAATACATGATAAAATGCCACAAGGGGCCAACAGAGATGTAGAAACAACAAATGGGACACAGCCCAATCAAAATATTTGAGAAAAATTCACCCAATTTTGAAAACTAACCCAAAGTTTCGAAAATCCCCAATTATCAAAACCCTAACAAAAATTCTGCATAATCTAAGCAAAAACTTAAAAAGAATTGATTATCAAACATACCTTGAAGAAGAAAATGCAGAAAAAAATGCTTGGATTGAAGGGGTTTGAATGGAATAGTGATTTGGGTTGAAAAGGTTCGAGAGAGGTTGAGCGAGGGAAGTTTTTGTGTTTTGAAAAACTGTCACATCAGCAATATAAAAACTGAAAACACGCATTTTTCGCGGGTTAGGGAGTGGCGACACAGTCGCGAGAAGAGCCACTGAAGCACAAAACTTTCGCGAGAAGCACTAAGTCGTGAGACAGTCGCGGTAACTTCTGTCTGAAATTGGAAAAGTCCAATTTTTACCCAAACAGCTTTTCGCGAGAAGCTGTTGGTTGCGAGACAGTCGCGATACAGTCGCGAAAGTTTCTGTGTGACAAGAAGAAAAAAATATTTCCCTCAACCCCGTTTCGCGGGAAGCTCTAAGTCGTGAGCTTCTCGCGAAACAACCCTTGAACCTGTGTTTTGAAGAAATACAAAAAAAATGCATTTTGACCAAAAACACAAGACAAGAAAGTATAAAATCACTTTCAAAAACAAATAAAACACTCAAAAATCTTTTTGGGTTTGATCAAACAAAGATTGAGCATGTGAAAACACATTTAATCAAGTACAATCACACAGATGAATATGACATTCATTGAACATAGACTTGTGTGTTGTGTGTGGATATCAAAAATGAGATAGTTCTTAGTCCAATGTGAAGCTTCAATGATCAATTCAATCAAGGAATACACAACTAGCACTAGATTATGTGACCTATCTCAATTATAGAAACATGCATATATGACCTCCCACACGTACTTGATAACAATTCATTGAAACTTTTCATTTGGCTCCATATCCAACATATCATTTGCAACTTTTGAGCAAAGAAAATCTCATTTAGAGATAGATGCCTGAAATTTTTGATATTTCAATTGATGAGTTAGCCTTTAGCTTTTTGGGCATCATACATTTTATTTTGGTCGCTTTCCCTTTTTCCTAATCGAATACTAGTTTGTGCGATAGGTTTTTGCAGCTCTATATCTCTTTTCATTTGGAGATTTACATTTAGAGAGCTCTTTTAAGAAAAAAAAAATAAAAGTGGGAAGATATATAGGCATGAGTCTATGCATGTCTCAAGATCAACAAAACCATTCACTAATCATTCATGACAAGGTTGAAGATCTATTTACAACAGTTACATAGAATTCAAAATTTCTTCCACAATAATATGAGTGCATGAGAGACAAGCTAAGCTCGTTAAATGTACAAAGCCATAAGTACAAAGATACAAGGCAAAACATGCTTTGAGACAAAACTCAACAAAGTGATCAAACTTTTTGGATTTTCTATTTTTTATGTGTTTTTTGAAATTTTTGAACACAGCCAAAACAGAACAAGGAAAGAAAGATCAACAAAAACAACTGGTACAAACCAACCATACAAAATAACAACAGTAAAAAGAAAGCAATGCATGAAAAGATGCAACAGCAAATGTCCCTAAACATTGAAAGAATTTATGCGTGGACATGTTATAATGCTTATGCATGAGTACCCCTCTTCACCTACACGTCACGTGCGTTTCCTTAACGGATTGGGTACGAGAATTTGGACTGTTAAACCTTCTGGTGAAACTCTCCAAGCAAGTGGTGAAGGCACCGATCATTTTCATCACGTCCATCATACCGGGATCACGGTTTTGACTTCCCGGTTGTTCACCACCCCAAGACCTCATGTCATTTCTCCTTCCTCATGATCGAGGTGCGCTTGCATTGTTGTCTGATCTCAGCTTTTGACAGTTGGGTCTGGTATGTCCTTGCAGTCCGCAGTAATGACACACATAATCCGTTCTAGGACCCCGTTGTGATCTTGGGAGAGATCTTCCTCTGGTTTCATGTTTAACCACAAATTGATTTCGGGGCTTATTCACCAATCGTTGCTCAGCCACATTCTTCTTCTTTACGTCCTCAACTTTCTCTAGAATGGACTCTTCTACAACCATCTCGTTTGCCTTCACAAACTTTACTTCTTTGGTGACTTTGACTGATGAGCTGCTTCCTCCGGTGTATCCCAACCCGGACTTGTTTGAAGAAGGTTTTTGAGATGAGATAACATCATCTAACTTCTGGGAGGAGACTCTCTCTATCTTGGCATGAGCTTGCACTACCTCTTGCTCAAGAAACCTCACCTTCGTATAGGCTTCAGAAAACTCACCATTTAGTGTCTCAATCTCACACTTAACCTCTTTATATCTAACCAAGAGACTTATGTAATCTTCCTCAGCTTTCTTCATTTTCCTTACAGTTGCCTTGGCTACTCTGGTATACTCTCCCGACTTCTCAAGTAGTAAGGAGTAATTTTCTTGAAGATTAGCTGTATTCTCTTCTTCTTCAGCATCTGATTCTTCCATAATCCCAATAGACTCTGAATCAGAATGCTCACCAAGCTCCTTCACAAGTGCACCCAAATCCTCTGATGACTCCACATGAGCAACGGTCATGAAGGCAGAGTAGTTTCCCTCTCCGTCACAGCTCTCTTCCGAGTCAGAATCAGAGGAGTCAGAATCACTGAGTGTCGTGGCATAAGCTTTGCCTTTTCCCCTCAGAAAATTTAGACACTCCTTCTTTAGATGTCCATGGCCATTGCACTCATAGCATACAATGTCTGAAGAAGGTTGAAACTCCCTCCCTTCTTTCTTTGTAAACTCTTTTCTATCACCTCTTGAAGATGAAAATTTTCCTCTGTTGAATGGTTTTCCACTGTTCTTCATCTTTAGAAATTTTCGGAAGTTTTTCGCAAGGTACACTACTTCCTTCTCCACTCCATCTTCTTCGGAAGGATCATCCATTCTTTCGGTGATGGTTTTAAGGGCAAGCAATTTACTCGTCTTGCGGGAAGGCAGTCCAAGTTTATACGTTTGGAGTGATCCAACGAGCTCTTGGATCTTAATTTCATCCAAATTCTTGCTTTCCTCTATGGCCATGACTTTTGCTCGAAAGCTCTCCGGTAAGGACCTCAAAATTTTTCTCACCACCTTAGTCTCTTCAATCTTCTCCCCAAGATTGAATTTAACAATTACAATTTCATTGAGCTTCCCATAGAATGAATCAAATGGTTCATCATCCTCCATCTTGAGCTCTTCAAATTTGGTGGTAAGCATCTGAAACTTTGTGTCCTTAACTTTCTTCGTACCCTCATATGTTGTCTCTAAAATCTTCCAAGCTTCCCTGGCTACCGTCATATGAGAGATCCTGTAAATTCATCAGGAGACACACCACAGAAAATAGCATTTAAAGCTCTACTATTAGCATTTGTGGCTGCGAAAGCTGCCTTATCCCAAGTAGACTTAGGATCCTCCGGCTTAGTCCAACCTATCTCAACTGCATCCCACACGGTATCATCCATAGAACATAAAAATGCTCTCATTCTGACTTTCCAGAATGCATAATTGTTCCCATAAAAAAAATGGTGGAACATTAAGCGATTGAGACCGGTCCATCTCAAATAGGGTCAAGGATCACACTAAGGTATTTAAATCACAGCAAGTGTACCCGCTCTGATACCAATTGAAAGCTCGAAAATGTGTTGAAAACACAAGAGCTGTTTAGACCCCCCCAATTAAAATTACGGCTTGATATATTTTACACAACTTTAATACAAAGTGCGAAATAGTGTAAAAGCGAGCGGATGAACAAGTAAGCTACTCTAATACATAAACTAAGCAACACAGTAGTATAATGGAATTAAACAAGAGTAGGGAAGAAGGATGCAAACACAAAAAACACCGAGACGTGTTCTCGAAGAAGAAACCGAAGAACTCGGCGAAAAACCTCTTCGCTGCCCTCCAAGCGGAAATCGATCCACTAGACAATCAATTGGGATACATGGGTTAGTAAAAGACCCTCCAAGCCTAATCTACCCGATGTACCTAAACCCTTCAAGCTCCTACTCCAACAAGGCTTCTCGGAACCATGTCTGGTCTAGCACCCCGGATCCCACAACAAGCTCCATGTTTCATTTGCCATTCCAGGCTTCTTCCAATGCTTCCCAGCAGCACCAAAACGTCACTCAACACTCTTAAAGGGTGTGGTAAGTGTTTGGGATATCAACCTCTCAATGGTGTGAAAATGGAGAGGGAAGGGTTGAGGAGATACCACAAGCAATTGTATAGAGAAAGGTGGGGATGACAATCTCTAATTCCCAATGTGTTTGGCTAGGGTTTTCTCTCTGAAACATTCCTCAACATTTGTGGGTAATGAGGGTATATATAGGATAGGTGCATAATGTGAGTCATTCAGTACAGGCTGGCAAAACAGCTTGTCTCGCGAGTGTCTCGTAGGAAGGCCTTACCCGTGAGATACTCGCGAGAGACAGCTGTCTCCACCTGGCCTAACTCTTCGCATTCCAGCACGTGCAGGGCACATGCTTCACTTCACGGGAAGCTAGGTCGCGACATACCCGCGAGAATCCTTCAGCCTCCAAATTGCTTGAGTCTTCACACACTCTCTATCACACACCCCTTACAACAAATCCCACAACAAATACAAGGTATAAACGATTGAAAATAATTACAATCAAATTTGGCACGGAATAAAAGCCAACAAAATACATAGTTGTAAATAACAACTTTACAGTTTCACTCCTTATCCATGAGATACTTTGAAAATTTCATAGACCAATAGTGTGCTATATTGAACGTAAGATCTTTGAGTTTACATCATACCCCAAACTAAGCTTGTCACTCAAATACCCTCGTGGTTTAGCAAAAAAAAACCCTCGTGGGGGGTTAGCTTCAACACTAGTTAAGTTCAATGTTTTACTGTTTATGGGATCCATTTTTAGGAAGGGTTTCATAGTTTCATTTGTTATATGTTGTACTTAATTGAACTTGGCTACTATTGGAACAAATCAAAATCAAAATCCATCTATGCTTCTTAAAGATCTTTGAATCCATGAAGATGTTGTATGCATGTCTCAAACCAATGAGCACACCATTAAAGTTTGATTACCAAATTGAAAAGAAAAAAATGAGGTCAAAGTGCAACGCCAAAAAAGTTTAGGGAGTCTAATAGCATTTTGCCGTAAAAAAGAGTGATAAATAAATTTCTTATCTTACCTAGAATTATAATATACTTCTTTACAGTATATGAGAATAAACAATTTATCATAACTTATTTAATGGTTTGAAGGAAAATTTTGTCCTTACTTTAATTTGTAATTCTGTCATAACTTATGCTATTTGTGTTTGTAGATTATTTTGAAACATCATATCTTTTTTCATTATATTTGGTTTCGAGAAAGAAAACTTTGTCATTTTTTAATTTGTTGTTTTACCATTAAGTAGAATAATGCTGAGTCTTATAACCAATGCTACTTGTTTATACCATTTTTATACATTAAATTGTATCTTTCTTTACGTAATGGATATTATTCATCTAGAAAAGCTTGTCATATTTGAAAGCTCAAATAGTATGAAACACTATTACTTGTTTATACCCTAAATTTTAAATAAATGGTTAGATTGTTTTTACCCTACTTAACTAAGTACGGAATAAGAGTAAGTGTAACACAAAACTACTCTATAGCATATACAAATACAATAAACAATAAATGTAAAGCATAAAGAGTAAGTGAAGAGAGATGCAAATACAAAATAACACTAAGACATGTTATCGAACAGGAAACCAAAGTACTCGGCGAAAAACCTCTCCGCAGCCCTCCAAGCCAAATCGATCCACTAGTGAATAAAGTTGGAGTACAAGGATATCAAAAAGACCCTCCAAGCCTAATCTACTTAATGTACTTGAACCCCCCAAGTTCTAGTTACCAACGGACTTTACCGAGCCATGTCTTCACTAGTTATTCGAATCTCACAATTAGCTCCAAATTGCATCTGCCAATCTATGGCTTCTTCCAATACTTCCCACACGCATCAAAACTTCTCTTGTTAGGAATTTAGACCCCTTAAACACACAGATTGCGTAGCCTAGATTAATTAGCCAAGTTGTTACTTAGTCAAATTATGCAATTCTAGGTTAAAGCAATCAAATAATCATATCAAGATATAAAGCAGCGGAATAATAAATAACACAAGATATGATCACCCAGGAAACCACTCGGTAAAAACTTGGGGAGGATTTGACCCACCGATCCTCAAGGCATAACAGAATTCACTATGAAAGAATTGAAGTTCTTACAGAAGGACTACAAGCTCCCCGCTCGACTTCCTAATGCTACCAACTAGTAAAACTTCCTGACACGACCACGCGCAGGCTCCGAATCCACGGACTACTTCTTTCTTGAATTCTTCAATCAACTACAAGCTCCCCGCTTGCTTTTCTTTTAAGTTCCAATGGTTGCAACTATAATGATCTTCAAGATGTTGAAATCATCTCTACCTTGAAAACCCTAAGTTTTGTGTAAAGGAAGTCTCCTCAAAGATCTCACAAGAGATTCACACAAAACAGCAATGTATGAGCAACAAAGCAATATGGACAACCCTCAAAAACGTGGCTAGGGTTTAGTTTATATACCTAGGGTAAAAACACAAAACCCTAAACGTTTAATGAAGTAGGGCTGAGTTGGAAATTCTGCAGAAAACTCAACCTGTGCGATTTTCGATCGATCGAGTCTATTCTTCGATCGATCGAGCCAGGCCGAAAGTCCCAAGTACTTCTGCAGCCACTCGATTCCAACTTTACAATATTAAACCAACTTTGAGCAATTCTAAACAAGACTAAATACAATGTTTTGATCATGGTTTGCCAACATTACAAATTAGAGTTCTAAATACATAAAATCCTAAGACCTTAGAACCTAACAAACTCCCCCTTTGGCAATCCGTGACAAAACCCTAATTAACAGCTCAAAGTTTTACAAATAAAAAGCCCTTTACAAAGGTAATGCTCATAAAATCAAATTCAGCCTAACTACTATCCATCAGTTGCAAGTGTAAACAGCAGCTTAGTTGAATCAACCTGTATATTCCTGAAATACTCAACAAACGCATAAACGCATGTGTGACAGAAAAGAGTAAAAACAACAGGTATAACATTCTTGTAAGATTCACACAACCCAAAATAAAGACATATAAAAATGAACAAGTCATAAAAATAAATCAATACGCAGTGAATCATAAAGTAACAAGAATCAATAAAAAATAAATGTATATCAAACAATGTTACTCCCCCTAACACGAATATCCCAAAAATGATATACAAAGTGAAGCACCTAGATACAATCTAAAACAATATCTCCCCCTAACTACAAAAGTCTCCCCCTATCAACAAAAACCCTCTACAAGTCAAAACTCCACTCCCCCTTTTTGTGACGGAATGCCAAAAAGCAATCATGAGTCGCCATCAAAAGGAGGTGGTGAGGAAGAATGAAGACGAGCTAAATCAGCTCGAAGAGCACGAATCTCATCCAGCAAGTCCACCAAAATCTGACCATGAGCCTGCTGAACAGTCATGACAGTCTCCAAAGTACGACGAACATCGAAGTCGGCCAAAGGAGATGAAGGAACATCAGCAGCAGCAGTATCAGCACCAACTGGATCAGGAATATCCTCACCAGCAAGACCTGCAGAAGGAGAGGGAGGAGGAGGTACGCTACTAGAGGGCTCAGACCTAGGGTGTTTAGAACCAGCTCAAAGATGAGCGGCCCTCTGTCTAAGAAAAGACGCACCGATAGGAGCAATCACATGAACAGGCTCAGAGGAAGGAAAGCCACGAAGCTCAAGATGGAGCAAAATCCTATGAATGAAAATAGGATGAACAAGGGCATGTGAAGAAGATTAACTCCTATAAACCTCGTTCAAAGAACGAAGAAATAGATGGGGAAAACTGATAGGAGCATCAATAACAAGAGCGTACAAAAATACACACCTCTCAAGAGGAATGGTGTGCACATGAGAAATAGGCCAGATGGAATGACAGGCTATCTTAAAGAAAAGATAATGTAACCCGGAGAGCTCAGTAGAAGTGATCCTAGGATCAGAACCCCACTGGACAGAAGTACCAGTGATGTAAGACAAAACATCGCTCAGCTCGGGAGACTCAACATAAGGATAGACAGGATCCCTAACCAACGGTACCCCTAGAGCAGCAGCCACTACCTGAGGAGTAATCGTGTACCCAACACCTCGTATCCAACTCTTTACCAAAGTGTTGGAATCATAGATGTGGATAGAGATGTTCGAATAGAAATCTCTAATCAAGGCAGACGGTGGAGGAGGATCAGAGATGTCTAACAAAGATAACCAGCCCCGACGCTCAAAGTTAGCCCTAATGGCCGGATCTAGCTCATCTAACACAACAGAACGCTCAGCCCAAATCTTCCTCTTAAGGTTAAGCTTCTCAAAAAGATCTTGGTTTTTCTCACTCAGAAACCTCTCACGGTCAAAGGAGGGAGGGGATAGAGAGGAAGAGGGAAGGGACCTATGGGCTCTAGTTTTCCTAGGCATGATGCTAAGGAAAGGACAGAGACACAAAGAGAAAACCACAAGAACAAAACAAAAAAGAACAAAACCAAAGGCAAACTGCAAGTTAGCACAAAAAAAACAATAGAATCAAAATCTATATGATGCATGAGCAGATAAAATGCCATGATGCATGTACTAATGCAGTGAGCAATTAAGTTCAATTGAGATTAAATTGACAAAATTGGCTTGAGCAAGGAATTTTCTTAACAAAACCCCAAAAATTTAACACAAATTGAAAATTTTTAAAACCAAATGATGAATTGAGCATCACAAAACACAACACATAGATTATAATGCTTAATTTCATCAATCCAACAAGCCAATTGCATCAAATTCTTCTCAATTTCACAAAATCCCCAAATCGGATCAATTAGTAAACCCTAGATTTTTCAATTTCACATCAAACTCAAAATTGATCAAATTAAACTATTTAAATCATGTCTATAACATGTCCCCACAAAAACCCAATGATCAATTGCATCAATTATGGCTTGAATCAAAAGAAAAAACCACAAAAGCAAAGTGCGAAAATCGCCCCTTAAAAGCATGAATTTATGCATGAAATGATGAAAAATAAATCAAAAGGAAGGGCAAAAGGGTCTTACCGACTTGAGGAGAGAGAGATTGTGCAAAGACTTCGGAAGAAAACGACAAAAAATCACAATGCCAAGCTTGCCAACGCGAAGAGAGGAAAAAGGGTTGAAAAGTTTTGAAATAGGATCTTTGAAAAAGTCAGAAAAGTGCCTTTTAAAAACCTTTTTCACGATACTCGATCGATCGAAAATTACATTCGATCGATCGAATGTGACAGTCGTTTTAGAACAAACTAAGGCACTTTTTCGATCAATCGAAAAACAAGCTGGATCGATCGAAATGGGCAGAGGCTCACTAAAATTTTAAAAAATCCAGTTTTGAAAGACACAACCCAAAATTTTGTAAAACAACTCCTCAAAGCATTAAATTGTAAAAACAAAATGCATGAGTATGAGATGAAATGCTTTTTCAAAAACCAAAATTTTTAAACCCAAATTGTGTCAAAAACACGTTTCAATCATTCCCCCATTGAATTTTCTCAAGCAACAAAAATGTTGTGCACAAATCTCAAGATATTTTCAAACTTGGTTGGTCAGACCATAAACACACACACTCGTATGTACAGTATTTAACAAAGAGTAACTTGTGTAGTGTGTGATACTAGCAAAAACTTGAGATACATGTGAGGTGATATGTGAATGACAATCAAACACAAAGTCTACACAATTCATCACATAGAATTTAAAAGAGACTATCACCTAAAGAGTTACATCCTATAACTCCCACATCTCCTAGAACAAAAGCTTGCAATCATGTAAGTTTCTTGTATTTTTGCCTCTTATTTGTATGAGATGGCATTCAGCCTAATAGTACACACCGGTTTGAATTAAGTGAATTGGCATTAAGCCTAATAGTACACACCAGTTTTAATTTATTTTGAGGCTACACCTTATGTTCTTTTTGTGCATGTGCTACACTTTCTCGAGCACAGAATCTTATGATATGCACTAAGGTGTTCATGATTGGCTAGTGAACAGTGGTGAGATGGTTATTTATGCCTTTCTCAAAAGAATCAAGTTCGACAGTTAAATAACATATGACTTCATGATTAAGACAAGGAGAATAAAAACCAAACACATCTTTCCCACACAACATGCACTACACAGTTTTAACTAGTCAAGTGCAATGAAAAAGTTCATCAAAGTTAAACAAGGTACACAGACCATGATATGTGTCACAAGATAGACCAACCTTGCTTTTCAAAAATCAAGACAAATAGTGTCTAACATAATGTTTGCTTTCTCCCTTCTTCTTTTTTTTTTTCTTTTTTTTTTTTTTTTTTTTTTTTATAAAAGAAAAAAAAAAAAACACATACATCCTAGAATGAAATGCATGAATGTAATACAATGCAAGTCCTAGAACAAAAACAACAAAAAGACAAAAAGGAACAATGGTCACCAAAGGAAAAGACAATTAAGCACAAGGACCATGTCAGAAAGACTCAGTTAGTTCGAGTCTTTTGCATCCAAGACCTTTTGGATGCACCACGAGCATTGGAGTTCATATTCACATTCGAGTGATTCCCAACTCCAGGATTGGAATAAAGGTTTAACACCTTTACCAATTCACCAATTAGTGCCATAGGGTCTTGTGCTTGAGGCACAGGCACTTTTGGTTTAGTTGCTCTCTTATCAGCTTGACGCTTGTAACAATTAGGACGAATATGTCCAGACTTACCACAATAATGACAAACCCAAGCAGGTTTACCATGCATCTTGTCCTTAGATTTGGTAGGTTCCCTAGGTTTAGATTCTCTTAAGTCTACCCTAATCTTCTTAGGTGGTGAAACTTCTACAGGATTAACTACCTCACTCACAGGTGGTTTGACAGTTTTACTCATAACCTCACTAGCAGAAGGTTCAAAAGAAGAAGCAGGAACAAAATTTGTGGAATGTGGAGTAGAGCCAAAGATGCTTTCAACATATCCCAAACCAGATTTATCCGAAGGATACTTTTGAACATTCAACATGTGATCAAGTTTAGAACTAGCAGATCTAGCAATAGATAAATCATGTTCTAAAGTTCTAACTTTATCAAGCAAAAGCATGTTCTCAGATTTAACATTATTCAGAAGCTCATTAGCATCAAACAGTTTAACAAGCAAATTTTTCTTTTCAAGCTCCAGAGAGTCAATTTTCTTTAGGCCAAGATCAACTTTCATAGCATCCTTTGCAGCAATTTTGCAAAGTTTGTTATAGGCCTCTTGAAGATCTGCATCTTCAGAGAGTTCCCCATCAGAAGGGTTCTCTTTAGCAGATACGCTTTCACTGACCATAGCAGTGGCTGTGAAAGCAATGAAGTTTCCATCCTCGTCACACCCAGACTCATCATCAGAAACCTCATTATCACTAAGGGTTACAGCCATAGCTTTACCCTTAGTCTTCAAGAATGTAGGACATTCAGATTTCATATGACCATACCCTTGACAACCAAAACATTGAGGACCCAAAAAATTATTAGAAGATTGACCACCTCTATCATTTGATTTTTCAAAATTATTTACCTTAGTGGGATCATTCTTCCTAAAATTTCTAGGTTCAGCAGTGTTGGTACCTCTTGCCTTTCTATTTGTATTCCTAAGAAAATTCTTAAAGTTTTTGGCAAGATAGGCAATCTCTGTAGCAGAGAGCTCATCATCAAATCCACCACCATCAACATCATCAACTGACTTAAGAGCCATTAATTTGGATTTGTTTACTTTAGGTAGGTCAGACTCATAGGATTGGAGAGATCCTACAAGTTCATCTACAGGGATGGAGTCCACATCCTTGCTTTCAGTAATGGCAGTCACTTTGGGTCTAAAATCTTCAGTTAAAGATTTAAGAATCTTCCTAACAATTTTAGGTTGATCATAGATTTCACCCAAATTAAAAGCAGAATTGACAATATCATTCAGTTTGGCATAAAATTCATCAAAGGATTCATCATCAGACATCCTAATACTCTCAAACCTAGAAGTCAATTGTTGCAATTTATTAATCTTAACTGCCTTTGTGCCTTCATGCACAGTTTGGAGGATTTTCCAAGCAATATGAGCAACCTCAACATTAGAGATCCTCTCAAATTCCTCCATAGAAACAGCATTGAAGATGGCATTCATAGCTTTGCTATTGAAGCCCGCTGCTTCTTTTTCAGAAGTTTGCCACTCACTCACAGGAGTAGTGGGCTTCTCCCATCCATATTCAACAGAATTCCACACCCTTTCATCAATGGATTTCAGGAATGCTTTCATCCTTACTTTCCAATAAGCATAGTTGTTCCCATCAAAATGAGGAGGAACAAACAAAGAGTGTCCATGCTCCATGACAACTGGGGTCAAGGATCAGCTCAGAGATAGAAATCTCAAGCAAAAAGAGTTACCACGCTCTGATACCACTTGTTAGGAATTTATACCCCTTAAACACACAGATTGCGTAGCCTAGATTAATTAGCCAAGTTGTTACTTAGTCAAATTATGCAATTCTAGGTTAAAGCAATCAAATAATCATATCAAGATATAAAGCAGCGGAATAATAAATAACACAAGATATGATCACCCAGGAAACCACTCGGTAAAAACCTGGGGAGGATTTGACCCACCGATCCTCAAGGCATAACAGAATTCACTATGAAAGAATTGAAGTTCTTACAGAAGGACTACAAGCTCCCCGCTCGACTTCCTAATGCTACCAACCAGTAAAACTTCCTGACACGACCACGCGCAGGCTCCGAATCCACGGACTACTTCTTTCTTGAATTCTTCAATCAGCTATAAGCTCCTCGCTTGCTTTTCTTTTAAGTTCCAATGGTTGCAACTATAATGATCTTCAAGATACTGAAATCATCTCTACCTTGAAAACCCTAAGTTTTGTGTAAAGGAAGTCTCCTCAAAGATCTCACAAGAGATTCACACAAAACAGCAATGTATGAGCAACAAAGCAATATGGACAACCCTCAAAAACGTGGCTAGGGTTTAGTTTATATACCTAGGGTAAAAACACAAAACCCTAAACGTTTAATGAAGTAGGGCTGAGTTGGAAATTCTGCAGAAAACTCAACCTGTGCGATTTTCGATCGATCGAGTCTATTCTTCGATCGATCGAGCCAGGCCGAAAGTCCCAAGTACTTCTGCAGCCACTCGATTCCAACTTTACAATATTAAACCAACTTTGAGCAATTCTAAACAAGACTAAATACAATGTTTTGATCATGGTTTGCCAACATTACCAATTAGAGTTCTAAATACATAAAATCCTAAGACCTTAGAACCTAACATCTCTCAACACTCAAATTGGGTAAAGTAAGTGTTTGGGCTAAGAACCTCTCAAAAATTTGTAATTGGAGAGATAAGAGCAGAGGAAAACTAAGAGAATTTGTGTAAATAATTATGGGTTTACAATCTCTAACTCTCAAGTGTATTGCTAGGGTTTTTTCTCTAATGGTCTCTTTATAATTTCGTGGGTAATGTGGGCTTATATAGTATGCGTAAAGAAATGAGGAAAGCACTCTTTAAAATCATCTAGGCAGAGAGTTTCACAGGTCATTTGTGAGTTGGCCAAGTTGCAAAGTGACTCGTGAAAACTAGTCTGACATAAGTCCTTTCAGCTTCCAACATGTGCTTCTCACGTGGCCTTTCGTGGGTCATCACAATCTTCATTGTCTTCACAATTCTTCACAAAACTCTCACACTCAACCCTTACATTAAATCCCACAAATATACAAGAAAATGATTGAACAAAATACAATCAATTTTGACATGAAATTAAAGTCAACAAAAACATAGTTGTAAATCTCAACTTTACAATATTAACGTCTTTTATGTTGGATTCATATGTATACTAATCAAATCTTTCAAACAAGTACAACCTGCATTTGGATAAAGTTGCAAATGGAAGCTATTATTAGGGGCAAACAGTTGCATTTGAGGAAGTATTTTATGGTGGGTAGGTTTGTTTTAGGATGAAATGAAAGGGACTGTAACGTACCGTGTAAGACACCTATAGTAATGCTTCATAGGTCGGTTCTTTACTGGGCAAAGATGTATAGATAACACATATATACACGCAAATGGGCACTAGTATCACTGCCCATCAGTCAGCGCTTTGTTTTTGGGCTTCTACTTACTAAACTCTCTATATTTTGCTCGTGTATTTATTGGGAAGACAAGCAAGATGGAATGGCGTGGGCAAAACCAATCCTTGCTTTGTAACTTCTTCAAATTAGGGAAAATTTGTGAAAGATAAGATGGGTTAAGCGAAGTGAAGAATGTTCGGTGTACCTAAGTTAATTGAAGTTAATTAATTCCATACTCTTAATGTAAGTAGCACTATTAATCAAGATTATGAAATTAATTAATTTTCATATCCTTGAAATACACATAACGCTTTTGTAGAATGCTTGAGTAAGTTACAAACTATAGCAATTATCTTCTTTAATCAGAATGTAGAATGCAAAATGCCTTGTCTTTGAGTAGCCGTTGTTGCCTTAACTCTTTTCTAAGTAGTAAACACCTTATGAGCATGCTCTATGGAGCAAGCCACTCACATTGTGTGAGCATCACACACTTGTGTGACTTACAATGCGTGAGTGAAGCAGGCTCACTCGATTCCACCTCCTTTTCACATCAATGCATAGATTCATACTACCTACTTAATAATTCTCGATTAAAATTTCAAACTTTATTAGCCATTCCAAAAAAATTCAAAATATTTCAAACTATATTCATTTTAATGTTTTAAATCTTTTATAAATTTAATTAATATAAGACATACTATAAACTTTATATATGTGTGTGTAGAGCAATAAAAAAATATACATCAATATATACCAATATCAAAATACATAATTAAACCAAAATGTTTTTCGAAACATAATTCAAAGGAATTGTGCAAATAACAATATGTAGCAGACTTTTTTTTTTTTTTTAATTGAGTGTATATTTTAATGTTAATGGTAATATTAAGAAGTGGAAGAGGATAAGAAAGATGGAAAAAGAAAGTATATTAGCATAAAGCAAACAAACTTTTTGCTGCACAATATGGGGCACCTTCCCAAAAAAAACATGTTGAGCTGTCTAAGAGTATCCACAACAGATGTGCTAAATGTGTCAAATGCCAAATATTTAGCACATTTGGCATTTCAAACACAAAAATGGAGTTTTATCAGATATGCCAAATGTGCCAAATTTTTGCAACATGCTACAATAGCATTGCATTTTGCCATGGTAAGGACTCAAATGGTATTTGTACTTAATTATTTTTTTATTACTTTGGTTTCTCTCTCATCCCACTCAGCCACTCCATCTCCACCTCTCCGGATCCTGCTCTCTCTCCTCCCTCTCTATCTAATCACCCTCTCTCTAGTGAAGGATGGGTTCTGATGTGGGTATATTCTGGCGTGGGCTCCGACGTGGATCAGGTGATGGTGTAGGTTGTGGGTATGGCAGCGTGGTGGGTCGCGGCAATGGTTATTGGTGGCTGTTGTTGCAACAGTGGTGGATGTGCCGTTGCTGAGTTGAGTTTCGGGTTGCTGAGTTGATGGGTTTGGTCCTAAGGAAGGGGTTTTGTGTTTGAGTTTCAGGTTGTTGAGTTGCTGGGTTTTGGTTTGAGAATCGATGGTAGCTAGCTGTTTGGTTGGCTGGTATTTCGCGTGGTGGTGGTTTGATGGTTGTGGGATTGAGGTTTGGGTTTGATGGATTGAGGTTTAAGTCAGTGGGTTTTGGTTGATTTTGTGCATTTTGTGGTTTGGGTCAGTGTTTGATCGTGGTTTGGATCAATGGGTTTTGGTTGATATTCAGAGTTTTTTGGTTTGTTACGATACTCGGCAATGGTTGGTCGTTGATTGTGGGTTTAGTGGTTTGTTATGAATCATGTGATGTTTGGCGGTGCTATGGTGGTGGTTCAGTTGGTTTGGTTTGGGTTTTTGGGGTGGTTCTCGGTATTTTTCTATGTGAATGGTGGTGAATGGTGGTGAATGGTGGTGGGTCTTGGTGTTTTGCTAGGTTTATGGTAGTGGGTCTTGGTGGTTTGTTGTGTTTGTGCTAGTGGTGGCTATCGGTGTTGTTGTGGCAGTGGTTGTTGGTGGCTGTTGTTGTGGCAATGGTGGATGTGCCGTTGTTGTGGTTGATGTTGTTGATGGTGATAAGAGGGACGAGATAATATATTATTTTAATGTATAGTAAATATTATTTTAATGTATAGAATTGAATAATAGAACATCTGATAAATGAGATATTGTAAAATGATGTGGTAAAATAATAAAGTAGGTTTTTAATCTGCTACGGATGCTCAAATGTATAAAGAAACCAAGTATACACAAACGAACCACATACACAAGTGGATACTGGATAGTAGCGTCTTTTTCTTTATCTTCCGCATTAGGCATTACCCAATGTGACGGCACGTAGAGAATACAATATTTGTTTCACTCCAAGTACCTATGCAAAAGTGTGGAAATCAATATTCTTTCTATATTTGTAATGTATTTGTATTTGTATTTGTGAAATCAATATTCTTTCAATATTTGTAATGTATTTGTATTTGTATATATTTTTTTTATAAATTTAAATTATCAGCCCCTAATATACACACATTTTTGTTTCTAATCCTCTTGGAAAACCAAAAAACAAAACAATAAAAAACGTTGAGGTAAATGTTAGTAGACCTTTTTTTTTTTTTTTTTGCAATATAAATCATAACATTTAAAAATACAATTATAGAAATTGTTAGAAATTTTGGAAATACTCACTTTTAATGAGTGTCGAGAAATAGTAGAAACTTTGTAATTTGTTTTTATGGACAAGAACATTCAATAATAGTGATGATGGACAATCTTATTTAGGGAGTGATCATTTCATTTTTTTCGTATTGAATATTATTAATGAGTCACTTGGCATCAAAATTTAGAAAAGTAAATTGGACACTTAGGGCAAAAATAGTTAGCACTTGGAAACTAATTCGTATTCAATTTGAATTTTGATTTTGCTTTGACTTTAATATAATATATATGATGTATGTATAAATTTTATTTCGGAGTCATTGAACCAATAATAACATATTTCATGATTATACAACGTCAAACATAGAATTCAGTCCTAATAAGAATAATAAGAAGAATAAGAAGTAGAAGAAGAAGAAAAAGAAGAAAAAGAGTAATGCTATGGATACTATAATTTTACTATATGGCATTTACAAATTGATGTCACCAACCACAAAAATACAATTTAAATATTTCATTTATGATGTGGTTGAAGTCTATCAATTATATTCATTAGCATTTTCTGAATAAGACACAGTAAATTTTACTTTAATTTAGGAGCAACAGCTATTAGAATCAGTTCTATGATTTCCTTGTTTGAGATTGCTCATTCCGATAATTTGATACTTATTATGCCTACTGATGTTGCCGCAAAAGAGCAAGTGCAAACTGACTCATTAAAAATTTCATGAGTGCTTGGATTGGAGGTTTCTCTAGAAGTATAGGGATTACATATTCTAATTAAGATTGCTAAACTTTGGGGCCTTCATGATGGTCTCATCGTAGCAAAAAATCTAAATATAAAAAAACTCTTTATTGAGCTTGATGTAAAAGTTGTGGTCACAAGTTTTACATCACATGACAGCATATTTGATTCAGCTCACTTGTGTAATAATTTGATCTTTGAACGCAGGTCCCTCTTCTAGTCCTTTGAGGAAACTCACAACAACCGCATTTTCTGCAAAGGGAATAAATGCACAAATATTTTGGCAAATGAATAATCCCTAGTAGTGATAGTTCTGTTTTATAGTCACACCCCTCCTTCCTCTATTTTGTATCATTTATTTTTGGATGTTTTGGGTATTTCATACCCGAAACTTTGTAACCTTTAATTTTGTTTAATTAAATTCCTCTTTACCAAGGGGAAAAAAAAAAAAAAAGAAAAAAGATATTCAATAGTCCACAAACCAAAATGATTGTTCCGTAGTTATTTCTCAAAGGAATCAAACTTCAAAGGCTGTTGCTTGGTTGGTTCTTACAAGTAATGTCTTTCTACCCTTTTCGGTAATGCAATCATGTATGTCATTGGTTTCACCACACAATCCAGTATGGGTTAGACTTAAGAGTATGTTTGTGAATTCTGGCCAATGCCCTCTCTTCCAAGCGAAGCTACCTAGTACCTGGTACTTGCCACCTGCAGGTATTTGTGTAATTTTGTTCCTTCCTAAGGATCGGGCAATTTATCATTAACAAGAGCCCCTTGATAACTCGTGATTTCTTTCATGGACTCATATATATTTCCTTTATAATCTTGGGGTTGATTTCGTAAGAGAGACGCAACATTTTTTTTTTTGGGTAGAACATACATGCAAGACAGTTAAAATAAATATCATAAAATAAATATCATAAATTGAAATTCTGTTTTATTCATATAAAAAAAAAATTATTTCAATTTCGGATTATCAAAAAATCTTATGCTCTTCAGAGTTCAGACATGAGGTCTCTTGTAGTTTTAAGGTTTTTTTTTTTCTTTTTTTAATACAGCATTAAGGTAAATGTGTCAGAGGTGCGTGTGGATTAGTTTTTTTATTTTTATTTTTTTTTAAGTATAATTCTTTTAATTTTTTTATAGCAAAAATGTACAAATAATAGCTTATGGCCTAGACAAATGTTGCTACAAGGCAAGATAAAACCGTCAATATATACCAAAAAATTTCAATGCTCTTCCCTTCCGACCACCTGATTTTTCTCTTGTTCCCCAAAATTGTAAATGCTTGCCAGACATCGAGAAGAAAATTAACAGATACGCATTTATGGGAGTTTTCACTTTTCAGCATTTCACGACGTTAGGTATGGAAGTCAATCAGATGATCTACCTCCACCAGATCATCCTAACACTGTCTCATACATTTGGAAGTTGGACCAACAGTCTCTTGGACACGTACGGTATACCACCAATGTCCATTGTAGTAAAAATTGAACCAATTAACATTTGCCACCTTTCAGCCTATATATACTCAGAGTTTATCACAATGTTACTCTTTCCAACTTAAAAATGGCAGGTAAAATGCACTTATTATAATAGATGTTGTTAAACACCAAACTTTATATTTACATCTCACCATCCACTATGCTTTAACACACAAAAAAAAAAAAAAAAAAACTCTTATATCACCTATATATACCACACTCTTTCACCACCGTTTGCTTGTACCCTCACACAAACAATATTCTTTTATCCATAATTAAATGGCTTTCACTGCCATGCCCTCACCACTCTCTGTTACCTTCCTTCTCTTCCTATTATTATTGGGTGCTTCTTTTTACACCATTGAGGCTCGTGAGCCATTTGCTTGTGACCCAAAAGATGCAAAGACAAAGGGCTTGCCATTTTGCCTTGCGTCCTTAAAAGTAGAAGACAGAGTGAAAGACCTTATTGGAAGGTTGACACTGCAAGAGAAGGTAAAGCTGCTAGTGAACAGTGCTGCAGCTGTGCCACGGCTGGGAATCAAAGGCTATGAGTGGTGGTCTGAGGCTCTACATGGTGTTTCAAATGTGGGTCCAGGAACTAAGTTTGGTGGGGACTTTCCTGGCGCCACTAGCTTCCCTCAAGTAATCACCACCGCTGCTTCTTTCAATGCATCTTTGTGGGAATCAATCGGACGGGTAAGAATACTTCCTTTTAAAAAGAAAAATGACCAATTG